>OY787607.1:14021850-15221850 GCA_963678935.1 Umbilicus rupestris | reverse complement strand
ATAAAAGTCACATAATAATATGAACCTCCAAGGGAAGCTACCGGAAAAGGCTCCCACACATCAGTATGAACCAGCTCTAACCTTTCAGTTTTCATCTCCCTTCCTCCGGTTGAGAAACTAACTTGCTTCTGTTTCCCAAGAACACAGCTCTCGCACAAATGATGATCCACTGATTTCAGCTCTGAAATTTTCCCTTCTTTGACAAGAATCTTCATACCCTTCTCGCTCATATGTCCAAGTCGTTGATGCCACAACTCCGTCTTCTTCGTGTTGTCAACAACAGCTATAATATCAGGACAGCTCGTTGTCATATAAAGAGTACCTGTTTTCAGACCACGAGCAACCACCAAAGCACCTTTGGCCACTTTCCATGCTCCACAACCAAAGCTAACTGTGTGCCCTTCCCCGTCAAGTTGACCAACTGAAATCAAATTCCGTTTCAGCTTCGGCACATGTCTAATCTTTGTAATCTTCCAGGTATAACCATTCGGCATTTTCAGATTTATGTTCCCCATTCCGACAACATCTACCGGCTCACCATCAGCTAAGAAGACTTGTCCGAAATTACCTGAAACATAATTTTTCATTACCTCGGAACTTGGAGCAGTGTGGAAGGACGCTCCAGAATCTAGCACCCAGTTGTCGATTGGACTATCGATGGATAACAGCAAAGCATCAGCAATCTCATCAGTCGCAGCATTAACTGCGGCAGCTTTGTTATCCTCCTTCTTCTTGGGAGCTCTGCAGTCTTTCTTCATGTGTCCTGATTTCCCATAGTTCCAACACTCTAGCATCCGTCCAAAATCTGGACTGACCTCTGCCATTCCTCGACTTTGATCTGCCTTTGTTCCGGTTGCTATGCCTTTCTGTCCCTCTGCCTCTGTGTTCAACATTCAAAGCGGAACTTGACGATTCTTCTCCTGCATCAGTCCTTCGCACCTCCTCTGCAAGAATGCGATCCCTGACATCGTTGAACTTTAACTTTGCAGTACCAACAGAACTACTAACCGCAGCCCTCATTAGCTCCCAACTCGGTGGCAGAGACGCCAACAGAATCAAGGCACGAATCTCATCATCAAAATCAATCTCAACAGAAAACAATTGATTAACAATAGTGTTGAACTCATTCAAGTGTGTAGCAACTGATCCACTTTCCTTCATTTTCAAATAGAAAAGTTTTTTCATCAGAAATACCTTGTTGTTCGCTGAGGATTTTTCATACATATTTGATAGCACCTTCATCATGTCAGCGGTAGTCTTCTCCTTCGCTACGTTGTACGCTACATTCTTTGACAATGTCAGCCACATAACCCCCAGAACTTGTCTGTCAAGAAGAGCCCACTCATCATCCTCCATCTTCTCCGGCTTACCCATCAAAGGAAGATGAAGTTTCCTGCCATATAGATAATCTTCAATTTGCATTCTCCAGAATGCAAAGTCTATCCCATCGAACTTCCCGATTCCGTGTACACCTCCATCGTCACCAGCCATCGTTTCCTGAATCGTAACACAACCTTACGGCTCTGATACCAGTTGTTAGGATCGCGCTAACAATTACGAATCACGAAAACGAAATAATCAACGATGAAAAAAATACAGAAACGAAGAAATTGACACACGAGATTTATAGTGGTTCCCTCCCAATGTATGAGGTACGTCCACTCGCCGCTTGTGCTCAATCCACTATAATCACGTCGCCGGAAGATCGTTACACACTCAGAATCGCCTCACGCACTCACTCTGATTTCTGATTACAAACCCTATGACGGCCGACACAGCGTAAAAAAGAAAACTAGATTTTTTTGGGCCGACGCAATACGACCCATACGGTCAATACGACCCATACGACATTATCCAATCGCTACGATCGCTACGACCTGGTTGTAATGCCTGTATCAGTACGGACAATACCACCAGTATGACCGTCATTGTCACCTCTGAAAATAAGCAAATAAAACCAGCTCTACGTAGGATCTCAGAAGTGCGTCATTACAAATTAGACTTCACACTCAACAGTAATATCATGAATGCAATCAAACACTATGCGCACATGTGAATCAGAGAAGCTTCGAGGAGAGCTCATCATCATTTCGACACTATGCGCACATGTGAATCAGAGAAGCTTCGAGGAGAGCTCATCATCATTTCGACTTCAACTTCTCAGTGACTTGAGAAACTTGAAGACAACCTTCAGCACATGACATCATGTTTAAGTATATCAGGCCTAACCCTAACCTGATGATATTGATGTTTTGAGCCAAACCCAGAAACCAGCCGACATGATTTAGGCTGGATCAATGAAACATTGACTGGTCCTGTAAAATCTGTAGTGACACATCCTTCTTCACCTGAGGAACTCGAGAAATCTTCTATGGACCCAATTCAAGTATCAACAATAATAGACCTGATTGCCACCAGAGACGCTAAATCGCGACAAGGCAAAGTCGGCATCATAGCAGTGTCTCAATCACATATGTGGGGAAGAGTTGTCATGTTCTCAGGAAGATGAGAACTAACAGAGCCCTTTTCGCCTTTTGTCTGCACTTCAAGTCGCTCTCAGAGTTGGGTAGATGGATGGATGATTCTCAGGGGCTGGACCATCCCATACCCTTTTGTTTAAGGGTGATCTCTTGACTGTGACAACCAGAATACCAAATGGCAAAGCAACAGATGGAATTTTCTTTTCCATGACATGAATTGGGCAAGGGGACCATGGAGCTATCCAACATACATGCCCAGAATGGATAAGCCACAATAAAAACTCCATCAACATATTCAAGTCGATTTGAGTAAAAACGGGCATTACCCAGAATATAAATTTGGGAAAAGAATTCAAGCATAACTTGGTCAGCCAAAATGCCACACATATGACAGCAGAGAGCAATAAAAATAGCAAGTTAAAGAACTGCTTGTAAAGAGAAGTATGGAATACCAAAGAAAACTTCTTACTTAAATATCACTGAAATTTTTTGATTTTCCTATCTCTTGTTTGTGCCTGCAGCTACTAATTGAGAACACTGAGTAAGGAGGAATAGCCAAGATCGACAATAGTGGTATCTACATATCAATGTGTAAGACTAGGTAAATGCTAGATAGAGACGGGGTTCTAAACCTGCGTTAAGGCTATGCTAGAGGTCAGGGGATGAAAGGTACCTCGAGTAAAACTTCCATGTACATAGAGAGGTGGATTTCAGGTCCAAGAATAAGATCAGAATTTGCAAAATGATCTAGACTTGAAAAGGCCACCAAAGAGGAACCTGGTTGGAGATTCTGAAGCCGGTTTGAGATCATCAGCGGAGCCTTTCACTTTAAGGACAGTTTTACCAATTTGTTGGCGAATGTGGTCTATGATCTTGGGATCCACAGAGGAGCCATAAGCACCACGGACATAAAATGTGTTTATTGCCTTTCCAGCTCTGGTTGTGACTTCTGCTCTGGTGATAGTGAGGCTGTTCTCTCGAAAGATTCGAGTCACGTCTGAGAGCAGGCCGACTCTGTCTGTAGTGCACAACTCAAATTTCAGTCCCTGCATTACAAAGAACGGCACAATTTTACTAGCAATTCTCAAAAGTAATTATACGGAAGGGGACAAAGACTTTAACGCATAGATTCGCACCTCGGATACTCTTCTCTCAATGGCTGCCTCGAGACACTGAACAATTCTTTGCTTCTCAGCCTCTGAACTCACTGGAGAACCGTCAATATGTCTGATATAATACTCCTGTCATAGCATAGTAACTATTTCAGATTAGCAACACCATCTTATGATATTTGAAAACTACTCGGTGTAGAATGGAAAAAATGGCAAACTACCTGATATGCTTCGGGTCCTTCTGCATCTATGTTGGCATGGAAAACAACATAATCCATGTCTGTCAAGGTGAAGACAGTATCAAACAAGAGCTTAGGACGATCCTTACAGCGGATGGTGACCACTGAGTAGTTTTTGTCGTGCCAATTGACCACATTCACATCAGGTCTTTGTTTCCCATTCACATCTTTACACTCAGTCCGTTCATAGTCCCTGTCGGCAAACATCATTTGATGGAGCCTTCTAGCAGTATGCGTACCGCCTTGAGTTACAACAGTCTTAGCTTTCTTCGACTGGTTGCTGCTCCCCCTTAACACATGGCGTAAAAGCTCTTTGACATTATCCAACCTCTCCTGGTCAGCAATCGCTACGCCAGAATCCTCGTCTGTTACATTCACCACTGCAGCAGCTCGGTCATTGTGAGTCCACACCTCAGCATCAACCACATTGCACTTGAGGCTTGTGAGCACAGCACTGACCTCAGACAGCAACCCTGGCCTATCGCAACCGATTAACTCAATAGAAGTATGATTTGCCGCTGCCTTTGCACTAATCGAGCTTCTCATGGTGTAATAAAAACATGACTCCGGTCCAAGAGACTGCACACAAGTTACATACTCAGCGGACATTCTCAAAAGGAAGATACACAATGTACTACCTTTACCAACTGAGCTCACCTTCTCGATGTAATCCAGCATCTCCTCGTCTGTAATTTTGTTTCCATCTTGATCAGTCAAGTAAAAAGCTGGAAAACAGATCCAACAATAGAGACAAAAATTAGGTTCATCATCCAAACATGAAGCCTTATCTTCCGGCAAGTAATAGCAATGTATCCAATACTTAAACCGATCTTACCATCCATGAACCATTCGCCGTCAGAAGAAATATATGCTTTGGTGATTATAAGATTGAGATCAGCGAAGACTTGAACTACTTCCAATAATATACCAGGTTTGTTTGCACTATCCACCTGAATCAAACACATCAGAGTTACAACACAATCTGCGGATATATAAATAACAGACATAAGTAAAGCTTTGAAGCACACTCACTCTTATCACAGTGGCAGTCTTGCAAGCCTCATTATCAATTTCTACCCTGATGATCACAAAACATGAGTAAAAACTACAGGTCAACAATAGCAAGGTGCAAGCATGGTCTGGTTGAAGGGAAATATGGACCTTGGCGGCCTGGTTCGCCGCAGGAGCTTCTGGTACTCATCATTCATGTCTTGGGAGTAACAAGACATCATAGTATCTGAACAAGAAAAAATTGGATCAGAACATGGAAAACCAGGCAGTCTGGAAATCACAACGTTACCCTCCAAATCAAAAACCTCATAAACTCAGTCTCATAAAACCAAACCAAAACTTATTCAAATCAACAAACATATCAAGAAACCCCAGAAGCCCTTTCTCCTAAAATCAAACTCAGAACACAAGGAAATAACAGTAAATTATAATGACACACTCCAAAGTTCAAAACCCTCACTCACCTGATTCACCCCACAACCTCGTCACAGACCCACCTCCCAAAACCCCAGAAAGCCACGCAATACACTCGGTCCCAAAAACTTTACATTTACAAGAAACACACACGCACACGCATATGCTCCACACACGCACCTAAATCACAGGGAAAAACACAAAACCCAACATACCCATTTAAAATCAACTGATCACCAACAGATCAACAGCAACAGCTGCAGCAGCGAGACCAGCAGAAGCGCACAATGATTTCAATTCTTTGCACACAGTGAGACGAGACGATCCGCGCATATAAAAATACCCACCTCCTTTCCTAAACCAATCCTTCTTTCCTTTAATGCATTTCCTAATCCGCAATCTCGCAGGCTCGATCAATGCGACAATTTTGGAAACCCTTCGCTCCTCGACCGTTTTTTCTAAATTTTAATTTCTCTCTTTCTTCCTTCCGTCGCCAACCAGCGTATGGCATCACACTTTAAAAGACAGATCCCGCATCAAACTGTTGGCCACTTCCACCACCCCGCGCACGTTAGAACAGTACGCTATCTTGTTTGAAATTTCAGCCTTGTCGTTTTACTCATGCTATCTTGCGCTCGTGTGTATAAAGTTTTTGTGTAATAATAATGCTGATTAATCGAAAATAGTTTTTCCTATTTGTTATTTTGATGGAGAATTGTGGAATTTAGAGATTCAATTTTGGCAGATTGGGAGTTGGTTTTGGTAAGTTGATTAATTGATTTGAGCTTATCCTGATTTAATTTCTAATTTTGTTTTACTTTCCCAATAATTTGTTTGTAAATATTGAGGAATCAAAATGGACCATGATGTGAAGATTCTAATAGATCCCATCCCAAGCTACCTATTTATGATTCAATTAACATGGTATTTAGAGACGAGTTTGAACTACTCGAGTTCAATTTCAGGGTTAGGTGCCCTAGCTTAGATCGCATGTGTTTTAGGGTTTAGGAAAACCCTAATACTCCAAAATGGTTACTATACAAACCCTAAAAAAGATTGATATTTGTACAATCTTCATATCATCTGACTAGGGCTGCCCTGCCCTTATTAATTGTAGCTCTTTTTACTACTATGGAGAGTTTAGAAGTAATTATGAAAGAATTAAGTTTGCCCTAATTAAGAAATCTCATTAAGTAGGCCTTTAAATTACTGCTATTAGTGAGTGCTCCTGTTGTTCTTAAACACCTCTAACCACTAGTGTCTGTTCATTTGGAGCTATGATTCTTCTTATTATTACATTCACTGCGTTTTATATTTGATTAGATTTTCTGTGATTGTTTTCGTACGAGGCTTTCTTAGTATCCCAATGTGGATGTGCTAGTTATGTCCCTATGTCTTTGCATGGTTATCAACCCCATGCATGTCTAGGTCTCATTAGGCTAAGGTAAGAGGTCTACACCAAGGGCACTTGTGCCCTACTAACCTAGCTCCCACTCCTACCTAGCTAGGGCTAGGGCAGTGAAGTCAGCTAAAGCACCTGCAAATCTGCAACCCGAGCTGACCCAGTTGTCCTACAAACTACACATGTTTTTAGTACCCAGGAAACCCTCTCTTCAAGGCCACCCCTCCACTGCAAATCCCACATTCTTAAAACCCTAATCCCTACTGCTAATTTTGACCCTCAAATTTTATTACTAGTCTACTAATGTCATTTAATTCTACAACATTTTGTACCCCAATTGTCATTAAATTAATATTTTGGTCCTCCTTCAATATCAATCGAAATTGAACTGAAATGATCTGCTGTCTGACTCCATTTAGACACCTACCGTACACTTAACTTCCAATAATATAACCGTTATGTTTTTTGATTAATCAATAATCACTGAGGTCGAGTCAAAGAGAGTCAACGGTCAAACGTAGCTGATTAAAACAGAGCCAGATTTAACCGACAAAATCCACCAGCCACCGCACGCGGGCCGCACGTGACCCGACCCAGTTCCTGTCTGTACCAGACCTGAAATAACGTGCTCGCTGCCGCCCGCGTCGCCTCTGGTCACGTGCCACCCACACTCCCCTGCTCTGCTTTTACTTCTCAATATTCCCATTTACCCCCAAAACTTCCTTCATTACAATTACACCCTTCTTATTTAACTAATCCCCATTAAATTATAAATTAAAAATCCTTAATCGCTTCGAATTAAATAGCATCGAGTTAATGAGTATGACCAGCGGCTGACCGGAAGAGTCGTTTTCGCCACATCAGCAGAATCTGTGCTCGAGTGAAATTAATTACTTAATTATCATCTATAATATGATAAAGTAATTAGCGGTGGATTATTAGTTTAGTGAAGGGCGAATGAGAGATCGACACGTCACTATCATAAAGCTGGGAGTGACAGTGGGTTGTGGGACAGTACAGAAGATGTCCGAAAATTAGGGTTAGTTGGAGAAGACAGACATGTCACCACTGAAAAGCGTGACACGTTTCGAATCGGGGAGGTGGGTGTTGTTTTGTAATAAAAATAACCTTTGAGGGCGTAGTTTTAATTTCTTGAAGTTTATGAAATTACGGTAAGGGCCCCTAAATGGAACATTTCGCTCAAATTACCACGGATTTGATTTCCATTTATTCGATTTTTGGACGAGATTGCAAGCTAGAATATTTGAATCAAACATATTTAAATGATTAGTTTCGATAAAAAATTACTTGTGGAAGGAATCTTGAATTGGTCACAGGCAAATCTTTAGGCCGCAATGGACCGATATTTGGGTCCATTTATCCATTAATTATAGTGGGCCCTTATTTTGATTATTGCCTAGGGTTATAATATTAAAAGTAAAATTCAACCATTGAGATGGTGACACGTGTCACTGAGATTGTAGCCAGTTTGGTGGGTTATGTAATAAACAAACCTTTTTTTTTAATATATATTTATCAATATTTGTTCCAACTCTACCAGACAGATCTAGCGAGGTTCACATTAGGTAGTTGAAGAAGAACAAGATTTAGGAAGGAAAAAAGTTGCAAGTCCCATGAAATTTCATCGAGTAGCCATAGACTTGGAACTCAAGAAACCACAAGCCACTCTGAAAAACCTAAAGATGGAGGAGTCATGAAGATGACAAATATAGAAGCAACAGATAAAAAAAGTGTTGGTTAGGGTTTGGGTTTTAGTATGGTCTTTTGGGTAAAGAAGGATCATAGATGGGGTCCTTGGGGGTATGAAAAACCTGGTTGAGAAGTTTCATTGAGTAGCTAGAGACTTGGAACTCAAGAAACCACTAGTTTTCTTAGAAAAACATTAAGATGGGTGAGTGATGAAGGTGTGCATAAAGGTTAGCAACATATAGTATTATTGTAAAAAGGGTTGCTTAGGTTTGGGTTTTAGTGGGGTTTTGGGGGGGTTGGAATGGATGATGGATGGACCATTTGGGGGTATCAAAAAGCTGGATTTGTTGGGTGAGAAGTTGGTAGGTATATTGGATTAAAGAACTCAGCTCCTTAATGTTAGATTGTTTTGTTAGATTATTGGGAGTGGTTGTTAAATTAAAGTTTTTTTTTGTTAAGGCGAAATGGAGAGGTCGAATTTCACTAGTTAGATTTTCATAACTCGTAAGTTTAATTTTCAACCATTCAGTTCGGTTCAGTTCAGCACAACAACACCTACTTCAATTAATTTAAGCTTAGATCCGTTCAGTTTCAGTTCAAAAAACATTGTCTAATTCTAACTCAACTAATCACATAAAATTTCAAACATGCTTGTTCCTGCCCAGGGAAGCTCTATGCATAGGACTACATAGACATTTAAGTAAAGCTGCCACTGGTTCTTGTTTCCGGACAGAAAGTTGCCCCGGCCAGGTGGGGAGGAAGTGAAGCTGCTTCTTCAACATCTGAATGAAATTTTAAAAGAGGAAACAAAGGGCAATCTAGTTAACCAGAGGTCGCATAATTGGCATGAGATAAATTAGTTTGAAGAATGAGGCGGCTGTAACCAGATTGAGAGGAATCTATCTAGACTTCAGATATCAACCTCCGGTGCCCCTATTCGAGAGTAACTAGGCTCATCAGATCCGAGCAAGGGTATGTACTCTGATCCTCGCACATGGACGCTATAGCAAGCTGCAGAAAAAAATAATACAAAAATAAGGTTCGCATTCAACAGATAGCCAGTGAGCTAGCTTGCAACTACAGATTTAAACATTATGATACGAAGGTTTAGAATCAGCAACAAGAAGCGTTTTGTGATTTAGAGGGCTATGAGGAATAGATAAGACGTAATTTACCATTTTCTATCTTCATGACACTTTGGAGCATCACATCCATCTTCTTTACCATGTCGGAGTTGTCATCCATCTTAGGGACAACAAGTGTTAGCTCCCTGTAAATCTCACGCACAAACTCGCATATCTTTCCAGCAAACTTGATTTCTCCTTCAGATATTCGACCCATTGCCAATCTCATAAGCTCCCCTGTTAGATCCGCCAGCTAAAAATAGCAGCACGATACCAATAAGAGCGGATGACTTTTATGCACAAAAACAACTATAAACACGAATGCTTGAGAGGAAAATGAAACATAGCCAACGGCATAAAATCTAACGAACTTATTTAACTGCATAGTTACATTCTTTGCAAAAGAATAATTTGATACATCAGGAATTAACGAGAATTACCCCTAAGAGATAGTCAAGGATATTTATCTGCAAAGGCTCAATGGATGGGCCACTAAGCGGCAGCAACTCTGCATTTATTTCATCAAGCTTCAAAAGAGTTCCAGTTTTGCAGAATCTACAAAATGTAGCGGCTTCGATGAACTCTTGCACCTGCAGGGCCCCAACCAGAAGTCAATATAAACAATAGATATTGAACAACGTAGTGACGTTTCAAAGACAATTACCCCAGGAGAGTATGCTCTTCTCAGTTTCCAGAAGTCGGTTCCGTTGAGTTCTTTCAGTAGTCGAGCTAAATACTGGTCTGTCACAGCTTTCAGATCCTTTTCCGCCTTCCCAAGTACTTCATCTTTATTGTCTTTACCGATCCTGTAATTAGCAGACGTACATTTTCGATCCTTGTTAACGCGATCAGTCAGTTTTAATGAATGCTACCTCACTGCTCAGAAATATTTCTTACTGTAGCTTAAATAGATAAAGCTTTGACTAGTTCAAAAATGTGCCTCATTACCTGTGCACTTGAAAAATGACCTTCTTACTGTTCATGGTTATATCCCGACTTGCTTTCACCAATCTCTCCCGCTTGTCATTCTACGATTCATCAAATGGTGAGTAGCGAAAACCACACATAGACAGCAAAAGAAATAGCACTAAGCCACAGTGTCGAATAACTTGTAGCAGGATTCTCATAAAACATACAACCATGTCTACCCATAAAACTAGATAATGACAGCTCAACTATCGACAATAGTTCTCATTTCTCAAATGTAATTCAAAGTCAGTGATGAAATACTTCACCATCCATCAAGTCCAACAGAAATGACCAACCAAATGTAACACCCTTGTTCCATTTCTCCTTCACAAAAGCAACCCTGAGTCCACAATACCTCCATAAACATCAACCGCCCACCGACAAGTTGTGGCCTAATCAAAACCAGATTAACAAGCTCTACAATCCTACAAGCCTCATAAACCAACATATAGACCCTAATCGCTACACTGCACTGAGGAAACGGCCACATATAAAAACCATTACTTTCACTTCATAACTAAATCCAACAAAACCCATCACTCTTCTGATAGAATGAAACAACTTACAAGCTCATTCAGATACTCAGCATACTTCCCAAAGGCATCCTTCATAACTGAATCTTCACCAGAAATCACCTTACGCCTCTTTCCCCCACTCTGCATTGACATCCCCGAAACTGCAAAACCATTAAAAAAATCAGCCACCAATCAACTCAATGGATTAAACCCCAAATCCCCAAAATGCATAAATTTACAATCTTTTCCAAGCTCCACAGATCCAAAACACTCGCAACAACAAACAAAACCACAAGCTAGAATGGTAAAGAAGCGAAATTTACGTTGATGGAGCCGCAGCGGTTTCACCAACGAGAGCCTCCGAAGAGTTGGACTGAAGATCATCCTAAAACCCTCGACCTTAGTCATCCACTCGCCGAGGCATAACAATTCACGATTAGTTTTACTTTAAAAAAGGTTTTGGAAGGCTTCGAATTCCTAACATTCGGTGGCGTAGTGGGTTTTAAGGTAGTCATGCAGCCTACAGGTCCCCAGATCGATCCTAAGAGGAAACAAAGTTCTAAACTTCGTTTTTTAGTCTTCTGAATTCCAAGTCCGCTACAAAGTTCACATTTTTATTTTTTTTATTTTTATTGAGTCGGTGACGAAAATGGTGGCGCTGGTGGTGGCGACGACAACCGATCCAGCGTCAATCAACCCAGCAAGAGAGATCCTGGCCTTGCCGGGATGGGCTCCTGGGCAAGACCTGGAGGTAAGTGGCACAGTCCGATGATGTTTTACGGCTTAGCAGTCTGAGTTTTGGATGAAAGTGTGGATTTTGTGATCTGGGTTTAGGTTGGTATCAAGAGTTATGTGAATGAAGGAGTCAGGCTGTTGGAGATAAGCAAGGGGATTGTGGAAGAGGATGATTTGGATGATAGATGGGAGAAGGCTAGTGGTGAGGTTGTGGAGGAGGTGATCTTTTTGAGCAAACACACTGCTGTGTCTAACAAGCCTGCTCTCACAGTTCATCCCATTGGTATCAAAAAGTTTGGATTTTTGGGAGGTGGATTTTGTCTAGTTTGGGAATTGAAGTTGTGTGGGTAGTGTTGATGGGGTAAGGTTGGTTTTTGTAGGGGTGCTACATTTGAAGGAAGGGGATGTGCCGCCTCAAGGTGGGAGGCCGGGTTGGGCTGCGTTGCCTGATCCACGAATGGGGCCATGGCTTCGGCTGCTTAAGGAGATTGCTAACTCTTGTAACTTGGTTCCTGAGTTTGAGGTATCTCTTCTTGTTTGAGTGGAATGGGGATAGAATTCGTGGTTGTTGATTTTGAGTATGGTTTTTTGATTGATTTAGATTACTATGGAAGCAACTCATCATGGACCAATCACAAACAAGCCAACCATGTTTTTGGAGATAGGTGAGTTCCTCATCCGCTTACTTTATTTCGTATCCGGATTTCGTACTGAGCATACTTCTGAAAAGTCCTTAGTATGTTATCACCGGGCATTTCAAAACTCCTGCTGCATAGGTAGCACGGAGGAATACTGGAAAAGGCAGGATGCGGCGCAAGCCATTGCTCAAGTTGAGTCCGTCTTAGCCTATTTATTCTTACACAAACCCTTCACTCATTTCCTGTAACATAAATACTTCTCTTAAGATAAATCATAAAATGCATGTGTTGAACATTCATTCTACCTCACAAAAACATCAGTGTGTGTTATTCAGTTCTGAATAAGAACAAAAGTTTCAATTGCTGATACCACTTGAGACAAAAATGTCAACAGTTTTTTCCATGGAAGCCAAATCTCATCTTGCTTAATCTACTCTTGTAACTCTGTATTCAAAAATGAAAACTTATTTTCCTATTTGCCGATGTCTAGTTAGTTTGGAAAGGACTTGGACTTGGCGGTGGCACCTCCGTGGGAGACTGGAGCAGGTAATACATTTATGTTCATCCTCGAGCATCCCGAGTGGCCTCTATGTGATTATTTGGCTACGAATCCGTGACTACAGATACTACTAACAATATAGTTCAGTTGTGTTACTTCTTAGCTGCTTTAATTTAAATTTGGTAGCTTAAAAGCTGACCGTGATTTTTAATTTTCAGGGAAAGTAGGACAAAGAACGTCCTTCTCGGAATAGGAGGTGGGCACTACGTACCTCGCCATATGGACATAATTCAGTAAGTGAAAGCTTCACTGTTTGTAATGTTTGCATATGTTGTCTCCCATTAATGAATATTTCGAAATCTCGTTGACATATGATACGGGCTTTTCATACTGGTTGATGTATAGGAAAGATGGGGTTTGGGTAGCCCACCTGCTTTCTGGATATTCATTACCAATGGAAGATCCAAACCAATCAAAGGACGGGTCAGATACCAAAGTCATCGGTGGAACTTGGAAACAATCAATCACTGCTGCGCTCGAGGCTACTAGATCAGCTTTCCCTGGTGGGCAGATCATTGCGCATCTTGATCATAAGTAAGTTTGACCTATGCAACTCTCTGATTCATCCATCGTTGATTATTGGGCTTGATTCAAACTAGCAAGGAGAACGATCACTTGAAATATAGACCCGTTAATCCATTCCACGCTATTAACTTTTCTCGAATCTAATTGTTCGGTGTTAATTGCAGGAGTTTCAAGGGCTGGCAAAGAAGTGCCATCACCGAGTTTCTAACCCAGCTTGCTGTTAAGATTGGGAAGCCAAATGACTTCTTGTGATCAGGTTAATTTCTGATAAAGACGTACATGAGGAGAAATCTTTCTTCCCCGGCACCTCAGGGTCATCTGATCATCAATGTTGCCCATTCTGAAACGACCATCCAACCCTACAGATCTCCACCCAGATACAGCCCTTGCATTATTTTTTGATAGTGATATTTTTGCTGATGCATATTTGTGCAGTAAAATGTTGACGCAAACTGGAAAAGGTACACATTCTTTTTTGGTGTATGATGACAATGGTCCATTCTATGGATCTGATATTTGGCTAGCTCGGATCATCCGACTGCTACCAACAATGTTGTAACTTGTAGCATATAGACAGGTACGCATAAATGTTTCTGAGTCGGGGTCCGTGTTCAAACTGGCTCGACGCTTTGAAACAAAATTCACACAACACGTCAAGAACGAGGAGTCAGGCCATATTGGGTCTTATTTGGCCGACTCCTCATAATCTGACCTTCAATCCACAACATGGCCTAAAACATCATCGCCAATGGTTTTCCTAACCCTCTCTGTCCAAAAACTTGAAAAATGTCGCTTTGATGAAGTCATACATATGAATCTTGCCAAACCCTGTCCTTCGTGCCCTCCTCATGTCATGAACTAAGTGCTTGTCAAGTCTTGTCGTGCACTCCACACAAAGGAAGCATACATTTCAATTTGAATGACCTCTCCAATCTCTTGTACGAGTTATGCATGAAGTGTAGTCCATAACGATACGAAAATGTGCGTTAAAAAATTAAGATGGATTCTAATAGAAACCCGAAGAATGAAATATGCTTATTTGATGGAAAAATGTAGTAGAAGCAAAAGTATATGGAAAAAGTGAAGGATGGATGATATAATGATTATATAACTCCCTTGTACGTAAGGGTTATCCAGACCCTAAAGCAATGCCCGACTATCCTATATTATGACCAAGATAAAATTCTTTTTGGATAATTTCATAATGAAAACAATGTTGTTCAGGTCCCTTAATGTAGCAGTTCGTCCAACTCATTTGCCTTGAGTGATCGACGCACTTAATGACTCGTATTGATGAGGTGTTTTAATGAGTTGGACTCTTGACTTGCCTCTAGTAACAACCCGTCTTCATTGTGCGTCTTCAACACATCTTGACTCACATTAAAGTCAGGTGGCCAAAAAGAGAGCATCCAATGTCGGTTGAGATTCTTCTCTATGTTCTTGTAAGCTTTCGAAACAATCTACACATGCATTCTATTCCCGAGATCAGTCTCATAAGTTGGCTGGATCTGCCCCATTAGTCTCGGCTGAAAGGTATTGGGCTTTAATGGCTGGAGTTCCATCATTTCCTGCCCTTTCGAAAATGACCTTGCCCTCAAGATCAATTGGTGTTTGATAAGCGTATTTTTAACCTTTTCTAGTTATCAAATGTATGTTTTAGGGGTCAAGTTGCAGTAAAAAATAATTTATAAATCTTGGTAAGCCAAGGGTCGATCCAATGAGCAAATGCATGTGTATAATATGTAAGATAATGCATTTGTTTAGCTATTCTAATAAAGAAAATGTTGTAATTACATGACTAAGTGATTCTGACGCAAGGACAAATGCAATAAAATCAATATTCCAAAATTAAACTTCACCCATTCATAAGACACAAATTATGCAACAATTTAAACAATTCAATTATATTATGAAGTTTTGGGAATAACCTAATAACATCTGGCAAGCAGCTCAATTAAAGATCATTGCCTGAATTAATCTAGACTGTCGGATTATCCACAGTTTCAAATTATTAAACACACGGTTTTCAGACAAATAATGTCAACTTTCATATCGATTCATGTACTAACTGTATAGCTACCATGCTTCAATATTAATTCTGCTTAATCCGGTTATTACCTCAGATCCAGTCATCTTTTTGGGTTTTAATCTGATTTCATTCTAACAAGAAAGCATCTCAATCAATGCCAGACATGCAAGACTAACAAATTAAGAACTATAGAATTAAAGAACTCCATTAACATAATCGAAAGATTTTATTAAGATCGCATGAATTATTGGGACAAGCATGAGATCCGTAAGATCCCAAAATAAAATGACTACCCACTAATCATGGTGATAAAATCAGAATACAAGTATAAAAGAGATTTAAAGAAGAAGAAACAAAAATAAAACAAAAATCCTTCACTACGAAGCCAAGAATCCGATATTTAATCTTCTTGGAGTCTTGAGCCGTCTTTTGCCTCTTCAAATATTAGGTTAAATCTTGCACAGGTTTAGAATATTTTTTCCTAGGTTCTAAGTCTTTATTTATATCAAAATCAAATGCGCCGATTTTAGAAATCAATTTCAGACCGGTTCAGTGTCAAACTGTCGGTTTAATTGGTGAACCGCCGGTTCTCTTTTGAACCAAGCCAGCTCATAAGGTCATGAAAATTTATGTTTTTAGCCGGTTCGAACCTGAACCGTCGATTCGGTCTTGAACTGGGCATTGTTCACTCTGCACGACGATTCTGACGTTGCACGCTTGTCTGACCCTTTAAACCTTCGAATTTGGTCTTGATGTAAACCAAAGAGTTGTAGCCCTTTGCGTTAGCTTTCAAACAATATATGACATGCCTCATTCGGACAATGATCATGCACTCGGCAAGACGTTGAAGATAAATAGATCAATTTGCTCAGATTTGGTATGTACTCGTCTGAATCTTTATATTTTTTCTTATTTTGCTCTAAATGGGCTACCAAGCTTCAACTTAGTAAAATTTGACCTAGATCAAGAGTAGTGTGATAAAATGATAATAAAAAGTCTGGAAAACGAACAGAAATCCATTGTAAATGAGTGAATATTTAATCGATTAATCGACGGATCAATGCCCCGCCGATCTTCCTTGACAGGGCATCCACCGCTATTGTGGAACGAAGTGTTGTACCAATATTCTGCCCTGAAAAGCAGCTTGACCCACTTTCTTGATTTTTCCACTACGAAGTACTGCAAGTAAGTTATTATGTTCCGGTTCACCACTTAAGTATGGTTGTCAGTTTAAGAATGGTACGCTGAGCTGCTCCTTAAGTTAGTACCTAGCACCTTGAATAATTTTCACCACAGTAAACTAAATAGGATAGGGTAACGGATTTGAGATGAGTACCGTAGGAATACAATGCAGGCAAATTATCTCTTTGATGAACACCTCACCCATAGTCTTTGCGGTATAAATGTGGCCCATTGGTACAAAGTGAGTTTCTCCGCCCAAACACTCTCGAGTAATTCAAGTGGCTGTAATGTCCCGCTGGATGCCATGAACACAAAGTTGCTTCGCTAGAATTCATCACACTTGGCCACCATCTTTTGAATATCTGCTTTCATGCCCTCTTAATAGAAGTCCGAAGCCATGACTATCATGGAACTCAAGAAGCAGCCTTCGTATTTTTCCTAAAGAGCGTGACAATACAAAACAACACTTGTACATTAAACGAGTTTCAGCTTGGGTGTACCTCGTATTACCTTGTGCAATTACATCCCTCATAAGTTGCAACTTCGGAATTTGATTGTCTTTGACAAGGGCCTCACAGTCAAGTATCATGAGAAAATATATGATCCACTTTACCTCCTCGTGCACCTCTTTATTTGATCGGTCTGGTTCAATAGCAGATTGAATGGTGTCGGCTGCTATCGTCGAGACCTTCATGTCTGGCCCCTTATCACTCGCCTTGTGGTGTAACCGAGATCCATATTCTAGTTCGTCGGTGAGGACCAAACAGTTCAACAAGGTCTCGAGCGACTCACTACCCAATCCCTTGTCCTCTGAAGTGGATTCCTCCCAATTAGCCTCATGCTCGTCCACCAGGGTGACTTGAAAAGTTATTGGCTTGCATCTATATTCAGGGAAGAGCTTCTCCCGACATCGGTAGCACTGGTGCTCTACACGCCTCAATCTCGGCTTTGGTCATGCACTGAAACCCCTGCATAGTCTTATTATTTCAGGCAAGTTCTATTGGCCTTTCGCGCATCACATTAGAGTTGAGACTAGACTTTTCTTGACCCTAAACATGAACGTTGGCGCAGCCCCACACTCTTTTTAGCCTTCTTAGTCGTCTTCTCATCTGCCACGAGTTACGCCAATGACATTGCATCCTCTAGCTTGGTTCAGTCCGCGTGAGTCTCTCACGGAAGTAAGATCGAATGCCCCCTCCCGAGTCTTTGAATTCCAATCCATAAATTGAGTTGTACTTAATTGGGTACCAGCGATTTTCAATCTTCATGTGATGATCTTCGTAGGCAATGTATTGAACCGCTCTATGCATAAGATCTTCCTCAACTCCCCTTGGTCTCGCTCGTGTCACAGTTATGAGGAAAGGCGAAGCTAGATTTGTTCTTTCCTTCGTACCCTGGTTGTCCAACATGAAAGAAGCTTTGCATAGGGTCAGATGTGACCCCCCTCCCCTGCGCGCATAACCTTGTTGTCCAGGTTAAGAACTTGAGAAAGGGAAGAGTTTGTACACTTTACTTCATTGTAGTTTGCCATGGTTTCTTTGGTAGGCTCGTTACTCACCACGATTTCTTTGGTTGGCTCGCTAGGAATTGGTATGTCGGCCCTCTCCAGCAACTTGACCACCATTTGCGCCAAGTTGTCTAATTAGGCAGCCTTCGTCTCCCGAAGTTCGGCCTTGATGAATCCAACATCGGTTTTAATGGCCCATACCCCGCATTTAAATTAGTAAAAGTAGTTTTTCGGGCCGACGTCGTCATTTTGACACCAGAATCAAGCTGCTTTGAAGCAGGTATGTTAGAGATTCGAAAAATAAAATATGTTTATTTGATGGATAAACGTAGAGGAAGTGAAAATATGTGGAAAAAGTTAAGAATAGATGATACAATGAATAGATAATGCCTAATAACTCTCTTGTACTAAAAGGTTATCGAGATCTCAAAGTAAATATAAGACTATTACTCTATTATGACAAATATAAATTCACTTTGGAAGATTTCTTGATGAAAATAATGCTGCCCAACCCCTTTATATAGTAGTTCGTCCAACCTTTTTGCCTTGAGTGATCGACCCACTTAATAATCCGTATTGTTGAGGTGTTTTAATGTCTTGGAATTTTAACTTGTCCCATATCTACCCTATCAGTCTTGGATGGAAGGTCTTGGTATTTAATGGAAGAAGTTCGATCAGATTCCCCTTTTCTCACCATTGTATACAAGCAACGATCGAGATGTATACTTTACAGTTTGCCAACCTGGTTGAGTTTTAGTTTAATTGACCTTGTGCTACCGACTTTTTTTCCATCTACCCACTTTGTCAACCATAGACCATCACACATTTCAACTTTAAAGGTGCTGTCTTTTTGATAACCCAAGATAAGATAGTCTACAGGATCATCCATCCAGTGATGTAATGTGAGCCAAATCTGATCCATTAATTCATCATCGTGATTGATTCTTTACTTCTTATGACTAAACCAGCCACATATGGACAAATATGGTAGCTAAATAATTATAGAACATTCATGTATCTGAGTTGATATCAAACCAGGTTCAATCTTTGGTACTTAATCTGGAATGGAGATGGATTTGTTTCAAAACCGAGATGTGAACTTGCTGAAAATAAGGAGGCTGTTTTGTTGGATCCTATGTACATCCAATGGTTCAGCTTCTGGATGTGTCTGTTAAGTAGTAAATGGTTATGCCTTTTGACTTCTGGCCTATTCATGAATTAACCCACTTTGGTAAATTGAATAAAACCTAATTAGGTTTCAAATGGGTTCTGTGTGTTGCTGGGAAATAGAAACTGGGTATGCGTTGAACTTTCCTGGGGAAGTGAAGGCAGACAAAAAGATCAAAAAGATTAAATCTTTGAGATTACAGGTAAGCAACAGAGACGATCTTGGAAATGGAAGGATATCATTTTAAATTATTTTGTATGAATATTGTATATTTATTACCTGAACTGTCTGTATTTATGAGTAGAATGAACCAGCAAGGGCTAAACTTTATTTATTCACGACCAGAAAGCTACAATTTTGAGTAAATTCCTCCCTAATTTTATACTCTCTTCCATCTCCATAGCCCAAAAAAATTTCTTCCATCTTTTTGTATCTGATTTTTGTTGAAAAAAGTTGGCATCTTTGAGTTGGGTTCTTTGAATGGATCGATTATCAGAGACACAGAAAGCAAAGGCGGGGTGGGGAGGTTTGTTTATTTAAATCGTCCAAAAAGGTACTTCACCTCTTCATTCTGATCTCTTCTGTCCTTGCTTGTCTTTTTCTGGGGTTTGTAGGGGTTGTTGGGATCTGGGTTTCTGTCTCTTGAAATTCTTCCATTTTGTTGTCTGCTGCATTGCTTCTTATGCTTGAAACCTGTTTTGGTCTGAGCTGAGAACACTGGTGTAACCTTAGGGTTTTTATATGGCTGGATCTGTGATGGCTACTGGTTTAGTAAGATGGTGGTGGGATTGTTGAACAAGTGGACTAACTGGTTAAAGTGTGATCTTTCATGACCTCTGATTGCTAAAGTTGTGTATAATTGGTAAAGTGGGAACTTTTGCTTTAAACTAGTCTTCTGCTTCATGAGTGTAGATTAGCTTTGTATCATTCTGCATAAGACTGACTTAGCCAATATTTTGTACTAAAAGTTTTCATTGTTTTCACTCTCACCTTCTTTTAAGGCAATGTGTAGTTGCAGTCTTGGGTTTTAATAGTTGGAAGAATTCAAAGTTGCAGTCTTGGGCTTTATCTTTGGAGGGATTCAAACTTGCATGTGTGCTTTGAATTGAAGTAAAGGTCTCTACCCGAGTGAGAATGAATGCTCTACTGATTTAAAGATTATGTTGCCCTACAGGCCCACATAGTGGCTGATTGAACAGGATTTGATCTTACATTCCTTTTCTTTTGGGGTATCCAAGTAGCAATCTGGTGGATGCTACTGTCACTTTAGCTAAGTGGTGAAACAGTGAGACTTTTAAAGTGGACTAGGGGTATTGGATATGCAGGGTGTTTTGATGAAATAAGCTGATACAATGTTGCTTCCTGGTTGGTTTTGCTTACAACTAGATCTTACTAATTTCCTTGGCGTTGCAAATTGGTTTGCAAACTGAAGCTTTCAATCAGATAAAGTGTCTTTGTTGGGTATATCTACATACTTGGTCTTCTGCCAAGTCAGCCCTTAAGGTCATCTCCTTTGTAATTAGAAGCGTCGAGAGTTTTAGCTAGTCTTCTGTTCTAAGCTTAACTTCAGAAGTTCATGTGCGGTTCTGGAAAAAACTTTTGGTTACTTGTAGTCCTATTTCAATAGGCTGTTTGAAGTTAAAATTTCCTGCAAACTATGGATGTGATTGGCTATTCTTGACGTTTTTCATTATTGCTGATCCATTACTTCAAAATTAGCATTTATGTTTCTAAAATTTGATTTTGGTGTTCATTAATGTGAAGCTACTTCATGTTTACCCCGTTCACTGAAAACAAAATGTTTTGTGGCTCGACAGGATTTTCGTGAAGCTGTAACCAACCAGGAGCTTTTGATCGCTTAAACGGTGTTGTGGCTCCCAATTCCTAAACCATGGGTACAAAGCTAATTCATGTTTGTCTAATTCTTCAGCCAAGATATTAGTGTATGTTGAATGGCAGATGTCTCTGATGTATAACATTTATTTGATACTCATGGTTTATATGTATGTACTTGCTCAGTGGAGGATGCAACCATTTGCGATTCATTTACGGCTCATATGCCTGGCAAAAAAACTTCTGAAGATCTCGATGACTGTTTAGGTCCGATACAGCTAAAAGAAATTACTGACACAGATCGGTCTCTGTTTCGGAACAATGATGAACCTGGATTGAATGAGATTGAAGGTGAAGACTTCTATTCTTCTGTTACAAATGGGATGATGAATGAGGCGAGATTAAATGCTACAGATGTTTTATCCCCTTGTCCAGTTTCCTCGGGCTCAAAAAATTCATTGGGTGAGGAACATTCTCAAAATTATAATGATGACAGTGCAAACAGTTGTGGACATCTGCAGGCTCTTAATGTTGACAAAGAATGTGATCATAGTACTTTGAAGGACATTTGTGTTGATGAAGGAGTGTCTTCACAGAATAAGAACGATCTTAGAAGCGAAAACAGTTATAAGGTCTCTGATCCCACTCAAGCGAAAGTGAGTGAGCCTCTCTCGGAGATATCTTCCAAGAGACTTCCCTACCAAGCTGATGTCAATAGTTCTTTCGATTTTGAAAGCCTTTTAGACGAAGTAGAAGTGAGAAGTAACAGGACACAAGGCATTTCTGATGGTATTGTTGACAAAAGTTATTTAAATGAGCTCGTAGCCTCGGCAAATAATCCATTTTTGGAGGATGTGGATGTTGGAACATGCCGAGAAGGTGAAAGACAGGTGCTCAGTTTTACCCATCCTTCTAATCCATTCGATGATCAGTTGACAACTGATGAAACTGAAGATAGCTGCATTGGACCCGAGGAGACCTCTGGCAATATTTCTCTGAGAAGTAGTTTAGCTGAAGGGGTGGTCTCAGCGAAGAATCCCTTTTTGGACAGCTCATCGTTTAACGCAGCCAGTGATGACAGTAAGGAGGCTACAAAAGTATGCAATTTAGCCAACTCAGTTCTACCGTTTAGTATGTCTGCTATTTGTTCCCTGAAGAAAGCTGCGAGCTTTCTGTCAGTTTCGATATTGTGTTCAGTCTCGTATTGTTTTTTATTGCAGGTTTCTTTTGAGGATGCAGTTCAAAGAGAACCAGCTACTCTCGGCAAAGAGAAAAAAACTACCAGTGATGATAAAGCGGAAGTTCCGAGTGTGACATCAACTGTTGATTCTAGTACCCCAGGATCTGGTTACAAAATGAAGGTCCCTGAACAATCTGACAATCCTGCGAATGCTGCACAACTTCAACTTGATCCATTTGAATCAAGTTTTGCAACAATGAATCAGTATCCTACTTTGATCAGTTATTCAGGCCAAATACCATTCTCTGGCAGCATGTCTCATCGATCAGAGAGCAGTGTCACCAGCAACCGGTCCTTTGCCTTCCCAGTGTAAACACTCAGCAACTGAGCACTCCTATTCTGATTTAAACTCATTTCCATCTCTTATTATAGTAACTAAATTCATATGTTCTTACAGATTACAAACGGAGTATAACACCAGCCCTGTGCGAATGGCAAAAGCCAATCGGAAACATAATAGTTGGAGGCACTCACTGCTATGCTGTAACTTCTGACTGCACCTGCATCTACTGTAGCTTATTTCTCACATATTCAGTGATAGATTTCTACATTGTTGAGCTGTTGCTGTTATTCCTTGCATGTTCCTGCCATATAGCTCTAATCACCATGCTGTGTCGCTAAACTTCTAAAAGTACCTTTTCTTACCTATCTGACATTACCTACCTGTACTTCTATCTTCAGTTTTTTAAAAATGAAGAAAAAGTTTTCTCGCTTATTTTCATCTACAGCATACATGCATGTCTGAGAACTTGGATTCCAGATCCTTAATTTTATGTTTTTTCTGCTGTGAGTGGAGCACACATGTAGGCACTTAAATCCTAGCCACAATTGTACCTTACAGTAGTTCCTCAAATCTAGTAAATCTCACATGTCAAAAATTGTTTACTTTCAATGCTTCGTGGAACCAAGGGCTCGTTCCACATGCGTTTTAGAGACAGCCCATCTTAGATTCTAGAGGCACTCACCAAGGTTCAAGAGAATATTGTACTTATGGAGTCATATTTTTGAACCCCCTCTTGCACACGGCTTCGCCTCGCTTTCCAAGCTACCTTACATGACTGGGAACAGGTACCCTCTCTTTATTCGGTAAAATGAGATTACCGTCTTTATGTTTTTGTACACTTGCAGTTCCGATTTTGGGCTGACTGATGCGTAACAGGTACATGTTATGTAACTGCATGAAATCAGCTAAAGTCATCTAAATCAGGTTCTGGTAGGATCATCTGATGGCATGCTAACCAACTGGTGTAACTTTAATGCTGTACTCGACCTGAGTTAGAGAAAGCAGCAGTCCCCACATTCTAACAGATGACGAGGATCAGCTCAACTGGTATGAGGCTCCCTTAACATTTTATTTATATTTTAGCAAATAAAAAATGGTTTAGATCTTCACTGTATGTACTTTTTGTTTTGGAACTCTCCATTTTGTGTTCTGTGCATATCTCTTTTTGTCTCTCTTTTCAGCTGCCTTCATCTTCATTGCTCGCTCGCTCGCTGTATAAATAAATCGCATACACTGTGGAAACAGCAAGTCAGAAGCAGATCACTGTGGAGTAGAACTTTGATTTTTAGACAGTCATATTGGAGATGACAGCAGTGAAGTGCAGGTCACTGTTATACATTTTGGGAGTGTCTTTCCTGTTATTGATTCCCTGTGATTGTCTGCAATTTCAGCTCGCATCTGCTTGCTTTAATCAAAGTAATTACATACTCCCGGCAGCATTTTTTTCTTATGGGTATCAGATATATGGATTTATGCAATTGCTCATCCTTACAAGTTTTATGAATACGAGCAGGAACAGGAAACAAGAAAGTTCAGGTTTCAGCAGAAAAAAAGCTGCCAAGAATGCTCCTAGTGCAGACCGGGAAAGTTACGGTCGCAGTAAGTAACACATTCCTGTATAACAAAATGTAACTTCTCGAAACCCTCTTCGCATGAATGCAGGTACAAGAGTACGCTGAAAAAGATTCACCTTCAAAAAATTACAACCAGGAGAAAACAACCCTCCCAGGTATTTACTTTACGGAATCTGCCAGTCTCATGAAACTTTTTTTTTGAAACCAAAATAATATTTTCCCTTTTTTGTGCAGACAAGCTCAAGCAGCAGAAGAAGGGTTCAGCAGCAGCTGCCAAGCCGCGCCCGGGTCCAGGACAAACATGGCACCAGTGGATGGAGGATGGTGGAGAGTCGTCGGAATTTTTTACTATGGATTACTCCAGAGTGAGAAGACGACGTCCTATACACAACAAAAGCCTGCCTGTTGGTCCCTGAAACTATGACTTTCTCAGATGTTTGAGTTCCTCATAGGAGTCTTGAGGGACTAGTCATCTTGGAACTTTTGTTTTCACGTAGGAGAAATTTTGGGCGCACACAGACAAAAATGTTCTTGGGTTTAGGGTACATGAATAATGTAAATTAGGGAATGTGTCGTGCCTGGCGACATTGTTTTCATACTAATATTCGCTGTTTACAATTCAGCTCAGAGTCACGATTCATGAATATGAGTTCAGCGTCTTCAACCTCCAAGCCCTCAACCCTCCCTAGTTGAAGGTGGTGGATGAGTACAAGGCAAGTTAATGTAATCCTGGAACACAATGCAAAAGTTAAAGCCTGGCAGTTTGAGCGTAGAAACTCAAAACTTAACTAAATTAGTCCCATCACAAGAAATACAATATGAACATCTCATGCAGTAAAACTCTGTTTATCATTAGGTTGTCAATCACCACATGATACTACATCTCCTACCCATCAAAATTTTTTCAGTGCTCAACTAATTTTTTTGATGATTGTGGTTTACTTGGATTGAGGATAGAGTATATAATCTTGAAATATAATCACAATTACATTAGTGGACTAAATTTAAACTTGCTCCCTTGGTTCAATCCGGTCTTACCCATCATAAATTATTTTTGACAAGTATAACACATCTTTCAAGAAGTGCAAACTATCAACGTCCCACTATGAAAAAAAATTCTGAAATTTCAACCGGCACAACCAAGGTGAATTACTAACCAAGTATGTAGCAAACGGTGGCTTATGAACCAACTGGCCCATGTATTGCAATCCCATCGTGGAATTGAAATCAAGTCTAGCATATAGTAAATATGAAGTTCTACATTAGTTCCAGTAGGGACTAGGGAATTTAGGGGAAGTTAACCCCTATGATAAGTAATTACAGTTTTATCAATAGAGGATAGAGTATATGTTTCGAACCTCTGCAGCTGCAGGTCCTCTATTTGCTCGTTTTCCAAGATCAATCTGCACAGAAATGTTTGCCTGAGATAGATCAACTCCGGCCCTTTGCAGTGCATCTGTTAGGGTATTTAGTAACCTGTACAATGGCATAAAACAGTAGCTCTCAGTTAACTTGCGAGTCTTCACAATATATTTGATTCATCTACATGTACTTTTGACACAGCGCATTTACCCTTATTACAAAAAGCATATGTTGCCCCTTTCATAACATGTTGTCAACCATTGCGAAAGATTCTCCCATCTTTATTTGAAGGGAAAAAAAAACGACTATAAAAGCGACATATGTAAATGACGATATCTACTACTGACCCTTGAGAGTAAGCACTAGATATGCTTATAGTGCCCCCTTCAATCATGAGTCCATCAGGTTGAGATAAAGTCCCAGTAGCTAGAGAAGGGTCAACCGACTGAGCATCAGAAAGTTGTCGCTGCAAATGATGTGAAAGTAAATTATCGTTCTCGGAAGGATGTGGGAGTGTCTGCATTGGCATGTGCATGGACATGAACATGGCTGAGTTGGCTAGATCAGGGTGCTGGTCAATTGCTTTACCGGTGGGGTCAGCTAAAGCAGCAGCCTCACCAAATTCATGTGGATGTCCGAGCAGCAGAGATTGGGTAGTATCATTGAATATTACAGGATATACGGCCACAACACCGTTCTCCAAGGGTTG
Source organism: Umbilicus rupestris (assembly GCA_963678935.1). Lineage (NCBI taxonomy): Eukaryota > Viridiplantae > Streptophyta > Magnoliopsida > Saxifragales > Crassulaceae > Umbilicus > Umbilicus rupestris. The sequence continues at coordinate 15,195,530 of OY787607.1, read as the reverse complement.
CGATGCAATATTCTGTGTACGCCAATGACTGCTCCTCTGCAGATGGTCAAAAGAGATTAGCAATGACGCAATCCTCATAAACAAAGCAGCAAAAAGCGATTATAGCAAGCAAAGCAACAGTAAACTTTATAGCAAATCATACCCATGGCATTAGCTTCGTGGGTTCAGAACTCCATGGTTGATATGGCCCTTCATATTTATGTACCTCTCCTTGAAGATATTGCACGTAATCAATCACCTGAAAAGCAATACTGAATATTAGCCACGCTAAGAGATTCGTGGATAGTAGACATTGTAAATGTTGAACAAAATACCTCTAGTAAGAAGGACGATGTATCTCTCTTTTGATCACTATTAGGTATCAGATCTCTCAGCCGCTGGAATCTGAAAGGAAAATTGCAATGAATTTAGAAATAACGAAAGATAGAATTTACATAACGTACCATAAACAGGGCAAACATAGGCATCTTTAGAGACCACATCTCAGCAAATAGCCACTAGAGGCTACGCTAGGTGTAAATTGTATGACTATGCAAAACTCTCAGTCAGTGAAACCAGTGAATTTTCCAACAAAACACACAACGTGATGAGACCCACAAATTCAAACAATGAGAAGTCATGCATTGTGTAAAATGCAAATCTCTATGGTTTGCATAAGCCTCTCATTGATAAATGCTACTACATCACTATCACGCTATTACGGAATACTTCAAATCCTCAATACGAACTTCATTCCAGGGCAATTCTTGAATACATAAAAGATAAAGGCATAACAACACGGTCACTATCACGCTACGCAGTTACTCAAAGACATTAGAGGCTCAACACTTAAGACTCTAACAAACTGCATAATGAAACTATATGATGTTGCAAGAAAGTAACACTAAATAAAAAAAGCAAGAATAGCAATGAATGCAAACTAAAAATATGTGGCGTAATTGTTCAATCATGCCTCTCATTAATTTTGCTCCTGCGTTTTTGCTCGGTGACCGAGTGCTTAGAACGCGTTGCAGTGGCCTTGGAGTCACTGCTCTTCCCATCTGATTACACAACAAAATTTACAAATTACAACTGAGAATCATCCCTAGTGGCCCTGCAGATCACACAACCTAACAAACACTAAAAAAATGCAATCCCAGACAAAATCACAACTGTTCAAAACACAGCACAAACACTAACAAGAACAAACTCAGAAAATCAAGAACCACCTCGACTACTCTGATTAGCACCTTGTTCCTCTTCCCCGTAATGCTCCTCCTCGTTTGATATCTTCGCTTCGGACCTCATTTTCAAAAGCCTCAACTTCTCCCCAGATTACGAAATCTCAACAAACCCTAAATCCAGATATACGAAATCGAACAGAAAGAAAGAGCGGACAAAACAATGAAAGATTCGGAATTTACTGTAATTTAGCGGAAAGGGTTCCCGAGGGTGACTATATCCGGCGACGCGATGCAGCACCGACAAGGGGTAGCGGCGACGTCAGTGAAGGTGGAGAGTGATCGGACAGGTCACGTGCTTGTCATGAGATGCTTCGTCGTAACTTTGACCATATTTCAGTCAAAGGGTAATGTAGTCAATACGAAATAAAACCCTAAAGACTCAACCGTCCACGTGTATGAACCAGATTGACTAATTACTGGGCTCAAAATCCGCCCACGGTCTACCCTATCTGTTACTTGGTGCGCGCACCACGTATTAGGTCCAATCCATATCTGCCACATCATCACAATAAGAAATTTAATCGAACGGCTAAGACATCGCGATCAAGTACCAATCGAACGGCGTAGACCTCCTATTCTAGACCCTTCGGTGGCCCGGCCTAATCAAACCAAACCGATCATAAACGAACGCTTTTAATCATTTTTGGTTGATTATGGTTCACATAGGTTTATTCTTGTTTTAATGAAATCCAAAATAAAGCTATTTCAACAATTGCCAAACAAACCGGTCCGGTTCGTTAAATCTCTTACCGAGCCAAACCGGCTCGTTCCAGCATAAATCAATCCCGAGACCACCCCGAGAGGAAAGCGAAAGACAGCAGTGCAGAAATCAAATTCCGATCTTGTTAACCTGAGACAACAACTTGGGTTAGTTGAACCTCGACCTCGCCTGAATCCGGTCGGCGTTTACCTCTCCGCAACGGCTTCGTTGATGTTGTCGTCAGCTGCAGAGAAATTGATGCGGTGGAGGAAGAGCGTTACTGGACGAAACGGCGCAATTTGAACGCGGAACGGTGTTTCGGCAGTTTCGGCAGTTTCGTGTTCATGTCGGTTCGTTTTCCTCAAGGTTGTGATCGCTGATAACTGAAGTTTCTGTTGGCGCTACTCGGTTTGAATTCGGTGAGTGTCGGAGTTTTAATTCAAAGCTATGATTTTTAATCCGTTCCGAATCGAGCAGTTTGGCGGATCTCGTTGTCTGGTGAGTTGAGTCATTTTTCTGGGATTTGTTTATTCGGATTGATAAGAGTTGAAATTTGGCGTGAGATATGGGACTAGCTGAGATTTCACATTTCAGTTAGTTTTTTAGCATTCTGGGATTTATAAGAAAGCTTTGCGGTGTCCGAAATTTGTTAGATTTCAGTTTCTGTGATTCATCCTCATGTGAGTATATACTACTTTTGAATTGGGAAGACACTGAGAGTGATTGGTCTTTGTTGATTCGGTAATTTGAAATGGCTTGCGTGATTTGGATTGTATATGATTTGATTGCACTGTTGATTAATTTGAATTGCAGGTTGGAGTGGATTGCCAGATTCATCTGATGGCCTCTGTCAGGGACTAGATTTGACACAAGGGAGGCTCGGTTGGGTAGCCTAGGCTGTTTCAGTTTTGCAGGCATATTGTTTTGTCTCATAACTTCGACAGTCCTGTGCAAACTCAGATGGCTGTAGCAATCTTTAAGAGTCCTCTAAGAGGTGATTACCATGGGAGCAAGGGGGTGGAGGGGAAGCAGACTGGAAGTAGGCGTGTTTTTGTGCAAACTGAAACTGGATGTGTGCTGGGAATGGAGTTGGATCGCAGTGACAATGTACGAACTGTTAAGAGGAGGTTACAACTTGCGCTGAATGTGTCAACTGAGGAGAGTTTGTTGACATTTGGAGATTTAGTGCTGAACAATGATCTTAGCGCCGTGAGGCATGATTCACCACTGCTGCTGACGAGGAACCATATGCATAGGAGCTCTTCGACTCCGTGTCTGTCACCTCGTGGGAAGGATATCCAGAGTAGGGAGCGGAGCGACCCGATTGAGATTTTGGGTCAATCTTATCAGTCTGATAAGATGAGGCCTTTGGTTAAGGATATTGTGAAGGGCATGAAAAAAGGTGTGGAGCCACTTCCAATTCATAGTGGGCTTGGGGGCGCATACTACTTCAGAAACGTAAGGGGTGAGAGTGTTTCGATTGTTAAGCCAACTGATGAGGAGCCGTTTGCACCTAATAACCCCAAAGGCTTTGTAGGCAAAGCTCTTGGTCAGCCGGGGCTCAAGCGTTCAGTTCGAGTTGGCGAAACTGGATTTAGGGAGGTTGCTGCTTATCTTCTTGACTACGATCATTTTGCTAATGTGCCTCCTACTGCACTTGTGAAGATTACACATTCCATCTTCAACATCAATGATGGGGTGAAGGGACATAAGGTAAAGACCAAGAACCAGGTCAGCAAGATAGCTTCGATGCAGCAGTTCATACACCATGATTTTGATGCGAGTGATCACGGAACCTCAAGCTTTCCGGTCTCAGCTGTGCATCGCATTGGAATTTTAGATATTAGGATTTTCAACACAGACAGACATGCTGGAAATCTCTTGGTCAGAAAGACGGATAAAGCTGGGAGCTTTGGTCAAGTGGAGCTCATCCCCATTGATCATGGCCTTTGCCTGCCTGAAAGTTTAGAGGACCCTTATTTTGAGTGGATTCACTGGCCTCAAGCCTCAATCCCTTTCTCGGATGATGAGATTGAGTACATTAAGAACCTTGATCCGGAAAGGGATGCTGAGATGCTGCGCATGGAGCTTCCCATGATCCGAGATGCTTGCCTGCGTGTTTTGGTTCTTTGTACTATCTTCCTCAAGGAGGCAGTTTCCTTTGGTCTCTGTCTGGCTGAAATTGGTGAAATGATGAGCAGGGAATTCCGCAGCGGGGAAGAGGAGCCTAGTGAGCTTGAGCGAGTCTGCATCGAGGCAAGGAGACTAACGGCTGAGAGGGAACTCTCATCTCCCAAAACCTTTGTTGGGGACCACGAGTTCTTGTTCGATTTGGATTGTGAAGAACCAGAAACAGACTTCGCATCAAAGGTAGGATTTGGTGACTTAGCGGCAAGGACACTGTTTCATTTTGGGATGCCTAATGGATTCGGTAGAAATCCCCTTTCCAAACTCGAAGAAGGTAGCGAAGAAGACGAGGATGAAAGGGAAGAATTGAAAGTTCGAGCTCCTGGACTTTCTGCTCTGGAAAGAGTCCCTTCCATTTCCAAGCTGTCAGTGTCAATGAAGAACACAAGTTTAGATGAAAAGGTCAAGAAGTTCCTCGTAACCAATCCACCGAATGTGTTTCTGAGCAACTCATCTTCTGGCCACAGGAGCGCAAATGAGCAGCTCCCCCCAAGTCCAAGCTTTGTGAAGCTAGCCGACTTGAACGAGGAAGACTGGGCAGTGTTTCTTGAAAAGTTTCAGGAGCTTCTTTCCTCAGCATTTACTGAGCGCAAGGAAATGTCCTCCGGCCAGAAGCAGAGGCTTGGAACTTCTTGCAAGTTTTAATTCATAGGAAGATTAGTGAAGCTACGAATCAATGGTTTCAGGTTTTCTCCCATCTGCATTAGGGTTTCTGATTTGCATCAGATCCCAGAAGAGGTTGTAGGTCTGTAAATATTCTTTGAAGAAGCAACCTGAGCTGCTGCAAGGTTGCTTCCTCCCTAAGTTGTTACTGTCATTTGTTTGTTCTTCTTCTGATGGTATCACTGGCTGGCTTGTTAGATAAATAACATGTAGATTGAATGGACCACACCTCTATACAAAAATGTCTTGCCCTTGTATGATTTGTTTTGTTGTTCTTTGACCAGATGATTATGTTATGTGATAGCTATCCTAAATGAGCTTCATTTATGATTATCTCAAATAATGATCATCACTGGCACATTCATGATGCATCCAGCGACAACCCACAGAGTGGTACTTAAACAAGCAACCAAAACTGGAAGACATGTCCCAATGAAGGGTCCCAAGTTGTTGGACTGTTCCAATTCAAATTGGCTTTTCAGCTCAAAGGGCCAGTAACGTCAGTTTGCATCATTGTCATCAAGGCCACGACTATTGAGCAGAGACCTTGACTATTCCATTTTGTAATCTATTATTCCGTTTTGAAATTATTTTCTGAAATGTTACTGTCCGTTGAAAGAAAGTGCCGTAACAAGCAGCCCTTGAAAACCGCTCTGTCATAGATAGGACTTTGAAAAACAAAAACATTTTGGAAACCAATTTCAAACCCCTTCAACCTCAACCAAATTTACATCTGTGTTTGATAATCCAATTTTATCTTTGATGCAAGATAAAATTAAATCAAAATATTTCTACCATTCTTATATTTGACTATTACACATGATCATGAGAGACCCATTTATTAGAGGAGGCAGACATACCTAATGGCTAATTGACTTGCTTGAGCTTGACTAGTTATTTGCAAGATAAAGTAGGATAATGATGTAGACGGGTTCGATAGAGTTGGTCCCCCCTTTCAATTAAACAACCTTGATTGCATTTTTAAGGTATATGTTTCCCTATCTTAAAAACAAATCTATAATTCTTAGCGATAATTCTGATAGCATCCCAATCACACATACTTGAAAAATAAAACGGCTCTCTCTTTTGTCGTTAAATTTGTTCTTAGGTCATCGCTGTGAACCGGGCCAGACTGGCCCCGGAATATTTATTGGGCCAGAACCTCTAAATGGGCCGATTTGCATGTAGGCAACATTGTGACCGAATCTTCGGAACGACGCCGTTAGAGGCTTTTTCTTCGTCGTCTCAGACGCTGAACTTTGACTTTTCTCGCGTCCGGAAATCTTTCTGATGAAAATTTTCAAATTCTAAAAACCCTTAAACCCTTCGCTCGCCACCGCCACATGCTTCTCCTCCGCCACTGTATCCGGCGACGTTATACGGTACAATCCGCTCACTTCCTCTCCAGCCCCGCAGCTTCACCATCAATTTCGCACTCCGTGAGTCGTAACTCCGAGTTCCGCTCAGTCGACGAGCTTGTTACGAAACTGAGCTGCCGATTTCCAAGGAAGGTTATGCGGAGTTTATGGATTGAGAATCTTATACCTTTTTTGGGCTCCGAGGAGGTGAAAGCGGTGATTGAGAGGCTGGGAGTTGCGAGGCCTGAGAGCGCGGTGGCGTTTTATAATTGGTTGAGGGATGAGGTTGGGTATAAGCATTGTAGAAAGTCGAGGTTTTTTATTTGTCAAATTTGGGCGAGGAGAGGGAATTTGAAGGAGTTGAGGAGTGTTTTGCAGGAAATGGTGGTTGAAGAAGGTATGCACCCAGTTGAGACCTTTCATATATTTATTTTTTTCTAAGTTGCTTTATTTGAGTTCTGGGAACTGAAGGATTAAATTTGGATTAGATATTTGTAGAATAGTTTTAAGATGTGCTGTTCAAAGTATGATCTTTGATCATCTTGAATGTTTATCACTTCTTTTATGAAGTAAATTTGGTGTCAGTGGTTTTCAGTGTGCGTTTTGAGAGAATGTAGAGTGGAAGATCTGTAGCTGTACATTTTTTGATTGAGTTAAGCACACTTTTACTTTTCAGGTCGGAAAACGGCTGGAGTTGATAAAAGTAGCCATATCTTTGTGTGTGTGTGTTTTTTTTCTTCTGTAGTTTCTTAGCATGTGGTGATTAAATTTAGGCACTGGTTCAGCTCCTGCCCTATGTGATCTGCTTTGGAATTGCTTTAAGGATTGGGATTCGACCAAGCTTGTTTTTGATCTGATGGCTTTTACTTACTCAAGATGTGAAATGGTTCATGACACTCTATATGTGATAGCGAAGATGAAGGATTATCATATTCAAGCTTCAATACAGACATATAATAGTTTGATGCATAACTTGAGGCGGACAGATCTGATTTCTGATATATATGAAGAAATTAAATCTAATGAAATGACTCCGAATGAGTACACTAATTCCACTTTTATACATGGTCTGTGTGAGCAGTCCAGGCTGCAGGAAGCAATTTCTTTCCAGAGAGAAAATCGAACAAGGGAGAATGGTTCGTCAACTGTATCTTATAATACTCTCATGTCAGCTCTCTGTAACATGGGGTACGCAGATGTTGCAAAGTCATTCTTTTGTATGATGCTGAAGTGTGGTAAATTACCTGATACATTTAGTTATAATATCCTTATTCATGGGCTTGGTGTTGTTGGCTCTATGGAGGAGGCAGTAGATTTTACCAATGACATGGAGAGAAATGGGGTCTCACCTGATACAGTGACTTATAATATTCTTGCAAAAGGCTTTTGTCGTCTCGGTTTCACAGATGGAGCTTTAGAGGTTGCTCAAAAAATGACACATAGCGGAGTGAATCCTGATTTTATAACTTACATGATTTTGATCCTTGGGTATTGTCGGATTGGCAGTGTAGAAGAGGGCTTAAGGTTGCGGGAGGAAATGATTTCGAGGGGTTTCCAGTTGAATCCAGTTGGGTACAGCATATTGCTTAGTAGCTTGTGCAAAGCTAAGCGGGTTGATAAAGCAATGTGGTTGCTATATGAAATGCAAGCTTCAGACTTGAAGCCAGATGTCATAACATATTCAATCCTCATTCGTGGCCTGTGCATGCAGGGAGATGTTCAGAGGGCTATTAAGCTATTCAGTGAGATGTGTTCCTATAGAATCCGCCCAAACAGTTATTGTTACAGTGCTATTTTGAGGGGGCTTTGTCGAGAAAAGATGACAACGGAGGCGAAAGTCCTTTTTAAGACTTTAGACGAGAACCATTTAATTGATGATATTGTTTTGTACAATATTATTATTGACGGGTATGCAAAACTGGGTCTGATGAGTGATGCAGTTCAGTTATTCAGGCAGTTATGTAGAAGAGGTATTGCACCGACTATTGTTACATTTAATATTCTCATTTTTGGGTTTTGTAAAGCTGGAAATATGCTTGAGGCTCAGAATTTGTTCTCTACTATCAGAAGGTTTGGTCTGGAACCAAATGTTATATCGTACACATCCCTTATGAATGCATACTCCCAAAATAAAAGGATGGGCTTAGTGCTTCAACAATTTAAGGAGATGAAAGCAGCACATGTTAAACCCACGTACATCACATATACTGTGATAATTAAAGGGTACTGCGAACGAGGAATGCTGAAGGAGTCTCTGCAACTGCTTGACGATATGTATGCCAACCAGCACATCCCAGATCAAATTACATACAACACCATAATCCAAAGTTTCTGCAAGGCTAGAGATATGGAAAAAGCATTTCAATTGCACAATGATATGCTAGTTCATAACATTCAGCCAAGTCCTGTTACATATAATATTTTGATGAACGGTCTTTGTGTAAATGGGCATCTAGAGGAAGCCGATACACTATTGATCACACTAGAGAATCAAAACATCAAGCTGGAAAAAAATGCTTACTTAACATTGATCAAAGCACATTGTGTGAAAGGTGATGTACAGAAGTCAGTGGCACTTTTCCGCCAGGTGCTACTGAAGGGATTTGAAGTTTCTATCAGAGAATACAGTGCTGTGATCAATAGATTATGCAAAAGGCGTTCATTGAATGAAGTGAATATATTTTTCCGCTTGATGGTATCCCAAGGGATTTCCCCAGATAATCTACTTTGGAATGTTGTGTTTGAGGCATTTTGCGAAGGTTATAATCTGTGCTCAGTACTGGACTTACTTGCCAAGATGATCAAATCTGGTTTCTTTCACATCGATTCTTTATGATGTGATAATTTGTCCTGAATTAACTTCATTTTGATGAATGATGATACAAGTTGGAAAAGGAATGACGAAAGCTACAGAATAGTAAGGTGTGTACTACCTTCTTGTATTTTCTTTCTCCCTGAACTAGTTATTAGTGTTTCTGATAAATAAAAGATCATGCTGTCTTAGTGTCTTGTGGTAGTGAGTTTTTCAACTTGGTATCTGAAGGAATAGATCCTTTGTACTGTTTTCATGCTCTCTTATAGTTGCTATTAATAAAGCTTGTAGTCTTGTTACCTTTACTGGTTGTACCATGTTCAGATTAATCATCAGGTAACCCATCTAATCCAACTATGCTTGTTCAGGCACTGGAATCTATGATCTCTCCCCAAAGTTGATTGCATTTTAACTTATCAAATATATCTTGTTGTGGTATCAGTCAGCTACTTTGCACAGGGGTTTGTTAAACGGCCTGTAAGTGTTATTTTTGCCATGAACATGCCCATAGCGTTTTACAGATCTCTTCATGACTCGCTTCTTATCAACATGAAATGAATTCATATATGTAATTTTTAAATATAATATTGATTTAAAATCTCACAAAATATTTTCCTTCTAAATATTCTAAATTTCTTTCTGATTTTTTTCTTGGTGCCAGTCGCAGATTGTAGTGACTACATCCAATTTATGTTGTGACATCATAAATTGATAAGCTGCGTTAGCCTTACATGTACTTCAGCTGAGCTAAATCAGGTAGCTTCATTACTCGACTTTCTGCAGCATCAGTCCATATCTTTGTGCATTGCTTAACAAATAACTAGCTTTCTTACTATGAATAATTATCTACTTGCAGCTGATGTAAGACTTGATTTGGCAGACTTTGATGTAAGACTTGATTTGGCAGACTAATCAGCATGTTTCTTGACATGATGTCTTACACTGAAAGTGCATCTCCTATGATGTCATTATGAGGTGAGTTAAATACATTGCTGCCAGTGACCAAGATGCGATTAGTTTTTGCTGTGGTTTTACTATGATATTTAACCGTGAAGTGGGGTACATTGGGCACTGGAAAAAAAAAACTGTGATGTATGTATGAATTTAAGAGCATGACTGATTACTGATAGATATGTTTTTCCACTTTTCATTTATGCCTGCATTCATTTCTGATTTCGCCATCCCTCCTGTTCTTGAATCAAAATGCTTGGTGCAGAATTGACAGTTGAAACAAATTGAATATAGTATTCTGCCTTTGAACAACCACTACTTATTAGGAACACCTGCGATAAATACATTTAAAGTTGACAAATTTGAGGCAACATCTTACCAATGATATAATTTTTTATTATTAGTTTTTTATTACCTATTCTACCCCAAACTTCCCGAAGCTCCTGTTCTGCCCCATCAGGAATCGAAACCTAGATGTTTGACGTCCTTTTGCTACTAGATCATGCCCTGATGGGCTCAAATATGCTATTGTGCTAGGGAATAACTGCTTGTTACTTTAGAGAAGCCACAAGGACATGATATACTGCATTCGGTAACCGAACAAGTAGAGTTTGAGCATAAGTAGTCTGCTTAGTTATGTTGCTTGAAATAATCAAAGTTGCTTAAAACTCTGCTCCTCCATCAACACTTATGTCAGGGATCAGCTTCCAGAGACCAGCCAGTTATTCTGTTATAGGAAACAGTGCACTGCCTTTGTTTTTATATGTAAATATTCCTCATTCATCAAAGCTTTGCTGCGCACAAGTTGAATCGAATTTAAGAACATATTAAAAGTGCTTTTGCAGAAGTATATATTGAAGAAATGTGGTACAGATCTGCTTAAGTTGGAAGATTGTTTGCTTCAGTGATATTTTATGGATCTGATTCCTGTTTTTTGACTGTTTACCAATTATTGGGGAGAATGCTTCGTGTATATATATATATATTGCTGCATCTGTCATAGTTTTACAAACTTAGCATTTGAGTTCATTGTTATTTATCTTGCAGTTGTTTCAGTTCCTCAACCAGTCGATGGAAGCCGTCACTACCCTCCACCACAGAGCCGGAGCATCGCTCATGGCCGCGGTGGCAGCCAACATATTTGAGTCAGGCAGCCACTCACCTTACAAGATGAGTAAACCTAAATGATTCTGTTTCAGTCCTCAGATTGTGAAATGGGGCCTCAAATTTGGTCCTGCTGACTCGACCTTGCAGATTGGGGTCAGCTCCGTTCCCACGTGTGAAGTCACTCGTCAGCCAATGGCAACAACAGTAATATGTCACTCCTACGAAGGGTATTATCGTCAGTTAAGCGTTGTGGAGATGATTGCACGCACTAAATGTCCCTTGGGACCCATTAATCGACCCATATTTATTTCTATTAATTAATATCGAGCTACCGTAATCTTTCCCTATTCCCAGATTCGGCCCACTTTTGAATCGGGTACACACACTTATCCCACAAACGACATCGTACTATCCTTAAATCAGCCGAACGCATGCTCTAGAGTCTAGGCTTCCCTGTTTTCCACCCTGTAAACAAAATCTTTCCTTTTACATCCTCTGCCAAAAACAATGACGTCAATCAATCCGAAATCACTTCCCAGTTCCGCAGTTCTCCAGTCATGTCATGATCCAAACACCTTCCAGAACATTTTCCCCTAATCTGTCATAAAGGTTGAAACTTGTTGATTTTTGGGATCTGGGGTTTGCGGAGATGGGTGCTGCGACGTCGTCAGTGGCGGCTAGGCTGGCGTTTTTTCCGCCGGATCCGCCATCGTATGAGATTGTGAAGGATGAAGAGAGTGGGAAGCTGAGGATGACAGAGATGGTGGAGAGGGAGGGTGTGGAGGTTCTGAGAGTTGGGACCAGGAGAGGGAATGAGATTGTGGCGGTTTATGTGAAGAACCCTAGTGCGAAGCTGACGGTTTTGTACTCGCATGGGAATGCGGCGGATGTTGGACAGATGTTGAATGTTTTTGTGGAGCTCAGTTTTCATCTGGGTGTTAGTTTGATGGGGTTGGTGCTTTTTGCTACTTCTTGTTATTGGATTTGATGGATTGGTTGTGTTGATGTTTCCATGATGGGTTTTGTAGGTATGATTATTCTGGGTATGGCCGATCTACTGGAAAGGTATGGTTTGGTGTTTTAGATTTCTCTTTTTGAGCTCTTCTTGCCCAAATAGTTTATGCTTCGTAGTTTCGCATTAAGTTTACTTGTTGGATATGTTAAGAGAACCTCAACATTCTGGTGGCGTTCTTAAGTTGTCTTTAGTTCGTGTTCTTGAGCTATTTCTTGTTCCTTGGCCATGATCGACGTTGAGAATGTCGCACTATTAGATTGGAAAATTTTTCAACACCACCATCTTTTGAAAATCGAGTTTAAGAAAAACGATGGCTTGAAGTTTTGTATAGAAACTGCCTTTTTTTTTTTTTTGGAAAGCCACCTTTCCAAAAGGCGATTTTCTAAAATTGTCACTATGCATTACGTTACTAGTGGATATGTTGGGAGAACCTTAACATTTTGGTTGTTCTTAGGTTGTCTTTAGTTCTTGTTCTGGAGCTATTTCTTGTTTCGTGACCATGAGCGATGTTGGGAATGTTGAGCCATTAGATTGTCACTATGCGTTGTGTTTACTTGTTGGATGTGTTAAGAGAACCTCAACATTTTGGTCCCGTTATAGGCTGTCTTTAGTTATTGTTCTTGAGATATTTTTGTTGTTCTGTGGCCATGGCGATGTTGAAAATGTTGCGTTATTAGACTGTCTCTATGCATTATGTTTTTACTTGTTGGATGAGTTGTTTTGTAAATGCCTGAATTTGAGGAAGACTTGTTCGGAATTGTGGAGCTATTTGTGCCAAGTGTTTGGGACTTGTTAGCAACTGTATACAAATTGTGGCTTTGCCCGAATCCGAAATGATGTTTCTGTGCAATTTGACAGCCTACGGAGCAAGATACATACGCAGACATTGAGGCAGCATACAAATGCTTGGAAGAGAAATATGGAGCGAAAGAGGAAAACATTATATTATATGGGCAGTCAGTAGGGAGTGGACCAACGATTTATTTGGGTTCGAGGTTGCCTGGATTGAGGGCTGTGGTGCTCCACAGTCCAATTCTATCCGGTCTCAGAGTGATGTATCCCATCAAGAAAACTTTTTGGTTTGATATTTACAAGGTTGTTTACTTTGATGAGTTGGTTGTTCCATGAATTTTGCAACTTTCTCCTCTTGATGTCTGAGAATTGGATTGCTTTTGGTGCAGAATATCGATAAAATGGCGCTTGTTTCTTCTCCGGTTCTCGTCATCCATGTAAGTCATTCTTAACATTTGGAGTCACCTGTAATTGAACCTGAGCCTAGCTTTGTTTTTGTCCGGACAGGGAACTGATGATGAAGTGGTGGATTGGTCGCACGGCAAGCAGCTGTGGGAGCTCTGTAAAGAAAAGTACGAACCCTTGTGGATCAAGGGAGGTAGCCACTGCAATCTTGAGAGCTACCCGGAGTATTTACTACACTTAAAGAAATTCATATCAGCCGTAGAAAAGGTGCAAATGTACAAAAACGAAGCATCCAACAACAAAAGAGAAATGGATCAACCCAAAGAGTCGTCCAAATCAGACGGACAAGAAGAGAAAACAGAACCCATCACCGACCGTGCAGAAAAGCTTAAAGCCAGACACAGCGCTAAAGAGTCCTCCAGTTCAGACCAACAAGATGAGAAAAAGAGACCCAGCACCCATCACGCAGAAAAGCTCAAAGCCAGACACAGCACCGGGCACCGGCATACCAAATCAAGACTAAGCACTGACAAGAGAGAAACGTCACGAAAAAGCCATGAGCAGGATCCTCCCACCGGAAGTCTCAGCACATATCAACCTGAGAAAGCAAGGAACAGTTTCGACAGGTATGTTGACTTCCAAATCTCTCGGCATCAACATGTATGATAAAGTATAAACACTAGAGCCTGATTTTGTTGTTGTTTCAGATTGGGAGACATGGTTAGATCCGTGAGCCTATGCAATGTGGACTGCTTCAAGCTCCCTCCAACTGAAGCTTAAATACCAGTCACTAGTGGGCATCTTCAGGCTTGAGATTGCTACTCAACTTCAATATATTTTTTCTCCTTTCTTTGATTGATTCAATGGGTTGCTCTGCTCAGCTCAGCTCAGCTATTGGGGAAATATGTATCTAGCTGGTCCCTCATACCATACACCTCTCTTCTCCTCCTCCTCCTCCCAACATTGTGAATCTTGCACTCTCCATTTTGTTTGAAGGATTCAGATTCGGAAGGATCAAGTTATATACAGTTTTGAATCTCATTCTTAATTTCAAATACATTTTAAGAATATATTTACAAAAAATGGAACTTTGGATAATAAGTGGCAAATTGAGAAGATAAATTTCCACCACACAATACACTCCGAGGAAACAAAACAATCTCGTTTCGCACCTTCTCGAATCCTCCACACTTCGCTTAAACCCTGAACCCAATTCGATAGGGTTTTCCACTCTCTTCCATTGCATTTCTCTCTCTCTCGCGCGCGCCGATTTCGTCTAACTTCATTCAACTCACGCTTTTCTAGGGCTGCTTTTCAATGGCTCCGGTGCTCAGTAGAACCCTGCCTGCGGCCTCACTTGTATCTCTTCAGCCGCTGAATTTGATGAAAGGGGGTGGGTTGTGCGCGTTCAGGAGTTCGGTCTTGCCGATTAATGGGTTGAGGAGCAGTGTGGGGTGCGGTGGGCTGAGGTGGAAGGTGGGGAGGAAGCGGAGTGGGGTGGTGGTTAGGTGTGAGGCGACTGCGGTGGCCGAGAAGGAGGAGACTGAGGCTACTGGGGAGAAGTTTGAGTACCAGGCTGAGGTGGGTTGGGTCAAAGATGGTGCCTTTTTGAGTCTTTTGATGTTGTTGGATTTGCTTTTATTCATTGTCTGGTGTTTTTGTGATGTGCAGGTGAGCAGGTTGATGGATTTGATTGTGCACAGTTTGTACAGTCACAAGGAGGTGTTTCTGAGGGAGCTTGTAAGGTATAATCTTAGTTTGCATTTTAGCCGAATTACACCTTTTATGGATTCTGTTCTATACATTGGCTTTTCGGCAGTTGTTGTATTCAGTGCAGTGGTTTCAGTATCTTGACAGCCTTCTTATAGATTATGTGTGTTTGGTTGGCAGTAATGCAAGTGATGCGTTGGATAAGTTGAGATTTTTGAGTGTGACAGAGCCGTCTTTACTTGGGGACACTGGTTCTTTGGAGATTAGGATTAAGCCTGACCCTGATAACGGAACCGTTACTATCACGTAAGTTGATTTTGTATAAAAAATTTGATCTTGATCAATATGGTTATGGAAGTTTACATGGTGTTTTGTGTTCTCAGTGACACGGGAATTGGAATGACAAAAGATGAACTTATTGACTGTCTTGGGACAATTGCCCAAAGTGGCACTTCCAAGTTCTTGAAGGCTTTAAAGGTTTGTGATCATCATGATTTTAAGTTACTTTAGGTTTAAAGGGCTCATAGTTTTATTCATAACTTACAGGAGAATAAGGATTTGGGGGCAGACAGTGGCTTGATTGGTCAGTTTGGTGTCGGTTTCTATTCTGCATTCTTAGTCGCTGAAAAGGTACTATTTAATCATACTGTGATTGGTTAACAGTTCATTCCTTCTGCATGTTGAATAATATTGCGTGCATTTGCCCAGGTGGTTGTTTCAACAAAAAGTCCAAGGTCTGAGAAGCAGTTCGTGTGGGAGGCAAATGCAGATAGTAGTTCATATGTGATAAGGGAGGAAACTGATCCGGAAAAGCAGCTGAACCGCGGAACACAAATTACTCTTTATCTAAGGGTACTGAACATCTTGTTTTGATCGTGAGTGCTTCATGCACAAGTAGTCATCTTTGTTCTTTTATTTGACAGGACGATGACAAGTACGAATTTTCAGACCCTGCCAGAATTCAAGGTTTGGTGAAGAATTATTCTCAGTTCATTTCTTTCCCCATCTACACATGGCAAGAAAAATCAAGGAGTGTTGAGGTACGGTTTCATTCCAATGTCAACCTAACTTCTTTTATAAGTGCTTCCGATTAAGGCTCATACTTTTTTTTGCTTGTTCACTATTTTATGCAGGTAGAAGAGGAGGAAAAACCTAAAGAAGGAGAAGAGAAGCCAGAGGTATTGTTAAGTAGTTTATTTTTGCTTGGTCGTGACCGACACTCACAACTTGCTTATTCTCTTTTCGGTCCATGACTGATGACTCACATACTCCCTCTTTGCAGGAACCAAAGAAAAAGAAGAAGACTGTGACTGAGAAATACTGGGATTGGGAATTAGCCAATGAAACAAAACCAATATGGGTGAGTATGAGATGCACTGATATACTTATTGTTACCTGCAAAACACACCTAATCGTTTTCTTATTAATTTTCTCGGATGCTTTTTAGATGCGGAATCCCAAAGAAGTGGAAAGAGAGGATTACAATGAATTTTACAAGAAGACATTCAATGAGTTTTTGGATCCCCTTGCATATGCACACTTTACAACCGAGGTATTTAACAATGAGCGTCTATTTTCTTTCTCTTTTCAGGATTGTGGTTCTTATTAAATATTTTAGGGATGCTAAAGCTCTACTTATGTTGGTGCCATGCAGGGTGAGGTTGAATTCAGAAGTGTGCTTTTTATTCCTGGAATGGGTCCACTTAACAATGAGGATGTCATGAATGCCAAGACGAAAAATATACGTTTGCATGTGAAGCGTGTATTCATTTCAGATGATTTTGATGGAGAACTGGTATGTTTTATTGTGATAGTTTTTTCGTTTTTTCTCAAATGAATGCCAATTTCATCTGTGTTTATAATTTGCAGTTCCCGCGGTATCTGAGCTTTGTTAAGGGAGTGGTAGATTCAAATGACCTTCCTCTCAATGTCTCGCGAGAAATTCTTCAAGAGAGTCGAATTGTACGTATCACATAAAATGTGTGCCCGTCAGATAGTTACTTTTCAAGTGTTGTTCATTTTCTTGAAGTGATCTCACATTTTACATCTACTCAGCGTCTATACGGGTGCTTCAGTAATAACAATTGTTACTTGCTTGCTGATAATATGCAGGTACGGATAATGAGGAAGCGACTTGTTAGAAAAACATTTGACATGATTCAAGATCTAGCCGAAGCCGAAGATAAAGAGGTATGGAGTATATGAATTTTACTTTCTGTGTCTTTTCTCATTTTTAGTTATCAACGGTTGTTTAATAGATGTGATTGTAATATATCAAGGACTACAACAAATTCTGGGAGAATTTCGGCAAGTTCTTGAAGCTGGGTGTTATTGAAGATTCTGGAAATCATAAACGTTTGGCACCACTTCTGCGGTTTCACTCTTCCAAAAGTGGGGATGTGCTCACGACCTTGGATAGTTATGTAGAGAACATGGGCGAGAACCAAAAGGCTATTTATTACTTAGCAACAGACAGTCTGAAAAGTGCCAAGAGCGCACCTTTCTTGGAGAAGCTGGTCCAGAAAGACATCGAGGTATGACTTAATTTAGGTACATGTATCTCTCCATGAGTGACGATGTAAATGTTTTGAGTTTGGACATTTATTATTGGTGCCAGGTACTTTATCTGGTTGAGCCGGTTGATGAAATTGCCATTCAGAATCTTCAAACATACAAGGAGAAGAAGTTCGTTGACATCAGCAAAGAGGATTTGGAATTAGGTAACATTTAATCAGCTTTCATGACGCCGTTAAAGTGAAACAGTTTCGGCTATTTCGGTTTTGTAAACTGCTACACTATGGTGATAGAAACAAATTGTTCAAAATAAGTTTCTTGATGCGCCAGGTGACGAGGATGAGGTTAAGGAGAGGGAAAACAAGCAAGAGTACAATCTCCTCTGTGATTGGATAAAACAACAACTTGGTGACAAGGTGGCTAAAGTTCAGGTCTCAAAGCGTTTGAGCTCTTCGCCTTGTGTTCTTGTTTCTGGCAAGTTTGGATGGTCGGCCAACATGGAAAGGTGAGTCTTGTGATTCAGTAACTCTGGAAGTGTAGCTAGTTTGAGGCCTTTCTCACCTCTCTGCGCTCCGCCTTTCACAGGTTGATGAAGGCACAGGCCCTTGGAGATACATCTTCTTTGGAATTCATGAGAGGCCGTAGAATATTGGAGATCAACCCAGACCATCCTATTGTTAAGGATTTGAATGTAAGAACTCTTTTAAGCACTAAAATTTAACAAATCTGGTAATGCAAGCTGTTTCTCTCATTTATACAAAAGCCGGATAAAGAATGAAAGTAGATTATATAACGTTGTTAATTTCTTCTTACACAGGCTGCTTGCAAGAATGAACCGGAAAGCACCGAGGCCAAGAGAGCTGTAGACCTTCTGTACGACACAGCTTTGATTTCCAGTGGATTCACTGTAAGTGCACTTACCGCCCGCCAACATTTGACAATCTAGTAACACAGTGCACTTATTCATACCTACATGTAATATAACAGCCTGATAGCCCAGCTGAGTTGGGAGGTAAGATTTACGAGATGATGGCCATGGCCTTGGGGGGAAGATGGGGGAGAACAGAAGATGAAGAGACAAATGCAGCATCAACAACAGAAGAAACTGAAGCCAGCCCTGCTGAGGAAACCACAGAGTCCCAAGTAATCGAGCCATCGGAAGTGAGAACTGAGAGTGACCCATGGAGTGAATGATACATGTTGTCTTCCCTGAGATTACATGTTCCATATTTCTGTGGCCAAGACAAGTATTGGTAGTACTGGGCAGCTAAAATTTTGCAGATGTTGTAACTTGTTTTTATTAGACAATAAAACTGCTGCCAAATTTGCTGCTTTTTTTCTTGGTGAAAACATGTCTGTCGATCAATTTGAGATTTTCTTCTGTCAATTATCATACTTTTGGGTCAAAAAGTTGCAGTCAAAAAGTTTAAAGTTAAAAAAAAAAAAAAGCTTTTTTTAGCTGGATTGAAAGAGCAAGCTTTGTGGCAAGCCTGTCCATGCGTGATGTCGGCCCATTAAGGATGGCCCATTAGTAGGGCCCAAGGAGTTTTGCAGTCAAACAAAGCACTCATTTGAAGCTTTTTGGTCCAAAAGTGGAGGGAGTCTCAATTCATCCACGTCCCCTTAGTCGGCTAGCCACTACACTATGTTTTATGGTTCATGTAGAAGAGAGTAGATTAAAGTAGTGAAATCAAGACACATTACATCATCATCATGAATGATTAACATTACAGTCTCTCAATGATGCATTGCTTTTGTTTAGATGTATGTTATCAAAGTGTTGGAGGAGGTAAAATATACGTGTGTTCTTCTTCATCTATATTACAACATATTTCAATGATAGGACAAAAGTTTTAATGTTGACAACCAAAGCTTGGAGTCCAATGATGAGGTTTAGTAGCAAATGATTAACAAAAATAGCTTTGTTAAAGATGATGAATTTAATAAGATTTGGGCTCATCTTGTTTAAACCAATAGCAACAATCTTCTGAGACATGCCATTGATATGTGCATCCAATGCCATAGTCTTCATCAAACTCTCAATCTCATAATCCCATTCAAATTTTGAGTTACAAGTTGCTAGCCTGCTCTGCTCTGCGATTCATACAAGACAACACTCTCTAGTGGGGATTTCCTTCACATTTTTGATGCATCAAATAGCTTCAATCATCATTCATCTCAATACTCATCCAATCTTCAAGACTTCCGCCTTGGGAAGCCGCAAATTGAGGGACAACTTCCACCTGCATTTTACCGAACACCTCCACTAGGAAATGAATCCAAGTCACATACTTAATCTTACAAAGCACAAACAAATTAAAGAAACATAGCATACATGCGTTGGTCTAAAACATTAAGTGACCAACATATCCTTACGACTCTTGGAGGTGGTCGTATCTGCCTAATTCTTCATGAGTGGCACACCCCATTAACGCAAGAAAACAAGAAGCACTAGTTAGAAAATCCAATATGGGGATGATGCACAACGTAAATAAACTAGCATTGTCAATCCAATTGTTTATAACTCGCTTTGCTAGCTAAACACTCACATTGGCTGCTTATGTCATTGTTTATATTTGATACAAGGTCACCATTGTTTATTTGTGCAAAAAGCTTCTTACCATTCTTATCTCTAAATCCCATATCACATCATCCAAACTCGCCAAAAGGGTTTGGTATGATTAGAGGATCATACATGTTTAATGCCGTGTTACTGAACTTGAAATAAATTATAAAAACATGATCCGTGACCTATCTGATTCCTAATCCGATACCATGTTGTTAATTTCAACATGTTTTTTATTGTAAGACTCTTCATGGTATATGCAAACTAGTCGTCTATGGGCAAGGTTAGAAACTAGAACCATATTGGCAGTTCAGTGAAAATTGTGCAAAAGATATTTAAAATAGGTACCTCAATAATTGTCAAGCACTAATCGGAGAACAGTGAACTTGGTGCGACCCGCACACGCCTATCGTTTGATTATAAAATGGCTTCACTTCCCTGCTAGTTATTTCCTACACTTCACCATAGTCGACAAACTTCTCTCTTGGCAAAATTCTTCCTAGCACCAAAACTGCGATTCCAAGTCTGGCTATGCTGCTGCCTCTTGACGATTTTGCAGGCATGAACTACTTGAATTTTGAAAACTCAACCATGATTCAAGAAAGCTGGAACGTGACGCCAAGTAACATGCAGACACTTGGTGGAAACTTAACCGGGTTACCAAGTTGTCAGATGCTTCCTTCCCTTCATGAGATGAATCCGCAACAATCATCAAGTGTCAGCAATAACTCCACCTCTGATGAGGCGGAGCAGCAGCAGTACAGTATCATAGATGAAAGGAAGCAACGGAGGATGATATCCAACAGGGAGTCTGCTCGCAGGTCGAGGATGAGGAAACAGAAGCACTTAGATGAGTTGTGGGCTCAGGTGGTTCATCTGCGGACTGAGAATCATGCTTTGCTTGACAAGTTCAACCATGTGTTTGAAAGCCATAATAATGTTGTTCAAGAGAATGTGAAGCTTAAAGATGAAGTTTCTCAGCTTCGGAAATTGGTCACCAACTTGCAGATCACCAGCCCCGAAACTTTTCTGAGAGACCTTGAAGACATCCCCTGCAACAAGGACAGTTCTAGAGATGCATCTTCCAACCAATCCATCTCCAGCTCTATAGACTTGCTCGACTAATCTTGCCTTTTCCGTTCATAATAACTATGTTTAATTATTTCCTTCATTTTCCATGGAGCCATTCCGTCTTCTTATTTATCGTCTGTCTGAGCTGTATGACACCAGAAACGAACAATTCAAGTTGTTAAAGTACCAAGATCAGGTAACTTATCTAATGATCCATGAAGTTCACAATAAAATTGATCACAAACAGTAAGGTGCACTTAGCTTACGCGAAAAAAAGATGGCAGTATTTGTCAGCAGGGCCAACTGATCAAAAGGGCTAATTGACTTACGAAGAGTCATTAATCGCTTGGTGCTGCACGCATCATTTTAGCCAGTCGGACAAATGCTGGTGGAGGTGGTGACAGGGGTGACTCATGATGCAAATAACAATTGAAACCCATGATGATATGAGCATCCACTAGGCTACAAACTACAGCTAAATTTATGTTTCGGATAACACTCATGCTGTTTTCATTTGTTTTAGACATTCAGTAGCATCAAGCAGGCCCTACATTTCAGGTGTCGGTCACACACGCTTAGTTTTATTCACCTTAACGCGAATGGGCTATGCTTAGGGACACACTCCTTTGTTTGGCCCTTGCAAAATCAAACAAACACTGCAGCCACAAGATACAAATAAACAAAATTTTTTTCATGAACTTGGATTGAGAAAATATTGCAGATAACACACCAAAAGCCAGCAGCCAATGCTTAACACCAACTGAAAAAGGACATGAAAAGGGCAGAAACCAAATCAGCACAAACAGCCTATTTTATGCACATTCAACAGCTGCCCAAGATGTGGAATCCAATGGGCAAGGCAATGACACAAGCCATGAATGATGAAGCAAAAAATTTTCAGCAGATGGTGTTGTCCAATCATCTATTAATAAGCCCTAAAAGCAAAGCATACCCAGGAAACAAATGGTGGAAACTCAAGCATGCACTCCCAAATGGGATGCATACCCTTGCAGCATTACATGGCTGCAATCCCTCTCTAGGGCATCATGATTGATTCACTTTGAGAAACTACCAGACCCTTAGTGAAGCTGAAGCCACAAGTTTACACCTTTGGTGCTCTTATGTGTCAAAAAAGAAGTGATCTTGTGCTTACTTACTTCTTTGATTCAAACCAAGACAGTTATTGACATGTGAATGGAAAGACATGAAAGCAAAATTCTACCTGATTTTGAGAGAGACCAGTGGAGTGAGTTCCTGGAGAGTTTGCTGGTGGGGATTTACTGTAGGAGTGAGTATGGATTGGGCTAAATGAGACATCTACTTTTGGACCAAACTGAGTTTGGGCTTTGAAACATAAGTAGTAGGAGCAAGACACAAGAACGTACTTGAAATTAGTATGATTCGTACTGGAAGTTGATCTGTTGATTAAGTTGAAATCTATCCTCATAAAGATCAGATTTTTTTCACAAAGGAACAAGATTTCATTACAACATAGAGAGGAGGGGGTGAGTGAATGTGAATCTAAGGTCCATTGTTGATGTCTTGGGTGTAGATATAGTCAGTGTGAGCCACCATGGATCTTCTCGTCAAGCACTCTTCCATCTCCAAGCCACTGCAATCATCATTTTCTTCTTCCTCAACTTCAGGTATGCCTTTTGCTTCATCCTGATTCAAAACCCAGAAACTGAGAAGCTCATTCAGGCAAAAAGCACATGGTCAGTATAATAACTACTAATCCATAAAGTACATACCTTTGTTGATGGAGAAGTCATGGGAGCCAAAGTGTGTGTGAGTTTGACTGTGATGTTGACCTCACTTGGGGTGGTTAGAGAAGTGGTTGTGGTGGTGAAGGTCTTTCTGGCTGCTTGAGAAGTTGAGACAAAGAGAATTAGACTCAAATTGATGAAGAGTGTGAAGGTGTTGAAACCTGCCATGATTGCAAGGTTTTTGAAAGATGGTGAGGCTTGTATATGCGAATGTATTGTGTACACTGAACAGTGGAAACTGGTGATGGTCTGAGACTTTGGAGCTTCTTTGAGAAGTGAGCCATGCCGAAATCAGGTCAGGAATCAATGAGCATTAAATGACTTTACATCATCAACATGCAGTTCAAAAAGTCAAACCATCACAGACTTCAAGGTCAACTATGTTTTCCATCTTCCTAGGAAACATCTCTATCGACTATCAGTATCACCACCATGTCACACACATTACTATGAGCTCTCTGGACAGCAGACATCATCAGGGACCAGAAACCATACATCATTGGTTTCCTTCCGAGGCCCAAAAGCCAAAATGCATCAAATAGGATCAACCACGGGCTACTTGAATTAAAGCCCATTAGAAGAACAAAGATGATATTTTTCCATTGAATGGATATCTGTTTTGGGTTCCTCAACTTGGGAACCTGCAGCAATGGCATCCACTCCAACAGCCATATCTGCAATCTTCAGCTCAAACCCATCAAAACCCAGAAAATACTCCTCTCGTAATCATCAATTTACTGCAAAGTGCATGTCCAAGGAGCTTCACTTCAACCATGATGGCTCAGTGACCAAGAAGCTTCAGGTGCTGCTTGCTTATCTCTTATAAAGATGCTAACTTTCATTGCAGTTTGCTTTGGTTTTTGATGGAGTTTGTTTGGTGGATGTAGGCTGGTGTTGACATTGTGGCTGAGCTTGTAGGAGTGACTTTGGGGCCTAAGGGAAGAAATGTGGTGTTGCAGAATAAGTATGGACCTCCAAAAATTGTCAATGATGGAGAAACTGTGCTCAAGGAAGTAAGTTTAATTGACTGTCTTGAGGTTTGATATACTGGTTTTACTTGATGATTTCTTGTTTACAGTACTCCAACATATTCGATAATTTCTTTGATGATTGAAACTATTCAATGTTCATGGATTGTAAATTTGCTTTTTTGGGGTTTCTGATTAAGGTACTGCATTTTTGGTCCTGAAGGTGGAGTTAGAGGATCCATTAGAAAATGTAGGAGTGAAACTGATTAGGCAAGCTGGAGCTAAAACAAACAGTTTGGCTGGCGATGGTTCCACTACATCAGTTGTTCTTGCACGAGGCCTAATTGCTGAGGGCGTAAAGGTATTAGTAGTTATTAGCTGGCCCTTTGTTCCTCTCAGCCGTAAAATATATTAGAACTGAGAAATGATATGAGTAAGAGCTTACTTGCAGGTCATTGAAGCAGGACTGAATCCCATTCAAGTCTCTCGTGGCATCGTGAAGACTGCAGAGGGCCTCGTCGCTGAACTCAAACTCATGTCTAGGGAGGTGCCTTGCAAAATTGCTTAAAATGCCAATAATGCTGTGATGGGTTGATGTGTTTGGATCTAAGAAATCTAGTGGGAACTAATGAATCCAGGTTGAGGATCAGGAGCTTGCGGATGTTGCTGCTGTTAGCGCAGGGAATGATTATGAGGTGGGGAACATGATAGCTGCTGCCATTCGAGAAGTTGGAAGATCGGGTGTCATCACGATTCAGAAAGGGAAATCTACCGAAAACATTCTGCAAATTGTGGAGGGCATGCAGTTTGATCGTGGATATTTATCACCGTATTTTGTCACTGATAGACAGAAAAGGCAAGTTGAATTCCATGACTGTAAGGTAAGGTTGTCTTTCTTTCTTTATAAGTTAGCCAGGTACTATAAATCTACTAAGCAGATTTTTAACTGCAGTTGCTACTGGTTGACAAGAAAATCAAGGACCCGAAGGAGATGTTTAAAATCTTAGACACTGCAGTGAAGGAGAAGTACCCAATTGTTATAATCGCCGAGGGCATTGAGCAGGCAGCATTGGCACCGGTTATAAGGAATAAACTACGTGGAGCTCTCAAGGCAGTGGCTGTGAAGGCTCCTGATTTCGGGGCTCGCAAGAGCAACAGCCTAGATGACATTGCTGTCTTGACCGGTGGTATGAACCTATTCAGACAACAAGTTAAAATTGTCAATCCAGATAGAGTTTAAAACTGTTGATTTTCGTCGCAGCTACTGTGGTCAGAGATGAAATGGGCTTGATATTAGCCAAGGTGGGGAAAGAGGTGCTGGGTTCAGCTACAAAGGTGGTGGTCACGCAGGATTCTACGTTGATTGTAACTGATGGGAGCACAAGGGAAGCTGTTGATCAGAGAGTCTCACAAATTCGAGCACTTGTAGAGGTGCGTACCGGCTAGTATCTTAAAGTCCTTAAGCTGTAATCTTCGAGAAATTTGATAAGCCATGGGTATTCTTTTGCTTGATTCTGCTCGTTTACAACGCAGAACACGGAGGAAAAATTTGAGATAAAGATACTGAAAGAAAGGATTGCAAGGCTGTCTGGAGGAATAGCAATTCTAGAGGTCTGTTTCAGCATATGTTGTCTGAAAAGAGAAAAAACACATCTGAGCACCTTGGAAAATTATTCGAACACGGACTGATATAATGAATTGTTTTCTTCTGGATGTGTTGAAGCGCAGGTAGGAGCGCAGACGGTTGTTGAGTTGAAGGACAAACAGCTAAGGATTGAAGATGCTGTAAATGCAACAAAGGTAGAGTGTATCAAAATGTTTCCTTTCCGTAGTTTTCTGCAACATTTTTACTGAATGTTGTTTTTAGAAGCGTGTTTAGGCGGCCATCGAGGAAGGCATTGTGGTTGGCGGTGGCTGTAGCCTTCTGAGGCTATCCCTGAAGATAGAAGGGATCAAAGAGAGCTTGGAGAACGAAGAACAAAAGGTAGAAATTACTTTCTGCAAAACCCATTTCTAAAAGTTCATCATCTGAATTGTAGCTAATTTGAATCCACAGATTGGAGCTGAGATTTTCAGAAGATCACTGAGCTACCCTACGAAACTGATAGCGAAAAATGCTGGCGTCAGCGGTAGCATTGTGGTACAGAAGGTCTGGACGGTCAAAGTGATTTGAGCTCCCCTTATCGTATGGATGCGACAATTTCCTCAAACTTACAACATTTGCAGGTTCTGGCTAACAGCAATCCGAATTTTGGATACAATGCGGCGAAAGATAGCTACGAGGATTTGATGGCTGCTGGAATCATGGATCCTACAAAGGTTGTCAGATGCTGCATAGAGCACGCTGCGTCCGTGGCCAAAACTTTCCTAACCTCCAGTGCAGTGGTCATTGACTTGATCGAGTCGCAACCCAGACCGCGGCAAAGGCCTCCTGTGCCACCTCCTCCAACTTCCGGTAAGCCCTTTTGCAATCGCAACACGTCCTCACACATACCATAACATGCATTTACCTATCTCTTCAGGCATCGGACCCCTTCGCTCCAAGTTTCCTACTGGACTATCCAAACCATAGAAGGCGGCTTCCTTCGCTCCGGCCAGTCCAATTCACATCTAAACTAAAAGCGCTACGGGTTCTTGCTGTTACTCGGACTGTGGTTCTTCGCCACGACCTATGATCATCAAAAACAGAGCATCCCAATTCCCATTTTCATTACTGTAACTTTTTCACCATCTCTTTGCCCTTCTCCCCAGAAAATAAAAGCCATGAATTCCACCTCAAAGACTGCATCTTTATGTTTACATTTTACACACAAATTAAGGGTTCATTCCTTCCCCTGTTTTGTCCAGTACGGTAATCGAGATTTTCAGATGTTATAACGGTCGGATCTCGATGGGCCAGGTGGTTTTCTCGGGCCGGTTTGATGGTTCGATTAGGTGAATGCTGCTGACCGAACCGCACCAAACCACAACCAGCCACCAACCACACTCCCACCTAACCCCGTTACAGTTTTAGTATCCTTCAAATTATTACGGATCGGTCCTTTAATAATTCGTCCAACAGACCTTCTCTTTTGATATTTTTAAACAAACCCTTTTTTCTCAATTAAAAGTGGAATTTGAATTAATATTTTATTCTCTTAAAATATTTGCGGGACACGCGTCGAGTGATTATTGGCCACAGTTGAAATAAATTTTTAACAAATTACTTTGGGGGGGGAGGGGTGTTTATTGAATTTTGATTGGTCACGTGGTTGGAGATCGCGCATTCAGTTTCGCTGACGACTCGTTCATGTAGGAGTCGTCATTCACGACTACCCCACTACCAGTTTCCGCTTTGCAATTCTATACATAGGAGCTTGGGATACGCGATTTTGAAATCATCCAGCCGTCACTGAAACCCAGATCTTCGATTCTTCTGGGTCTGCCTCCGTTTCCAAAAGTTCTCATCTTTCGCTCATTTTCAGGTACTTCGGATCACTTGCAGTTTTGTTATTTGAATTAGATCGATTCGTGCTCTTTATTGTGAAATTGTGTTGTGGGATGGTCTTATGGAGATTGGTTGTTGATTTGGTGGATGATGTTGGTTTGATCAGATTTCTGCTGTGATGAGTTGTGTGGTGTTGGATTGGGTGCGATTATCGTAGGTTTTGGTGTTGAATTGCGGATCGTGGAAGCTTAGATCTTGTTGGTAGCTTTGTATTGGATTGGTTTTGAGTACTCGAGTATCGATTGAGGAAGTTTTTATGTGCAGAAAGGTGTCTGGAAGTTGTTGGCTGAGATCGGAGCTTAGTTTCTCATTTTGTTTTTGGAAAGTCGATTTGTTTTCTTCTGATGATTTATTGAAGGGACTGGTCTTGCTTAATATAAGAGCATATGCAGTGGTTTTGTTGGCGAGAAAGTTCTCCGCCAGCAATTTCCCGTCGAGCAATTTCTTTCTCCACCAGCAATTCTCAAGGGGCAATTGCTCCAACTTTCAAGCACTAATTTCTCCTCCGCTTCCTCAAGGAGCATTTGCCAGAGAAATTTCTTCCTCCTCCAGCATTTTTTTCTTCGCCAAGCATTCACCGCTTCGCATTGCTTGCTGATTGCTCGAGGAGAAAGTGACCGCTGCATATGCCCTAATACTAATTTAGTAGATTTCATTATGGAACTCATTGAACATGATGTTGATAAATTTGGTGCGGGTTCTGATGTTTCCCTGTGTCAACTTGTCACTCTGATTAGTTTTACACCGATTGTTAGCGAATGAATCTGTTGGTTATAAGTCGCATTCAGTAATGGAATGATTGAAGATATCCTTTTTCCGATCTTTATTTTCATCTTTCAGGTCAATTCTGAATGTGGAGCTGTTGAAGCAATTTCGATACTCTAGCACCTTTTGCAGATGTTTACAGATAAATTAGCAACTCATTATATTTTTCAACATGTCTAGCTTAGGCACTTCGCACTATGCCATTTACGACTAGGGTGTATGCTATATCTTATGCCTTTCGATTGTGGGTCACTCTGAAACTTATTTTATGAGAATGAACGTTCTGTATTCAACATGTTTGTGTGATGTTCATATCCCCTCAAAGACATAATGAAGTCAGAAACCCGATGGCTGATTCCTGGTCCTGCAGTTAGTTTTAAAGTGTGGTCATATGTTTTTGACATTCAGAGTGTTTATTGTGATTGCGTAGACTAACAGTCTGGATACATTGTGCAGACAATTGAATGGCTCCCCTAACAAGAATAGGCCTTACTGGTCTTGCCGTCATGGGACAAAATCTGGCCCTCAACATTGCTGAAAAAGGATTCCCTATTTCCGTCTACAACCGATCTACTGAGAAGGTTGATGAAACCGTCAAAAGAGCCAAGGCTGAAGGAGATCTCCCAGTTTATGGGTTCCCTGATCCTGAATCGTTTGTTAAGTCAATTCAAACCCCACGTGTCATCATACTTCTTGTTAAGGCCGGGCCACCAGTTGATGCCACCATCAAATCTTTGGTTGCACATATGGAGAAAGGAGATTGCATCGTGGACGGTGGAAATGAGTGGTATGAAAACACAGAGAGGAGAGAAAAAGAATTAGCCCAGCAGGGTCTGCTGTATCTAGGAATGGGAGTTTCAGGTGGTGAAGAGGGTGCTCGAAATGGGCCCTCTATGATGCCCGGGGGTTCATATGAGGCATTCAAGTATATCGAAGATATCCTTCTTAAGGTTGCTGCTCAAGTTGATAGCGGGCCGTGTGTGACATACATTGGAAAAGGAGGGTCCGGAAACTTTGTCAAGATGGTTCACAATGGGATTGAGTATGGTGACATGCAGCTGATCTCAGAAGCTTATGATGTACTGAAATCAGTTGGAAAGCTCACTAATGAAGAATTACATGTGGTTTTCTCCGAGTGGAACAAGGGTGAGTTGCTGAGCTTTCTGATCGAGATTACTGCTGATATTTTTTCCATCAAAGACGACAAAGGTGAAGGGCACTTGGTCGATAAGGTTCTGGACAAGACTGGAATGAAGGGTACTGGAAAGTGGACTGTACAACAAGCTGCTGATTTGTCCATTGCTGCGCCTACTATAGCTGCGTCCCTGGACTCAAGGTTCCTCAGCGGGCTAAAGGAGGAGAGAGTTGAAGCCTCCAAGGCGTTCGCATCTGGGGTCTTTGGCGACGCCGTAGCAGTCGTGGATAAGCAGAAGTTGATTGATGATGTTAGACAAGCACTGTATGCTTCCAAAATCTGCAGTTATGCTCAAGGCATGAACTTAATTCGGGCCAAGAGCCTTGAACAAGGATGGGGTCTAGTCCTTGGGGAACTGGCTAGGATCTGGAAGGGAGGTTGCATCATTCGAGCCATATTCCTTGACCGCATTAAGCAGGCATACGACAGGAACCCTGATCTGGCTAATCTCCTTGTGGACCCAGAGTTTGCCAAGGAGATACTCGACAGGCAGTCCGCTTGGAGGAGAATTGTCTGCCTTGCTATAAATTCGGGTATCAGCACCCCTGGAATGTCTTCCAGTCTCGCTTACTTTGACACATATAGGAGGGATAGGCTCCCTGCGAATTTAGTTCAAGCTCAAAGAGACTACTTTGGGGCACACACTTACGAGAGGACTGACATCCCCGGATCCTTCCACACTGAATGGTTCAAGATTGCTCGGCAGGGGAAGATCTAAGATGAAGTGTATGCTTCTCAAATTCTATCTACTCTAGACATTTCTAATAATTTCGTGTCTCGAGTGCCTAAACTCGTGTTCGTGCACTTGGAACATCATCCTTTCATTTTCGTAGATGCCTTCCATTATCGTGTGAACTTGACAACATTGAGCTTGGTCGAATCTACTTGTCTGTGTTATTCTGTTTTTAAGGATATCCATGTGCTTTTTTTTTTACATAGAACAAGAACATGCATGCTTTCTTTTCCTGACGATGCATATGCATTATGTTCCATGTGCTGTTTGTCCTATCTCTTTTAGGAAATCTTATAGTTATATCTGCACTTGTTTGCATCTGATACATTATGGGAGGCTCTTGCACATGAGACAAGCTGGATCCAGGTATCTTATCGTTTAGGAAAACTTGGCTGCTTTGGAGCTAAAATCCATTGATGCTCATGTGCTGGAATTATCTACCGTCTGGTACTCCACTCTTTCTTCAATAATCTTTTCCCTTGTTCTACCTTCGTTTTTTAATATGGTACTCTTCTATTGCTGTAGGCATGCGCAGCAAGCCAAGACATCCCAGCCTGCATTTCGAAGCTCAACTTACCTTCATTAGACCCGTGTTGTGGAAATACAGTAAGTTCAGGTTTGCAACGTTGAGCTTTGAATTTCAAGTTGAGAGGTTGTTTCAAATTTTGTACATGATGTTATGTAAACTTAGAAAACTAGTCTTAAGCTTGTGGCCTACTTTGACTGGCCTCTACTTGTACTCGCTTGCTAGCTAAATGAAACTGCTGCAGATAGCATTTGCAGATACTGATGAATAAAACTAGGCTTAGAAAACTCACAGCTGCTGCTACTACTTTCTTTTGCTCAACTTGGTTCCACTTCGAACATGGCTGTATGCAGTGTTGGTCTTATGAACTGAGTCTTTTCTGTCTACCTTGCCTCTCATGGCATCTCTAGTGTTGGTCATTATACCTTGCTTATAAGACTTTTTCCCTGCAGAAAATTTGCTGAAATCATCCTGGCTTGTAACAAAGCCTCGAGCTCCTTGGCGGTTGCTGGGACCAGAAGAGGCATCAGAAGCCATGGAATCATCACTCCCAAGATTTTCATCATAAACACAGGGTGAGTTACCAGGGGTTTGCTCATCAGCACCAGTTTCATCCCCCTCCCCACGGCTCGGGGATCCTATATACATTGTCCAGCCGGACTCGGAGCTGCTGGTGCACTCCTCATCTCCAACAACTCGGGAAGAATCCATGGCTGAGAGGTATGAGTTTTTTGTTTACATAAGCTGATGGATGAGAGGAAAGCCAAGACTAAAGTGTGAGGAATAAATATCATGGCATTGTTGAAGACATGAAGTACTGATCATATAGTGCTTACATGCTGCTGACTAATCAATTTGCAAGTGTTGCTTTCCAGACAGAAAAGAAAAAGACAACTCAGGATTCATATGAAGCCATTTTATATTAATTGCAATGGCAAGGTAACCTCTCCTCCACCTGGCTGCCCTAACACCATTTATTCCATATGCAAATCTCCATTGCTACAAGACATTGACGCAGCCGACACGAATTTGGGTTAATCCTACGTTGAAAATCTTACTAAAGTTGTGTGTTTTTTTCTTGACCCAGAAGCTAGGGAGGAGCTCAGTGAAGGTGGGTAGGAGGAGGATGGCTCATCAATGGGTTCATTGTCTTTGAGCTGCTCTCATATTTATGCCGCGTCATCAGAAGCAATTAGTGCTGGAAGGAGGTTCAGCGAACCAAACCCAACTTGGATTTGAGTTTTTTTTTTTTTTTTTTTGGAGTTTTGCACCTCCATGGCAAGATCTCATTAGCTGAGGTCCTTCTCCTTCCGGGCTTCCCAGCCCTCTTGGTTGCTGTTGTTCTCCATGCATTTAACACATTGCAGACTCAGCTCATCAAGCGATAAGAATTGCTCATTAAATACACTCACTTTCTCCCATGGCACCCTCCAATCTAACCGCTACATGGCTGATGAGTATAGGACACATTTAAGGTGGCAAATATATAGGCTTACCCTACTGAGCGCTCGAATGGCAACTCATAATTGTCATTGATGATCTTCTCAAGTATTCTTTTCGAAGACCTGAATGTGGTCCATTCATCACAGGAGCAAAACTAAAGCCAGGCCCC
Organism: Umbilicus rupestris; assembly: GCA_963678935.1. Classification (NCBI taxonomy): domain Eukaryota; kingdom Viridiplantae; phylum Streptophyta; class Magnoliopsida; order Saxifragales; family Crassulaceae; genus Umbilicus; species Umbilicus rupestris. The sequence goes on along the minus strand of OY787607.1, from coordinate 15,163,404 downwards.
CTCTTGGCATCATTCTAAGCTTCAATTGAAGCACATTCTTTGACGGGTACTTTTCACTTCCCATCCCTCCGCACGCTTCTTAACTACATGGAAAACAACACCAACCTAACTCTCATTCTCAAGTTACTCGTGACATCATTAGTAAAAACTCCAACATAAGAACACATTATGCTCGTATCACATTTGCGTTTCCACACTCATGGCGGCGAAAAAAAGTAGAAACTTGATAGAGACCCAATAAACTCAATTATATTTATTTGATAGAAAATATAGGTGGGAGCTTAAGCGTGTGGAAAATGTGAAGAAATGGTAGTACAATTACTAGATAATATCTAATAACCTCCTTATACCAAATGATTATTGAGGCTCCAAGACAAATGTCAAACATCTACACTACTATGACCAAGATAAACTCTTTTTGGATGAATTCTTGATGTTTAACAATGCTGCCCAGGTCCATTTATATAATAGCTATCACCAACGCCTTAATTGCCCTCATCAAGGGGGCCTTTCATTGATTTGGACCTTTGATTTACAAGTAATAGTCTTAATTCCTAGTGCATATTTTACCCTTCTCGGTGGCCATTCAAGTCTGATGGCCAGATAGGAGGCATCCAAGGTTAGTCAAGACGCTCTTCTTTGTGTATGTGAGTCATTGACCCTTGAAGCTCACTCTTATTTGACCCGGAATTAGCTCCATGTCCTTGCTGGATTTGACCCATTATTGCCTCAGAATTTCTTGATAAAAGGTTGAGTTCTTTTGCGTTGTCCATAAGAACTTCTGTTGCATTCAACCCTCTCCTTATTAACCCGATAAATGCCCCAAGAGTTGGCCCGACCTGCCCCACTATTGCACCAGCATTCCTGCTGGTCAGGACATGGGCTTTGATGGGCAGAGTTTCATCATTTCCCGTCCCTTCAAGAATGACCTTATCCTCAAGGTCAATTGGCATCCACATGTAGTTGACGCCTTTCGGATCCATTTGTACAATAAAGTGCCGCCCCAAATAAATAAGGCCTCCCCTAAATGATGCCCCTCGAGTCGCGCTCATGGTTTACTTCTGCCCCGCTCTAGATGAGAGGACTTGGTTGATGTAAGCATTAGGGCGTTGCTTGTGCATCAGGGCCATGCCTAGACCATAGCCCGTTGCATCGTTTTTGATGAAAAATAACTCCTTGAAGTTTGAAAGTGCTAGCACCAGTCTCGTGGCACTTTGTAGCTCTTGAAAAGCTTTAATTTTCCCCTCATTCCAGTGGAATGCATCCATCTTTGATTGTTCGACTTGCTCCTTAATAGTGCTGCTAAAGACCAAGACACAATAGAAGAACATGAGTGTAAACTTTTTGAAGTTTTGGTTTAAGTACTGGATCCATGGGTGATTGGAGAGTGGCTCGCTTAAGTCTCATGGGGACGGAGATAAACTCATTTTTGCTCTCTGATCTTTGGATGTCAGTTTTGGGCTTATCCACTTCGGTTTGGCGGATCTGGTGGTTTCCATGCTTTCTGTTAATCTTTGAAATCCTCAGATCAATTGTAGCTCGGATGGTGCATGCTGCTTTGGCCGAATCTTCATTGACATATAGAGAATCTCCCATTCAAACCTTAACGAGAAATTTTTGTGGCTGCAATAGTCCCGTTGGTGCCATTTCCACATACTTGCTTTGCTGGCATTCATCATACTTGGTCACCTCCTTTTGAACATCCGCTTTATAGCCCTTCCAATATCAATCAAAGGTCAGCCTCCTGTATGTCTTTAGCATGCTCAAGTGCTCTCCCACATGATTTCTAGGGAACTTATGAAGCTGCCTTGATATTTATCTTTAAGAGAGTGGCAATCCAAAATGATCATCACACATGAAACGAAATCATCTAAGGTGTACCTCATATTGCCTTGTGCATTCATGTCCCTCATAGGTTACAGCTCCAGCTTGTGAATGTCTTTGTTAAGGAACTCCCAATCACGTGTCCTAAGAAAAAAGATGGTTGCCCCTTGCACCTTCTCGTGCACCTCCTCATTTGGCCAGCCCGATTCAATGGCAGATTGGATGGAGTGGGCTGCTATGGTCAAAGCCTTCATGCGGGTGCCTCATCACTCGCCTTATGTTCTAGCCAGGGCCCCTCTTTTGGCCCCTTTGTGAGGGCCAAACATCTCAGCAAGGCTTCATACGACTCATAGCATGATTTTTAGTTCTTCGAAATGGGCTCCTCCAAGTTTATCTCATGTTTGTAAATAGAGATGGCTTGCAAAGTCATAAGTATAGGGAAAAACTTCTCACGATATTGGTAGCAGTGGTTCTTGGCTCTCTATATCTCAATCTCGTCTTTGGTTAGACGCCGAAACTCATGCATAGGCCCATTACCTTGGGCAGATTTTGATCGGTTAATTTCTTATTAATTATTCGCTTCATTCGATGATGAATTTCACTCTTTTCCGGAAGTTTTCATTGTGTTTTACCACTCTACTCTAATTTCAGGTTAAATTATATTAAATTGAGGCTTCGTAGTCCGTTTGAAGCAAAATAAGGAAAAACACAAAGATTTAGACGAATAGAAACCAAATATAGGCAGATTGACCAATTCATCATCAAAGGCTTGCAGACCACATGCTTCTTATCCGATTTAGTTCTTGGAAAGCTACCTCAAAGGGCTACAACTTCCTAGTTTACTTTAAGACCCAATTCGAAGAATTAAAGGGTCAAACAAGCGAAAAAGTCAGAATCGTCTCGCAAAGTGAAAAGTGCCCGGTTCAAGACCGAACCGCCGATTCTGGTCAAACAGACCAAAAATTCGTGACCTACTTAGCCAGCCCGGTTGATGGTCCAACCGGTGGTTCACCAATTGAACCGGCGGTTGGAAAAGCCAACCGCCCGTTTGACACTTAACCGGCCAGGTTTGACCCTGAACCTGTCTGAAATTGATTTCTAAAATCGGCCCAATTGATTTAGGATTTGTTCTTTAGAGCTGAACTTACACTTAACTTAACTATATTTAATTTTACTTAAGTGACTTTAACTTAACTTTAGTACTTAAGTTAAAAGTATTATAATTTTATGGGTGTTCACATAAATGAAGTTTGCAACACAAAACATACAAGAATGAATTTAGACATTGATTGAAGAAGGATTGTATTTTGGTTCGGACAGATTTCATAATTTTTGGTTCAGTTGATTGAACAAGCTTGGTCTGATTCATTCCATTTCAATTGAATCATAAAACAATCTTCAGTTTCATTCAATTGGTGTAATGTGAGCCGTTGATCTGCATTAGGGCAGATCCAACGGTGGGTAACTTTTGTATAAGTAGAGGAGTTCTATAGATTTTTTAGGGCACGGGAAAAACTGAGAAAGTCACAACAGAGTTGCGATTTTGAGATTGGTTTTCGGCGAGAGCAAGCAGGAGCAGATCCCTTATGGTGACGAGTTTGACTTGAGAGCTGAGGCTGCTGAAGGTTGCGGAGGAGGCTGCTGGTAGAGGGAGACTCTTGCTGCGAGTGGCTGGCTGGTTGGTGCGGTGCTGTCGCTCCCTTGAAGATTAGGGCATCGCACAGGTTGGCCCTGTGAGGGCTGGATCTGGCCAAGCAATCTACGCAAGTCAAGTTTGCTGTTGGTAGCTTTCTTGAGTAGCATAGTGTAGGGATTGTAGCTTGGTGATTTCTTGTAATTCGTAGGTTGGATTGTAAACTTCTACCCAACATAGTGCATCATTCTGAGGATTTGGACAGATTTGTGGTTGCTTAGAATCGTGGCTGTTAGAATTGCTTGTGTTCAGAATTGCTTAGCATTGTGGCTGTTAGAATTGTTTATAAACTTTACACCACTTTCTCATAAATCAAAGAACATTTCATGGCACAATGTATTCAGAAACGAAAAAGGAAAGCAATTTTTTTAAAGTATGTTCACAAATGTACTTTACTGAACTTAACTTAACTTAAGTACTGAAAATTTAAGCTCTAAAGAACAGAGCCTTAGTATAAATAAAGACCTAGAGGGCGCAAAAAAGAATCTTAACTTGGACAACATTAGACCTAATTTTTAAAAAGAGGAAAGACGATTTGAGGCTCCAAGAAGATTAAAGATCAAAGACTCGGCTTTGTAGTGAAGGATTCTTCTTTACTTTACATTTCTTCTTCTTAAAAAATACTCTTTTATACATGTATTCTAATTTTATCACCATGATTAGTGAGTAGTCGTCTCGTTCCGGGATTTTACAGATCTCATGCTTATTCATGTGATCTAAATGAAATCTTTCGATTATGTTAATGGAGTTCTTTAATTCTATTGATCTTAATTTGCCGTTCTTGCACGTCTCACATTGATTGGGATGCTTTCTTGTTAGAACGAAATTAGGTTAAGAACCAAAAAGATGACTGAGTCTGAGGTAATTAACCGGATTAAGTAGAATTGATATTGGAGCATGGTAGCTATACTATTAGTACATGAATCGATAGGGAAATTGACATTATTTGTACGAAAAGCCCGTGCTTAATAAACTGAAACTGTTGATAATCCGTGATTGGGCGGCTTTCAGCATTCTAGATTAATTCAAGCAATGGTCCGTGATTGGGCGGCTTGCCTAACGTTATTAGGTTATTTCCACTACTCCATAATATAATTGGATTGTTAGAATTATTGCATGATGTGTGTTAGGCATGGGTGAAGTTTAATTTTGGAATATTAATTTTATTTGCATAATTTTATTATTGCGTCAGAATCACTTAGTTAGGTAATTTTAACTTTTTCATTTTTAGAATAGTTAAACGAAGGCATTGTCTTGCATAATATATACACGTATTTGCTCATTGGATCGGCCTTTGGCTTACCAAGGTTTATAAATTATTTTTGACTGCAACTTGACCTCTAAAACATAAATTGACAACTATAAAGAGTAAAAATACGCTTGTCAAAATGGCACCGTTGCCGGGGAGCAATGGATTAGTGTGTTATTAGTTTAGATTGTGCTAGAGTCTAAACTATTCTCGTAAATATTTTTATTTTTTTTATAAAGTTTTATCCTTCACTAGTCACCTGGTTATCTTAAATTGCAAGGATGTATTCATACAATCAACTATGCATGTACGCAAGTGGAGGAAGTTCATGGGATGAGCAACGCTTTTTAGCACCTCAATATACTCCATCTTGGCGCAGTGATCTACAACTCTTTGTGGATGAACCGAGTTCTTATTGTGCAGAGCATGATTACAGGACACAATCAGATGAGCAAAATTGGGAAAGCAACCATCATCCACAAACCCAACCTGAGAACAATATCAACTGATGGGAGAGCATTACTATGAAGACGCACTATATCAACAAACCCAACCTGAGAACATTGTGACATCAAGTGTGGAGTCCATGCTCGCTGATTTTTTGGTACATTAGACCAAGCTCTCTCAAGAAATTGACGTAAAGCTTGCCAACTTGATAAAGTCAGTGGACCAGCTTGCTATTCAGAGCCGTATGTTGGAAACTCAATTTGCGCAACAAGCAAGCTTAGCAGCAAGGGAACCGATCAGACTTCCTTCACAACCTACACCCAAGTATACCAAGATCTTTTCATCAAGAACTCCGAGCGCGACCGAGGAATTCATAGACAATGACGTTGAGATGGAAGTGGTCAGCATTAAGAAGTTCATGTTTATGAAGCATTTGCCTCTTCATCTTTATTTCCCAATGATAATGACCATGGTGATGTAGTGGAAGAGATGGAGCACTTTGAGACACCACAAAATTAATTATGAGGACTTCGTTGATGAGTATCCGAATTTGACTAAAGAAAATCCTCGCATACATATAGATGTGATAGTGAAGAAAAGTCAAGAGACATTGACATCTGAGTTACTAATTGAAGAACTCACGGGAAGCATGCCAATTGGATATGAAGCATATAGTGAAGATATATATCTTCTTACACCACAGCTGGATAAGTTTCTAAGGTTCTTGCCATATTTCTTGAATCTGCCGAGAACAAGCTCCTACAATCCCTTGGTTAAAAAGGGACTAATATTTATAAAGGGATTGAACTATCAATTCAACGTCCATATAGCACTTGATGGATGTAAATTCATATGAGATTTTAAGGTGGATTGACACGTTTGAGCATTGAATGCCCCGTGGGAAGGGATTCTAGCAAAGAACTTCTTGGCGTTTTGCTGAGTCTTGCCAGAATGTTAAACTAGGCCTTGACGGAAAGTAACCCAGTTTGTAAGTTTTTATATTTGTTTTGGTTAAGCTAAATTTGTGCATTACATGACATGATGCGCGATTTATATGCTCTCAACTTATGTGTATAGTTCTTTTTCTGGTTGATATTTATTTCTATTTTTATCGCTTAGGGACTAAGCTTGCTCTTAAGTGTGGACTATTTGAAAGCGCATAATCACTCCCTCATTATCATGTACTGCATTTTAGTTAGATTGATAACCATGTTAGTTTAAAGACACTTGCACGCTCAAATTATCTATGGTTTGTTGTTAACTCTCTCATACTCTATGAGTTATGCCAGTTATCTTTTCATTCTATTTAAGCTTGTGCTTAGAACCTAAAATAGTTTGTACGAGTAAGTATTCTTTTGAATTAATATTATAACTATTTTTTGTCTGCCATGTGTTCTACACACTTATGAAAGCATGTTTTGAACTTGATAATGGTAGGTACTGGTCTTAAAATAATCTTTTTGAAAACTTAAGCATTGTTTGTGATTCCCGGTGACTTTATTTCTCTTATCATATATTCTCGTATATGTTGTTACTCACACACACGCGCTTTAATTTTTTATACTTTGTCAGGCTTTAAATGTGGAGTCCCTCGAAAGAAAGGGACAAAAAGAATACAAAAAGAGGGTGCAAAATAAGCCCCAACAAAGAAATTATTTCTGAAAAAAAGGAGAAATAAAATGCAAAGGAATGGAAGAAGACCGCGAAGGCACTATCTTGCATAGTATACATACGTATTTGCTCCTTGGATCAACTTACCAAGGTTTATAAATTATTTTTGACTGCAACTTGACCCCCAAAACATAAATTGATAACTATAAAGAGTTAAAAATACGCTTGTCAAGTTCCTCGGGCTTTTCACGCTCGACTTTTATTGAACCCTAAATAATGTCTATTGCGGCAGCCCCACACTGTTGCTGACCTTCTCATCAACCTCTTGGCCCCTAATTAGAGCTTGTCGCGGCAGCCCCGCGCCCTTCTTAGTCTCCTTCTCAATCTCCATTGGTTGTGTTATGGATTACGACATCTACTGACAAAACGTCTACAAGTTGATCTATCGAGATGCTACTACATCCTGGAGGTGCTACAACATCATGTGAAGACAACAGCTGTACCATCATGAAGACTGACAAGTTGATCTAGCGAGATGCTTCAACATCCTGTAAAGACAGCAGCTGAAGCATCGTAAAAATTATCGTCCGCAGATTTTTGGCAAATCACCAAAAGGAGAGAATCAGCAATCTGAGAAAGTTTTCTAATATTCTTAGAAGTCCCCAGCAGCAACGGATTGCCCAAATCAACTCTCAAAGCACTAGCTAAAGATATGGTTTCTAAAGTGAGTTTTAAAAAGAAAAACATATCTCAACAAACTCCTAAGATTTTGAGATAGATTTTGGACTACCAAAAGGAGTTTGGAAAGAGGTTTAAATCCTAGTGAGACTAGGATTTCTATATTCCTTGAAGAGGTGCCACTTATGGGGTAGCACTTATAAGGAAGAAGAACACAAACACACACACATAAACAAAAGCAAGAGCAAGAGCAAGAAAACTAGAGAGCATAGTCGGAGAGTTGTCAGTGCATGACCAGAGAGAGAGATCATGACCAGCAGAGTCTGATCCAAGCCTCATTGAAGGATCAAGCACAAAACCTTGAAGAGTCATCGCGGACGAGTGGGTCACTGACGATTGGAGAGCAAAGTAGTGTTCCCTACAGGTGACGGGAGGTCACTAATCCAGGGAGAGCACTACCAGAGTCTGGAGTACTTGTGGAGGTCCGACTGCTCAGCCAGAAGAGCTTGGAGAGTAGTGGACATCGGCTACAGAAGCACCTTGACATTGTAAGTTGTTGTACCATCCTGCCGTTACATATTGTTTTAGAATAGGTTGAGTCTGTGTGATCAGAGCTGTAACATTCTATTACTGGATTGTGTTGATAATGTAAGCTAGTATGTGTGATCAGACTAAGCAAAGGTTCAAACTAGGTTAGAAGTAAATGTTGGACTAACATAGGCTGGGTTCAAGTGCCCTTGTACTTTAATTGTACTTAGTGGAATCTTGAGGACTGGAGAGAAATCCTCCCTAAGACGTAGACAATTGTCGAACTGGGTAATCAAAGTGTTTGAGTCTTCCAAGTTCGGCCTTCACAAGTAAATTCCACAAAGTGACCCAGAAGGTTGCTATAGCAACCTGTTGGTTCAAGATACCAGCAGCGCGCCAAATTTCAAGTTGCACAAAGACGTGGCTCAACGATTGCACTGGATCGAAGGACCCTATTTTCCTCACGGTTGGCTGGCTTTAAACACTTTAATGAATTGCTTATTAGCACCTTGCTGGTCATGCCGTGTAATCCTCTAGATATACCCTCAATTTGGTCCCGAGACTTGGCCACTTTTACCCCTTGGGTAAGAGGGAAGAACTCCTACGCACTCTTCCTCCTTGAAGGCCTTATAATCTTTTCAGCCAACATTCATGGAGCACAACCCAAGGGTAGATATGCTTCCATGCTACGTGTCAGTGAACCTGTAATAAGGTTTTTCTATCAAAACCCATAGTTGTGATTCTTACCTCCTCATGTTTGTTTAATCCATTTACCAAGAAGTAACGCTTGGCGCGGTACATTTTGTCATGCACATCATTGCCCTCAAAGATGTATATCTCCAGCTTATGGACCCATGGATGAAAAACCTTTAGTCCCCCCTGTGTGAGTCTCTCACTGAAGTAAGGTCGACTACCCCCTCTCGGATCTTCGAGTTCCCGTCCATTGATTGAATTGTACTGAATTGTATTGTTTTGGTTGTCAAGCTTCATGCGCTGATCTTCGTAGGGATCAACGTACGAAGGCATTCCATACATGGGAACTTGCTTCAGCTTCATTCGATCCTTTTCGGCCACAAGGCCAACGTTATGAAGAAAGGCCAAGCTAGGTTGGTTCTTTATCTCATACCTCGGTTGTCCTACATAAATAAAGCTTTTCATAGGGTCATATGTGAGCCATATATGACCCCATGGGACTCCGATTCATCCCTCATACCCGCGCTATTCTATTTAAGAACTTGAGAGAGGGAAGAGTCTGTAGGTTTTACCTTATGGTTGCTTGGCATGGTTTCTTTGGTTGGCTCATTAAGAATTAGTATGTCAATCCTCTTCCAAATTTTGTTCAACAGTTGCATCATGTTGGCTGCTTTGCGTTCATCTATCATTTCTGTTTTGTCACAATTTTAACACTAGAATCGAATTGCTCTGAGGCCAATATGATAGAGATCGACAACCTCAGTTGTATTTATTTGATAGAAAATAATAGGTGGAAGCGTAAGTGTGTGGAAAAGGTGAAGAAATGGTGGTACAATGGCTAAATAATGCATAATAACCTCATTGTACCAAAAGATTATTGAGGGCCCAAGGCAAATGCCCAACCACTACACTACTATAACCAAAAAAAGACTCTTTTTGGAGGAATTCTTGATATCTAATAATGCTGCCTCAGATCCATTTATATAGTAGTTTCCAGCCCTTTGTTTTGAGTAAACGACGCCTTAATTGCCCTCTTCAAGGGGTCTTTCATTACTTTGGACCCTTAGCTTGCCCCATAACTGTCCTCATTCATCATGCATATTATACGCTTCTTGGCGGCCATTCAAGTCCTGTGGCCAGGTAGGAAACATTCAAGGTTGGTCAAGATGCTATTTTTTGTTTATGCGGGCCATCGACTCTTGAAGCCACTTTTACTTGACTCGGAATTATTTCATATCTTGGATTTGACCCATCATTGCCTCAAAATTCCTTGATAAAAGGCTGAGTTCCTTTGCATTATCCATGATGACTTCCGTTTCACTCGTCCTCTCCTCATTGACCCGAAAAATGTCCCAAAAATTGATCCGACCTACCCCACTATTGCACCATCATATTTGATGGGTAAAACTCCATCAAAACCACACTACATCAGGGAACTGATCAAAGCTTGTGTGGCATTCGAATACCCAAGCACAAGCGACCCTCATTATGAACCTCATAAACTTAAAACGTACATGCACTGCACGAATTCAACCCTCGGGGATCTAAAAGTATTTAACTTTTTTATTTTAGGGAAAACATAATTATCGAAACTAACGAACAGTTGACGATAAATAAATACAGATAATATAATGTTCTGGTCTCGTCGAAAATCAGCATCGATGATTCGTTCGCTGAAAAAGAGGCAAAACTCTGCATCGCACTCGAACCCGACAGAGCGTCAATGAAGCAGATTTAGATCCAATAACGTCACCAGTCCTCTCCGCCGCATGCGAATTTTTCTGGGTATTGAACTTTCGGTTGCATAATGGGTCTGATCGAGAGCTTCAAGTCTGGTGATTGGGAGCATGAGAGCTATCCATCTTACGAGGATTACGCAGTTCTTCCCTTTTTCGCCCTCTTCTTCCCCTCAGTTCGGTTCCTGCTTGATAGATTCGTATTTGAGGTACTTCATCAGGCTCAGCGAAGTGTTTTTGTATATGTTTATGTTTCATGGTTGTTAGGTCAAACTGGTGACTTGGCAGTTATTACTGTTGGATCCCTTCTGGGATTTTTATGAGGTTTTTGAGAGATTTAGATTGTGGGTTTCGGTAATTGATCTGTTCTGTGGTTGGTTTGACTGGTGGTGGATAAGCAATGATGCATTGCTGTTTCAGAAGTTTGAATCTGGTTTCTTGAGATTCTTAATTTTGCGGATTTGAAGAAGTGAATGCTATTATGTGATTCAATTTTGTGATTTGAACCTGGCAGATATAATTGGGGTTGTTTACTCTTATGTCGGTACGGGGGGCTCAGATTGAGATTAATGAAGAAGTGTGTGTAGATTGTGGATTGTTGTTGGCTGACCTTAAGAATGCAACAATGGACTTTGCACTCAGTTTTTCAACACATGTTTAGGTTTTTGTCAGAGAATTTCTATGTATGGGACTTGAAGGACTCCGCTTTTCATAAGCTGTAGTTGAGAGGTGATTTCAGCGTTGAGAGTAGTTAATGTGCTCCAGTAAAGTAGATTTGTCACAACTTTACTGTGTGGTATTTTGTTTACGGGGAGGTAGATTATCTGTTTTTATTTGTATTCGTGTTGCGACTTCTTTAGTAGTTGTAGCCCTACCTTAGATTTGTGCGTTGCAGAAACTGGGAAGGCGGATGATCTTTGGGAAGGGGCATGGCAAGCTTGATATGAGAACGGATGAGAGGCAGAAGAAGCTGAATAAGTTTAAGGAGTCAGCGTGGAAATTTGTTTATTACCTTTCGGCCGAGATCTTAGCTTTATCAGTGACATACAATGAGCCTTGGTTTACAAGTACGAAGAACTTTTGGGTAGGACCCGGGGATCAAACCTGGCCAGACCTTAAGATGAAGTAAGCATTGTTGTGTATAACTCTGGGAAATGTTAAGTATTGTGTTTGTATGAAGAAATAAGCTAAGTGATGGTTTTGGCTTTGCAGGTTAAAATTAAAAGCGGTGTACATGTATGCAGGAGGATTCTACACATATTCGATTTTTGCTTTGATATTTTGGGAAACAAGGCGCTCTGACTTTGGAGTGTCGATGGGTCATCATGTTGCAACTGTTGTTCTCATTGTGCTATCTTACATATACAGGTAAGTCTCTTGAAGTTGTCTCGATTATTGTCTTTATGCATTAAACGCCTTAAGCAATTTAGGTGGCCTTTATACTTGGATATGTTCTTGTACTGTGCCCGGTTGAACTTCTCCGCTCTGTCCTTCATAATACAGTGTACCTCCTTCGTCATCTTTCAGGTTTGCTCGCGTAGGTTCAGTAGTTTTGGCTATTCACGATGCAAGTGATGTATTTTTGGAAATAGGGAAGATGTCCAAGTATAGTGGAGCGGAAGGACTTGCTAGTGTTGCGTTCATTTTCTTTGTTTTGTCCTGGATATTACTTCGGCTTATCTACTACCCGTTCTGGGTCCTCTGGAGTACAAGGTCAGTAACGCTAGTTAGTAACTGATGAGCGCTTTTCTCTTTTTAGATAGTCGCAGCTGAAGTAGAAAAGCTTCGATTCTATTCTAGTTTCTTATGCACCCACTGTTTCAATGTGCTATGTTACATTCCTTTGAATGGCCTTTTTTTTCCTTCAAATGGACACGTGTAGACCATTCTGCTATTCCTAACTGCAATACTTGTCATCCTTTTTTGTCGATGGCAGCTATGAGGTGTTACAGACACTGGATAGAGCTAAACACGAATATGATGGACCAATTTATTACTACACATTCAATACCCTTTTATACTGCTTGTTCGTTCTTCATGTTTATTGGTGGGTGCTGATATATAGAATGCTCGTTAAGCAAATCCAAGCGAAAGGCAAGCTCAGTGATGACGTTCGGTCAGGTAAGTTACATATGGGCAGGTTTTCTGTGGCAGCTTCATATTTGCTAAAATTGTGATGTCAATCTTAATTCTTACCATGTTAATCTCCCAATGCAGACTCCGACAGTGACAACGAGCATGAAGATTGAAAGTCAATCAAGTAGGATTCATGGCTCGGCTACAGGTCAGTCAAAAATTTCTGTTCACTTTAAATATATAATAAGCTAAAAAATTTCAGGAAAATATTGTTTATACTCGTAGATTTCAACAAGATACCTGACCCTCTAGGTTCGTTCTGCAGATAAATAACTAGGGACATTCTTCCGTCACCAAGCTTTCTGACCTGCATACATGTCTGAGCGCAACATTCATGGCCTGAAAAAATCTCCCCATAATTGCCGAGACAAATGTACATTTCTCTCCCAAGCATGTCTGCAAGTAGCAGTGTCAAAAAAACAGTCTCAACATTCTGGATTCTCCTCCTGATATTCATGTCTTTCTACATGTCCTGTTTATTCAACTAACTTAAAAGCTCGAAACCATGTTCACGGTTTGTTACACTGTCGCTATTTATACCGATGTATCAATTTCTCCAGGAAACTCAGCTCATTTTTGCAAAATGATTCTTCCTCGCCGGAAAACAGTTTCCAGTTGGGTGCAAATTGGGATTTGGTATCCATACAAAAAAATTTAGCGTTGCCCCCGTTTCAATTTACAATTTCACATATATCGTGTTTTCAAAATAAATTTCAGATCTATTATGTTTTTTTTTTTAAGAAGACAGTCTTACCACGACCGTTCTCTTTAAAATTTTACAGAGAACGGTTTTAATATAACCGTTCGGTTGCATTTTTTATGAGAACGGCCACGTTAAGGCCATTCTCATTCAATTTTTCAAGAGAATGGCCTTACTAGGACCATTGGCACGTTCCACCGGCCTTTTAATGACGTCGGCCTTGTTAAGGCCGGCCTCTAATTGAAACTCAGAGTTGCGCGACGCATCTGCTCAATCCTTCGTCCGACGAAACCGCGACTCCTCCGCAATTCTCTTCATCACTAATTCGGACCCATTTTACTACAGTCCCATCATTCGAATCCTGGAGTGCTTGCCTAAATATGAGAAGTTTGGCAAAAGATTCATCACAATCCCCAAACAAATTCTTCAATGTCTGTTGCCTCCCCTGCCATGCCTTCAAATACTTTATTTCGCAAGCATAATCCTTAAATATTCTAGCTCTGATTTCACCAGAGGATAGTCGCAACCTTTCACTGATAACATCTCCAATCTCCTATGCTATGAAATGGTGAATGAGGTGTACATTTTCATTTGTAATGTGATGAGAGTTGCATGTGTGATCCCCTCTATATTTTCTAACTTCCCAGTACGATGTATTTTTTTCATCGCAATTCTTATGCGCCATGCATAATTCTCCCCCCCCCCCCCCCCCCCCCTTCTCGACATTGCAGAACCAACAAATGAGGTTCAGATTCTTTCTCAAATATTTAACTCGGTTCAGTATTGAATACTTCTGTACAACGTAAATGACTTCCGCCTTGCTGCTAAATGTAGATCCCACGCGAATATTCGAATCCTATCTGTTATTACATTCAAAATATTCTTCCACACGCCGACGCATCATGGAATGCTGGGATATCCCAATCGCGTTGGGGTTCGGGAACCAGAAATACAACTTCGTTATGAAGCTCCTCAAGGAATTCCATTTCGTTCGTACTCGTCCATCACCGGACATAACCATGAGGTCCGATTCACTGTAATCCATCGTGTACAATATATTCCCTGACAAAAAATACCCACCAACATGTTAAATTTCCCATAAAAACTACATATCAACAAATAATCTAGTTTCACTAATCTTACTAGGCATAATTTTCAGTCAACTCTATTTTACCAATACTAGCATCTTCAAACAATGTTCCTATGAAATAAACACATGTTTAAACACAATTCATACAAACAAATACATAACATTTCTAATCATGCATAATGTGTTTCGGATTACCTCTTCAATCTTCTCGAAACTACAGAAATTCGACTTCAGCAGGGTAACACAATGATGAAATTGGAGAAGGAGGAAAGAAGGGGAGAGAGGATGGGGTTTTCAAATGACGAGAGGTGGAGGAAAGCCCCTGAGTTTTTATCAATGGGACGCCGGCCTTGTTAAGAGCGTCATTTTATAGCACGCCGGTCTTAACAAGGCCGACGTCATTAACATGTGCAGCGGATCCACCTGCCTGGTCGGTAGAAATTTAATATCATAATGAGAATGCCCCGGTTAAGGCCGTTCTTTTGAAAAATGGATCAGAACGATCATATGATGACCATTATATATAAAATTTTAAAGAGAACGATAAGATCGTCCTCTTAAAAAAACATGATAAATCTGAAATTCATTTTCAAAATAAGGTATACGTGAAGTTCGATTATGTTAGAGAAACTCTATATTTTTTTTCGGACTCCATAATTTGAAAATTATGTTGTCATATGTGTTGCAATTCGTACTTGGGCCCGTCAGTTGTGAATTTATAAGACTTTGAGTGGCTTTTTGTAATTAATCTAAAGTAGTTCCTATACACGGATAAAAAGCTTTCTTCTTCATCACTCCATTTCAAGCTCAGCTCGAACTTGCCGGACCATCCGCAGTCGACTTCGTTCTCCGAGACCAATTTTTATACGGTAAAATTCTTATCAAACTGTTAATTGTTACTTGGAGAATCTGTGACTGTGTGGAATGCCGGATTTCTGTTGGTTTTTAGGGTTTTGGATCGATACCTGCGTGTTTCGATTTGTATCTGTTAATTGAATTTGAATAAATTGATGTGTTGTGTAGGAGATGTTGATGACTTTTATTGCTATGATTTTTTGGATGTACAATGGTTTATTGAGGTTGTGGTTATTAGGGTTTATGCTTGAGGCGCAGCTCGACACGCTGCCAATTTGAGGAGGCTGGTTCAGATGTTGTGAAAGTGCGTGTATAATATTTGTTGGATTGGCAGCTATGGAGATTTAGGATATCAGATTTGGCTTAGAATCAATATGATTTTGTGTGAGGTTATTTGTCATATTTGCAGACTGAATGTTTAGGTTTAATAGTATGACAGGTATCCCGGTTCTTCCATTGTGATAGTAAATAGTAATCATGGTTTGAGATGTTTGTTCATCTTGATTTAGTTTGGTAAATGTAATTGGTTGGTTAGGGCAGTGGTAACATTTCCATTGAGATAGTAAGTAGTGCAGTGTGATTTGGTGAACGAAGGTATTGGTGGCATGCGATGAAAGACTGGTGTTGGGTCGATATTTTATATTTGGGTTGTATTAATGCTTTGTGACATGACATGTTCAAATAGAGGAAGCTGATGATATCTCACATGTATGATAATTTTCAGGCAAAGGCAGAAGATGGAAGATGTCATTACAGAAGCGCCACCGCCCTCACGGTTCTTTCAAGAGGATTTGAACAACTTCACTCCACCATCACCTTCTCTCCCTTCTCCATTCATTCTCTTCTCTAACCCAAAGACTGAACAGCGGCTTCGCCCTGAGCTCCTCCTCATAGCCATCTCTTCTCCATCTCTTTACTTGTTCCACAACATCTCATCCAAGACCTTGATTGGAAGCCTCATCTTACCCGAGATTCCATTCGCAGGAAACACTGTCGAACCCTCACTTGGAGACAAGTCCTGCAACATCTACTCCCTGAACAATGACAACTCAACCTTCCTCGTTGCCTTCCAGTTCCCTGTACCAGCTGAAAGAGCTCATCTCACTGCAAAACTACTCATTGACAATCAAATCATTCCTGAGAGGGTTCTCATCTTAGACTCAATCCAGAGCAGGAACTTCCGAGGCAAGCTCCCCCCAGATGACACCCTCTTCTTCAAACTGGAGACTTCCGCAGAGAGAAACATCTCCAAAACCACCACCACCACCACTAGCTCGACCCTATTGAAGGGCCTCGACTACTTCCCCTCAGGGAGTGTTGCAGACGGCTTGAGTGCTGCTCTCCTGAGCCGCTGCCAGATGAGGAACATCAAGGCTACTCTAGGACTCTCATGGCCTGAATCCGGTCCCTCCGCCACCTCTCTTGTCAAATCTGCTCTGAAGACCACCTTGCCCAACCTCAAGATTAATGAAGACACCTCTGCCAGGGCAACCCACTTGAATAACTCTGAATTGTACACCTGATGATCAGCTCAGATTTTCATCTCTTCAATTTCAAGAATTTGAGAATTACATTATCAGCAAATATTTATAATTTCCATTTTGGAGAAATTGCAAAGGCTAAAGGGCCAACGATTTGTAAGAAAATAAACAACGGGGGAAATGTGTTATTAAAAGCTTTCTGCCGCGATTAGGGTTTTATGATTATTTCGCTCGTTTGAGTTTGATCCTTGCCGCGATTCTGATTTTGGGAACTGGGTATTGTGTCTGGGTATGAAGGGGTTGGAGATGTTTGATATCTTGTTTTGTTGCTGATGGTGTTTCAGACCAGTTTTTTTGTTTTGGGTTCCTAGGAAAATCAGAAAACGGAATCGGTTGTGTGCCATGAATTTTTTTTTAAAAAAAAATTGATCATCTTTATATATTAGTTTTTAGTTGGAGCTTTGATCTGAAAGGCCAGATTTTGGAAAAGTTTATTTGAATTTTTTTTTTTTTCTTGTTTAGCTTTCTCATTCAAGAGGAAGCCCTCATGAAATTTTAGCGAAAATTGAGCTTTTGTGATGTGTTGTTTTGTTTTGTGATGATCCGTCTTAGGTTGTGGCGGTTGTTGGTTCTTGAATTTAAGGCTTGTGATCTTTGTTTTTTGTTAGTCGCAAAGGCAGCTGATATATGGATGATTGGTTATGCAGTTGGGTGTAATGCAGTGTAGATTTGAGTTTTGGAGCGGGAGAACAGTTGAGTGTGAGCATAATTGAGAGCATTCTTATGCAGACGCTGATTGGTGAAGCTGTAAAGAAGTCTGTTCTGTCTAGTGAATGGAGGTATGAACAGATAACAACTTTATAAAACTAGTTCTGTTTAAGAAGTCTGTTCTGTCTAGTAAATATAGGTATGAACAGATATTATATTTTTCGAGAAACTGGATTAAGGGGTTGATTCTTGACCTGGGAGACTGGTGGCTGGTACCTTCTTCTTAAACATCTTTATATAACTAGTTGTGTTTTTCGTTACATGGTTCCCTTTGTAGCTGAAGTTAGTGTTCGGAGACTTCTTTGATGGTTTTAATCGAAAAAATAAAAGAAACAATTATTGAAGTATTTTGAACAGAGTTTTGGAAAATCTTGAGATAGAAAATCACACCTCACTAAAAATGTTATTCAGACAACTTCAGATTTTTGTAAAAACTTCTCACTCAAACTTCTGAAATATGTAACACAGGCTAGTATCAGAGTCTAAGTAGAATAATTATACACCAGAAAACCAAACTTCACCCTTTTGAGAACTTGACATAATTGCCACTATACAATAATGGAGGAACCTTGGTTTTTAGAGTGCTTATTCGTGTTAATATCAGTGTGTTTGCAGGAGAGTTGTCTCATCTGGGTCCTGAGAGTTCCATTGCTTGGACGAGCAGAGAAGAGTCATCAGTGAGGTCAGAGTAGCGCTCTGAAGAGGAGAACTCATTGGCCCGACTCCTGTTGGATTCAGCTCTTTGTGAAGCTTCCCATTTCTCAGCGAGTCCATCTCCTTCAAGCATTCTTACCACTTCAGACATTTTTGGCCTGTGGCTTGGGAGGTATTGGGTGCAGAGAAGTGCCACTTGCACCATTTCCTCTAGCTCGATTTTGTCATAGTTGTTTTTCGAATCCTTGTCGACCAGCATTTCTAGCTTCTTCTCCAGGTGAATTTTCTTGACCTATATATCAAGTAGATGATTATTTGAGCACAACATATCTGACAATGTGGGCGCTGTTAATAGATTTGTCTTTTCTTACCCAGTCGAGCATGGCTCCTTTCTGGTTTGCAGCCTTCCCAAACTCCAAAGCTCTCTGGCCAGTCATCAGCTCCAGCAGCAGGATACCAAACCCGAAAACATCTGTCTTCTCCGAAGACTGCCCGGTTGAGAGATATTCAGGAGCTATGTGGCCCACAGTTCCTCTGACGGCCGTAGTGACATGTGAGTCACAATGATCCAAAAGCTTGGCTAGGCCAAAATCTCCCACCACTGCCTCACAGTAATCATCCAGTAATATATTAGCAGCTTTCACATCTCTGTGAATGATTTTCGGATCACACTGCTCATGAAGATACATAAGTCCCCTTGCCGCTCCTAGCGCAATACTCTTCCTAGTACCCCAATCCAAAGCTGGCTTTCCTGCAAAAAGAGAGAAAAGCCCATCAGCAATTTAAAGCCTCTTGTTCAAACTGAAAATTTCGCTGAAGGGTATGGTTTGTTACCTTTGAGGCGCGAGGCAACGCTGCCATTTGACATGTATGGATAAACAAGGAGTCTCTCAGTTGTTGTCATGCAAAATCCATGTAGTTTGAGTAAATTTCTATGCACTGCCAGGCAGATCATTTCGACCTCCGTCTGGAACTGGATCTCCCCGCCTACTGCATTTCCATCTCTTAGCCTCTTCACCGCGACAAGCGAGCCATCAGAGAGGTACCCCTTGTAGACTATTCCAAAGCCACCTTTTCCAAGTATGTTCTTACTGCTGAAATTATCTGTTGCTAACTGAAGTTCCTTGAACTGAAATCTCCTCAAGTTTCCGAGGCACACTGACTCGCTGTACTTCTCTGAAACATGAATATCATTTCTGTCGTCAGACTTATCGAGTTATGGTAACATTTGCATCACTTTATTTACTGACTAAAATGCCTAGTCCTTTTGATGCGTCTCATAAAGTACAGTTAGTTACTAACCATTCATGTCGAAGAATATTTGCAGGTTGTTGTGTCTCCACCAGGCAAAAAATCCGAATCCAAAACCCATTACACAAATGCAGGCCAAGATGATCCCCAAGACTAAAGCAACTTTGTGGCTCCTTGGCTTCTCAGAAGATTGGAGATCTACAGAAGCAAAAATGCTGATTCAGAACTCGAAAACAGGTCGGAGCATAACTATGTATTTTTGAAGCTCAAACTACATTATGCGTGCTTTTTAGCTTGCTGAGTTAAAAATATCCGGGGTTCCTTACTCTGCCAGTCACTGATCAAGCTTGAAGACGTGGGCGAGGCAGTTACCCCGACACACTCTTGCTCCTTTCCGGTTGCACATATAAGCCGGTTTCCTATCACACTACAGAGCAGAAAACATTGTGTCTTTAGGATACTCTCTGAATATTTTTAGGACATGAAGTGGAAGATTTCTCATTCTGCTTACTTGAAAGTTTTGGCCAGCAATTTCGGCACAGGGCCACTGAAGTTGTTGTAGGACAGGTCCCTAGAGAGAAAAGTCGTTTAAACCACTTTAACTTAGACATGAACTTCGGTGAAACCTGTTATCAAGTGGGAGTCGATGAGGCTTACAGAAAGGCGAGTTGGGTCATGTTAGCCAGAGATGAAGGGATTGCACCAGAGAAGCCGTTGTTATTCAACCTCCTGATTCATATTTGAGTAACATCATCGGGACATTCTGAAAAGTGTTAAACCGAGTGAATTCTTAACTTACAAGTACTGGAGGCTTTTTAAATGGCTCATGGAGGTGGACAGTGCCCCGCTGAAGGCGTTGTTTGAGAGATCAAGTGTTTGAAGGTTGGAGAGCCGCTTAAGCTCAGCGGGGATTGATCCTGATATATTGTTATTCTGGAGCAGCCTGTAGAAAACAGATTAAAACCAAAGTATGAAATTCACCTCCTCAGCTCCTTTTCTTTTTACTGTACTATTTCTAATGCCTTGAAAATGATGGACTTACACTATCTGCAGATTTGTCAAGTTCCCGATGCTGGATGAAAGTGTTCCAGACAAGTTCTGGCTCGGGCTTGCACTGCAGAAAATTTCAGTGCAGTGAGTAAAAAAATTCAAACTCAGTTGCCATTAATTTTCTTCAACAAAATTCTAACAGTTTCTGTGGATTTTAAAACGCAGAACAACTTACAATCCAATAACAAGACTGTCTGGAGAGCAAGTGACCATGGTCCAGCTGCATGGATCAACAGCAGCTTCATCCCAGTTGGCGAAAATTCCATGAGGATCAATCAGAGAGGCCTTTATGCTCATCAAAGCTTGAACTGAAAAAAAGGGAATCACATTACACGCCCAAATACTGAAACTCCATTTTTGCTCTCTGAGCATGAATCAAGAGAAGCTGGAGGGCAAGCTTACCTTCAAAATTGACGCCTTTGGAAGAAAGCACGGCAGCTGCAGAAGTCCATAAACTGAGCAAAAACACAAAGCCCAGCACAGCATCAGCAGCTCTTACACCCATATTGGAGTAACTTCAGAAGCAGCAAGACAGCAACAAATCCAGATCAAATATTTTGGTCTACAAACAGCTGCTAGGAGGCTGGCTGGGTCAAAAGTATTCTACAGATGTAATCTTTCAGACATCAGAAAACTGCAGGTTGGTAACGAAACAGCATTCTTCTTCTTAACATGTTCAGGATCTCAGAGCAACTCTCCTACAACACCCCGAAAAGAAAACCCGGAGATTTGGAAACCAACAGAAGATGATGCCCTCCTCCCCAAGATGGGAGGAATTCTTGAGAAATGTGGTGGAATCATGCTTTTCTCGGAGAAAAGCAGCATTAATCCTGGAATCAATTTTCTATTCAAAATTCTCATTCTTCACTGCCATTTTAATATCCAAAAGCAACTTTCACAGTGCTGATCACCACCTGCCACTTTCATATTCTACAATCTCACTGATCAAATTCCTTTATAAACTTATTTGTGGGTCTGGTAGGATTTATTTATTATTATTTTGGAATTATTGATGAGGAGTGTATTTCTTGGAAAGCAACCAACATGCAATAAAGTCATCAAAATTCCATCTCTTCGAGAATCTCAAGAAAAACATGCCTCCTTGTGAGATCTTAGTTACAGAATTTGTATTTGTTAATCGTGCTTAATAAACCCTAAACTGCTTTAACATACATGTTTTTGCTCCTTATTATAAAATTTTGGCCCAGTTTGACTTCAAGATGTTTGACAGAATGATGATGAAGGGAAGGGAGACATGATAATTTGTGTAAAGCAAGGAGTCCTTAAGCCACTGAAGCTTGTCTTGGAACAAAAAGATGCTTACCAGCCTCCCATCTGATGAAAAGATATCAAAAGCAAACAACTTTAAAAACCCCATTTTTAAATCTCTTAAGAATATAGTTTCAAATCAACTCGGATTGCTGGTTTAGACTTTGGTCCAAGAATAACCTCATTAATCAAGTAATCTTAGGTTGATAGCAATCTGTGACAAGTAACAAGATAAAACTAAGATTTTGTTTGGCTTTCATTGCATATATAAACGGCGACAGATGATATTGGGTATGAGGTGCATTATGATCACAGCACAACAGATGGATGAGTACTGCACATGCTTGCTTGTGAGGTCCTCCTCTACATGGTTGACCTGTTAAATTCAAATGCTTATCAGTTGTGGAAATCATTCAAATGTTCCAAACATCATTCTTGTGCTTCACACTGGCTCATGTTCACTCTATGAAACTCTAAACCCCAAAATCTCTTCCATGAAAGTATTAATCCCTGATTGAAAGACAGATTTTTCTCCACTCCATGAAAAGTGTGGCTTGGCACAAAACAAGAGTAGTACAGGTTAATTTCACTGTGATCTCACATTAATACATAGACCAAACTTACCAACTACACTAGCTCGTTCAATAGTCACATGGCTTTGAAACTTCTCATTTTAAAGCATGACCCAAATCCCTTCTTTTTACTCAATGACAAAGATGTACCTCACCTCCTGTGAAATCGATGCGTCGCTAGTGTCTGTGGCAATCAGAATGCTATAGCAACTGATTGCAATTGTAGAAAATATAAAGCACACTACCACTTAGGTCACTCAGTTCGGCAACAGTCTGGGAGATTTTCCTTCAGTTCCCAAAATTTCACTATTATCGGTTAAAGTATAGGTAGCAGTTCTCAGCATACGTTCGAACAACCTCTATTTGTAGCCTAGCTAGAATCTCTTTCCAGTCTAATCACACAAAATAGCCTACTCCGTCAACAACTCCACACAGTGAATAACAGGATTTTATAACAACTTACTCAGTCAAGTTGCTCCTCTGTAGCATGGCTCTCAGACTCTCCAATCTATTTCAAATGTTTAGTCGGACCTCCGCGAGTTGGCTCAACTCCGTTAACTTCTCCCCCTTGATGGGCGACATTTTGTCAGCGAACGGGAACGTTGTTCAGCACCTTGATTGTCTATGTTTAGCTCAACAATGACGATTCTCCAAAGTGCATGTACTTGATCTTAACCGAAACTTCTCTTTAATTGAACTTAATGATCAAGCTTCGATCAAATTCATCCAGTCGTGATCTCTCTCGAAATTTACCGATCGCACTCTTGCTTTTCGCTCTATACTTATCGCCTTTTTTTTCTCTTTCTTCGTGCTCCCCTGCTGGTAGAGATGCTACCCTTATACACCTGGCAGCCCACAGTGGAAATCCTAGTCCAACTAGAATTTATTCGATTTAGGTCACTTCCTAAATCATTTTTAGCAATCTGAATCTTTTCTAAAATTTCTGCAAGTTGTTATCCAATTCTGTTGATTAGGGATTTTAGTAGTTTAGTCTGAATAATTGTTGAGGGAGGCTCAAAGAGCTATTTGGCAGTCCCACTGAGGACAAAAATTCCTGCAGAATTGAAGATTGTTTTTTCAGTAAATAAGTAGCAAAAACAATATGTTTTATTCATTTGAGTGATTAATCACTATTCAATCATGTGGTCTAAAGTGGCTTATCCTACCTAATAAAGTTGCAGTAGCACCCAGTAGCTGCAAAACACGTCAATTAGCTAGAAACCCTAACGCTCATAAGAAAGCAGCTGACTAGTTCATGCTGTAAATGCATGGTTCTATTCGCCTTCCCTTTCTGCACTTTAGTTTCGAGTTTGGAACATCTTCCCCAATGATTTGCAGAAGACAGTGGAATCTCTAATTATGGAAAAATAATGCGGGGAATTGGGGATGAGGGAGGGTCCCACCACTTAGAAACATTGTTTTAGGATCATGGACTAGACCAAGTGGTGGATCTGCACAAGAACCACAGTTCAGTTTTGAACCTAATTATATACATGCATAGACGACAAAGCTGGCAAGCTCTAGTCCATGTTGGCTGCATTTTCTTATTCCTTTTGTGTTTGGTGATGGAATGAGACATCATTTATCTTTTGAAAAGAAATGCTTCAATTCAAAACAAAAAATGTCATCGCACGTTTTGGTGGTTGGAGAAGGAAAAGCTTTGATATGGAGGAAAAAATGTATATCAAAAACTGTTGGAGTTGGATTTTGATGCCTCAATTGATAAATTTACTTGAATGTGCAGGTAACGTTACATGTCACAGGTGTTACGACATTAGATAACGGTGGATGAGATGTTTCTTACCAAAAGAGATCTTCGGTTCAAGAAGATCTAGAATTAACTAATTCAGGATCTAGTGCGCATTAATTTATGAAATAAGATATAAAAACATAAGCAAATTAGCCCAAAATCCATAAGAATATAAAAACTCATTAATCAAAAATCAAAACTCATCAAATCCATAAAAGCATAAAAAAGTAAAAGTTAACACAAAATGTCTAACATATCTCTTCAGTTTACTAAAAGATAAAAATTTCTAACTTTTATTTACCGTCAAATGGCCAAATGTGAATCATTTATCAAATGACTCACTTAAAACATTAAGGATGTACTTTATAAGAGAGACTCACTCGACCGCCATATATATACTGATTACGCATATTAATTCATGTATTCCTCTCTTTTTTTCATAATATAAACACATATATTGAGATTTAAAATAAAGAAAATAAAATAAGACCCCATCATGGAGTATGCAAAAATATTATTGATATTAATTAAATAAATGTTGGTTTTGTAGGAATAAGATATGTGTTAGGAGGATTAAAAATCATATTCAATGAAGCAACACGAGAAAGAAAAAAAGAGACGAGTTTTATTTTCAATCAATCCAACAACAACAACAAAATTCGTTTATTTAGGAGGCGGTGTGGCATTCGTAAGAATCCATTGACGCAGGACAGATCCCTTTTACGCTTCATATATTCCTCTACAAAATTGAAATATACAACCTGTAAATCTGTTATTTTAACAATCTTTTCAATACGTAATAAATATTAATGCAAAAACAAAAAAGTGACAGCAAGCATGAATGGCTGCTACAGACTCCGGACTGACACTTGCAAGACATTGCAATTATTGTAACGAAAACAACCACACTGACGCAGAGAAAAACATATAATAGACCATAGTCTCCTTCACTAATCGGAATCGACTTCCTCCTCTTTCCAAACTGACTTGAGAGTGGACCTAGGTGATTCGGACTCAGCAGTTGCCTTCTCAAACCTCTGGTACACCACAGCTCCACCGGACTCCAGATCCTTCAAGCTTCGAAGGGTGCGGGTGTACCCCTTCACGACAAGAGAGCACGCTTGCTCTACCGGGCCAGCAACGTCTTTGGAGTGTAGAGCAATGGAGAATTCATTTGGCTCGAAGCAGTCCAGTACCCTTCTGACCATGTCGCTGTAGTTCACATCTTTGGGATTGTATCCAACTGATTCAAAGCTGGCATAGCTAAAACCGTCCTCTGGAGTGACGTGGATGGTGGAAATTGCAGCATCTTGGATGGAGTTCATGGAGTAGCCGCAGGGCTCAAATTCATAGTCGCATATGTTGGATTCTGGAAGGATATTGCGGATACCAGAGTCATTGGTCATGGAAGTAGCAGAGCTTGTTGAAGACTTGAAGAACACAGAGGCCTTGTCTTTGTCTAGACCCGTCATGCACATTTCTAGAGTAAATACTGCAGCTTCTTGTGTGTTCATTTGTTGGGCAGAAGCAGAATAAACGTGCCAGTTCTTGCGACTGTCAGCACTTCCCATCACATAAGCCATACTACCAGAACCAAGCTTTCCAAAATAGCTATCAAGAACTACAACTTCCTGTGAGAAGTGCTGGTGAGGATAAGATTGCGCACCAGGAAAGATAAAGCTCCCACGAGTGTACCGAACAGATTTCACATCAAGGGAGAGAGAGCCTGCTAACTTGAGGATAGGAGGGATAGACAGTAGCAGCTTAGTAGTACCACAAGTTTTGATGATCACCTTGTACGGATAGACAAAGAGGCTTGACTCAGAAAGGACATAGGAATCAACTAGCTCATTTGACAGAGAAGAAACAATGGTGCACTCTGCCGGTCCAAGAATTTCATCCAATTGAGACTTAGAGAGTGCACGTAGACCCTTTCCTTCAGGGTCAGCAAAGAAACTGGGCTCAAAGAAATTTATTTCTAGCCTTTTCTCAAAGCCTTCGAAGCCAATAGCAGAAACTGGGATTTCCATTGTGAAAGTTGAAGAGGGACAGGAAAAGGAGGAAGGGATTGATCAGTGAGGGAGACGAAAGCAAGGAAAACTGAGTATTGGAAACTAACTAAAGAACGCAGGAAAAGAGCCACCCCAGGTGGCTGATCGGAACTCTAAGTAGGGGCTCTCAGGAAGGCTTGCGAGCACACTGCAAATGAAAGTTAAAACTTATTAGAATTCGGTAACAAACCCAAAATTTAATATGAAAAGTTAAAAAAATGGAAGCCGAATATCTTACGTTGGAGTAAGCAGCTGATCTGAATTTCTCAATTCCACCGTTCGGACGTACGTCTTCAATAATGTATCCTAGAGGAGCTTCGTAAAAAGAGGATTTACTAATACTACTACTACTGCTAGACTCTTCACCGCCTTTAGACTCCATCAGATCATTCGGTTTAACCTGTCATATAAATAAACAGAACCAATGTTAGCATACATAGAGTAAGGCTGAAAATCTGCAATGAAAAGAAAAAGACCAAATTACAGTATTCTCATAACAACTATATCACAAAAAAAAAAACATTAGTCCATCAGACATCAAGCACACAACTGATAAAATAGATCGCCACCAGTACTTCATGCACATAATAAAAAAGGGTTTTGACGAATGAATTTGAAAAACACATAAAACTCAGCAAGTCCATATAGCAGAAACCTTGTACAATAACATGAATTGAATCTAAAGGCATGATCCAGATCACTACCTCTTGTTTCATCAACCTCTACCAATCAGATTACAAGTACTTGCATATTAAATTGGAATTCAGATAGAGTTACAAGAATACCTAACCAAGACTACAATACAGCATCAACAATCAGCAAGACAGGTACATCCAAAATATTTCTCAACACCACCGATCAAAAAACATATTACAAAACAGATCCAATAGCGCATGCAAAACAAAGCAATTAATCCACAGATCTATCCACCAATTAGAACACACAGATCGCACAAACCAGGACTTAAACTTCGAGATCAGAATAATTCGTAGAATCACCGAAGAAACTCGATCAATCAAGGCGCAATTAACCTGCAAGAGGAAACACCCAGATCAAAACCAACACCTAAACCCCAGCTTCAGAATTGAATCGATCAAAGATGGAAACCTTACCACGGCCGCCGAACAAGAAACGGTTGATGAGATTGCTAGGGTTTGATGGATGGCAAGAAACTCTCTCAATCTGATTTGATGAGAAGGAGGACGTAGCGAATTTATATAGATAAAAAGATGTGGAAGGGCTGCCTCGAAGGTTCGTTGACTTGTCAAACTACCTAATTGCCCTCCGATTTGGTTCGAAATATACTGAACCAGTCGGTTTTGTTCGGAAATCTAATTAAATGAGGGTGAAAATTGAACCGGTTTGAGTGGGTTTGCAGCAGGTTGAAGGGTAAAAAGAAGAATTGAGGCAATAATGTGGCAATTGGCAAGTGGAATATGATTCGGTGGGATTGGAGAGGCGTGTGGTTGAGAATTGTTTAGGGTTTAGAATAAGATGGGAGGGAATTGGTTCCATTGGGCGGGACACGTAAGCATTTATCTCCATATCTACTTTATTTGAAATCAATCTTCAAATATAAGTAAAATATATTCCATAGATGTTTCTTAAATAATATTTAGGTTACAAAAAAGGGATGTATAAGCACAAGTATATGTGATCGTAGGTTTTCTGCTATCCATAACCTGTTAGGTGGACATTAGGACTTTCTTGCTCTGCATATGTTTGTCGGGATCTTCGTCAGGCCTGAAATGGTGAACTATTTGTGCCAAATGTGAAAAGAGCACCAACTACCAATGATTCACTCATCAATCCTCAACTAATCAGTCAAAAACATGACCTCAAATTTGTCTGTCTCACATTGGCATGATCATCGTTTTTGGCCTACCACTCGCAATTCTTCCTCAACTTATGGCCTACATTGACACTTTCTAGTCTCCTTATTACTATCAAAGTTTTGGAGTCTTTTTTTTTATTATTTAGTTTAGATTTATCTCATTATTAGGACTCCCAAGTCTAATCAGAGAAGGCATATGTTTAACAAACGGGCCAGAACCAAACCTACATTTTTGGTTCCCTAGTTCTAAGGATAATGCATGGTAGGTCACCATTCTAGAGTATTGAAAAACATTTTTTACTATTTGTATTGATCAGGCAAGGCATTCATTAAAATCATAACAGTGTCAATGTCATCCAAGGTATAACTAGTTCCTTTCAACAACAAGGTTATTTTCAACAAAGCATTCAAGTTTTCATCAATTCTCCCAAAACTATCCATCTTAAAGGCAAACAAAAACGATTTAAGATAAGCTAAATTGGGTGCATGCTTCTACAGTAAATGCTCACTAGTTTACCCGAAAATCAATCGGAGAGACCCAGGTACTAATCTTCCTGAGCACTGGATCAATCAACCAGGGTGCTACATGGTAGGATGCTACCTAAAATAAAATTGCAGATGTATGACATTTGCATCAATAATGACAAAACCCCATTCATCCGTAACCCTTGGGGTAATTTACTTGCATCATTTCGTTCCAAGTAAACAAATATAGAACTGCCTACCTGAGCAGGGTTTAAACAATTCCAAGTCCTATGCAGGCCATGAAGGACCTTTCCTGTCTACATGTTCCTCGATACTTGATTTTTATGTTGAACAGGTGTTCAAATCTTCTCACCGCCATACTCAACAAATACATTGTTGCTTTCGTTACATTGCCCTGTCCAACCATCTCGGAAGCGTGAAGGAAGCTCTCATCCCAAGCTTGGTAAGCAGGATAGCATACAGAATGTGTAACAGGAAGATGAAGAACCCACAATTAAGTACAACCTGTATGAGAAATGATACGGTCAAGGCAAAGCTAAAGGGCAGAGTTTAGGATTTTGTGGGGTAGAAAAATGTACCAATGTGCCAAATAGAGCGTAAACAGCGTTCATTGATGGAATCATATCGACGCCTATTGATGTGAAGATGTAAGCCAAAGATGCGTGAATATTAATGGTTATCTGGAAAAGAAACGAGTCATAAGGTACGTGTGAATAACTACATACATAAACAGATCAAACATTTACCAAGGCGAGAATGTTTTCTCTTATCAAGAAGGATGATACTAGAACATAGCCAACGGCACCTAATGCTCGGACCTGCAAAATTTTATCCCGCTAAAGGTTAAATTTGGAAAGAACATCCAAATATATATGTAGCTAAATAGTGTGGTACGCGAATATTACAAGCGTGGTTATAAAAATCGACAAGGTCCAGTTTGTTCCTAACCTGTAAACAATAGAATAGAACAGTCAATTTCTACGCTGCAATCTTCGAAAATTTAGTATAGGCAGTTGGCATTCCCATACCTCCACAAGGATCCCATGGTAAAACCAACAAATCCGTGCATAAGCTGCAAGAACAAAAGGCGCAAACTTCAGGCATATCAACAAACTCCAAATTTTCACCATTACTGTTCGGAACATGTATATAACCATTGAAACTTGCTAAGCTACTAACTGAAGAGTTCTGCGGCTTCACTCACCAAATATGTCAATGCCTTAACCGGACCGGCCAACACAAGCAGCAGCATACCTGTCGCAACCTGCCGATTTCAAAAGTAGATCACAAAATCACTAAAATCAATCCCTAATTGTTCCTCAGTTCAAGCATCGCTTGTCCACAACAAAAATGTTAACATAAAAAATCAAAACATGACAAGTGATCAGATCATACCATGGTTTTCCTCCCAGCAGCAACACCCCATCTCATCGACGTCAACACAATCGGCAGCGCAAAGAAGCACCCAAAGTAATTCTGAAAATCATAACCAAAAACCTCAAACCTTGAACACAAATCAAAAATCGACACCGACCCTTATGACAGCAACCCACAAACCTCGATGGCTAGTGAGTTGCTGAGGAAGTAGGTCAGCCCAGAAACGGCCGCAAGCATCGCACACTCCACCAATCTCAAAGTCTCCTTGTACACAACGTCCTCGTTGTCCTCCTCTCCATCTTCCAGCTCCGACTCTTCAACCGCATCCTCCTTCCAGAACGCTGGCGATGAACTCGCGACGCTGATGCTGACGCTCCGGCGAGATGAGGGGAGCGACGAAATGCGGAGGTCGTTAGATAAAGTGGGGAGATAGCGAGTGCGTGGAATTAAGGTTGAGATTGATTTAGGGTTTGAGAAAGATGGGGGGGTTTTGGGAGCTGGGTTTAGGCAGTGAAGGGATTGGAGATGTGGGTGACGAATCTTGAGGAGATTCATCGACGAAGCTGCTGCAACCGAAGCTGCTGCAACCGAAGCTGGCTGATGCCGATGAATGATGTTGTGATGAGATATGTGAAGCCCATCTTTTTTTCCTATAGAAATTATTTTGTTTGAATTAATAATAATAAAACATCATAGCCCAACCACATCACACATCGGCCTAGAACAAGTTTATATAGTTTTGGGCATGCTGCCCGACCCAATGATGGTGTGTGCGCGTGTGAGAGAAGACAACATATGTGATCCGATCATTGCAAGCGAGCCATGGATGCCCTAAGGTCATATAATTTTGGTTCTAGTCTCCCTCATGTATCAATGCCATGAGATTATATTTGAATGTTTGGTGAAATTATAATTGAGTTATGCAATTTGATAATGTAACAAAATAATCGAGTTTAAATTGAAATCTTGACAAAGAAATTAAATAAATTGAAAAGACTAGAAATGATTGAAAGCAAAGGGTAACATGACATCACTACAAAACCTACACGCACACTACCACTCTGCTCCGCTCTCTGCAAAAAAGCAGAGCTTTTTCTTCGATAACGTAACCTCGACGCATCTCTTTCTCATCAATCCGAACCATCGACCTCAAAACCCTCCATCTCCATAAATACCTCTACCATCCCCGACCCCATTCCCAATCCCAGCGTCATGAAGAACAACAGAGGCAAGCAGGTCCAGAGCCACTTCATCGATCTCTGTTCAGCTTTCGCCACTGGCTGCGAGAAGCATCCGACCTTCGTGTCTACCGGCGTCTGCGCGTTTTGTCTCAGGGATCGGCTGTTGAGCCTCGTCTGCGACGAGTGTGGAGAACAGAGACTCTCGTGCTGCTCTTCGTATTCGTTTTCTTCCCCGATCGGCGACGTCGGCTCTGTGGGACGCATCTCGTTCTTGATCGAGAACGATGACGGAACTTGTGTAACGAATTTCGACAAAGATCGGAGCTTTGGGCTGAAGCGAAGCAGCAGCAGCGCGCATGTCGAGATCAAGCGATCCCGCAGCGGCTTCTGGCGACTCTCTGCGCTGTTTCGCAAGAGGAAAGACACTGATCAGAGTCGGAACATCACCAACGGGATCTGGGCGCCTGTGTCGCGTTCCAGGTCGCTCTGCAGCTTCCGCGGCGGCGTGACTTCTGAAGACGGCGGGTCAATGTCGGTCTCCGGCGCGCGGAGCTCAAGCGTGACTTGTACGTACAGCGAGCCCGAGCATCATCGGCGGAGCGGGCACGGGTTCAGAGATGAGATTCTGAGCAGCTTCTCGTCTCAATCTGGCAAAAGAGTGTCGGGCTCGAAGATCAAGGAATCGAATTTCGAGGTGTCGGGTGAGGCTACTTCTGGGTTTATAGATTTGAATCTGGGATCGGTCGGGAGAGAGGAGTTTGGGAGTATGTCGTTTATGTACCAAAACGGTGGCGTTTTAAGTGGTGGTGAGAAAAAGGTTGGGGGAAGGATGAGAGTCTGGAGATGGATTTTTGGGATTCATGGTCAACGTGTAAAGAGCGGAAATGTGAGGAAGAAGGATTAGGATGTGTTTTTAAGGTTTATGAATGCCACATGTCTTGTTCGGTGACAGTTTCAAACATTGCGAATGAATCAAAATACGCCAATCGCTTGTCAGAATTCAAATTAAATATATGATTTATAGTTTTATTCAAATAAACTTTTGAAAAATATATTAGAATATAAATAACTTTGTGGAGCGGAAGCGGTTTTTAAGAGCATATGCATCCGGCAGCTGCTAAACTAGCAACAACTGCTGGGAGGTGCTGAGAGGATTTTGGCTTTTCAGCCTTAAATCCTCTCAGCAGCAGGTGCTAAATTAGCAGCTGTTAGAGCAGGTGCTGAAAGGATTAAGGCTGAAAAAGCCAAAATCCTCTGAGCAGCTGCTAGTTTAGCATCCGCTGGGTGCATATGCCCTAAAGGGGAGGAGCTGCTGCAATCGGATGCCGCCGTAAGAGCATCCACAATGGTTGTGAACATTTGACACTTTTTTGGGAATCTATTTGATGTCACATAAGTATTAAGTGTCTACTACAAGAAAATGGACAAGCTCCTCCATTGGTGAAGCCCATTTGACACATTTTGTATGATTTCATTTTATTTTTGTTATATTGTATTTATAGTAAAAAGATGTATAATATTCCAATTTTAATTTAACTTAATAATGTAAAAATTGTAATATTCAAATAAAAATGTTAATTTTTGTTTAAGATTTAAATGACATTATTGAAAATGCATCATATTATTGAAAAAAACACAAGGGAAAATATTACATAAAAAACTTCATACGAGAAAGCATAAATTTAAAACATTACAATATAACCAAATTAACGGTTGTCGTGAAACTGCAAAATATGCTCAACCGAATATATATTAAAACAAAGATTAGCCTCCAACGACTAGATTACAAACAAATAAAGACAAACTCGTTTCTTGCCATAATTTTCTCTAGCAATTTTGAATGAGCCCTCTTCTGTGCATCATTCATTTTAGTAGTATCTGTCAAAATGATTTGTAAATCCATCTCGGTTTGCTTCGCCTCAATTTCTTTTTGTCGAGTCTTAATTTCTTTTTGACAAATTTCATTTAGAGCTTCCATTCGGTTCAACTTTCTGCATGTAATAACCCATAATTCTTCATACTCAATAGATGCTTCTACCGTTCTTGCCTTCATTTTTCCCTTCTTTTTAGCCGCTTTCGTACCTTTATGACGCACCGGGGATTCGACATCATTCTCATTGTTGGTGTATCAATTCCCCGAGGATGAGTAAGCTCCAGAGTTGTTTAATTTAGTTCTTTTTGAACTTTCAATAGTTGAAGGAGTTGTCCACTTGGGCTGCCTACGAAGCTCAAGCCAATGCCTGTGAAAGTTAGACTTCTTTTTGTATTTAGCAAAATGAAGTTCATGAGCTCTCTCATTTATGTTATCCAAATTTGAACCGCTCCCGATTGTATTTTGAGCCGCTTCATAACATGATCCAAATTTCTAAGCGCCTTCATTTATTCGTTGCCACCTTTTTCTCATAGCCGCAGCTCCTCTTTTAATGACACTGGGATTATCTTTTTCACAATGTTGCTGAACACGGTCCCAAAATGCTTCGGCTTTTTGATCGGTACCGACCAGTGGATCAATTGACACATTCAACCATCCACTTATTAAGAGTTTATCTTCAACCCACTTCCACTGACCAGTAACTTCTCGTACATCTTCACTTTCCTCAAAATCATCGTTTAGATCAATAAAATTTGGGTTACTAAAAGGGGGCACTTGTGAATTTGGAGAATTTTCCATACCGGTAGTTGGTTGTTGGGTTTCAAATTGTGAATTTGAAAATGGAGGAAATGGAAATTGGTATGGAGAATTTTGAGGATATGGAAATGGAAATTGAGAAGTCTGAGAATGTGGAAATTGATATTGAGAATTTGAGATTTAAAATTAAAATTCTGTGGGTTTGAAAAATAAGAATTAGGATATGGATATGGAAATTGAGGGTTAGGATTTTGAGAAATTGGGATTTGAGATTTAAAATTAAAATTTTGTGGGTTTGAAAAATAAGAATTAGGATATGGATATGGAAATTGAGGGTTAGGATTTTGAGAATTTGGATGAGGGGGATTATTTGGATTCATCTTTTGAGAGAGAAAATATTATAAAATGATAGGGTATGATGAATAACAAGGTTTGGGGATCATGTATATATAGGACAAAAATTATTACCGTTAGTATATTAACGTTATAATATTGATATTTTATTGATGAATAATTGAAGATGATAAGGTGTGGATGTACATAAAATGGGACATCAATAATAATAATAAT
Organism: Umbilicus rupestris; assembly: GCA_963678935.1. Lineage (NCBI taxonomy): Eukaryota > Viridiplantae > Streptophyta > Magnoliopsida > Saxifragales > Crassulaceae > Umbilicus > Umbilicus rupestris. The sequence continues at coordinate 15,129,241 of OY787607.1, read as the reverse complement.
AAAATAATAACTAAAGTTAACAAATGACCGTGGACACCATAGTGGCCATGGACACTTTTATGTCTTTGCTTCCAACGGATAAGACATCAATTTTGGCTGGACATGGACATTTCACGCGTCCCAAAGCTAGATTTGTCCACCATTGTGGATGCTCTAAGATGTCGGCAAGCCTGACATGCTGCTTCGGCGGGTGAAAGAGGATGTCTCATTGAAAAATGATCTATTGCTGAACTCAATGCGAGTATTTTGTGTCAATTATGATTTCGTCATTATTTATTTAATTCTTTATAAATTTGATGGGCGATAATAATAAATAAATTAATCATTTGATCGCTTTTTTCTTTTTCATTGTTGGTATGCTTTTCCATTTCAACGGAAAATGAAAAGATCCATAACAATGAATGAATGATTAAAAGATAGGAATCATTTGGTCCGACATAGTGTGAATGTGTAGGCGAAATTTTGAAATTTTTAAGAAAAAATTTGGGAGACATGTATCACATACTGATTAGCACCTTGTGTTTAGTGCTATCCGAGAAATAGCACCTCGTACTTTAATTTCTCAAAAGCTGATATGTTTTCATTTATGACGTCAAAAAGTTATAAGACAGAATCAAAATAAAAAATACTCTAAGAAACCCTAATTTAATTTGCACATAAACGAGAGAGATGGCTTTAAAATTTCGTATCTGCCACTTGCCTCTTCTATATATACCCCAACACCACACCGTAAATCTTGAACATCGATCTCTGCACAGAGCGGGAAACGAATAAAAGACAGGAATCCGGACGTCGTTAATTTCGAACCAGAAATTGAAGTTCAGTGCTGTCAATTGGGTGTTTTGTCGGCAACTGATGGCGAATTTGATAGACCAGGACCAGCAATGGCTGCTCAACTGCTTAACCGCGACTCTCGATCCCAAGCATGAAGTTCGCTCCTTTGGTGAAGCTGCTTTGAACCAGGCATCACTTCAGCCAGGTGGGGTTGTGTTGGATTGGGTGGTTTAGCGAGGATTGGAATTTGATGGGGTTTTGTTGTTTTGATTAGAATGTGTGGGTGTTGACTGGGATTGGGTGGTTAGATTGTAAGAATTTGATATTTGTGACCAAGGAGTGAGAATTGGGTGCTGGGATTGTAAAGATTTCATCTCTGTGTAGGTTTTGGTGCTGCTTTGGTCAAGGTTGCTGCTAACAGGGAATTGCCATTTGGGCTGCGCCAGATATCCTTGTCATGTTTCATTAAAATGTTCAGTTCTAAAATACAGTTCTTATTTTCGAATGGAATGATGTAAGACTTGACATGTCGTACCTAGCTTCAGTTCTTTTGAAACAGTTTGTGAAGAAGCATTGGAAGGAGGACGATGAAAGTTTCGAGCATCCTTTAGTATCGAGTGATGAGAAGGTCACTACTTCCATTTTGTTGAATGCGTGACTGATAGTTCACTTATCATGCATGAGTTTGTTGATGGATCAGCGAAAGCTATAGTTTGATTTTTAGTGTGATGATTAGTTGGCAAATGATCACCTAGCTTAGAATTCGAAGGCTAGCTATCCTCTGATGAAAAACATGGCCCTGATGTAATTAGAGCATGTCTCTAGTCGAGGGTAATTCAGGCTAGTATTGGAAAAGATGCTTTTTTGTTCTCCATGAGGGTATTAATATTGCACTATAAGAAGATTAGTCCTGCAAACCATGAGGAATCCAAGATGAGTTCTTACAGAATCAGCTGTATTTTTTTAGGAAACTCATAATATATTTCTAACTTCATAATTGTTATGTCAATAGGAAACTCTACGTCGTCATCTTTTATTATCATTGGATGACCCTCAAAGAAAAATATGCACAGCAATTAGCATGGCCGTGGGGTCCATTGCCAGTTATGACTGGCCGGAGGAATGGCCTGACTTACTACCATTCCTTCTGAAGCTGGTTAGTGACCAGAGCAATATGAATGGAGGTGTGCTCCCTTTATGTTCTTCCATATGGTACCTCAGATCGTTGAACTGACGCACATTTCTTAGTATGCCTGATACACGAGTAAACTCTGGAAAAGTGTTGTCTAATAGATATTTAGTTGAATTATGTTCCATATAGACCAGAGACAGCACATCCTGATATGTAGTCATAATTATTTTAAAAGTAATTTATGCACACTAGGACGCCTTAAACCTTCAATCACCAAGAATAATACTGAGTTTCCCTCTCTGTCCAAATTTGATGCTTTGTGCCTGATCAGCATTTTACATTTTTCTTGAAATCAATAGTGCATGGGGCGTTGAGATGCCTCGCTCTTCTCTCTGCGGATATTGATGACTCAATGGTGCCAAAACTAGTTCCTGTGTTGTTCCCTAGCTTGCATAGGATTGTATCATCTACTCAGGTTAGCCTTGCACTATGCTCAATGCTGTATTTAGGTTGGCAAAAACTATCATATTGTTATCTGATGTTGCTTTTCGGGAAACTATTCTTGGTGTGGTTGTACTCTAATGCTTAATCACATCAGCAGTTATATGAAATATCAGTGCGAACGAAAGCACTCTCAATAGTTTACTCTTGTACTTCCATGCTTGGGGTAATGAGCGGTGTTTATAAGGTACATTCTTGATTTATTTATTCTCTCTAGTTTTCTGACATGGGGTCCTGATTTGTAATACATTACCTGTAGGCAGAAACAAGGAGCTTGATGACGTCAATGTTTAAACCATGGATGAACCAGTTCTCAATTATACTTCAACATCCAGTGCAGTCTGCAGATGCGGACGATTGGAGCATCAAATTGGAGGTTGGACTTGTAACTTTTGCCACCTTACCCGCCAATCATATTAAAGATATATTTACTGTGGACGTCAACTTAATTACATTATTTTGATATAATCAGGTATTGAAGTGCTTGAATCAGTTTGCTCAGAATTTTCCCAGTCTCATGGAAACTGAATTTTCAGGTCAGCCTGCCATCTCACATTCCATAATATTATTAATTGTAACGTTCGCACATGATGAATGTTTTTTTTTTCGTCATGTAGTTATTGTGGGACCTCTCTGGCAAACATTCATATCATCTTTGAAAGTCTATGAGCTATCAGCAGTTGATGGTTATGAAGATCCATTTGACGGTAGATATGATTCTGATGGTGCTGAAAAAACACTTGAGTCCTTCATAATTCAGGTAACAGTTGTTCTGATTCAGTATCTTAATGGCTATGTTCATATAGGCTACATTTAATCCTTTCCATTCCAAAATTCTCATGTTTCACATCCGTCCTTATCGTTTGCATTTTGACTGATTTTCCCTGCACATTCCATGTCTAGATATTTGAGCTTTTTCTGACTCTTGTTGGGAGCTCAAAGTTCGTTAAGGTACCTAGCTTTGTTTTCCACACTTTGGTTTCTTAATATCTTTTAATCTTGCGATTATCTTACTAGTTGTATTTGACTTTTGCATAAATTTTTTGCTTAAAGATCATTGCGAATAATCTCAAAGAATTGGCATACTACACAATCGCATTTCTGCAGATGACACAACAACAGGTAACTACCCCAATAATTGTCTAGGGGGCCACTGCATTAAGTAAACCATGATATACATGCTTCGCAAAGTTTATGCCATCAAATTTTACATGAAATGGAACTTAGAAGATCTATCAACTTTATTGGTTCCAGCATATTCATGCCTTATTTGGACTCATATTCCGTTATTCTTAAGTAACACTCCTGAAACTATCCAGATTCATGCATGGTCGATGGATGCCAATCAGTATGTCGCTGATGAAGATGAAAATAATTACAACTGCCGTGCTTCTGGTAAGTGACTTTTGATTCACTGAAATTAGGAGATCACTTAAATGCATTGACACAAAATTGTGCAAATATAAGGGCAAAGGAATACTCACCAGTCACCATCCTAATTAAAAATTTATTGAAAAACAAGTTATTTTCTAAACAAAAGTGTATCAACCGGCCACCATTACATTTTAGGTGCTCTTTTATTGGAAGAAATAGTTGGGATGTGTGGTGCAGAAGGAATTAACTCGGTTGTAGATGCTGCAAAAAAGAGATTCAGTGAATCTCAGCAACAAAAGGCTGGCGGTTCTACAATGTGGTGGAGAGTAAGTCGCATTCACATAACTAATGAAATTAATAATTACCAGTCCTATATAAATGCTTTACGTACCTTTTTGTAGAGTTTTTGATACCTTTTGTTCTAATATTGCTTTCAATTTTCGTGCATTATAAAGATTAGGGAGGCTACTCTTTTTGCTTTGGCATCATTATCTGAACCGTTGCTCGAGGCAGAGGTATGTGTGCATACTTAAACTGGCTTGTTATCATTAAGGTATTCAGCCAATGCTTGTGAATTAAATGAGCATGACTTAATTATTACAGGACTCGGGGCTTATCAGTGGCATAGGCTCTCTGATCGAAGAAATAAGTGCTGAAGATTATGGTACAGTACATGACTCTTATTGCTACTAACCGCACGCTTAACTCTAAATATTTTATTATATTTATCCAGTTTCATTTTATTATCGATACAGAAATGAGTGAATATCCCTTTCTAAGTGCTCGAGTGTTTGCATCAATAGCAAAATACTCCTCCGTGGTAATTAGCTGACTACTTAAGTTTATTTCGAGTCCCTTAATAATCTATGTCATCTAATATAGTTCATGATATGCAGATTACCCCAGGAGTTCTCCAAAAGTGTCTTTATGCTGCGATCAGAGCTCTTGCTAAAGAAGTGTGAGTGAATGCATAACTCGATTCATTAGTGACATTATCGTATGCATTAAAGTCATAGAGTGTTTCACTAGCAGGCCCCCGCCTGTCAAAGTTGGCGCTTGTCGGGCAGTATCCCAGATCTTACCTGAATCAGATAAAACAATAATACAGCCCCACTTGTTGAGCATTTTCTCATCTCTTGTCGATCTTCTTAATCAGGTAATCTTTCGCTATCCATAATCCATACGAATAGTGTATCGTTTAGACGTATACACACATTTTATGCTTATGATGGCACTATCTATATCAGGCATCTGATGAGACATTACACTTAGTGCTTGAGACAATGCAGGCAGCTGTGATGGCGGGTATGGATTCTTCAAGATGGAATATACTGAAAATGACTTTTCTTACTCAGATGCCAATAATGTTATAATACCTTGGGTTTTTTCTATTGCTGCAGGGGGTGAAACATCCGCAACTGTTGAGCCCATCATATCTCCTATCATTCTGAACATGTGGGCATCACATGTTTCCGATCCTTTCATTAGTATCGATGCTGTGGAGGTTTTAGAAGTACTGCACCGAGCTCCTAATCCATTCTTATAATAATTTGTTACGTTTCATGTTGAGTATCTTCGATTTCATTTATTTAAATACATTGTCTGTGTATCAAGTCAGTCTGTGTTATATGCACGCCGTTGAACTGATCATGACTTCACGGTCTTTGTTCAGGCGATAAAAGATGCCCCAGGCTGCATACATCCTCTGGTCACACGAGTTTTACCTTGTGTTTCCCCGATTATTAATAAAGTATGGTCATCTCATTTCCAAACATAACGCTGTGGCTAGTTAAGATCGTTGTCTTTTTTTCATTCTCCTCATCGGAAATGCTCATATTTCTTATCAGCCCCAGCAGCAACCTGTGGGATTGGTTGCTGGATCGTTGGAGTTGGTTACCATGCTATTAAAGGTAAGTTGCTTTTAAGAATAAATACCATCTTTGTATTAGATTGATAGTAAAACTGATGCTTGACTGTGTGGATTTGTTTGTTCCTTCAGAATGCTCCAGGCGACGTTATAAAAGCCATCTATGATGTTTGCTTCAATCCTGTCGTGAGAATAGTTTTTGTTAGTGATGATCACGGTGAAATGCAGGTCTGGCTAGCATGCTTTAATATCTATGTTTATACATTTTTGACGACTTGCGCTGTTTTGAATCATAAGAGTGATGAGTTTACTGCTGAAATAATATTGACCAGAATGCGACAGAGTGTCTGGCAACTATGGTGGCCGGAGCAAAGCAAGATATACTATCCTGGGGCACAGGTTCTGGATCTACAATGCGAAGCTTGCTTGATGTTGCGTCAAGGTTAGTCTGATTTTCCGTATCATAGTGTGAGAAAGAAATGTATAGGTGGCAGTAATTTCTGCAGGCTTCTTGATCCTGATCTTAGTTTGAGCATGTTGCGTCAAGCAAGATATTCACTGTAAGACTTAGTTTGAGCATCGTGCAATAATTCTGCAGGCTTCTTGATCCTGATCTTGAAAGCTCTGGATCCTTTTTCGTCGGAAGCTATATTCTACAACTCATAGTTCATCTCTCTTCACAAATGGCCCCTCATATTCGAGATCTGGTTGCTGCCATTGTTAGGCGCATGCAGACCTGTCAAATATCAGGATTGAGAAGCTCCTTAATACTTATTTTTGCGAGATTGGTATTCTCTTCGACTAATGATTTCCGTATTAGGGACTTCTGAGTTTTGTCATTCCCACACACAAGCCAGTACTTATAGTGTCTGTGCTTTTTCAGGTTCACATGAGCGTGCCAGACGTGAATCAATTCATCAACTTGCTGCTTACAGTACCGGCTGAAGGATATGAGAACTCTTTTTCTTACGTAATGTCAGAATGGGCGCAGCAACAAGGTTCCGATTTTTCTTTCACTTTTTTTTTTTTTTTGCGTAGACTGATATTCACAGTACTCGTTGACAGTGCATGTGCTCTTTCCTCCTTGTCTAAATAATATGATAATACATGCAGCTGAGATTCAAGGGGCCTATCAAATAAAAGTCACGACCACAGCTTTAGCTTTACTACTATCCACTAGACACGTGGAGCTGTCGAAAATTAATGTCCAAGGACAACTAATTAAGGTTTGCAATGCACTCCAAAATTGCTTCTGTGTGTCATTTGATGTGTTTCAGCTTATAATGTGTCGGTTTGTGAAGTCCAATGCAGGTATAATCACCCGTTCTAAAGCAAAACTCGCTCCCGACCAGTGGACAGTGATCCCACTGCCTGCAAAGGTTGGCATCTCTCTTAGTAGATCTCTATAACCAAGTAGCCCTCGCTCGTGATGCCTTTGTCGATGCAGATTTTAGCTTTGTTGGCAGACGTGGTAGTTGAAATTCAGGAACAAGTAGCGGTCGGTCATGATGAGGTGGTTATAATAATTATTCTACCTCCGTTCATAAGTAGATGTTTCCATTTCCCACTTCTAAACTTTTAATTTTGTGACTGAAACCAGCAGGATAGCGACTGGGAAGATGTTGAGGAGGACTCGACTGAAACTGAACAAAACTTGTTATATTCAGCTGCAACCCCATCAGGTGGCCGAACCTCATATGACCAACTCGAGGCGATGGCTAAATTGTACAGCGAGGTCCACCATTAAATTCCTTTTCCATTTTTCATCTCGGATAAAAATTCATCACCTCACATTACATGTTTTTTTTTTTACATAGAACCAAGAAAATGATTTCCAGGATGACCCAACCAGTGCTTCTGACCCCCTTAACGAGGTTTGCCTTCTTCGACTTGAAAATCAGTCCCATCCAAATTTCAAACGTATCGTTAAAAATCGTCATTCTAATTTTTAGCAGCGCTTGTGCTTACAGATAAACTTGGCAAGTTATCTGGTTGACTTCATCATCAAATTTGCGCAGGCTGACAGGCCTCTCTTCGATCATCTTACCCAGGTTGAAATTCAACACCAAGTTTTCCTCTGAAGTTACTCTAACTAGCTTCTAATTTCGTACTGCATTTCTTGTAGCATTTGACGCAGCCTCAGCAGAAGGCCATCCTAATGGTCCTGAACCGACAAACCTCATAGCAACTTTCCAATGTCGTTACATTTCCTTCCTGCCTGCATTGCTGTCTGTCAATTGATCGAGTCTGCATCTGTGAAGGCGATAAATACACATTCTACTCTCGACTGCAATCATAGGACTGGTGTTTCCAGTCGTCTTCTTGCGCTTGAATGTTTTATTCAGACTGATTCATTTTTCATCATAAACTGATTCATTTTTTACCAGACATGTTTTTGTTGTCTTCTGTTTTCGCAACGTGATTTAGCGACGAAAAAATGCCGTCTTTGTAGGCAAAAAGGCAGAGCCTCTGATAAATTCAACACTTGCTTTTTGCGCTGCTTGGCGGCAGCGATGGCGGAAGACCTATCGAAGCAGCTCGACGACGTCGGCGGTCACAACCAACTTAAGAATGCGGTCGATTCGGGGACTTCCGGTTTGGCTCCATCGCCGTCTTCTGCTTCCAGTGCGATTGACTTTCTTACGCTATGCCGAGCCCTCAAGGTACGTTAAAGCTTCGATTTTCGCTTGATTTCGGATTCAGTTAGGGTTTAGGGATGCAGGTTGATAATCTCCAGTTTGATTTAATGTTGTTTTTGTCTGACTTTGAGCTGAAGTTGAGTTTAGTGATTTGAGAGTCGATTAGGGCTGCAAGCAGGATCTTCAAGATCTTAACTTTTTTCTTTTCAAAATAAATTAGTATGCATTGATTTTAAGGTCCTATGAAAATGGAGCACTGCACCCTTTGAGTATAGTTGCTTCTGGGAGGATATTAGATGTTGGAAAGTTTCCCGCATTGCTTTTTTTCGCGTCTTCATAGTTGAATCAAAATTAGTCTCGGTAGTCACGAGGAAGGGTGATGCTTATTATCATATTTTCTCTGCTTAGAAAGAAAGCGTGATGGTGAGAGTTTCTGTTGTTTTGAAAACTGAGAGGCATAAATTGTGATGCGTATGATTTCGGTTTTCTTTTTTTTTTGAAGACTACAAAAAGAACGGGGTGGATTAATAATGGAATTCAGGGTCCTGAGTCTATTGCTGACCATATGTATCGGATGGGTCTGATGTCCCTGATTGTCGGTGATATTCCTGGCGTAGACAGGGAAAGGTTGGTTTAGCGTGATGTTTTGCTTCGTGTCTGTGTAAATCGTTTCTTTAGTCTCTGATATTCTTTCCTCGCATTTTGATATGTGGTGGCTTTTTATTTTGGGCAGATGTATTAAGATGTCGATTGTGCATGACATTGCAGAAGGTATACCATGTCAACTCGTAAAAGTGCATCGTCTTCGCTGTAGTGACTTTGGTATCTTGGGTACTATAACTTGTTATTGAAATCTCTTTGAAAATCGAATAGCTATTGTTGGAGACATAGCACCTTCTGACGGCATCTCAAAGGAGGAAAAAAGCAGAAGAGAAAAGGCAGCTTTGGAAGAAATGTGCAAGGTTCTCGGTGGAGGAACAAGGGGTTTGTATCAGAATCGTTGTCCTTAAATCAGTATTCAACGTGCTGAGACTAACATTCATAGAATATTTGTACGAACTCTTAGCTGAAGAGATACACGATCTCTGGATGGAATACGAACATAACTCATCCAAGGAGGCTAATCTTGTCAAGGATTTCGACAAAGTACGTTGCTTTTTGGAAATATTTCTTTGCTGTGTGGAACTTCTAAATCTTAATTCCCATGTATAGGTGGCAGTCAATATTTTATTTCGTGGAGCATAACTGTTTGGTTCTCATTTTTGCATCCAGGTGGAAATGATATTGCAAGCACTAGAATACGAAAAGGGTAAACCTTTTATTCATTGGATCCAAAAAATATTGCATTTCCTTTCTGACGGTTGTCCGAATTTTGCCTGTGTTTCTTGTTTGCTCACTGAGTAAATGTATTTCTATTTGGTCGCAGAACAAGGCAAGGTATTGGACAGCTTCTTCTTTTCAACGGCCGGTAAACATTCATCGTACTCCTATATTTAACGATCATGCCTTAAAATTTACCGCCTCCACGCTTCACAAGCTCCAGCCTTGCTCTACTGATTTGTTTGGTAAATGTGTGTAGGAAAATTGCAGACAGATGTAGGAAAGGCATGGGCAGCTGAAATCAATGCGAGAAGAACATCAGGGTTAGCAGACAAGTGACCAATTAGACTATCATTTACCATTCACAATCAAATAATTCACGCTTCTGAAAGCTGTTGTATTTTTGTCACATACAGCACCCCACAGGCTGACACGCCTGGAAGCTAAGCATCATCTTGCTCAACATTCCATTAATCGATTGAGATTCCCTAGGAGTGAACCATTGGCAGGTAGAACTTGATCCCTTCCTCTTATCAGCTCCAATTTGGATTCAATTAGCCAGCATCAAAGTATAAGGAGATAACACCAGGTTCGGAAAAATCAATCTACTAGATCCGATCAAAGAATTCCAAAGTATAAACTTGGTTATGGCCAAGTAACGATTCAAAGCTAAACTAGACAATCAATCAAACAACGCAATCGAGTGCTACACAAAAAACACTGTAGAATTCCTTGGAAGAATTAAGCAAAGTTCTTTAGGACTGATCGCCAGGGAAGCTTAGACAGGCGTCAGGATCAGCCGTTGGTGCCTCATGTCTGTGTTAGCCACACCAGTAGCCACTGGACTTTACTATAGTTCACGATTTCTCCTTGACATGCCCTCTCGCTCTGCGTTCTTGAAACTTTATCTAATCGCTCAATGCTCGGGAAAATTTCGCCCGTAAGTCCCCCTGTTTTTTCGGGAAAGAAATTTAGGCGTATTTGAGTTGCCTGTCATGTAGGAGACTGGTCTTACTCTAAAATCTCAAATTGTAGATAGATGAGGAAACATGCTTAAACGAGGACGTTCAACTTAAAATTCCAATTTGGCTTGTCCACCACTCGATCCGAAAATAGTGATCCGGTCACTTATTTGAAACATAATCCGACCTTAAATATTGTTGATCCTTCAAATGAACCTTGATCCGGCCTAAACTCGAAAAATCAGACAATTATTAATACTTAAAATTAAATAAACACCACAAAACTAAAACTGAAAATATAATTTTAAATTGAAACTTAAAATAAGACATGCAACACTATTTATCATAATATAAATGTTTTCAAAATTCAAACTTAAACAATATTTAAGGCACCAAAATATGTTGGTCATTTCCTCTTCCCTTTTAGGAGACAAGAACCTAGGCTGCACCATATGCAAAAAGAAATAAATTTACTACACATAAAATGATTATTTAAGAAATAAACAAAGTAGTAAATTCACCATCAACAATCTTATCCCTTCTATCAAACTGATCAAAAATTTTATCATCAAATTTGAGGCTAGAAGAGTTCAACCATTTTTGAGTATAAATGAGAGCTTCAGCCACTCTTGGCAATAAAAAAACTGCAAAAGACATCAAGCATACGTCCACTGGTGCTAAAATAAGATTCTGATGCGACAATAGAAACTGGCGCATCAAGTACACTAGGAGCCATTACAGAAAGACTTTTGTAATTTGAAGAATTTACCTTCAACCAATTTTAAAGATCAAAATCAGAATTATCAATTTCACTCACAATATCATCTTCCAAATATATATCTCAAGATCAAATTTTTCATAGGTTGTTCTCTTAATTTTTATGTCTTTTTCATGCTTGCTTCCTATTATGAGAAACAAATTTAAAAATCTCATTTGTAGTTACACTCTTAGAAGTATCCATGACATCTTCACTTTCCTCATTTTTAGAAATTTCCCGTGTATAGAATGCATACATATCAGAGAGGGTGGCTTTAGCCAAAATAAACATATTGATTATCAAATTTGTGTCATATGATCCTCTAAACTCCATGTGACATAGTCAAATTTGTAGTGAGGTCAAAGACAATCGCAACGAGCAACAGTGGTTTGAACTTTTCAACATTTCCTCGGTAACTTATCATATTTGGTCCTCATAGAAAAAAGTCATAGATCCCAAGAGTTCAAATTGATTATCGCTCCATGACCTCAAAGAAGATTGTATTGATACTGTCTCATGATAACAATCCGATAAAATCACTTGCAAGGAACCTGAAAAGCGCAAAGTCATCTCATTAAAAAGTTGTAAAAAAATGAATAAATATCATAGAATTCTGCCAATCAAAATTTGTGGGAGGAGCAACTTTCTTTTTCCCTTTCTCATCTTCACAAAACCACTTACGATAATTTGACTCTTGATTATAAAGCTTGTCAAATGCCTTCTCATATTTCTCTGCATGCTCCAACATCATGTAAGTATAATTTCTTCCAGTGGGGACATCCATGCACACAAGACTTTTAAACATATAATTATTTCCGCCTTAGAGACATTTTTTAAATTCAACAAGTCTTTGGGAAGATGACCTAACATATTGCACCGCATTTCTAATTTCATCAGTTGAAGGTTGTTGCTCATATATATACCTTCATTCACAATCAAATTTAAAATATGAGCACTACAAATATTTGCCACCACCTATTGAATCCACCCTTAGCATTTAATTTCTTCTGAAGATATACAATAACTGAATCATTTGAGCTCGCATTATCATTTGTAACTGTGAACACTCTTTCAATGCCCCATTTTCTTTAATACCTCTCGATCTCTCTTCCGATGGTTTCACCTTTATAGTTTTGAACAAGACAGAAGTTTAAAATTCTTTTATATAAGCTCTAATCTTAATCAATAAAATGCCATGTCAAGCACATGTAAGATAATCTTTGAATTGAAGTGCAACAATTTGTTGTCTAACAAACACGATTATATGATTTTCCAAACCATGAATTTAACCTTTTCTTTTCAATTAAAACCATCAAACAGACGTAGGCTTGTCCAATGTGCCGGACCTGACTGGCCCGGACCAAAAAAATCAAGCCCAAGTCCTAATGGGCTTCAAGTTTTATATTAAAGGGTTGGTTTGGGTCGGCCTGATTCAAAATAAAGAAGTCCTTAAGCCGCCTGCATCCCTAGATCTGCTACTCGAGCCGGGCTTAAGAGAGCTGGCCCGAAGTTCGTCGGGCTTATTGGCCTTAAATTTATAATATACAATTTTAATTTCTAGTTTCATTAGTTCAGTTCGGAATCCTACATTATAAATCATTTAGATCTACCATCAACCACATCCAAACTCACATATCTACACTACCTTGCAAACTAACTCCTACACTACAAATACTAAGTACATTCTACAATATGACATTGAGAATAGAAATACAACATACTAAATAATTTGCACTTCTCGTGGATGGATGTGTAGATGTCGCGAGGGTTATGGTGAGGCAAATCTATCAACTGCAAGATCCCACCGAATATAATTATCCTGTCATCATCAACAACACAACTAGATAGACCAAAAGATATAATGTGCATTACAACTGGTTCTGTATATAGAACCACAAAAAGCGCTATACATCAATCTCAAAAAGCGCTAACTTGATAAACAACCAAATCAAGCAAAAATCAAAATGGGTGAACATTTCTCGTTTAAGAAATAGATGTGGCAGACTGTGCAAAAGGGTGACCATCTTCAGTCGAAACAACATCATTATTATCTGGATTTTCATCATTTTGTAGCCAATTTGGCCGGCTAGCTCTAGCATTCATTAGTTCTTTCAGCGACAGACTCTATGGCTACAGCTTCTTGTAATCTGCACTTGGCTAAAGACCAATCCTTAAGACATACTAATGCTTCTTTAATATTTGGACTAAGTGATGCCCGTTTTTTAGAAACAACCCTGCCATCAGCTGAGAAGGCAGCTTCTGAAGCGACTTTGGAGGCAGGGATGCAAAGAATGTCTCTAGCCATTAACGACAAAACATGATACATACTGCTGTTAGCTTCCATCAGCCCAAAATATTAAAATCAGCATTTTCATCCAATTTTAAAATATCCAAATCCAAATATATTTGTAAATCAGAACTAACATCATTATTACCTATTCTAACCTTCTTCAATCTAGCCATAGAAGCAGATGACACAATAGGACTATTAACGTCAACGAAATCAACAACAATACCATCAACAAAATCAGCAGATACAGAAGAAGATGCAACAGCCATAGAAGACTCAACATTTCTCTTATATATCTCATAAATCTTATGTAACACTGATTTAACATGATTTACTTTCAGTGCAATTTCAAAATCAGGCATATCAAACATAGTCAGCCCAGTACTTGCCAAAAGTTTAAATCTAGGATCCATTATTGTTGCCAAGCAAAATACAATAGGAAATTCAGCACAGTACTTGTTAAAATTTAGATTTCATGGCATCTAAAGCATGTTTAAATACATCAAACTTTCAAAATTGCATAAATGTATAAGACTATTAATGACCTTATTAGAAGTCGAAGATTAGATACCGCTGCAAACTTTTGTTGTTGTACTAATGCCAAAAATTCATAATAAAGAAACAATAACCCAATCATATTCACCAGGAACAACCAAAGAGCAGTTTCTAGATTCATTAACCTTTTGACAGCAACAATCAACAGTTCAAAAGTACTATTCCATCTATGAGGCACATCATTATCAATGTTTCGCTTTTAAAGCCTATTTCAGCACAACAGTTCACCCAAAGCTTATGTCTTTTTATAGATGAATTCATTGACTTCACAATAGAAGTGATTTTTTCTAGGCTAGGTGACAAACATGAGAGGCCATCTTGAACAATTAAATTCAAAATATGACATGTACATCTCACATGCAGAATTTGTTTTGTGACATTGTTTAGCATTAAATGAGAACCAAGCTGTGAAACAAGAACATCATTGCTAGATGCATTATCTAAAGTCATGATAAAAACTTTTTCATGCAAATGCCAAGCAATAAGTTCTTCATACACATGAGAAGCAAGACGCTCACCAGTGTGGAGATACTCAACCATCTTGAAAGACAATATTTTTTTTTGCATACACTAACCATCACCAATCCAAACAAAAAAATTGTTAACATTAAAACAGTAAAAGTTTAACATACATGTACAGAGTAGATAAAAATGAGTAGCTTAATTTTAAAAGATCAAAAAATACTTAATTACAAATTCCTATTAAGCTTTAACATACATGTACAGATTAAATAGAAATAAATATGAACACATAAATTAAAAAAATAGCTTCAAAAATAAATTATCAAATCTTAAATAAGAGTTAACATGTTGTACAAATCTATAAATAAACTAACTAATAAATACACACATGAACAAATAAAACAAGTGTGAATTTAAATGTTAAAACACAAAAAAGCTTCAAAATTAATGAACAAATCTAAATAAGGGGTCAACATGTTCAACAACTAGCTTTAACTAGAAAACATATAAATCGAAGCTTCAACAACTAGCTTCAAATAGATCTAAACAGATCGGCATATATCCATATATATATGGATATATGCAGATCTGTAGTGGAAATAGATAAAAAAAAATCGAAAACGAAAGATCTAAACGGATATATATATATATATATTTGCTGATCTGAAGTGGAAATAGATAAAAAAAAATTGAAAACGAAAGATCTAAACAGATCTAAACAAAAAAAATATACATACGAATCAACTTGTTGATTGTATAAGGGGGAGCCGAAGAGGGCAGATGAAGAGAGGCGACTGTGTGGCAAGAGGCGGTCGTGTGCACATGTGGTGGAGAGAAGCTGACGAAATAAGAGAGACAACTGGGGGGTGTGGGGCTGTAGACTGTGTGGAATGTTAGGGTTCTGAGATTTGAACATAATTAACATGAATTAATAACATGCGGGCCGGGCTGAAGCAGACGGGCTGGGTCGGGCTATATTTGTTTGACCCTAACTCAGCCTTATGCAGCTGCTAATAAGAGGCTTATGAAGGGGCTGGGCCGGGCTATAGGATGATGGGCCATAGGGCCGGGCTACGGCTTATGGGCCCGAAAGGTGAATGGACGGGCCTAAACACACGTTCAGTGGTGATAAAGTAAGATTCTAAATGCAACAATAGAAATTGGGACATCAAGTACATCACGAGCCATTACAAAAAGGATTTTATAATTTGAAAATTTATCTTGAACGAATTTAAAAGATCAAAATCAGACTAATCAATTTCATTCACAATATCATCTTCCGAATATATATCTCAAGATCAAATTTTTCATTGGTGTTCTCTCAGTTTTATGTCTTTTCCATGCTTGCTTCCTATTATCAGAAACAAATTTGGCAATGATTGACCTTTAAAAATATCAATTGTAATTACACTTTTGGAAGTATCCATGACATCTTCACTTTCCTTGTTTTTTTAGAAATTTTCCGTGTATAAAATTCATACATATCACAGAGGGTGGCTTAAAGTAGACATATTGATTGTCAAATTTCTGCCATATGTATCCTCTAAACTCCAAGTGACATAGTCAAATTTGTAGTGAGGATCAAAGACAATCGCAACGGTTGAACTTTTCAACATTAGCCCTGTACTTATCATATTTGGCCCGCATAGAAAAAAGCCATAGACTCCAAGAGTTCAAACTGATTATGGCTTCATGACCTCAACAAAGATTGTAATGATGCAATTTCATGATAACAATCCGATAAAATCACTTGCAAAGAACCTGAAAAGCGCAAAGTCATCTCATAAAAAAGTTATAAAAACTGAATAAATATCATAGAATTCTGCATCAAAATTTGTTGGAGGAGCAACGTTCTTCTTCCTTTCTCATATTCACATAACCACTTACGATAATTTGACTCTTGATTATAAAGCTTGTCAAATGCCTTCTCATACTCTCTGCATGCTCCAACATTATGTAAGTATAATTTTATCTAGTTGGGACGTCTAAGCACACAAGACTTTTAGACATAATCATTTCCGCCTTGATGCATTCTTTAAATCTACCAAGTCTTTGGGAAAATGACCGAACATATCCCACCTCATTTCTAATTCCATCAGTTGAAGGTTGTTGCTCATATATATACCGTCATTCACAATCAAATTTAAAATACGAGCACTGCAAATTTTTGCCCCCACGCACTAATCCACCCCTAGCATCTAGTTTCTTCTGAAGATATACAATAACTGAATCATTTGAGCTGCATTATCATTTGTAACTGTGCACACTCTTTCAATGCCCCATTTTCTTTAATACTTCCCAATCTCTCTTCCAATGGTTTCACCTTTATAGTTTTGAACAAGATAGAAGTTTAAAATTCTTTTTATATAACCTCTCATCTTCATCAATAAAATGCTCTGTCAAGCACATGTAAGATAATCTTTGATTTGAAGTACAACAATTTATTGTCAAACAAACACAATTACATGATTTCCCAAACCATGACTTTAGCCTTTTCTTTTTCAATTAAAAACAGTTGGTAGCAATCTCTTGAAATTGTATGCCTCAATGACATTGTAAACCTTGCCTCTAATCGATCCATCATTTAACGGAATCTATTACCTTGAATGACATCTCATCACATATAATAAATCGACCCACTGCCATTCTACAATCCTCGAAGTTTAACCAACATAAGATTTACCTTTTAAAAGTTTTTCTCCCTTTTCAATCCTTGTCATGTAACCATGAATGATTTATTTATTCCCTACTTTATTAAATAACCACTGATGAACACTGTGCAGATGTTTGTTCAGAGAATTTGTGCCATGTTTGTTTGGGTGTCACTGACATACAATTCGACAATAATTACATTTTTCTTCGTGTATACCCTGACCTGAGTCTTCATTAAGGGAAGTTTAGCAAATGATCCCAAAGAACGGACTTCTTATTCGTACTACCTTCTCCTTCAACCTTATTTTTATCGGACGTTGTTTGCTTAGGTAAGTAAAATTAGTTCACCCTTAACTTCAAAATTTGAGTCATTGATTTTGTGGCTACATTAGTATGGCATGTCGACAAAATATATTCAACAGATTGTCCAAGACTTTGTCCAAACAACCTGTGCAGTACAAGTATGAACATACCTTGAAAATTTGGCAGTACGAAAAAATAGGATATTCAAAGCAGAAGATAAAGCTGCATAATTATAGAAGATTACAACAGTAAACAAAGTCAAGTGCCATATGGAAACATGTAACTTATGCTGCAAATGTCAAGGGGGAGATTGTGGCTGCACATTGGCATGTTGAACAAAAATGTACCACGCGGATGTTTGAAGGTGTTGTACAAGTAACCATGCTGGACAACCTCGAAAGAAGGATATACCACTGCTGTACAATCTCAACGGAAGCATATATCATGACCACAAAATTCGTACTAAGATCTGGAGATTGCGTCTTCAGAATATAACTGAAATATTCCAAGATACGGAGGATCGTGATGATTAAGGCAAACAAGATCAAGAGATCTTCGTTACAACAATACACTTGGAATAGAGAATCATCCCCATCTAACACTTTGGAATAAAAGATCTCAACAAATCATGGGGATATGATCAACATCTCAGGCTGCAGATCAATATAAATATGAAGGCATGCTTTTGAAAAGAAAACCAGTGAGCTGATCTTGAGAGATTACACAAGCTTTGTATACAATCTGGAAAGCATCCGAGTGCTATCAACAAAGTCAAGCACACTAGAGTCTATTCGGGAGAAGGACTCTAACAGTGGGAAGAGACGGAAGGTCTCACATTCAGGGGGAGCCTGAGTGCCAGTCACTTTGGATGTGTAGAGGTTAGAATAGAGAGGGAGTCTGTTGTTCTGTAACGTCCTTGTGATAAGCCCGCCAGACGTAGGCTGGTTTATAGCCGAACCAGGTCACCATCTTTGTGTCCTTAGCAGTAGCTTTTATTTCTATCGTTTTATTCCGCTGCGTAACTTGTTCAAGGAAGAAATCCGGACAACAAGTTGGACAAGCTCCTGCCATCCAGCCAATTTGTTAAGATTTATTCATTTGAATATCCTTATCTTCTGAGATTTGTTTGTTGACTCCTTTGAATATTTGTTGCGATCCCGTTGTTACTTGATATCTTTCCAATGTTATCTTTAAGAATCAACATTATCTTTAAGGCCATATTTTCGAATTTAGTCACTGATTTCGCGCTCCCGTATTTGAGGGGATCGTCACACGAGGTTGTTCAGCTTCGGCGCCTGGACAACTTCTTGTACAGTTTTGTGCAAGCATACCATATACACCCACAATCTCCCCCTTGACATTTGCATCAAAACTCCATATCTGTTACCGTGACTCCATCTAGAACACACCATTATCAATGCAACAACATAGTATCATAGTCAAAACACATAATGTCATTCGTGTAGTTGTCCATACCAATCACATTTGTTAGAGGAAACACGACCATTTGTTTTTCCGTGAAAATCCATGATCACAATAAGAAACACCGGCATGATGAAAGAGAATAAAAATCATCTGAATAAGAACACCAGCATAAGGAACATCATTGGTTATGAATAAAGAAGTGAAATCCAGTTAAGTATGTACCTAAGTAATGAGTAATGACCGAATCGCTAAGCCCCTTTGCAACTCACCAAATCCTAATCCACCACACCAGACTAGACCACTTCTATTCTCTATAATTTTCCTCCTCGCCACCTTCCACAAACCAGCCCTTGTCCTTCACCAAATTCAACTCCAACCACAGTCACTAATCTGATATAGTTGTTCATAATTGATCGGACCGGGTCGACTTATCGGACTGGCCGAACCGCACTCCAACTTAAGCCCAACCGCACTTTCATATAAAACGCTGGTGTTTTTACAGAGACAAAAAACCTCGCGCAACGTTTTTGTCTCTCGCCTACAGACGACGCCGATTTACACCCCTGCTGTAATTCCTTGGCCTTTTTCACCTGCATTTCCGGTACCGAGCTTTACAATAAAAAAATCCTAACAAGGACTCTAGCGACTGGAGATAACTCTAAGGATCTCAATTTAAGATTACAAAATTCAAACATTACACCCCAAAAGTAGCTTCTCTTGAAGTTTGCACATATTTGCAACTTTTTTCTAAGTAAGGTTTCAGTTTCTAATCAAGTTTGGATTCTAAGTGACTCATTTCTTGGAAACTCGGGCTTATGCTACCAAGAACCTGTTGACGACTTGAAGCTAAAGCAATGGAGCCATGACAGGTCATGGCTTTACTGCCACGCATTTTTCACTCAGCTTTTTGTTTATTATAAAGATCTAGTTATTTTTATTTTATTTTGAAAAACTATCTTTATCGAATGAGGTTTCCAAAAATATGGTTTTAGAACTTGGTTATGAGTTAGGGTCGGTTCTT
This sequence comes from Umbilicus rupestris, assembly GCA_963678935.1. Lineage (NCBI taxonomy): Eukaryota > Viridiplantae > Streptophyta > Magnoliopsida > Saxifragales > Crassulaceae > Umbilicus > Umbilicus rupestris. Next base: position 15,109,207 of record OY787607.1, on the reverse strand, counting down.
TTGATCTTAAGTCAGTTACTTAAATACTTAATTTAAGTAACTTTAAGTGTATTTAACTTAAGTACTTAAATTACTATTCTTCACCACAACTCACCACCACAAAAACCCACCACCACCATCACAACACCCACCACTATCACCACAACAACCCACCACTACCACCACAATAACCCACCACCACCATCGCCACCACAACCCACCACCGCCAACATCACAACCCATAACCACCACCACCATCACAACAACCCACCATCACATAACCCACCCCGCCACCGCCACAAACACCACCCACCACAACCCATCACCAAACCCACCACCACCACCACCACAACCCCACCACCACCACAGCCAAACACCACCATCATTACAACAATAATCCACCACCACCACCATCACGACCACAACCCACCACCGCCACCATCACCACCATCAAACACCACCACCATCACAACAATAATCCACCACCACCACCATCACGACCACAACCCACCACCGCCACCATCACCACCATCAAACACCACCACCATCACAACAATAACCCACCACCATCACATCCATCACAACCCACCACCGCCACCACAACAACCCACTACCACCGCCACCACAACAACCCACTACCACCACCACCACCACAATAACCCACCACCACCATCATCATCACCACCACAACCCACCAACGCCACCACTACCACCCACCACAACCCACCACCAAACCGAACACCACCACCACCACAACCCACCACCACCATCATAACAACCCCACCATCACCACTACCACAACCAAACACCACCACCGTCATAACACTAACCCACCACCACCACCACCATCATAACAATAACCCACCACCGCCACCACAACAACCCACCACCACCACCACCACCACCACCATCATCATCACCATCACAACCCACCATCGCCACCACCACAACCCACCACCATCCACCACAACCTCTTAGTGAATAGTGGTGGTGGTGTTGAATAGTGGGGGTGGTGATGAATAGTGGTGGTGGTGAATAGTGGTGGTAGTGATGAATATTGGTGGTGGTGATGAATAGTGGTGGTGGTGGTGATGAATAGTGGTGGTTTTGATGAATAGTATCGGTGATGAATAGTGGTGGTGGTGGTGGTGATGATGGTGATGAAAATGGTGGTGGTGATGAATGGTGTTAGGATGGTGGTGAATAGTGGTGGTGGTGATAAAATAGTGGTGGTTGTGATGGATAATGGTGGTGATGAATAGTGATGGTGGTGATGAATAACGATGGTGAAAATAGTAGTGATGATGAATAATGGTAGTGGTGGTGGTGGTGGTGATGATGAATAGTGGTGGTGATGAAAGACGTTATGTATATATGCATGAATGTATTTAACTTAAATACTTAATTTAATTTAAATACTTAAAATTTAAGTGCAAAAGAACAGGGCCTTGCTGCTTTCAAAAAATTTATAAATTTTCACATTAATCTAAAATAAAGTTTGAAATAAATTACTACAAAAATCAATAATAATTAAAAGAAAGCTCAGAGTGCAGTTTAAATTGACATTTTCAGAAAAACAACTCAGAGAGTAACTTTTAACTAATCTGGGATTCATTGATTGTCAGAAAAACTTTTAACTCAGAAAAACTCACAACCACCATCACAACACCCACCACTATCACTACAACAACCACCACCATCACCACAATAACCCACCACCGCCATCGCCACCACAACCCACCACCGCCAACATCACCACCCATAACCACCACCACCATCACAACAACCCACCACCACATAACCCATCCCGCCACCGCCACAAACACCACCCACCACAATCCACATACCACCACAACCCATCACCAAACCCACCACTACCATCACAACAACCCCCACCACTACAACCAAACACCACCATCATTACAACAATAATCCACCACCACCACCACCACCATCACGATCACCCCGCCACCGCCATCGCCACCATCACCACCACCATCACAACAATAACCCACCACCACCACCTCCACCTCCATCACCACCACATCCATCACAACCCACCACCGCCACCACAACAACCCACCACCACCACCATCATCATCACCACCACAACCCACCAACGCTACCACTACCACCCACCACAACCCACCACTACCACAACCTATCACCAAACCCAACACCAACACCATCATCGCCACAACCCACCACCACCACCACTACAACTAAACACCACCACCATCACCACCGCCACCACAACAACCCACCACCACCACCACCAAAATAACCCACCACCACCATCATCATCACCACCACAACCCACCATCGCCACCACCACAACCCACCACCATCCACCACAACCTCTTAGTGAAAAGTGGTGGTGGTGGTGATGAATAGTGGAGGTGAATAGTGGTGGTAGTGATGAATAGTGGTGGTGGTAGTGATGAATAGTGGTGGTTTTGATGAATAGTGTCGGTGATGAATAGTGATGGTGGTGGTGATGAAAGTGGTGGTGGTGATGAATGGTGTTAGGGTGGTGGTGAATAGTGGTGGTTGTGATAAAATAGTGATGGTTGTGATGGATAGTGTGTGGTGATGAATAGTGGTGATGGTAATGAATAGCGGCGGTGATAAATAGTAGTGATGAATAATGGTGGTGGTGGTGGTGATGATGGTGATGAATAGTGGTGGTGGTGATGAAAGACGTTATGTATACATGCATGAATGTATTTAACTTAAGTACTTAATTTAATTTAAATTAATTTAAATATATTTAACTTAACTTAATTTAAATATTTAAAATTTAAGTGCAAAAGAACAGGGCGTTAGTGGTACTTTCAAAAAATTTATAAATTTTCACATTAATCTAAAATAAAATTTGAAATAAATTACTACAAAAATCAATAATAATTAAAAGAAAGCTCTGAGTGCAGTTTAAATTGACATTTTCAGAAAAACAACTCAGAGGGTAACTCTTAACTAATCTGGGATTCATTGATTGTCAGCCAATCAAAACCTTAAGACCCTGTTAATCCTGTTCCCGAATTTTCATAAAATTACAAATACACCCCGATTGCATCCATTGGTGACCAATCGAAGTTTGAAGACAATTTTAAAAGGTCCTTACAGTTTTAAAAAAATATAGACCGATCCCCTTTAACTATTTTCTATTACAATTTCGTCCAAATCAAAACGCGGGTTTCTCTGCAATCTCCCAACAATTTAAGAAGAAATAAGAAAAGAGAGAGAGAGAGAGGAGAACAGATCCGATCAATGGCGACGATGCAATCGGACCAGCTGAAGCAGCTGCGCGACATCTTCAACCGCTTCGACATGGACCGCGACGGAAGCCTGACGCACCTCGAGCTAGCCGCGTTGCTACGCTCTCTCGGCCTCAAACCGATCGGCGACCAGCTGCACGATCTGGTGCACAACATGGACGCGAACAACAACGGGTCGGTCGAGTTCGATGAGCTGGTAGAAGCCATCATGCCGGACATGAACGAGGAGGTGTTGGTGAACCAGGAGCAGCTGATGGAGGTTTTCCAAAGCTTCGACAGGGATGGGAATGGGTACATCACCGCAGCCGAGCTTGCTGGGTCGATGGCGAAGATGGGTCATCCGTTGACGTATGGAGAGCTGACAGCGATGATGAGGGAGGCAGATGCGGATGGAGATGGGGTCATTAGTTTTAACGAGTTTGCGACCATCATGGCCAGGTCGGCCTCGGATTTTCTTGGAATCGCCGTGGCTTAAACATGGCGGTCCAAACACTGTCCCGTCGGTAATGCAGCTAATTTTCGTTGCTAATGTTAATCACCGTCAAGAGCGTTGACATTTCTCGGTGGTGTCGTTGACTCTTTTGTGTTCTCGGTCTTGATGATAATGTTGCTAATTGTCTATGTATATGATTAGATTTGGAGTTTGTTAATTTGGCTATCTTATTGAATGAAATGTTCATCTTTCACGGGAGAATCCTCAAACATATAATATGGGAAAAGTGGGTATTAAGCTGCTATGAACATGTTCTACTGATTTTAAAACTTCAGTAATTGAGATGAGCGATACTAACATCCTATGTGTGAATGTACAGAGGCGCGGAGGTTTCTTCTTCCTCTCTCTCTCTTTGTATATTGAATTTAGGAGTGCGGTTGGACTCGGAAGATTACTTTTTGCTTGAAGATGTTCTCGTGAAGTCTTCTGGATTTGGCGGCGATGCGAGCGCTGAGGCCGACGGTGGTGGACCGGAGAGATTGGCGTGTAACCATGTCGGAGAATTCAGGGTCAATGGGTTGGCCATCGTCGCGTCTTATCCACTGGATCATTTCATGGTACATGGGGAAGAATCTCATCTGGATGGCGGCGAATGAGAAGTAGGGGATGATGGTGGCCAGAGCGACGAAGATGGTGATGACCCAGAAGGACGGCGACGGAGCCAAGGTCTCGACGAAGACTTGGTAAGCTGTGGTGGAGAAGGAGGGGTCCATGGCGCCGTATGCGAGGAGGAATATGTACCACAAGGCGATGCTGCCCCAAATGACGATGTGGTGGATCACTGAGAAGTAGCTGACGGCCAGCGCTATTTGGAGGTTGACCACCCAGACAATGCAGGTGTACATCGTCGCGCCGAGGATCTCATAGCCTACGCTTTTGCCGTCGCTGTTGAAGGCTTGCGGCTCCAAGGCCGTGGCGCAGAAGAAGAAGATCATTACGGCGCTGATTGTGCCGTTGAACATCCATCCCAGGATTCTGCGCCAGCTGAAGAGGTCATTCCGAACACCTTCTTGGTACAGAAGCGGAAACTGCAGACATGATGACGTCATGTCATGACCATTTCCGATGAGCGAGATAATAATAATTATTATTCATAGTGGAAAGGTAACACATACCTTGAGAGCGTAGCGAGAGGACACATCCTGATCGAAGATTCCAAGAACGATGACAGGGAGCGATGAGAAGAAGACATTGTACAGCGACAAGAACCAATCATTGTAAGCAGGCTGCGCCGAGAATGATGCGTATGCTTCGTATATGAAGACAGTGAAGCCGAATACTATGTTCTTGTAGAAGAAGTAGCATATCTGCAAACAAGAGTAAGATGAATGAGGGTTTTGACAAGTAACAAGTCATCGCATCGAAGCTAGATGCAAGCAAGTTCAGACGGTACCATAGTTGAAATCCTTCTGTAGCACCAATGTCCGTGGACTAGTAGCAGACGCTCCAAAAATCTGAACTGCCCAATGGAGATATCACTTGACATAACAGCCTGAGAGTTGAAATAACGGTACAATGATCAGGAAGTGAATTCAAAAAATGAGAACTAAGAAGTGTCGGCTAAGCACACCTGCATCCCTTCAACTCCGCTGATTCCAATCCCAATATCGGCTTCTTGGAGCATGCCCACATCATTGGCACCATCCCCAATGGCTAATGTTGTTTTCCCGGTTCCTGTTTTCACCAATCTGGTGACCTGCGAAAAAAAATCGATCAAATTTTATATGAAAAATGAATGGAAAAAATACTCAGTATTGCGTTGTTATGTCTTCTTACCAGTGCCTTCTGTTTTGGAGACGAGCGGCAACAAATGACAGAAGCGCAGCCAATAGCAAGTTCCAGAAACATACTCTTGGTATCATCCAAAAGGGCGTATGTAAGGGCTTTGCCATCAATAATCAACGCAAAGGCCTTGGAGAGGCCTCTTGACGCAGCCACCAGAGACCGGCCCTCAGTTATCTGCCGCATCACACTCTCCTTCGAGGCCTGAGACAAAATTAACACTCTTGTTGAACTCACACTGCTTCATACTTCCTTCTTTAGTTTGAGTTTTAGAGAGGTATAAACAGTTGAATAAATACCTTGGCAATGGCAGATTTGTCTCCGGCTTTCTCTAGTGCTTTCATCTCCGGAGTTTCTAAGCTAATCAGGATCTGCTTCATTCCCTGTCTGAGCAGACTACAGGCATATCTGCACAATTTAGGTCGACGGCAGAGTTCAGAAACATGTAATGCAGTCACGACAAACTCCGTTAGAAATCTGTTTTGAAATTTCATACCCGATATTGATGGCAGTCTCCATCTTATCACCTGTCAATACCCACAACTTAATACCGGCCTGAGCAAGTTTGTCAATGCACTCCGGAACCTAAATCAAGCGCAAACTATGTTTTAGTGTCTAGCTCAGGCTCGTCAGTGCACAAGTATTCATACGAGTGATCGTAAACTTACCCCGTCTTGTAATTTATCCTCAACAGCTGTTGCGCCAAGAAGAAACAAGTCCCTCTCGATCTCTTCGGCCACTTCATCAATCAATGTTTCTCGGTCTTCACTAACAGAGTTTTTGGCTCTTGTGAACTTCTCATTGAATGCGACGTATTCACCCTCTCCAACAACCCGGTAAGCAAGTAATAGAGTTCTCAAGCCAGCATCAGCATACTCATTGCAATGGCTTTGAGTCTCCTTTTCAAACTCCCTCCCATTCTTTCCTAGCCTTTCAAACATCACGCTACAGGCAAAAAGAAACCTCTGTTAAAATTGTACAAGCCGATGCCAAATTCGTTCCTAGAGATAAAAAAAAAAAAATCTTCATGTAAAAATTAGAGGGTAACAACAAACCTGTCGGCACCCTTGCAGAGTAAGACTATCCTTCCTTCTGGATCTTGAATTATGACTGACATTCGCTTTCTGGTACTGTTGAACTCTATGATGTTCAGAAGCTTGTAATCCCTGTGATAAGCAAGAAAATGATTTATTTCAACTATCGGAAAAAAAGAAGAAGGAAGGGTGTGGACTGAAATTCAATAAAAGTCATATTTTGGAAGCAGTAAGGGACACTGACCTCCCAATAGTTTTACCAGACAAAGGATCCAGCTCATGGAGGGATATGCTTGTCTGTGTTCGGTTGTAAAACTCAAAGCCAAGCTCCCTAGCTGCAATAACAAAAGCTGCCTCATCCGGAGATTCAGCCTCATAAGTGACTCTTCGAGTAACTTCATCCACATCAGGTATAGCTGTGTGACAGATTGCTAACAATCTGAAGAAGTTCTGAATAACGTCAGCACGAGGCTGGTGCACCCAGTTGCCATTCATCACCCGGTTGTCCTTGAAATTGAATCCTTTAATAAGAGGTGGCTGTGATCCGCTTGGCGTACCCTCATCTACCATATCGTGGCCTAAAAGGGAACCCCGTCTCCTAGTCATTGTCCTCTCAACCTCCGTAACACTAAGCCCATAAGCTGTCCCTGCCACTGAGCATTTGATGAACTCCATCGAGTTACAAGTCAAGGTTCCAGTCTTATCGGACAGAATTGTATCAACTTGGCCGAGCTCTTCGTTCAAATTTGAAGTGCGAGCATGAGCTGGTCTATCAGTTTCCTCGTAGTACATCTGAATGTCTTGGTTGATGAAGATACTCTGAATGACTTTAACAATCTCAATAGAGACGTACAGTGAGATCGGAATAAGGTAACTATAGAGCATTATGGCCGTCAGGAAGTGAAGAATGGCAGCAAGCGCAGACTTCTTTGGGTCGTAGAAAACTGTGGTGTCATCTGGTCTTAGATACCACCTTTTCATGACTGCATTGTTTAAATCTTCTTTTGTTGTGATCCCAAAGCCGATGGATCCAACAAATGATATCAAGGATACGACACCAAACAAGAAGTAGATGATGCGATCCATCTTTTTCTCAATCTTACTCCTCTTCGAAGGAGGATCGGTAGAGTTTTGCAGCACCTTCGTGTCATGCCCGGTGAATATCACACACCCATATATATACTCAGTGTTACGAAGCTTAGAGTCCCTTAGAAGAAGCTGTTGAGGAGCAAGTGGATACTGTTGCTCTTCACATTCCACATTGCCAACGAAAGTGTATAAATTTGCGTTGGGGTCTTCACACTTCACAAGGGCTTTAAAGTCTTTGAAATTTGGGTCCTCCTGCAATAACACGGTAACCTCAAGTCCTTGCTTTATCTTCAAATTCGTCTCACCATCAAGATTCATGGTCTCGACGTAGCAAACTCCATCTTCATAGCTGGATGAAAGCAAGAGAAGATCTGCTGGGAAATACTCATCCTTCTCAACCTTCACGATATCCCCTACTCTCAGATTCTTCCATTCCGTGTTCTCAAATACCCCTCCGCCACGGTGGACCTTCACCATTCTATTATTCATCTCCACATCCTGAAAATATACACAATAAAGCATCAATGAGTTACCAGCAAATGACGTATCATTTATAAACTAAAAAATGATAATTCTAAAATCTAACAATCTTCATTTGGTACAAAACGATACAACACATGGAGTTTCGATAGCGAATGCCATCAAAGTATGAACACTGAGGCCTTAAATTATCAACCAGACAAATCTAAATCTGATAACAGAATTTCGGAGCTCGGTAATTAGAACTTTAAATTCAACCACTGCAGTATATGGCCTAAAAGAGCACGAATATGTACCTGTTGCCTCCTCTTCCAATCTTCAATAGCCTCTTTCACCATGGTCGCTCCAACCACGACGACAAGGGGAAGTATAGCACTGACAGAAGAGTAAGGCGCAAGTGGAGTAAAAGACATAATACCCGTAACAAGGAAATAAAAATTTGCAACTCTTCGAAACTGCTCAAACAATGCCTTGGGCAGAAATGACACAACACTATACTTGGTCGTCCGAACATAGTTACCCCCATAGTTCCTAATCCCAGCCTCCACACCGCTCGGCTCATTGCACCACACCACCCTTGAAAACCCCGGTCCCCCAATCTGCGAATGCTCCTTCTCAAATTTCACCTTCCCATGTCGCCTAAATGAGTATATTTTGCTCAAATGCAGCTTCTTCCTCTTCCCACCCGCCATCAATCCCCCTCAACCAAACACAACACACAGCAATCCAGCAACTCAAAAATGATCAATCACTCAAACATCCAAATTCCTAAATCCCTAATCTTCAACCAAATCCTTAAAAACCCAGATAGGGTTTCAAATATATGCTTCCAAAAACTCAAACCCCAGTAGCAAAGAACGAAGATATCAAAAAAAGATGAAAACTTTACACACAAATGAACACCTAGAACCTCAAACGCATAGGTTATATACAAAGGTGTACCAACAAGTCTATGTTTAAGTACTTGGTTGTTTATGAGCTTCTTCAAGCCCTCGTCTGGAAGGTTTGAAATCTTTGAACGCAGCCCTTGATGGACCATCTTGACCCAGACTTTTGTAACTTTAACGTGAGAGTACGCGCATTGAGCTTTTGTCTTCTGGAACATCATACTATGCTTGTCTTCCTGGAACTAACCTTAAACTTTCCAATCAAAAATCAACGGAAGAATCCATTAGAAAAATGGGATTTCAACTGGTGAAGTTGAGGGAATAATCGTTAACGGCGTCTGATGCGAGTTCTTTTTGTTTTTGGTTTGGTGGACGAATTTTGCGTTTTATTCACAATACGCTGCGTTTTGAACCATCAACCGAACATCATCGTCATATGTCAGCCAGTCATCATCGTTACGAGCAAGGAATCGACTTGACAACGACCCAGGTCGCACCGCAACCCTCTCATCCGACCCTTCGATCCGCGTCGATCCTTATCCACCGCATCAGTCCGATCCTCATTAACCCCGTGTAAACTTCCACGCTGTGAGTCCACATCATCTTAGCGGCCCCCACCCCCAAAATTGATAAAAAAATATTTTTTATTTAAATATTAATAAATACGATATTTTTTCTGTGCAAGCTGTGGATCCGCACTTCACTCAGGTCGATCCCTTGGTCCCCAGCCGCCACCCATTTCTGGAATTTAGGTATTAGAATGAGCTTTTGTCCGATTTTACTCCCTGGGTGCCGCTGAATAGGTGTTAAGATATGTGTAACAGCTGTATGAGTTCGAGTGTTGGATTTAGGGTTTATGGGTCGGTACCGATTAGGTTTATTGATTCTTGTAATTGCTTTAATGGAGCATTGCAGAGTTGTGGACTTTCGTCTTCTTTTTGTGCTTCTTCTCATTGCTCTTGTTGTGCATATGTGTTAGTTGAGTGGATTTGAATGGCAGATCGCTGTATGGGTTGAGACAATCTAATATACTTCAGTGGTCTGGTGGAAGGAGGTCAATGTTGGGCTGTGCTGGGATTTGTTGTAATTCGAGTGTCGATGGGTTTGATTGTTGAGGGTGGGAGGAAAGCTTGGAGCTTTGACCGGGTTGATTAGGGGGGTAGGGCAGGGAGTGGTAATGGTAATGGTAGGATTGGAGGTTTGGATTTTGTGGAGAGGCGGAGGTATGCGGTGGGTAGTGAAGCTGAGGGTTTGATTGACTTGTTGACGGAAAATGGCCACAATTGTTAATATTGAAACGGAAACTGTTCGTTTGAGGAAAACGGAAGAAATAAAGAAGGAGAATGTTTGTGATGAATATAATAAGAGGAAAACAAAGAGCGTTGCTCCGGAGTCTTCTCAGGGCAAGTTAAGGGATGACAAGTCAAGCAGAATTGATGTAGCCAGTTCAGGTCATGGGCGTATACGAAATAAGGATGTATCAAGTGGGAAGAAAAGCAAATTAAGGAAGATTTGCAGGTCAGGATCTTTGCAGAGAGTATCGAGGCATGATGAGCTGATCAAAACTGATTCAGTTAATGTAGCTCGTGGAAGAAGGCGGAGCAAGGATATAAATGTACTGAGTGAAAAGAACGACGAGGTTTCTGGATGCGCATCTTACTAATTCACTGTTATCTTCTGGAGAAATTGAGAGTGATGAAGAAGTTGAAGGTGTTGACGATTTTGAAAATATTAATTATGTCGGACAACAATCTGGTAAATATAAGAGGGAGTTTAAGAGTCAGAATGATGAAAAGAAATTTGATATAGTTGAAGAAACTGAAAGATGTGGAAAAAAATTGCAGGAAGTTCGTCAATTGGAAACCTCGCATGTGGGGAATGCCGTTGTATGGGACAGAAAGAAGTCAGAAAAGAAGCTAGTTGAGACTGCCATCGATCAATAACAGTCTGCAGCTGAGACTGCGGAACACACTTCACAGATCAGAAGCTTACAACAATTCAGTTGTCTTACTTGAGCAGTTTCGGAGTAGCGAGGAAAGATTTAGTTTGATATTGGAAAGAAGAGGGGAGAATTCATTCTGATACAAATGGTTCTACCAAAATTTTAAGAACAAGAAGAAGGTACGACCTTAAACCTAGGTGGGTCAATTACATAAGTTCCTTATTTTAGTTTAAAGATCCACCTACAGTCTACTGTTTTAATATTATCAGGTTTAGGAACCAGTCGCCAGGTATTGTTAGCATGCATGAATTCAATTTCTTCTTGCATAGCCTTTTTCCACTGACTAGCCTGTGGTGAACTAATGTCTTGGTCGTAAGTGTTGGGGGTTGAACACATAATAATTTCAGATGCTAACATGGCATACTCAATAAGGTTGGACTTAGTCTGTAACATGTTTATGTATCTCCTATTAGGTCTGATTACCCTAAGAGACCTAACCCTAGCTAACACATAATCAGTAAGAGAATTATTAGGCAACACATTATCGGGCAAGTTTACATGAGCATCAAAATTATTATCAACAGATACTGTATCATTTGAAACATGCTCATTTTTGACAAGTAGAGAGTGAGAGAGTCAGATAGGCTTACTTGGGTCCCCTCAGGGTCTGAGGGGAATTAATTCCTATATGATCAGATGTTACCTCATTGGAGGGCTTAGTTGGAATGCCCTCCTGACCTGAACTATTGTCATCTGGTGGTTCATCTCCATAAGAGCTTCCAGTTGGATGGAACTCTTGCCTTTGTGCAGCAAGGATGAAACTTTCTTCATCGGCTTTATCATTTCCTGTGATTTCAATAATGATTAGATGTTACCTCATTGTATTCTTAATTATAATTTTCTTAGTGGCTTATGAAATATTGCAACTCAAATTTCATGCAAACATTTATAGGAGAGGAACAAATAAAAAAGCATAAACGTGGATGGTCAATGGTACCAAAGTGTATGCAATGAAAACACTGCTGGAGTCAAAGTTCAAAATAGAGACAGGAGCTTGTGCCTTTGTCTCAGTTGACCCGTATGTGAAGAGTTTGCTTGTCCATGAAATCGGTAGGTGCATCAGGGGAAAAATGCCTATGTTGGCAAAGTAATATGTTGAACTTCTAAAGGCATACTGGAACGTAGTTTACACACACCTATTGGTAAATACATTCATCTATTAACACTTTCTTTTGTCTTTTAAAATGTGTTACTTTTAATTATTTTTCGGTGTTAGAATAATTTCGAGATTGAGGTGTCAAACAATTGGCTGTGGAACTACATTTGTAAGATTGCTACCGCGAGATAATTAGGATGGAAGCATAGCTGCAAGAAACATATTTTGGAGTTTGGTGCTAAGCCGGTGCCGGTTGAGCAACGCGAGAATGAATGGCGTTGGCTGGTTAACCACTTTCAAGAACAACCATATAAGTTATTATATTAGTATCTAATCACCAGTTGTATTGAATAGACTCTGTTGACTGGCTGCTTAATTTGTATGTGGCTAGGAAAAATTTGATAATGAAGGTCGCTCGTAGTAGCGTCACCCGACCTACACATTATTCTGGAAAGCTATCTTTCTATCATAGAGCTCAAAAACTACAATAAATAGGACACAAGACATCATATGCCGGGACGTATGAAGTAGCATATGGTGCCCTATCGGTGGTCTATTAGTGATAACCTATATTTATGTTTTTTTTAAAAAATATGTTGATAGTACTTTGTGTTCTTTTTTCATAAACATTGAAATGTGTTTCCAGCTCTTTCATTAAGTGAATGATTAAAGTGTCTGTTTTGACATATTTATTTGTGATAAATTGTATGGGATTCGGGAAATCTAATCCGAGTCATTTAATTGACTCTGTTGAATCGAATTACTGATTTCTCTACTTTATGTAATCGGTGTATTGCAATCGGTGTAACTCCCCTGAATTGTGCAATCAGTGTTGAATTGGTTCTATTGTTAATTATAATTGGAATGTTGTTATGTAAATGCATCTGTTAAAACAATATAAATCAAAAGAATCGGTGTTTAAATGCAAATTATTGTATATGTAGTTGGTGTTTTACAAACTTTTTGCTTATGGAATTCGTCGAGACTGACATTTCGAGAGAATGTTGATTGTACTTGTTTTATGTAGGAAGAAATGAAACAAAAAGTTCAACAAGTTTTGGATGAGGGAGCTGAGAATGACTCGGATATTTATGATGATGCTTTGGCGGAAGAAATTTAAGCAATCATTATTCGTGAGGTGATCTCTAAATACAAGGCAGCCAATGTCGTTGGTGTTCGCAGTTTATTTCAAAGGCCTCCGCCCTTCAAGACTGTTGCTAATCAATCTGCGGAAAATATTCAATTGCGAGAAGAGCTAATGAAAGTCAAGGAAGAAAATGATGTCAGAGATGAACAAGCAAAGGCTAAGCTGCTGAGTTTGAGGAGTGGATTCGCGCACTAGAGCAGCTTATAAAGAATGGATCGATGAGTGCGTCCTCAAGCGAAGGTGTGTGCTACCCTTATCCGGTTTAGATTTATGAATCTTTTGGTTTTTTAGATTGGAAATTAAACTTTTGATGCTTTGAGGTCTGCCCAGATCTTTACCAGACTTTTTGGATTGATATTTATACTCAGACTTATGACTACTAATGTGACATCAGGTTATTACATTTTTCTTCCTAGTAGTCTTCCATTAGTAGTCATAATCCCAGTATAAATATAAATTCTAAAAGTCACAAAATGTCTGGTAAGTAACTGGGCAGACCTCAAAGCATCAAAAGTTTAGTTTTTCAATCCAAAAAATCAAGCGGTTCATAAATCTAAATCGGATAAGGGTAGCTTGCATCATCGCTTGGGGACGCACCGTTCGATCCATTCTTTATAAGCTGCTCTAGTGCGCGAATCCGCTTTTCAAACTCAGCAGTCTTAGTCTTTGCTTGTTCATCTATGACAACATTTTCTTCTTTGGCTTTCATTAGGTCTTTTCGCAATTGAATATTTTCCGCAGAGTGATCAACAACAGTCTTAAAAAGGCGGAGGCCTTTGAAATAAACTGTGAATACCAACGACATTGGCTGCCATGTGTTTAAAGATCACTAATAATGATTGCTTGAGTTTCTTCTGCCAAAGCATCATCATAATTACTCAAGTCATTCTCAACTCCCTCATCCAAAACTTGTTGAACTTTTTGTTTCATTTCTTCATACATAAAATAAGTACAATCATCATTCTCTCGAAGTGGCAGCCTCGACGAATTTCATAAGCAAAAAGTTTGTAAAACACCAGCTGCATATACAACAGTTTGCATTTAAACACTGATCCTTTTGATTTACATTGTTTCAACAGATGCATTTGCATCAACATTCCAATTATGATACACAATTAACAGCATAACCAATTTAATACTGATTGCACAATTCAGGGTAGTTACACTGATTACATAAAGTAGAGAAATCAGCAATCCGATTCAACAGAGTCAATGAAATGATTCAAATAAGATTTTTCGAATCCCACACACTTTATCACAATTAAACAAGTCAGAACAGACACTTTAATCATTAACTTAATGGAAGAGCTGAAAACACATTTCAATGTTTATGAAAAAAGAACACATAAAGTACTATCAACATATTTAAAAAAACATAAAAATAGGTTTACCAAAAATGGACCACTAACTGGTCGCCACCATATGCTACTTCATACCTATCGACATATGGTGCCTTGTGTCCTTCTTGTTGTAGTTTTTGAGCCCTATGATAGAAAGATAGCTTTCCAGAATGATGGGTAGGTCGGGTGACGCTACTATGAGCGACCTTCATATTATCATATTTTTCCTAGTCAAATGCAAATTAAGCAGCCAGTCAACAGAATCTATTCAATACAACTGGTGATTAGATATTAATATAATACCTTATATGGTTGTTCTTGAAAGTGGTTAACCAACCTGTTAATGTATATGGCATCATTGACAAACTCCTACAAGGTGCACAAGAGTCTGCTACAGCAAGCATGTGAAGACAGCAACTAGTGCAGGGCATTCCAGAGGGAACAAGCAGAGTGCACAAGAGGTTGTGATAGAGCCTATTTGTACACATTATTTAGATCATAACCCTATGCTTGTTTGCAATATTTCATGAGCAAGATTACTCGTTTCCAATATTTTTGTGTATCAGGTCAAAACGAGTCCTTGAGTCGGATACGCGCTAACAGACAGCGTTCTAGGAGTGAAAGATCAGCCTGCGGAGCTAGCGGCGCAAACAGAAGAAGAAATGGCGAAAGACAGCAGAGGTGCGCTACCCGATTGCGCCAATCAATGCCGTGCGCCAGGCGCAAAGTCCTAGTGACCAGATTTGGAAGTTGCCAAAAGATGAACTTCCTGGGCACTATTTAAACAAAGAAAGTCTAGGGTTTCACGGGATCGTAACATCATCACTCAGTGGCATTCCAGAGGCACTGCGCGGCAGAACTGGAAAACATACGGACCTGTCAAGGAGAGTTGCGCCAGCCGACTGCGCCAGCCAAGAGAAGACACTGCACGCACTATTTGCTACCGTTTTCTCTGATACAGTAGTTGTTATTTACTATTTTATGATGTTTACCACTAGCATGTCTAGCTAAACACTTAGTGTTGGTCGGGCATGAATCTATGATGTATTACCTTTGAGACTTGAGCTTAATGCGTAGTTTACTTATTTGTATTAATCCTGCGCATACTGAGACAGTTAGTTGCATAAGTAGGGGAAGCCTTGAACCGCAATCCTATTTGTGTTGCTTGCTTGTCCTATGTTAAACTAGTTGCATGAGTAGGGGAAGCCTTGAACCGCAAACTTATCGTGACAACTAGGAGTAACGAGTTAGGGTAAGCAGTTGCTACTGTGACAGGATTCGCAGCTGTTTAGTCTAGTTCTAGGATTAATAGCACATGAACTTTGAACGGAACATGCGCGTGTGTTAGGAAGCCTTTACCGGACACTAACCCAAGTAGGACACAAACTATAGACATTTAGAGTCGATGATAAGGAATGCATTCATAGAGGATTGTCTGCCCAGTACTTCTCATAAACATAGTATCTCATCTATACTGCTTGCGCACGTCTAGTGCAATTTCCTGCGTTACGATATTCACTGCTACTCGCGCATCGCGCAAAACCCCCAATCACTCATACAACCCCCCGTCTTCGTAAGTGTAGGTTACTAGCTAAAGACTTACTACTTGCTCCCTGTGGAGATCGACCCTTACTTAACCGCTGTACTAGTGGGAGAGGAAGGATTATATTTGACGCGCACGACGACGCGCGATCAAATTTTGGCGCCGTTGCCGGGGAGCAACACAGCTAAGTTTTAGCTAGCTTACATTTTCATTTTTTAGTAACTAGTTATTTCATTTTTGTCTTGTTTTCTCGTTGTTGTTTCTGACAGCGCGCAATCACATCAGCCTGCGCAACCTTGAAACAGTTGCGCTGCGCAGATTCTAGTTGCGCTCTGACAGACGCAACAACCTCGTTGTTTTTGATTTCGTTTTCTTGAGTTTCAGAACAGGTCATGGAGGATAACAGTGTGGTAGGAGATAACCACGGGGACAGAACCCCAGAGGATGTAAGGGCAGAGATCCGCGCAGCTCGGTTCAGAGAGGAAGTGCAGCGCGAGGTCGAAGCACGGATGGCCGCTGAGCTGTACAATGCGCCACCCGTCCGTCCAGCCGCGCGACGCAGGACCGTGCGCGAGATGTCAGCACCCATCACTGTTAACCAGCCATGGTGTATCGTGCTTCCGCCAGACGGTCACTTTGAGCTAAGGAGCTCGCTCATCCATCACATGCCTAAGTTTCACGGGATGAACAATGAAAATCCAGTCAAGCACGTGCGAGAGTTCCTAGTTATTTGCGAGAACATGAAGACCGACGGGGAGAATGATGAAGCGCTGAAAATGAAGGCATTTCCATTTTCGTTGTGTGATACGGCTAAGCATTGGCTAATGAATTTACCTGCAGGATCAATTCACACATGGGAGCAGCTGCAGAAGAAATTCTTAGACAAATTCTATCCTGCAGCAAAGATTGCGCTGCTCAGAAGGGAATTAGCCGCGCCAAGGCAAGGCGCAGGGGAGTCTCTGTCAGAATACTACGAGCGTTTCAGGGAGCTAGAAGCCAACTGCTACAATCACGGGCTGCCCCAGAATGTGCTGATAGAGAACTTTCTGAATGGACTGCTGCCCATGGAGCTGCGACTACTGAATGCATGCGCAGGAGGGGACATTTGCAACATGTACCCGGAGGATGCATGGCAGCTGATAGAAGATTCTGCTGGGCAGGTAAGACATCAATTGACACTTGAAAGTAGCCGTAATCGTTCTGTGCATCAGGTAGAAACAAGCGCTGAGATCAAAGAAATGAAGGCCATGCTGCAGAAACTGATGAGTGCGCAGAGCGCACAACCAGTTGCGCCAAAAGTATGTGAATTCTGCAAGTCGACTGAGCACAAGACGGACGAATGCCCAACACTTTTTGAAGAAACTGGAGATGTAAATGCCCTTGGAGGATGGGACAACAGAGGACCGCAAAGGCAGAATCAGCCGCGCTTTGGGCTTGCTGCAAATGGATTCAGATGGAAAGAAGAGAACAATTTCCAGAGACAGCCCACTGATCAGCGCGCGCCACAGCAGACGCAACCAGCTGCGCCTTACAATCCACCGCACCGCCGCAATGACGCACCAGCACAGAACAATCAGCAGCCGCGGCGTTCCTTGGAAGATATCATGGGGCAGCTAGCAGATACAGTGCGCAAGAATGACGAAAAATATGACAAGAGGTTCGAGTCGATAGAAAAGCATCTATCACAAATTGCAACCACGGTGTATGAGCTGAAAAAGAGCGATGGCAACCTGCCTTCGCAAGTGATTCAGAACCCTAAAGGAGGAGTCAATGCAGTAACACTGAGGACAGGGCGCACAGTAGGAACAGAGCAAACCGCGCAGGCGCCCGCGCAACCAGTTGCGCAAGTCCCAGATCCAGCAGCTCAGAATGCGCAACCAGAGCAAGATGCGCAACCGGAAGCGCCAGCTACGAACCAGCAGGGCAATGCGCCAGGTATGTCCCACTCGACAAACAAGGACAAAAATTGTACTAACATACCTGCTCCTTTCCCTGTGCAGGCACCACTAGCGAGAAAAGAAGCGCTGGACAAGGAACTGTATGAGCTGTTCAGCAAGGTGGAAATCAACATACCTCTCATAGAAGCTATTCGACAGATTCCCAGGTATGCGAAGTTTTTAAAAGAGCTGTGCACAAACAAGCGAAGGAAAGGCGAGTGCGCACAGGTAATGCTAAATGCGCAGGCCTCAGCGATCGTGCAACAAAAGGTACCACCTAAGTGCCGAGATCCAGGTACATTCACTATCCCTTGCACCTTAGGAAAAACCACGGTAAGCAACTGCATGATCGATTTGGGCGCATCAATCAATTTATTACCATATTCTCTCTATGCGACATTGCGCCTTGGACCACTAAAACCTGCAGGTCTCACAATTCAGCTAGCAGATAGATCGTGCAAACAACCTGCAGGCATGATAGAGGATGTACTAGTTCGAGTAGGAGAGCTGGTGTTTCCAGCAGACTTTTATGTGCTTGAAATGGAGGGTGAATCAAGCGCCAGCGGTGCGCAGATCCTCCTAGGCAGACCGTTTCTGATGACCGCGCGCACGAAGATAGACGTGTGGAGGGGCACACTCTCCATGGAGGTAGATGGCGAAGAAATCCATTTCAACATCTTCGAAGGGATGCAGCACCCATATGAGGACGATACCGTGCACGCAATGGACAGCATTGACGATTTAGTCACAGAAGCGCAGTGTGCGAGCGCAACCATAGGACCAGAGCTACTGACACAGGCAGAGCCGGAGGAGCAAGAGGAGGAGCTAAGCAGTGCTGAACCAGCACCCACACATGTACTTGATATAGTTCATATTTGCACCGCTAACAAAATCTTGCCCTCTATTGAACAGGCACCCAAGATCGAACTGAAGCAACTCCCAGAGCACCTCAAGTACATTTTCTTGGGAGATGAGGACACCCTACCAGTGATCATCAAGAAGGGATTGGAAGAGGAGCAGGAGGCGCGCTTACAGCAGGTGCTGCGCAGGAACCAGCGCGCGATAGGATGGACTCTTGCGGATCTGCGCGGAGTGAGCCCAGACGTGTGCATGCACAGAATTCTGTTGGAAGATGGTGCTAAACCATCCAGGGAGGCTCAGCGCAGGTTAAACCCAAATATGATGGAGGTAGTGCAAAAGGAAGTCCTGAAGTTGCTTGACGCCGGGGTCATTTACCCAATCTCAGACAGCAAATGGGTTAGCCCGGTGCATGTTGTGCCAAAGAAAGGAGGAATCACGGTGGAAGAGAATGCGCAGGGCGAGCTAGTTCCCAAGCGCATTCAAACTGGCTGGCGCATGTGCATCGACTACAGGAAGCTGAACGCCGTAACGCGCAAGGACCACTTCCCGCTACCCTTCATGGACCAGATGCTGGATCGCTTGGCAGGTAAGCCTTACTTTGGTTTTTTAGACGGATATTCAGGGTACAATCAGATACCCATAGCTGCGGAGGATCAGGAGAAGACCACGTTCACATGCCCCTTCGGAACATTTGCGTTTCGGCGCATGTCTTTTGGGCTGTGCAACGCGCCAGGTACGTTCCAACGCCTTGTCATGAGCATTTTCTCTGATATGATTGGTATATGCATAGAAGTGTTCATGGATGATTTCACTGTATATGGAAGTACCTTTGATGCATGCTTAACCCATCTAGATAAAGTCTTAGCGCGCTGCATCTCTAAGAACTTAGTGCTAAATTACGAAAAATGTCATTTCATGGTAACGCACAGAGTAGTACTAGGTCATATCATTTCAGAGGAGGGTATTAAGGTAGACAAAGCTAAGATAGATATTATTTCTAATCTGCCTTATGCCACCAATGTGCGTGACGTGAAATCGTTCTTAGGGCATGCTGGGTTTTACAGGCGTTTTATTAAGGATTTCTCTAAAATTTGCATACCCCTGTCTAACCTGTTGCAAAAAGATGTGTGCTTCGATTTTACTGATGAGTGCAGGGCGGCGTTCGATAAGCTGAAGGAAGCGCTGACCAGTGCGCCAGTGATGCGCGCACCAGACTGGAACCTGCCGTTTGAGCTGATGTGTGACGCAAGTGACTACGCAGTTGGAGCAGTCTTGGGGCAGCGCGTGGACAAGAAGCCGCATGCCATCTACTATGCATCGCGCACACTGGACTCTGCGCAGAAGAACTACACCACCACGGAGAAGGAGCTTCTGGCAATTGTTTTTGCGCTGGAGAAGTTCCGAGCATATGTTCTAGGCGCCAGAGTCATCATTTACACTGACCACGCAGCCATCCGCTACCTCATGTCCAAAAAGGAAACCAAGCCGCGCCTGATGCGCTGGGTGCTTCTGCTTCAGGAATTCGATGTGGAGATCAAAGATAAAAAGGGCACGGAGAATACAGTCGCTGATCACCTGAGCAGGATCGTAAAGGAGGAGGAGCCAGGGCAGATCAAGGAGACATTCCCTGACGAGCACCTGATGGCGCTGACAGGTAAGGTACCATGGTATGCGCATATCGCAAATTACCTGGTTACAGGTGCGTTCCCTCCTCATTTCAATAAAACTCAGTGCATGCGATTAAAACATGAGTCCAAGCATTATCTTTGGGATGATCCTTACATGCTTAGAATAGGTCCAGATCAGATATTAAGGCGTTGCGTACCGGACCATGAGATTAACTCTGTTTTGATGTTTTGTCATGCGCACGCATGTGGAGGGCACTTTGGACCTAAGCGCACGAGCAGGAAAATCTTGGACTGCGGATTCTACTGGCCGCACCTATTCAGAGACGCATATAACCACTGCAGGAATTGCGACAGGTGCCAGCGCACAGGAGGAATCTCCGCGCGCAACGAGATGCTGCAGACCCCGATTCTGGTGGATGAAGTGTTCGATGTTTGGGGAATCGACTTCCTGGGTCCATTTCCCCCATCTGCCGGCTACGAGTACATACTGGTGGCCGTGGATTACGTATCCAAATGGGTCGAAGCTAAGGCCACGCGCAAGGATGATGGTAAGACTGTCGCTGATTTTCTCAGAACTAACATATTTTGCAGGTACGGAGTGCCTAAGGCAGTTATCAACGACCAGGGGACGCACTTCTGCAACAGGGTTGTGGCGCAAGTTTTCAAGCACTACGGGGTGCGCCACAAGACGTCCACCGCTTACCATCCGCAGATAAATGGACAGGCCGAAGTTTCTAACAGAGAGATCAAGCGCATCTTGGAAAAGACTGTGAGGCCGTCGCGCAAGGATTGGAGCCAGCGCCTGGATGATGCGCTATGGGCATACCGCACTGCACATAAGACGCCCATTGGAACCTCACCATTCCGGCTGGTCTATGGGAAGGCATGCCACCTGCCAGTAGAGCTCGAGCACAAGGCATATTGGGCCTTACGTATTTGCAACCTGAACCTGGATGAGGCAGGAAAAGAGCGCGCATTTGAGCTGAGCGAACTAGAAGAGTTGCACCTGGACGCCTATGAGGGACTGCGCGATTACAAGGAGCGCACCAAAGCATTTCACGACAAGCATATCCTCCGGCGCACGTTTGAACCAGGAGATCAGGTATTATTGTTTTCATCCCGCCTGAAGCTCATGCCTGGAAAGTTGCGCAGCAAGTGGACGGGACCATACACCGTCACCAAGGTTTTCCCCTACGGAACAATCGAGTTAGAAGACGAGCACCAGCATCGTTTTCAGGTTAACGGGCAGAGAGTCAAACAGTACTTGGGAGAACCTTGGGATGGCGCGGCACGCAACATTGACTTGGCCGAGCCAGAGATAGTGGACGCGCAAGCTACTGCGCCAGACGCACCACCAGATGCCTCAGAGGGAGAACTAGCAACCATCGCCTATATCTCTTCTTCCTCTGCATCTACCCTCGTTACTAATAATGTATCACATGCTGACCTTCCATTTTATCCTTTGCGCAGGACCAATGAGATCGCAACACAAGCACTGGCGCAGGGACACTCAGGAGCAAGAGTGGGGGAGGCTGCAGACGCACTTCTTGGCACGTGACGAGGTACCGTCGAGCCAACGACGTTAAACAAAGGCACTTGTCGGGAGGTAACCCGACACGTTTTATTTTGGCATGTTCTTATGTTCTTTATTTTCGTTGCATTGCATGCATGTGCGCGTTCTCCATGCGCTTGAGCTTGAGTCGTGGGGACACGTTTCTGTTCAAGTGTGGGGGAGGCGTTACAATTACATTTCATGTTTTTTGAGCATGTTTTTAGTATAGCTTAGTTTAAGTTGAAGAGAATAGTAGCAGTAGTGCGCTAAGGTGCAGGATGCGCATGCGCTCCAGCTTGTTTTGCGCCATCCGTATTGCGTGCGCTGCTATCTACTGTTTTAGTATAATTTTTTCGTTTTTTTGCTCCTGTTAGTTGGGATATGCAGGGGATGTGGAGTTGACAGAAATGCTCCAGAGAGGCGGTTAGTCGCTTTTGCTTCGAAGGCGAGGTATATGGTCGAGAGCGCTAGTGGAGGCCGGTGCTTCGCAGCCTTCGGGACAAAAGAGCGCGCTCAGTCACGCAGATGCCAAAGGAAAAATACCCAAAGCGTGGCGAGGTGGGAAAACAGACCACCTTCTCTCTGGAAGCCGAGCTAAGGAAAGCGGGCGCGGTTGCAAACGCGTGCGCCGACCTGCGCAGACAGACCAAGGAGGGAGAGCGGAGCGAGTTCCATAGCTGCTATCTGAAGGCTGAGACTGGAACTGTTCTGGGAATATTAAAAATAAATTGCAGAGAAAGCTGTTCAAAAGAAAAATACCAGCAGATGATACGCACTACAAAAGAATCAGCATGCGCACAAGCATCAAACATGCGCAAAGACCATAAGGAAATCATCAGAAGGCTCAGGTTCTCAGGAAGTGCGCGAACGAATCACGCACTGGAAGAAGCTGCGTTATCTACCATATACCTATCTTCGGAGTAGGAGCTGGCAGCCAGGAGCCTAAGAAGAGCTATCTCCCAGCCATCCAAAAATCTTCATCCCGGCTGAGAGGTAATGAAATTTCGGAATTATTATATTAGAACTATTGAGTGCAGTTGTGCGCAGATGATAGAGCAGTGCGAGTTGAGCAATTGCGCATTCGCATCAGAGTGCAAGACTGTGCGCTAGACTCCAGAAAAGGTAATTGTATCCGCGCTCAGTGCTTGTTCGGGACGAACAAGGGGCAAGTGTGGGGGGTTTGATAGAGCCTATTTGTACACATTATTTAGATCATAACCCTATGCTTGTTTGCAATATTTCATGAGCAAGATTACTCGTTTCCAATGTTTTTGTGTATCAGGTCAAAACGAGTCCTTGAGTCGGATACGCGTTAACAGGCAGCGTTCTAGGAGTGAAAGATCAGCCTGCGGAGCTAGCGGCGCAAACAGAAGAAGAAATGGCGAAAGACAGCAGAGGTGCGCTACCCGATTGCGCCAATCAATGCCGTGCGCCAGGCGCAAAGTCCCAGTGACCAGATTTGGAAGTTGCCAAAAGATGAACTTCTTGGGCACTATTTAAACAAAGAAAGTCTAGGGTTTCACGGGATCGTAACATCATCACTCAGTGGCATTCCAGAGGCACTGCGCGGCAGAACTGGAAAACACACGGACCTGTCAAGGAGAGTTGCGCCAGCCGACTGCGCCAGCCAAGAGAAGACACTGCACGCACTATTTGCTACCGTTTTCTCTGATACAGTAGTTGTTATTTACTATTTTATGATGTTTACCACTAGCATGTTTAGCTAAACACTTAGTGTTGGTCAGGCATGAATCTATGATGTATTACCTTTGAGACTTGAGCTTAATGCGTAGTTTACTTATTTGTATTAATCCTGCGCATACTGAGACAGTTAGTTGCATAAGTAGGGGAAGCCTTGAACCGCAATCCTATTTGTGTTGCTTGCTTGTCCTATGTTAAACTAGTTGCATGAGTAGGGGAAGCCTTGAACCGCAAACTTATCGTGACAACTAGGAGTAACGAGTTAGGGTAAGCAGTTGCTACTGTGACAGGATTCGCAGATGTTTAGTCTAGTTCTAGGATTAATAGCACATGAACTTTGAACGGAACATGCGCGTGTGTTAGGAAGCCTTTACCGGACACTAACCCAAGTAGGACACAAACTATAGACATTTAGAGTCGATGATAAGGAATGCATTCATAGAGGATTGTCTGCCCAGTACTTCTCATAAACATAGTATCTCATCTATACTGCTTGCGCACGTCTAGTGCAATTTCCTGCGTTACGATATTCACTGCTACTCGCGCATCGCGCAAAACCCCCAATCACTCATACAACCCCCCGTCTTCGTAAGTGTAGGTTACTAGCTAAAGACTTACTACTTGCTCCCTGTGGAGATCGACCCTTACTTAACCGCTATACTAGTGGGAGAGGAAGGATTATATTTGACGCGCACGATGACGCGCGATCAGGTTGCTACAGCAACATGTGTAGCAGAGAGCTGTAGCATCCTAAATAGCAGATTTTCTTGTGAAGAACAAGCTGCTCTGAATTGAAGAGAAGAGCAACAGAAGCTGAAGATTCCCTAAGTCAATAGCATGCCGATCAACTTGGAGCAGCCCAAAGAACGTACGAGGGTTACTGCCAGCTCGCAACAAATCGGTAGAGTATTGTGAAGATTGAAAGCAAGATGATACAGCTGCCCGTGTGAAGACAACTGCTGGTGCAAAACCAGCCAGGTAAACAAGCTCAGTGAACAAGGAGCAGCTACAATAGGGGGTGCTATAGCAGGAGCTTGTTCAAGTTGCTGCAGCATCTGTCCGAGTAGCAGCAGCAACCTGGGCGATTGGCTAGAAGGCCTGGCAGCTCTGCGGAGAGCATCAGAAGAATTTTTTAAAGTGCTGCGGAGAATATTCCAGTGGGGAATTCCTAGCTAGAGAAGGAGATTTATTTTGGAGTTCAAAACAAATCTAATCTCCTAAAAATTAGGAGATAATTGTTTCTTTGTGGGACATTGCTAAATTCTGTTCTTGATTGAAGCGGGCGTTGCTACTTAAGGGAGCACATGTAAGAGCAGAAAGTTGGATCGAAGCTGACGGATACACGAGTGCATACGCAGAATTCAGAGAGAGTAATTTTGGTGTGCGACGAGTTCTTCGATCATCACCCGAAAGCAGAGCGTGAGCGCAGAGCTGTGGTGACAGAAGCAGAAGGAGATCAGGACTTGCGTAGTCTGATCCGAGCTTGATCTGGAAGCCAATTCAGAGCAGTGGTGCTTGTTGGTTGATCAAGGAAGGCCGCGGAAGAACTGACGGGTGTGTGGCTCGGTCGAGTGTCTAAGCGGCAGTTCTCGCTAGTGGCAGGAGGTCACTGAGCAAGGGGGAGTATTCCAGAGTGTACAGTGCTCGTGGAATCGTTCGATCGGCTCGGCAGAAGGCCTTGGAGCGACGCGGACAATTGTGCATCAGCTGTGTGCTACAGCAGATGCTGCAGCAACCCTGCAGAGTTGAGTGTAGTTTAGAATAGGCTGAGTTTCGAGAAGACAGTAGCTATTCTAGATTGATATTTGTAGAGAGTGTGCAGACACAAGTCAGAGCCTGTTCTGATTGTGTCCAGTGATCCACACAAGGTTGAGTAGCATAGGTTGCGTGGAGTTGTAACCGAGTGTACTTGGAGACCTCTGTGATTAGTGGATTGAAGACTGGAGAATAGTCCTCCCCAGACGTAGGCAGTTGGCCGAACTGGGTGAACAAACTTCTGTCTTGTTCATTGTTTGCTGAGACAATTTCTGAGTGAACAAGAGCGTGCTGCAGCAACTGCTTGTTCACAAATCTGTCTGTCAGAGACGCTGCGAATTTCAATTGGTATCAGAGCGGGAGCTCAACACACAGAGTAAAAGATCCTACGGTGTCTCTGAAGAAGCCAAGACACAATGAAGGAAGGACAGAGCACAAGCAGACCTCCATTGTTGGAAGAAAGCAACTATAATTGTTGGAAGGCGAGAACGAAGGCCTTCCTAAAGGCAATGGATGAGAAGACTTGGAGGACAGTAGTGTCTGGGTGGTCACACCCACTGACCATCGACGACAAAGGAGTTGCACGGGAGAAACCAGAGGAGACATGGACAGCTGAAGAGGGAGCTGTAGCAACTAGTAACTCCAGAGCCTTGAACGCGATATTTGCCGCTGTTGACGCAAATAATTTCAGGCTGATCTCTGACTGTGAAGTTGCCAAGCAAGCATGGGAGATCCTCCAGACGGCGCATGAAAGGAACAAGACCCCTGCTATAAACTGGAGAGACGAAGACAGTGAAGCAGATTCTGAACTGATAAGCAATGTTTCTCTGACATCTGTAACTGATATGGAGAACACCGTTTCAACAAAGCCAGAAATTGTTCATAGTGTTGAGGAGTCAGACAGTGGTGATGATGAGGAAATCACTGAGGAGTCCATTGCAAGAAACTTTACCCTGTTGCACGAAGAGTGGCTGCAAGTCATGGAGGTCAACAAAGGATTGACTGCCAAAGTTTCAGACCTGCAAGAAAAACAAGAGGAGCTGCTGAAGATGATCAATTCTCTTACGGATCAGGTTGCCCAGCAAGAAGAGAAGTTTGCTGCAGAGAAGGAAGAGCTCAACCTCTACCGGAAGACTACAAAGATGCTTAACAGTAGAACAAGCACTCTTGAAGATATTCTAGCACGCCAAAGATATGGAGGAGGCTACTCTGGTCTTGGATACACTGGAGAAGAAGGTGTTGAAAGTACTGTATTCGTCAAAGCTACGGAGCCAGAAGATGCTGGGATTGCCGTGGAGAAACCGGTCCTGTCCCAAAAGCCAGTTCAAAAGAAGGTGCCTAGAAGAGTGAACAAGAGACTGCTACAGCAGCAGTTGTATCAACCACCTGTAGCAGAAAAGAAACCCAGGTGCAAAAGTCGCAGATGTTATTTCTGTGATCGAGAGGGACACATTTAGAAAAGATGCCCGATCCTGAACAAGTATTGGAGACCTCAGAAATCGCCTACAGACGGACAACGCCAGATGAAGCCAAGGATCAGGCGTGGCACGCAGGTGACCTCCAGCGCATCAAAGCCGATGGACTGTCACTATCCAGTTGTGCACGAAAACATCAGATATGTTGGAGGGACAACGAAAATGAGGATTGCAAAAGACACAGGTGCAGATCGGGTGAGACATCGAAACAATGCCAGAAGGAGAGAAAGAGTTGCTGGACACAACAGAGCTCGGAAGCGTTGGATACGGAAGCCGGAGCAGGCAGTGATGGAGAAGCAGCCACCAAATAGTCCCCCAAAATCATCAGAAGAGACACATTTGAGACACCAAGAGGTCCCGTTCTTCGGTGGATGGAGAAGAGGCGTTGGCCTATTCGCTGAGCTTAGCTTGAGGCTCCCCCCTTATCATTTGTGACAAAAAGGGGGAGAAGATGTGTTCTGCGAGATGTGCTATGCTCTTTGTATTATGTGACAGGTTCAGTCGACCCCAGAGGGAGAAGAGTAGCCCCTGTAGAAGATGCTCAGGAGGTTTTGTCAAAAATGCCAAGGGGGAGATTGTTAAGGTAATGGCATCCTTGACAAAACCTGAGCAAGAAGTTGCTACAGCATCCCGAGAAGATTGAACCTGGAGCTTCTTCCAAAGACTAACAAAACAACAAAGAGCAAGAAGTTGGTACAACATCAGATGACAGCAGAAGCTATCTAAAGACGCCACTTGAGAGGAAGTTAGAAGACAAGCTGGGGATAGCTTGAGATAGCAGAGTCCTTGACTTGAGAAGACTTGAGAAGGAGTCTAAAAGACGAGATGAGGATTGCCTAAGATCAGAAGGGTTTTGGATTTTGTCAAAATGCCAAGGGGGAGATTGTTAATGTATATGGCATCATTGACAAACTCCTACAAAGTGCACAAGAGTCTGCTACAGCAAGCATGTGAAGACAGCAGCTAGTGCAGGGCATTCCAGAGGGAACAAGCAGAGTGCACAAGAGGTTGCTACAACAACATGTGTAGCAGAGAGCTGTAGCATCCTAAATAGCAGATTTTCTTGTGAAGAACAAGCTGCCCTGAATTGAAGAGAAGAGCAACAGAAGCTGAAGATTCCCTAAGTCAATAGCATGCCGATCAACTTGGAGCAGCCCAAAGAACGTACGAGGGTTACTGCCAGCTCGCAACAAATCGGTAGAGTATTGTGAAGATTGAAAGCAAGATGATACAGCTGCCCGTGTGAAGACAACTGCTGGTGCAAAACCAGCCAGGTAAACAAGCTCAGTGAACAAGGAGCAGCTACAATAGGGGATGCTATAGCAGGAGCTTGTTCAAGTTGCTGCAGCATCTGTCCGAGTAGCAGCAGCAACCTGGGCGATTGGCTAGAAGGCCTGGCAGCTCTGCGGAGAGCATCAGAAGAATTTTTTAAAGTGCTGCGGAGAATATTCCAGTGGGGAATTCCTAGCTAGAGAAGGAGATTTATTTTGGAGTTCAAAACAAATCTAATCTCCTAAAAATTAGGAGATAATTGTTTCTTTGTGGGACATTGCTAAATTCTGTTCTTGATTGAAGCGGGAGTTGCTACTTAAGGGAGAACAGGTCAGAGCAGAAAGTTGGATCGAAGCTGAGGGATACACGAGTGCATACGCAGAATTCAGAGTGAGTAATTTTGGTGTGCGACAAGTTCTTCGATCATCACCCGAAAGCAGAGCTGTGGTGACAGAAGCAGAAGGAGATCAGGACTTGCGTAGTCTGATCCGAGCTTGATCTGGAAGCCAATTCAGAGCAGTGGTGCTTGTTGGTTGATCAAGGAAGGCCGCGAAAGAACTGACGGGTGTGTGACTCGGTCGAGTGTCTAAGCGGTAGTTCTCGCTAGTGGCAGGAGGTCATTGAGCAAGGGGGAGTATTCCAGAGTGTACAGTGCTCGTGGAATCGTTCGATCGGCTCGGCAGAAAGCCTTGGAGCGACGCGGACAATTGTGCATCAACTGTGTTCTACAGCAGATGCTGCAGCAACCCTGCAGAGTTGAGTGTAGTTTAGAATAGGCTGAGTTTCGAGGAGACAGTAGCTATTCTAGATTGACATTTGTAGAGGGTGTGCAGACACAAGTCAGAGCCTGTTCTGATTGTGTCCAGTGATCCACACAAGGTTGAGTAGCATAGGTTGCGTGGAGTTGTAACCGAGTGTACTTGGAGACCTCTGTGATTAGTGGATTGAGGATTGGAGAATAGTCCTCCCCAGACGTAGGCAATTGGCCGAACTGGGTGAACAAACTTCTGTCTTGTTCATTGTTTGCTGAGACAATTTCCGAGTGAACAAGAGCGTGCTGCAGCAACTGCTTGTTCACAAATCTGTTTGTCAGAGACGCTGCGAATTTCACAACCAACGCCATTCATTCTCGCGGTGCTCAACCGGCACCGGCTCAGCACCAAACTCCAAAATATGTTTCTTGCAGTTATGCTTCCATCCTCTGTATCTCGCGATAGCTATCTTACAAATGTAGTTCAACAACCAATTGTTGGACAGGTCAATCTCGAACATATCCTAACATTGAAAAATTAAAGTAACAAATGTTTAAAAGACAAATGAAAGCGTCAATAGATGAATGTATTTGTCATTAGGTGTGTGTAAACTATGTTCCAGTATGTCTTTGGAAGTTCAGCGTATGACTTTGCTAACATATGTACTTTTTCCCTGATGCAACTATCGATTTCATGGACAAACAAATTCTTCACATTCGGGACAGCTGGGACAATGCCAAGACTTCTGGCTCTATTTTGATCTTTGACTTCAGCATTTGTTTTCATTGCATACACTTTGGTATCATTGACCAATCCACGTTTTATGCTTTTTTATTTGTTCTTTTCGTACAAATGTTTGCATGAAATGTGAGTTGCAACAATTCATAAATCACTATGGAAATTTTGTTGATGTGTGTTACGGATTGTTAAATACCTTCTAATACCTCTGTGTTTACACAATCGATTAAAAGAATTATTGCAGAATTCTAGTCCATTATTAGTTCTCAAACATTTCAGTTTGAAGTCAGCTTGACCTTCAACCATGGCTAGCCACTGTTTGAAGAAGTCAAAAGCTTCATCTTTACTCTTCAGAAGGTATATCCATACCTTCCTTGAGTAATGGTCCACTAGAGAAAGTAATTAATTTCTTCCTCCAACTGTGGAGACCTGTGCAGGCCCCCACAGATCAGAATGAACATATTCCAGATGTTTAGAGGCAATGGAGGATGATTTATTAAATTTGTGAGCAGTCTTCTTCCCAGGAATACATATCTCACGAAAATTTAATAGTATTTGCCTTGGTAGGGATTAATGGCACGTTCTTTTGACTTTAAGTTATTCACTTAAGTACTTAATTTTACTTAACGTTACTTAACTTAAGTTTACTATTTATCATCACAACAAAACTACCACCACTCTACTATCTTAACATCACAACCACCACACAACCACGTTATCACCACCACCACCACACCACTACCACCCCATTACCACATCACCACCACAATACAATACCACCACCCCACAACAACACATCCACACCACCACACTATACCACAACACATTCACACCACCACTACACCACACCATTACCACACCACCACAACACATTCACACAACCACCAACAACACTACCACTCCAATACCACCACCATCACCCCACTATCCTACCACCACAACCACAAAAACACTACCACCACCATTACCACACCATTACCACAACACTTCCAAAATCACAACAATCCATCACCACAAAAATAACACACCATCAATAAAAAATAATAATTAATGTACTTAATTTAACTTAAATTTACTTAACTTATTTACTTAAAATTTAAGTGCAAAAGAACAGACCTTAAACCATCTTTACTTAAGTGAAGAAGTCCCTGATTTCCTATATGACCTAGTCTAGAATGCCAAAGTTCAGTTTCATTTGATTTAATGAAGGTTTTTGTGGCACAGTTAATTTTTGGTACAGTCTTAACATGAAAAAGACCATTGATTTTAATGCTTTTATTTAAAACCTTCCCATTCCGTTTAACTTCCCTAATTCCATTTTCAGTATGAATTTGGCACCCTAGATCATCTAAGATTGATTCTGATAAAAGGTTTCGCCTAAGCTCAGGTACCACCTGACATTTTGAAGAATTCTCGTAACTCCATCAAACATCTTTAGTGGTACATTACATATTCCCTTAATCTGCAAACAAGTGTGGTCACCTAATTTCACCTCTCCCTGGTTAATCAATTTGATAGCACTACAATTACTTCTATCAGGTGTGGCAGTGCATCCAGAGTCTAATATCCAAGCAGTAGACTCTGGGGCATCATAAGCCAGTAACAACTCACCATGGAATTTTGAGCTGGATTCACAAACATTTGTGAATTCACTGGGGGAAGTATTTTTAGCGTAAACCTTAGCTTTTTCATCTCTTTTTCTAGCAAAACAATATTGGGTTAAGCGACCTATTTTATTGTAATAACCACACTTAAATTAAGTTTTATCAGTTTGTTTGTTAGGATTATCTAAGAAATATTTATTCTTAGATCTGTTGTCCTTAGCAAATATAACCTCAACCTTCTCAATTTTAATTTCAGTTTTACAGCCATTTTTAATTTTAAAAATCTGTAAGGATTTGTTCTAGTGAGTAATGATCTCAGTAATTTTTTTCATGCTCCGTTCTTCACTAGAATACATGACAACATCAATGTTGTCAAATTGGCTAGGTAAGGAATTGAGCAGTATGACTGCTTGATATGTTTTTTTGAACTCATCATTAGTCCTTCGTAAATCTTGAGTTATCTTAAGAAAGATATCAAGATTTTTTCAAATACTCAATAAGGTGGAAAACTCAAATAAAAGAGTATCATATTGGGAAGTGACTTTGATAAGTACAACTTATCTAAAGTCTCCCACAGTTTCTTAGGAGATTTGCAAACAATGACTTCTCTTGCAACCTCATCAGTCAACCTCATAAGGATGGAGGATAAAGCTAATTTTTTCTTATCAGCTTTGTCTTGCTCTTTTGTGTCTGAAAGCTATCCTTCTGCAACTGCCCTCCAGCAGCGATCATACAGAAGAATGCCTTTCATTTTTACCTTTCACATGGAGAAGTCCATGTGGCCGTCAAATAACTTGATCTTCATGATGTCCGACATCTTTGCCACTGAAAATTTTTATCTTGCATAGGGAAAGCAAGAAATAAGTCTTGTTCACTGTTCTAGTTACAAAGATGAAGGGAAAATAAAAGCAAACACACAGCAAGCAACCAAGAAATGTGGTTAGTGCCCGTCAAGACTCTACGGCTACTAAGCTGGAGTGATCAGGGCAACTAACTCAATTTTTAAAAGCTTACCTAATGCCAAAAACACCAGTTATCAATGAGATAATGGTGTTTCCAGTTCTGATACCGCGTTGTAATATCTAATTCACAATGTATTCAATGCAAATGCTTCAGCAATAGTTCAAGCAGTGAATGATTCAGTTGAAGTTTTGTTAGCTAAGTATCAATGCGTAAAACACAGTAAAATTTAAGCAAACCTAAAACTAAAGACAACGAAATTTTTAACGAAGAAACCGGCTAAATCGCCGAAGTAAAATCTCGCCGGACCTCAAGACAGAGAGATCGAATTAAACTTCATTATATCTTACATGTCCAGTTACAGTTTTCTAGCAGGAAACAAACTGCTACACACTTAAGCTTAGAGGTTAGGGAACGAAAGGGGGGGGGGGGGGGGGGGGGAGGCTAGGGAACACTCCGTTCTTCTCCTCTCGATCTGTCTCGATACTCAGTAGTCATTTTATGCTCCAAACATAGGGCACACTCCGTTTTTCTCCTCTCGATCTGTCTCGATACTCAGTAGTCGTTTTTTGCTCCAAACGACTCCCCTCATAAAATCCTAAAAAACTAATTACATAACATAACCTACCCCCAATTCAGATTATTGCAAAACCTGAACAGAGGTTACAAAGGTAGGAAACTAGTAATTAAGATCTAGGATACAACCTTGGGACTGGAATGGATTAAGAATTAACAAAAGGGATCCCAAGACGATTGAGGATGGAGGAGACACTAAAGATGAACATTATGCACAACGATTGAGATTTACATCCAGTGAAGATGCGTTAGGTTTGCTGAACTAATGAAAAATTTGTCTGATATTCCGATTCAAGAATTTGGTGAGCAAGCTAAAAGTGAACTGCTTGCTTCGAAAGTCCGAGAGGAAAAGATAAACTAACCAAAATCAGAGAGCAAAGGTTTGATGACTCAAATGACGGTGAAATATGGTTATGCAGAAGCGGAGTTAAATGGTTCTGGCACACTCCGTTCTTCTCCTCTCGATCTGTCTCGATACTCAGTAGTCGTTTTTTCCTCCAAACGTAGGGCACATCTGTTCTTCTTCTCTCGATCTGTCTCGATACTCAATAGTCATTTTTTGCTCCAAACGGCTCCCTTATAAAATCCTAAAAAACTAATTACATAACTAACCTACCCCCAATTCAGGTTATTGCAAAACCTGAACAGATGTTACACAGGTAGGAAACTAGTAATTAAGATATAGGATACAACCTTGGGGCGTGAATGGATCAAGAATTAACAAAAGGGATCCCAGGACAACATTGAGGATGGAGGAGACACTAGAGATGAACATTATGCAAAACGATTGAGATTTACATCCAGTGAAGATGCATTGGGTTTGCTGAGCTAATGAAAATTTTGTCTGATATTCGGATTCAAGAATTTGTTGAGCAAGCTAAAAGTGAACTGCTTGCTTCGGAAGTTCCGGAGGAAAAGATAAAGTAACCAAAATTAAAGAGCAAAGGTTTGATGACTCAAATGACGGTGAAATATGGTTATGCAGGACCGGAATTAAATGGTTCTGCCACGCATCTGAAGGCTCTGGATGGCACACTCCGTTCTTCTCCTCTCGATCTGTCTCGATACTGAGTAGTCGTTTTTTGCTCCTAACGGCTCCCTCACAAAATCCTAAAAAACCAATTACATAACATAACCTACCCCCAATTCAGGTTATTGCAAAACCTGAACAGATGTTACACAGGTAGGAAACTAGTAATTAAGATATAGGATACAACCTTGGGGCGTGAATGGATCAAGAATTAACAAAAGGGATCCCAGGACAACATTGAGGATGCAGGAGACACTAGAGATGAACATTATGTACAACGATTGAGATTTACATCCAGTGAAGATGCATTGGGTTTGCTGAGCTAATGAAACAATTGTATGATATTCCGATTCAAGAATTTGTTAAGCAAGCTAAAAGTAAACTGCTTGCTTCGGAAGTCCGGGAGGAAAGATAAAGTAACCAAAATGAGAGAGCAAAAGTTTGATGACTCAAACGACGGTGAAATATGGTTATGCAGGAGCGGAGTGGAGGCTAGGGCACACTCCATTCTTCTCCTCTCGATCTGTCTCGATACTCAGTAGTCGTTTTTTGCTCCAAACATAGGGCACACTTCGTTCTTCTCCTCTCGATCTGTCTCGATACTCAGTAGTCGTTTTTTGCTCCAAACAGCTCCCTCATAAAACTATAGAAAATTAATTACATAACATAACCTACCCCCAATTCAGGTTATTGCAAAACCTGAACAGAGGTTACAAAGGTAGGAAACTAGTAGTTAAGATCTAGGATACAACCTTGAGACTGGAATGGATTAAGAATTAACAAAAGGGATCCCAGGACGACATTGAGGATGGAGGAGACACTAGAGATGAACATTATGCACAACGATTGAGATTTACATCAAGTGAAGATGCATTGGGTTTGCTGAGCTAATGAAAAATGTGTATGATATTCCGATTCAAGAATTTGTTGAGCAACTAAAAGTGAACTGTTTGCTTTGGAAGTCCGGAGGGAAAAGATACAGTAACCAAAATCAGACATCAAAGGTTTGATGACTCAAATGACGATATGGTTATGCAGGAGCGGAGTGGAGGCTAGGGCACACTCCGTTCTTCTCCTCTCGATTTGTCTCGATACTCAGTAGTCGTTTTTTGCTCTAAACGTAGGGCACACTCCGTTCATCTCCACTCGATCTGTCTCGTTACTCAGTAGTCGTTTTTTGCTCCAAACGTAGGGCACATTCCG
Source organism: Umbilicus rupestris (assembly GCA_963678935.1). Taxonomy (NCBI): domain Eukaryota; kingdom Viridiplantae; phylum Streptophyta; class Magnoliopsida; order Saxifragales; family Crassulaceae; genus Umbilicus; species Umbilicus rupestris. Next base: position 15,074,013 of record OY787607.1, on the reverse strand, counting down.
TTCTTCTCCTCTCGATCTATCTCGATACTCAGTAGTCGTTTTTTGCTCCAAACAGCTCCATCATAAAATTATAAAAAACTAATTACATAACATAATCTACCTTCAATTCAGGTTATTGCAAAACCTGAACAGAGGTTACAAAGGTAGGAAACTAGTAATTAAGATCTAGAATACAACCTTGGGCCTGGAATGGATTAAGAATTAACAAAAGGGATCCCAGGACGACATTGAGGATGGAGGAGACACTAGAGATGAACATTATGCACAACGATTGAGATTTACATCCAGTGAAGATGCGTTGGGTTTGCTGAGCTAATGAAAAATGTGTATGATATTCCGATTCAAGAATTTGTTGAGTAAGCTAAAAGTGAACTGCTTGCTTCGGAAGTCCGGGAGGAAAAGATAAAGTAACCAAAATCAGAGAGCAAAGGTTTGATGACTCAAATGACGGTGAAATATGGTTATGCAGGAGCGGGGTTAAAAGGTTCTACCACTCATCTGAAGGCTCTGGAGGGCACACTCCGTTCTTCACCTCTCGATCTGTCTCGATACTCAGTAGTCAATTTTTGCTCCAAACTTAGGGCACACTCCGTTCCTCTCCTCTAGATCTGTCTCGATACTCTATAGTTGGTTTTAGCTCTAAACGGCTCCGTCATAAAATCCTAAAAAACTAATTACATAACATAATCTACCCTCAATTCAGGTTATTGCAAAACCTGAACAGAGGTTACAAAGGTAGGAAACTAGTATTTAAGATCTAGGATACAACCTTGGGACGTGAATGGATTAAGAATTAATAAAAAGGGATCCCAGGATGACATTGAGGATTGAGGAGACACTAGAGATGAACATTATGCAACGATTGAGATTTACATCATGTGAAGATGCATTGGGTTTGCTGAGCTAATGAAAAATTTGTATGATATTCCGATTCAAGAATTTGTTGAGCATGCTAAAAGTGAACTGCTTGCTTTGGAAGTCCGGGAGGAAAAGATAAAGTAATCAAAATGAGAGGGCAAAGGTTTGATGTCTCAAATGACGGTGAAATATGGTTATGCAGGAGCGGAGTGGAGGCTAGGGCACACTCCGTTCTTCTCCTCTTGATTTGTCTCGATACTCAGTAGTGGTTTTTTGCTCCAAACGTAGGGCACACTCCGTTCTTCTCCTCTCGATCTGTCTCGATACTCAGTAGTCGTTTTTTGCTCCAAACGGCTCCCTCATAAAATTATAAAAAACTAATTACATAACATAACCTGTAGACGTTGGCTTGACGGGTCCCCTATCACATTCTTGATTTGTTTGATAGTGTGCTTTAATTTGTCTTTCACTGCAAATAAAATAGTTAGTGAAAAATTATAAACTGTGGAACTATTTTTTCCGACTAATTATGGCAGATATAAGACTATAACCGTTTGATGGCAATATGGATTTCTCTATGTGGAAAGTTAAGATATTCTAATCAGAGAGAAATGCTGGAGGGCAGTGGCCCAAGATTGGATAGTCCCAACCTCAGATGTTGCCAAGAAAGACATGAGTGAGCTGGCACATTCAGAAATAATGATAAGGCTCACCGATGATGTTACCCGGCAGATGGTGAACATTACTGATCCAAAATTGCTGTGGGAAGCCCAGGACAACATTTATTTGGCAAAGTCTCTGCCAAATAGAATTTCTCTCCTCAACCGTCTGTTTACCTTCAAAATAGATACAACCTCAACAGTTCAGGAAAACTTGGACTATTTTTTGAAGCTGACCCAAGATTTAAAGAGGCGTGAAGATGATATCAAGGAAGATCACTGGCAGTTGTACTGTGAATTCATTATCTGGATAATCTTACACTTCGAAGGATGTCATTCAGTTTGGAAGGGATGAATTGACATTGAAAAGAATTACTGAAGCATTATTCAGAAGAATGAGTCCCTAAAAGTCTACAAAGTGAAGAATGGCCAGAAAAACAGTGGCAAGCCTGAAGTGATGGTCTTTAAGGGTAAAGGAAAATTCAGAGGAAAGAATAAGGGCTCTAACAAAGAAGAGCCTGAAGACAAACCAAACAAGAAAGCCAATGCATCAGTGAAGTACTATTATTGTAACAAGCTTGGACATTTCCAAAAGGACTGTTTCAAGAAGAAAAGGGAAAAGTCTAGTAAAGATGCTCCTAAAAATCAAGGGGGTTTCCTAATGTGTGTGAAAAGAATTCACAGCACTGTAATCAGCTATTGGTAGTTGCTGGAGGACAAGGAAGTGACTCTTGGATTTTGGATTCTGGCTGCACAATGCATGCCACACCAAACAGGAGCTTATTCAGCTCTTTTCAATCTGAAAATAGGGGAGAAGTGATGCTGGCAGATCATACCTCTCTCCAAATTAAGGGATAGGGGTGATAAGAATTTTACAACAGGTCAATTGGGTACCAAATTTGAGGAGAAATTCCGAATTGGATAATCTGGATGCAGAATTGTTACTCAGAAGGGCATCATAGAGGTTTCCAGAGGTGGGAAGGTGCTGATAAAGGCAGAGAATAGAGGAGGTCTCTATTCTGTCGTCACTTCACCATAAATAAATGTCTCGCATTCTAATACTCAGTTTTTGAAGGAGACAAAAATCTGGCATAATAGGCTTGGGCACACTGGGAACCGGGGGCTATATCAGCTATTTAAATCAGGGTAATTAAATTTAAACCAGCTGATTTGGATTTCTGCGAAAGCTGTGTGATGGGAAAGAAAACGGCTCACAATTTTGGGAGATCAACATTTGTAGCTGCCAAGCCTCTGGAATATGTGCATTCAGATCTACGAGAGCCAGCAAGGGTGTCAACAGTTAGTGGAAAAAATTATTTCCCCTCCTTAGTTGACCATTTCTCGAGAAAGGTATGGATTTATCTACTGAAAAATCAAGGATGAAGGTTTCCAAATCTTCAAATGGTGGAAACAAATGGTGCAAGCCCAATCCAAACACAAACTGTAGTGCCTGAGAACTGACAATGGACTGGAATTTTGTAACAAGCCATTTGATGACTTTTGTGCTGCAAATGGGGTGAGAAGACATAGAACTGTACCTGGTGCGCCCCAACAAAATGGGATAGCAGAAAGGATGAACAGAACACTTCTTGAGAGAGCAAGGTGTATGTTAATCAGTTCAGGCCTCAAATCTTCATTGTGGGGAGAGGCTGTTACTACTGCGGCATACCTGATAAATAGAAGTCCTTCATCTGCTGTTGCCTTCAAAACTCCTCAAGAGCTATGGAGTGGAAGATTGCCCAGCCTGAATCACCTGAGGCCATTTGGGTGTACAGCCTTTGTTCAAATTTCTCAAGGAAAGCTGGAACCAAGGGCTCAAAAGTGCGTATTCCTGGGATATCCTCAGGGTGTGAAAGGGGTATAAACCGCTGGTTGTTCAACCAGGGAGTTATAAAGTAATTACTTCCAGGTCAGTGACTTTTAAGACTAATGTTCAAACACGCCTAATGTTCAAACCGCTGGTTGTTCAAACAGATTTTCATTTTAAGACTAATGTACTTCCTTCTCCTGAGTCTACAAGCACGCCTTTAAGCGTGACTAATGTAGCAAATGCAGGTTTCTTTTATGAATTACCTGGCCAGGCATCAGAGGAGGAGGAAGAAATGGAGAACTTTTTTCCTCCATCAGAGGAATCTGGTCCAGCAGGGGAGAACGAGGTAAATGATGGAGGCTCAAACAGCCTGCCATCACAAAGTAACACTGACTCTCATCAATCTGATGAGAGACAAGTAAATACCTCTTAAGGCTCTACTCATACTACTATCATAGATAATGTTGATGTAGAGATTGATGATGGTGTTGTCCCTGCTGATGTGCTGCATGTTATTGATATTGATTTATCTAACTATCAGTTAGTAAAGGATAGACAACCTAGAATGAAAATTCCAAATAGAAAATATAATGTAAACTTATTTGAGAATTTTCTTGGTATGGTTGAGTATGCTTTGATTGCTGCTGATAAAATTAAATATCACACTCCAGACTCATATAATCAGGCAATAAATAGTCCTCAAGCTAATGAGTGAAAATTAGCTATGGTAGAGGAAATCCAGTCCATGTATGAGAATAATACATGGAAACTAGTTCACATGCCAAATAATGTTACAATTATTGATTGTAAGTGGGTCTATAAAATCGAGGGTAATACTTTGAACGACCCACCAAGATTTAAGGCTAGGCTAGTTGCAAAGGGATTTACCCAAAAGGAAGGGGTAAACTATACTAAAATATTTACACCTGTAGTAAAATATAAGACTTTGAGACTAATGCTTGCTATGGCTGCTGTGTTTGACTTAGAAATTCAACAAATGGATGTAAAAAAAGGTTTTTACATGGAGATTTAAATGAGACAATTTTCATGAAACAGCCAGTTGGTTGTGTTGATAAAAATAATTCTGATCATGTTTGCATGCTGAGAAAATCTATTTGTGGACTTAAACTGTCACCTAGACAATGGAACAAGAAGTTTGATGCTTATATGTTCTCTTAATTTTTTCAAGAGTAAATATGATACTTATCTCTATTTTAAAGGCATAAAACCAGGAATCCCCTCTATGTCTTGTTGTATGTTGATGATATTTTGTTAATTTGTAATTCTAAGTCTCACATTGTTGAAATTAAAAATTCTTTGAAGTCGCATTTTGATATGAAGGATCTTGGTGATGTACAAAAGATCCTTGGAGTGAGCTTTTTAGGGATAGGAAAACTAGGAAGATTTTTCTATCTCAGTCTGATTATTTGAATAAAGTCTTAGAAAAATTTTCCATGAATAGTGCAAAGTCTGCCCCCATTCCTTTAGGAAGTCACTTGATTTTTTCAAATAGTGACTGCCCTACCAATGAGGTTGAGAGAGACAAAATGAGGAATGTGCCATATGACGTAGCTGTAAGATCAGTTATATATGCCATGCTTTGCATTAGGCCAGATTTGGCTTTTGCTATCAGTGTTTTGAGTAGATACATGAGTAATCCTAGTGAAAAACACCAGTTAGCTATGAGATATTTGGCTGGTACTGAAAGTATGGTTTGGCTTATTCTGAATATGATTTTGCGCATGATATTGTTGATTCTGACTATGCTAGCAATAAGAACAATAGGAAATCTACTTCTGCCTTTTTATTTTGTGTGGGTTGGTAATTGTATTAGTTGGAAATCGCAGTTATAATCTATTGTGGCTCTGTCCTCGACTGAGGCAGAATACATTGCTGCCACAGTGGCAGTAAAGGAGGCCATTTGGCTCGAAGGGCTGCTGAGTGAATTGCTTGGTGTTGTACATGTTCCTATTGTTCATATGGATAGTCAAAGTGCATTTTTGTGCAAAGACCCTGTATATCATGAACGAACTAAACATATTAATGTTAGATTACATTTTATTAGAGATAAAATTGAATCTAAGTCAATTGTTCCCAAGAAAATTTTGGGTGAACTTAATCCTGCTGATTTTTGTACTAAAGTTGTACCTACTGATAAGTTTTTGTAGGGACACTCTTCATGTCCTTGAGCTATCTTGATGAAAGTCTGAGCTGATGAAGGTCTGGAAGAGTCTCAAACTCTGTTCTGCTATCAAAATTGCTGCAAAAGAGTTTGATCACCCAGGTTTAGGTTGCTGAAACGCTGTGGTTGTTGTGGTAGTAAAAATACTAGTCCAATCACGGTGTTCAAACAATATTTATTATCTGAGTGACCTCGAGTCGAACCCAAGAGAAAAGCCTAGATTAGTCTAAAGTTAGCTAGTAATGCCTAATGCAAGTCTACTAATTAAAAGGGGGCTTTTTCCTCTATATGAGGTATCTCTAGTGAATACTAAAGACAAGATGAAATATGGTCTAAGAGAAAATAATAAAGAAAGCGTAGTCGGAATCCTACTTCACCCCTAGGTCATGCGATTAGCAACACAAAACTTGTCTAAATCATGAGTAAATTCGAGTGATGGTTCTAGGCTAAGGTATCACACATTCTAAATTCAACTCTCGCTCCTTCTCAAGAATGGAAATAATACCTAAATAGTACGGTTCTCAAACTCTCGCTCTATTGAACCGCGTAGAACAAAAGTCTCAAAATCTCAACCTCTCGGTCTATTGATAGTTAACTAAAGTCGCTCAATACTTAGCCTAGTGGAATGCATATGTCACTCTCGCGCGCAAACGCAACCTAAAATAATCATGCATGATCTTCTAAATAACCTAAGTTCAATTCTCATTCCATCCCTAGGTGTTTTATCAATTCATACTCACTTAGATATTTCGTCAAACACTTGGTGTACACAAAATTGAAATGAAGAACAAGCATAAAAATTGTCAACCAAACTTCACTCATATAAATAAAAAGACAAGTCTTGCATTACAATCAAACCTAAGGGATTCATAAGAACCCCAACTACTAAAAGACTACTCACTCATGGTGAGTTTGAAATAAGACATAATGAAATAGTTCAACAAGGAAAAGTAGAGAAAGTAAAGTAGTAGGGAAGTAGAGAATGAGTAAAGGATTGATGTAGAATCTTCAATTGATGATGTCTTCTTCGAATTCTCCAAGTTGTCCAATTAGAGTTTCGTCCCATGAGAGGAACCCTAGGCACCCCAAGTCACACCTAGGCTCCCCTTGATTTTTTTACTCTTCTTCTATTTATACTGTTTCTGGAAATTACCAAATCACCCGCAGTCCCCGAATTAACTTTGCAGTGCTAGATTCTTACATTTTTTACCCTTTAAACATTCGAATTACATTTTGATCTAAAGTACAAAATTGTATCCCTTTGAATTATCTTTCCAACAAGCTATAGCACGCCCCAATCGAATAAGAATCATGCGCTCGGAAAGCCTTCGAAGGTGAACAGGTCACTCTGCAGGTGATTCGGGCGAATCACTATCTCAGTGCTGTTTCGGGCTGGCCGAATCACTTTTCCTTGGCCGAATCACTTTTTGATTCGGTCAATCCTTATTTGATTCGGTCAAACCTTGGTCCATGAGATGAAATCCTTCTCCTTGGCCGAATTACTTTTGATTCGCCCACTGCTTGGGCGAATCACTTCTGTAGCATTAGAAACTCGCTTGTTTGATCCTTTAAACCTTCGAATCACGTCTTGACGTAAACTACAAAGTTGTATATCTTTGAATTATCTTTCCAAAAAGCTATGGAACTCCTCGCAACCAAAAACCGCCCGCGACTGCTCTTCTCTCTTTGTCCAGAAAATAATGGAATCCGGTTTAAGTAAAACCGGACTCCATACAAATCAAAAGAATCCGGTTTTACATACACCGGATTCATTGATGTTTCTGCTAACTGTCGCCATAAAATAATGGAATCCGGTTTAAGTAAAACCGGATTCCATTATTTTCGCACCGAATCGGGTCATGTCAATGGACAATGTCAGATTCAGATTCAGAAATAATTGAAATGTGTCGGACTCAGAGCTGAATCCGGTTTTAGTAAACCCGGATTCTATTATTGTATCCCGGACTAGGGCAGAATAATATTGCACGAGTCAACCGACTCAGAGATGAATCTGGTGTTTCAAAACCCGGATATATTAAAAATGCTGACTCACCGGCTGACTGGATCGACACGTAGGATAATCAAACGATTTCCGTTCGAACCGGTTCGTTTTCTAACGAATCCGGGTTTGGAAGGACCGGATTCCAAGTTTTTTCGACGATTCCGGGTTTTACGAAACCGGATTGTGCTGATTTTCGTGAAATCCGGGTTTCCTAAGCCCGGAATCAATAAGAAATGAGGCATTTCAGATACTCTTTCGAAAAGTGGGGCATTTGGGATATTGAGTTTTGGATGTGGGGCATTTTAAAATTTTTTTCTTACTATTCACGATTAAAAAACACAATATTTTGTAAACACAATATTCCTTTGCGAGTTTTTTTTCATATGAATTTTAGTTTGATTTGAAATTTAATTTTATGAGAATAATTAAGTTTTATATTTTAAATCAAATTCGAGAGTATGAACAATTTAAATACACATAATATGTGAAATAATTGAACAACACGAATCACTTAAAATTGAAATTACATAAAGGTTAAATAACGACAAATAAAAATAAAAATACTAAAGAGATTACCCATCGTAGTGAGATGGACGGTAATAATCTGAATAGTCATCTGAATTGTTCCCAACATCATTATTACCTTCTTCTTCCTCATATTGACGCAAAATAGCAGCTTTCCTCTTTGAGAAGTACCTCTTAGACTTTGGTGTCATTATGTCGGTATTCATTTGCATAACTTTTGCTTCCTCCTCTAATTTCTTTAAATTCATGGCTTGTTCTTGCATTTTATGATTGTGCTCCATTTGCTCCCTAGCTAGTGCGAGTTGCTTTTTTTGAGTTTCCGCTATTGATTGTAAAGCTTCATCTCGGACTATGTTAGATGAAGTGGCTATATTCTTACCTTTTCTCCTCGCTTCTTTTGCCGCCTTTACTCCTGGAGGTCTTACCGGACTAGATGAACCTCCCGGATAACTTTCGGGTGTGCAAAATGCCCCATCCTCAAATGAGGAATTAATAGGGACGTTACTTGCGTGCACTTGCTCACTAGCGGGACTATGCTCGTATGTGTTAGCCGGTGGAACAATGGGGGGTGCAACGGGTGCAAATGTTTGATGTGTCTGGACTTGTTCCCAACATTCAAAATGTATGAAAGTCTTTTTTCGTTGCGCAACATACATGGTTTGAGCTTTGCGCATCTATAAATTAATAATTAAAACAAATCATTTTCAAATGAATAAATATAAATACACAATATAAAATAATTTAATACAATTATATACCTCATCTTGTATATTATTAGCACCCGATTCCGGATTCCTCCTTGCGTAGGCAATACAAGCCCCCCACAAAACCAAATTTTTCTTTAGCTTTCCAAACCGAGATGAAAGCGCAATTTGAGACCTAGCCTCCGTTACAATTATTTCATCGGCGCTCATCACCCAATTTGCTCGAAAATCAGCATGGATTTTTTTCCACAACCTATCAATCTTTTGCTTGTTGCCGGATATGGGATCGACTGATTGGCGACAATAAGATATACATAGTTGTACATCTTCGGACATGGACCAATTTGTAGTGGAAGTCATTTTTTGAACAAAAAATGATATGGAAATGAAGAGAAATATTGCTAATAAAGTAAGAGAGAACAAATGAAGATTGGGATACATTGAAGGTGAAATGAAAGGTCTATTTATAGCAAAAAATTGTAGAAGTTCAAAAATATTTTTTAAGATTTTTTTAAATTTTTTAAAAAAATTTCCATTGGAAATTAATTTGGTCCGTAGGATCAGATCTAGATCTGATCCTACGAACCAGATTAATTTAGCCGTTACAATATGTCCGTTGATTACATTTGGGCTGATTGGGCTTTAGGGTTTGGACTTTGGGCTTGGAGGAGCAGCTCCTCCAGCAACCCTCCTTCTCTCCAGCAAACCCTCGTTCTCCTCAAGCAGCTCCTCCAGCTCTCCTGGTTGCAGCTCCTCGTTCGAAGCTTCTCCTCCAGCACGCCAGCTCCTGCAGATCGTCACCGGTGCCTAGCTCCTTTTCTCCTCCCGCAGCTTCTACAATCCGCACCAGATCTGCACCGGTGCGGATGCCCTAAGTAGAGTAAGACGTCAAGAAGAAGATGAGTATGAATACATATTTTTCCTTATCACTCATTACATGTTAAGTTGGTTTCCAATTAATGGACCAAACTGTTATTATGAATACTGATTTAACAAAAAAAATCAAATTAGTGAAAGATGCCAACTTTTTTTAAATAATCAGAAATGTCAGAAAATAAAAAGACCTAATTTCCCAATCTTGGAACGATCATCACAATTTCGCGAAAAAAGTTTAGAATTGCGTTCTTTGCGTATATGGTTTTCCCATATAGGTTCCCTCGAAACTTCATTTCCAAAATGCCCCGTTTCTTAATCTGCCCGGCAACAATATTACCGGTTAGTGATATTTCTCAGGAGACCGGGAACATTGTTCCCGGTCTCTTCAAAAATCAGCCGAGGTGGCTGATTTGTGCCACCTCGGCTGTCATGTGTCACCCGGTAATAATGTTACCAGTTTCATTTGGGTGAAAAATATATTTGAGAATTTTCTCTCTTAACTTCCCCGTTTGTCGAATCCGTCCGAGTCCGATTTGCAGGCTTTCGACGATTTGCGTCCATTCCAGCTCGAATCCGTGCGCCGGCCGATTCGTCTCCTCTCCCGACGCCGAACCTCCCTTCCTGAATCCAGCCGCATAAGAAACTCCGCAGGTAAGTAGCTTAGTGTTTTGGGTAGGTTTAAGGGTGATTTTGGTGTTATTGTTTGAGTATGATTGGTGTGTATGTGTTGAATGGCATGTAGTATGAATTGAGTATGAATTGAGAAGGTTGATGATGATGATGAAGGTTGATGCCGTGTAGTATGAATGCCGTGTAGATTTGAATGTTGGAACATTTGAATGTTGTCCGGTCTTTTTTGGATGGTGATGATGATGATGTTGGTGAATATAATCCTGATGCTGAAGGTTGATGCCGTGTAGTATGATCCTGTTTTGAAGGTTGATGCCGTGTAGTATGAATATGATGTTGTGGAATGGAGTTAGTATGATGTTTATTGGTGAATTGAGTATGAAGTTTATTGGTGATGATGACGATGAATTTGTTGATGAACTTGAATTCGTGTAGTATGAATATGATGTTGTGGAATGGAGTTAGTATGATGTTTATTGGTTAATTGAATATGAAGTTTATGGGTGATGATGACGATGAATTTGTTGATGAACTTGAATTTGTGATGAGGATGAAGATTTTTATTGGTGATGATGATGTTGAATTGCTGAGCGATATTTGTGTTAATGTAGATGGACATAGACCAAATTGTGGAGCCGGGTCCGATTGATCAATCCATTTTGACCCAACAACGGAGGCACCGTTCGGGGGAAGTATGGGGTGATCCTGTAAGTGTACTCTAGTTTAATTAATCATAATGTAAGCCTTTATTTGAAATGTAAGTTTTGGGTTGACATTGATTTTGCATACAACAGGTGGGGAAAAACTTGAAGTTGGTCCATCGCGGGATGTGGGACATGGACCCCCGGATTGTCCCTTATATTGCTAGAGTTGCGTTCTATCCATGGACTCAGCTACAGAATATTGAGGTGGACCATTCATTAATGACCGCATTTGTTGAGCGATGGAGACCGGAGACACATACATTCCACATGAGGATTGGGGAGTGTACGGTCACTCTACAGGATGTGGGTCTATTGACAGGATTACCAATTGAAGGTGAGGTGGTCACAGGTACTGAGGAACATGACTGGAGAAGTCTGTCCATACGACTGCTCGGTGCTCATCCAGAATGCTCACGTTCTCCCACGATGGCGAGGAGAAGGTGGTTTACGGACAACATGAGGGTCATACCCGAGGACGCGTCGGAAGACGACTTGAAGAGGTATGTTAGGGCATATATTCTATGTATGCTAGGGTCCTCTCTGATGATTGATCTTTCGGGAGATCGGGTATCCCTCCACTACCTCCCACTGCTGGATGACTTGGATCAAACAAGATCATACAGTTGGGCGAGTGGAGTGCTTGGGTACCTCTATAGGCAGTTACGCAGCGCCGCGCGAGAGGGACATAAGCAAATGGGCGGTTGCATCATACTGTTGCAGTTGTGGAGTTGGGAGATTATATCCATTGGTCGGCCTAAAGGTTTCAGCAGAGTTCTTGAACCGATGGATGCAGACATCCATCCATATTATCGTGGGTCATGGGCATACCTGTAAGTATTTTGTTATATTTTTAATTAATTATGTGGGTTACATTTCGACTAACCTTTAATCGTGTTATCTCATTTGTCCCAGGAAATGGTATGGACCGAAATCGTACATGGAGATTCCACATGGCTCACTTACATTCTATCGTGATCAGTTGGATCGACTTGATCATGATGATTTCGTGTGGAGACCATATGATGAGGACCTCTTTCCTATGCTTAACCCGATTTGCACTGAAAGTCGTTTGAGTTGGTGTGTAGATGTGCCTTTATTGTGTTTTAACATAGCTGAGTGGCATCATCCGTAGCGAGTTATGCGACAATTTGGATTCAGACAGGGGGTTCCTGATGCTCCGCATGCCGCTTCCGACCCTAAGCATCAATTGACCCGGAAAAGAAGAACGGATTGGTCAAGTGAGCTGCGGGAGTACATTGACATTTGGAGAGGGAGAGGGGATAGGGTCGTGCAGGGAGATGATGCGATTGAGGTTGACGAGCCCACACAAGAGTACCAGAGCTGATATACTACCACGACGCGTCGTTTTATACAACCTCATGATGAAGAAGCGACCCATTTACCGCAGCCGCACGTACCTTCAGATAGCTTAACTTCATGTATATTTCGTCTCCTTACAGTGGTAATCTGGTAGACGCCTCTTACTCCGTCGAACACTTGAACTCGATGATAATCCGCCTTCTCTCGAATTTCCCTCATTTTTAGGTCTATTTTGGGAGGGAACATTCCAACGCACGTCTGGTACGTATCACGTCGCTTGCAAAAATATGTGTTTGACTGGATGAAAGTGAATCGGACTAGAGCAGTGATTGGTAGGTCTCGGCCACCCTTCAAAATATTGTTGAGGCACTCGCTAGCGTTTGTCGTCATGGAACCCCAGCGTCTTCCATCGTCGTCGAATGCAAGAGACCACGTATCCCAAGGAATGCTGTCTAACCAGCTTATGACATGGGGTCTATCATGCAGTAGCTCCATAAGTTCCTTATACTCATTTGCAAATTTAATCTTCTGTCTTTGGTATACCACGTGCCCCATTTTTTTCTTCAGCGACGAGTCCTTCACCTTCACGTTGAAATTGCTCTGTAAGTGTCTGATACAGACACGGTGGTACGCATGAGGAGCAATCCACTCTGGTTCCTGCATCGCATTCATAATGCCTTTGTGACGATCTGATATGACACATAACCCGTCCCGATTAGTCACCCCCTCGCGTATACACTTCATGAACCACTTCCAGCTAGAATTATTCTCACTTTCCACTAGGGCAAACGCAATGGGAAGGATGTGGTTATTCGCGTCCAAGGCCACAGCCACAAGTAGCTTTCCGTTATATTTTCCGTACAAGTGTGTGCCATCAATGGACAAAACGGGTCTGCAGTGCGTGAAGGCGGCAATAGCTGGGCCAAATGCCCAAAAAATCCGATTTACCACCATATGCATATCCTCATCGCGGTTGCGCTGCCACTTCACATATGTTCCTTTATTTGAATCTTGTAAGGCTTGAAAAAAATGGGGAAGCTTTCGAAACGATTCGTCCCAATCACCAAATATGTTAAGCAAGGCTTGTTGTCTAGTCTGCCACGCCTTCAAATACCGTATTTCCAATCCGTAATCCTTGAATATTCTTACTTTGATTTCACCGGGTGTCAATCTCAACCGTTCGCTAATCACGTCGCCAATCTCCATGGCTATGAAATGTCTCGTCATGTGTACATTCTCCTTTGAAATAAAATCGGTATTGCAAATATGATCGCCTCGAGACTTGGTTACTTCCCAGTATTGTTTGTTTTTTTTCCATGATTCTGAGCCTCCGGGACAATTATCCTCCCCCTCCCGACAGTGAAGAATCAACAGGTGAGAGTCTGACTCTCTTGTGTAATATTCAACGCGGTTCAGGATAGAGTACCTCTGAACCGCATAAATGACATCAGCTTTGATTCCGAACGTCGCTCCAACCCCAATTTTCCCATAATTGGTCTGCCTTCGATCCAGGAACTCGTCATCAGGTTCATTTGTATCCCACGCCGATACGTCTGTAAATCCGGGGATATCCCACACGAGTTGCGGTTCTGGAACATTTGGATTACCCTCCATATCCATTTCCTATAACATTTCCATCTCGTCCCTATCATACTCATCTTGTACTGGCATGTCTAGTGATTCGAATGTTGACACCATAGGATCAAATTCAAGGTCTTCATTATTTTGGATGAGGGAGGGAAATGCAACGTAGGGGAATCAACAATGTATGAAAATGGAAAATTATGATAGCAAGGTTAGTGAAGATACAGAGAGACATGCAGTTGGAGGTCCTCTTTATTGACAAATACGGAACGAAGGAGGGCCTGTTATTAATATGAGACCGGCAACATCATTGCTGGTCTAATTATTGAGCAACATGTTCACACTTTCGACATGATTTGCCGTGACAGAAAATTGTGCAGGCTTTCGACATGATTTGACAATACAGTAAATTTTCCAAGCTTTGAAGGAAAATTAGGCAGGCTTTCTACATGATTTGACAACAGACCAAATTTTGCAGGCTTTCAACATGATTTGACATGATACGAAATCGAGACAGAAAATTTTGCAGTCTTTAAACATGAGTTGACATGACCCGAAATTGTATACAGAGTCATTATGAGATCGGCAATATGATTGCCGGTCTCATAATAAACCTAAGATCAACAATTGGTCAAATCTGTTTTTCACCCAGATGAAATCGGTAACAATATTACCGGTTTCTTAAACAAATCGATAATATTATTACCGGGTGACACATGGCAGCCGAATTTGCACAAATCAGCCACCTCGGCTGATTTTTGAAGAGATCGGAAACAATGTTCCCGATCTCCTCGGAAATATCATTAACCGATAATATTATTATCGGAAAGATTAAAAAATGGACCATTTCAGAAATGAAGTTAAGAACGCAATTCTAAATTTTTTTCCAATTTCGCAACCCATCTTCTAGAAAATTCCTCGAATTATATTCCGCCAAACCCTACCATTATGGAATTCCGCCAGCTTCCCCATTAAAGTTGATCACTTTGTTTTATTCTCTTGGGGCGATCCCCCTCTCCGTCTTCCATCTCACCTTTCTCAGCTTTCACTGAATTTATTAGTGGATTTGAGTTTGTGTTGTGTCGTAAAATTTTGGGATTGTTTCGTTTTTCAGCTTTTGGGGTTCGGATTTTTGTTTTGTTGAAGAGTCGAGTGATGGCTGTCGAGGGTGGATCGGGTTCGGCCGCCGACTCGTACATTGGGAGCTTGATTAGCTTGACGTCGAAAAGTGAGATGAGATATGAAGGTGTTTTGTATAACATCAACACCGAAGAGTCCAGTATCGGACTGCAAAATGGTAATTGATTTGTTTTATTTTGTTATTATTATTTTTAGGTTTTGATTGGGGGAAGTTATTTATTGGGGTTGATCTGGTGATTTGGTTATAAACGGTGGAGGGAGGAAATGGAGAGGAAGTTGGGATGTGAAAGTTCTGAACTTGAATTTGGGTTGGTTTTGGGGATGCTTGCATGTTGTTGGTTTTTTTCAGTGTGATACTAGATGTGGTAAACTTAGATAACACCTTTTTCATCTACTAAAATGGGATTGTTGATTATAGAAGCTGTTGTTGTGTATTGGCTAGTGTTGAAGCTCATGAAGAGGACAATGGATGAAAGTGTCTTTGTGCTTTCTTGGAATATTAGCTGATATTGATGATGGAATGGCATTTTCAAACTTTGATTGGTGTATTCTTGTTTCAAGAAGGCTATTACTAATGGTGATCTTTTGTTGTTTTTAGTGTTTGATGTGCCACGTATTTCTGTATTACAATTTTAGCTAGCTAGCTGACATTGTTACACGTAAAAAGAGCTGCATGCATTCAGTTGAGTGTTTAGTTATGAATTCTTATTGTGTTCCATGTTCAATGCAGTAAGATCCTTTGGAACTGAGGGAAGAAAGAAAGATGGTCCGCAAATTCCTCCTAGTGAAAAAGTGTACGAGTACATACTGTTTCGTGGAAGTGACATTAAGGTGTGTTATCATTTTTCAGATTAGCAAATGAGTTGTGTCACTGATAGGGCTATTAAGTTAATACTTTGTTACGAATGTTTAAGAGTTTCACATTGAGTTCTAGATATTTTTAAACTGAAAAATATAAGCGGCCGTCAGGACTCACAGATTTTCATTCAATTATAGTTGCATGATTTTTTTACAGCGTTTGACTGTTTTTTCTTCTTTTATGCAAGGATTTGCAAGTAAAATCCTCTCCTGCTGCTCAGAATTCCTCACCTGTTAACAATGATCCAGCTATTATTCAGGTTGTTGAATAGACCCTTTTTGTTTCATAATGCCTTGATGTCGGCTTACTGGCTCCTAAATTGTGGTATTATAATGGCAGTCTCAGAATCCTCACGCAGCTCTGGCATCTACAAATCTGCATTCTGTTGTTGTCAGTACCACGGCAGATACAAGTTTGCAAACTTCACAGTTGGGGATGCCTGAATCTAATCAGAATGGTGCTTCATTGTATCAACCTGGGAGAAGCGTAGGATCATGGGGACCTTCACCGCCAAGTGCCAATGGTAGTGGAATTGGTATGCCAATGTACTGGCAAGGATATTATGCACCTCCAAATGGGCTTCCTTCTCATCAATATCAGCAGCCATTGATGCGGCCTCCAGGGCTGTCAATGCCTTCTTTGCTACACCAGCAGATGCCTCCACAAATGCCGCCGTCTCTCCAGCAGCACATGCCTTCCTCTCTCCAGCAGAAAATGCCTTCCTCTATCCAGCAGCACATGCCTTCCTCTATCCAGCAGCAGATACCTTCCTCTCTCCAGCAGCACATGCCTTCCTCTCTCCAGTGGCAGTCTCTCCCGCAGCTGATGCCTTCTTCTCTCCAGCAGCAGATGCCTTCTTTATTTCAGCAGCCATTGCAATATCCCAATTTTAGTGCTCCTTTGCCTAATGGATCCTCAAGTTTACCAGCAGCACCATCATTGTTTCCATCTGGAACTAGTACAGGTATTACAACCTCAACGTCAATCTCTTCGTCATCAACAACTTTTCCTTCAAGTTTTTTACCGACTTTGACTGTACTCCCGGTTACTAGTTTAGCATTAGATGCAGTATCCAGTTTAATCCCCATTAAGGCTCCTATTGCTGCTATTAAAACTCCAGTTACCAGCTTGTCTCCAGCCTCATTGCTGTTAAGTTCTGGTTTGGATGGAAATGCCCTTTTACAGCCATTGTCCAGCAGACCTATCACAACTACTAGCCCAGCCCCGGATCAGAATGAGAATGTGCCACATTCAGTGCCCTCTAATGTTGCGGCAGCCAATCCAATGGCAATCTCAACACAAGCTCCTGCACCAGCTCTGTTAACCCCAGGTCATTTGTTGAAGTCCTCGTCAATCTCTTTAGTCCCATCTTCGCAAACAGTTCATAAAGATGTAGAAGTAGTTCGAGTATCATCCTCATCAGTACCAGAACCTTCGGCCTCTGTTGACTTAAAAGTTAAGCCGCCAACTCAACCGTTGTCAACACCTTCAATGCCTAATTATAAGGTACTATTGAAACATTATAGGCGTCCTTTGTTTCTTCTTACCTAATTAGGGTATGATTTGAATTGTATGTTCATGTGTATTTCAATGTTTCTAGCCAAATGCGGCCCGCACTCAGTCTTATCATGGATATAAGGGACGTGGAAGAGGGCGAGGAAGAATGGTAATGTCTCTAACTTAATATCGCTGTTTTGTAATAATTAGTCTTATCACTTTAACAAGAATGCAAATAAGCTCTTTGTCAAATGAGTTGAACTGATAACTTATCAGTTATGATTTCAAAGTGACATAGATATTTCTTTCGCATATAGGATCAGGAAAATTAATTCCAACATAGAGAACCAAATAGTTTTACTATCTTTATTCTTGCAATATTTGTCTTTTTAGAAGTTCTAGACTTGATGCTTGTGATGTCGAATTTTATTCTTAGGCCTACGGGACTGACTGATATGTACAGTGGGGTTATGTATCTTTGTTTTCAGAATTCAAGCCTCTTGACGACTTTTAGTGAAGACTTTGATTTTACGGCAATGAATGAGAAATTTAATAAGGATGAAGTATGGGGACATCTTGGAAAGAGCAGCAAATCGCTTGATCAGGAGGATGAAAAGCATGGGGATGAGGAATTTTCCCAATATGAAGAATTTGGTTTGCCAAAGATTGATATTATGGTACTTTGTTGATTCTCATATAATTTTTGGTTTTGGTAAAATATAAGCCCTATGTGTAGTTGTGTTAATCGCGTGCATTGTTTTACTACAGCCTGTTTATAACAAGGATGACTTCTTTGATTCATTATCATCCAACACACGAGATCAGGAATCAAACCGCGGGAGACACTGGTTTTCCGAGCAAAGGAAAATTGATATGGAGGTAACATCAAACCATATCAAATACAGACAAATAAAATGGTCTTTTTAGTTCAAGAATTTATAGTTAATTTCCATCTTGCTGTATTCATTACTGTACATACAGACATTTGGCGAGTTCTCAAGGTATCGCGGTAGTAGAGGCAGGCATGGACCTGGTCGTGGAGGTGGTGGTCGCTATCGAGGTTCTTACTATGGCAGAGACTTTGGGAGGGGAGGATATGGCTATGAAAGGATCAGGGGGCGTGGGGGTCCCAACTGAGCTCCCATTCAATGTCAGCAACGGGTGGTATTCTCTTGCTCTGATAATTGCTAAGCTAAACGCTTGTAACGTGTGTTTTACCTTGATACCTTTTTTTCCCACCCGGGACTCAGGTCATGCTTATATGCATGACTAAGGGTAGCAGTAGTAGTTCTAATCCCTAAAAATTTACAGATGGAACCGCTTATGGAAGATGGTTTCTGTAATATGCTCACTACTCGCAGTTGCTTTACAATAGATTATACATTATTGTTGATGTTGGAATATGGTGAGTTACATGCAGGCAGCTGCGGAAACTTTGCACAGAGTTCCAGCATACGTTATTTCTTCCCAGCAGCATGTAGAAAGCCGCAGCAATTTTTAGGTTGAATCCCCTAGCAGAAAAGAACAGTGCTTTGATCAAACCAGTCCTTTGTACTCGCCCACTTTAAACTCCATCTTGTCAAACTTTCAAGCTCCTCATGTCGCTGGACTTGATCTGTTTCTAAGATATTATTTACAGACGAACTAGCTAACTGGTTGGAATACGCGCCACCATGTCCAGCTTTGATGTCAATCTTCTGGAATGAGAATCTGACAACTTATTCTACCATTAAGTTAAAGGGTAGCCAGTGCATAAACATATTTCTGGAGCGACACAAAGTTTGAAGCTTTATCTCAGTTTAGAATTTCTAGTTGACATCTCAACTCCCAACACAGATCCAGCACTGATTTTTTGAATACCCAGATAAAGTAATCAGCTTTTAATGTTAAATTAATTATTGTTATCATTATTTATGGCCAGATCCAATTCCAAATGAGTACTGACGTGTCCCCTCTCCTGTCGGTGCCGGCTGCTTTCTGTCACACATATGCCACTTCACTAACAACTGAGCTCCTTATAAGTCCAAACACAGTGAGCTAATGAGTGCTTAGAAATGGCTACTGGCAGAAGCTCTCCCTCATCATTTCCTCTGCTACTGTTTGCTAGAGTTTCTGGGTTTATGATTTCCACACTTGTTGTTTCTTGGGCTCTTTTGTACAGGGCCAGCTTCATTCCTCACCCTGCTGCTGCTCAAGAAACCCTAATTTTCTCAGTAAGCTACTACTCATCTCGAAAAAAATTGCTGCATTTGGTTTTTTGTTGAGTCTGGGTTAATGGGTTTCTAAAATTTGGGCCTTTTTGCAGGTGCTTCATCCTCTACTCATGGTGATTGGCTTCATCTTGATCAGTGGAGAAGGTGAGTAGAGCAACCAAACCCTAAACACCCATCTGGGCATAACTTTTTCTTGCTGATTGATTCTTGAGTTTGCGAAAAAAATTTAGAAATACTTTCTTTTTAAATTTGGCTCTCTCAAATACGTATGCAAATAAGGTTTGAGGAATGCTCCGTGCATTTCTCAACAAATCGATTATATCATTGTCGGATTCCTTACAAAACTGTCGATGTGAAAAATATGAGTTAAGTCAGTTGCCACGTACAATCCGAGTATGTTATTGTCGGTCTTATATTGAAACCGACAATAACATAACTGGTACGACTGGAAAAAATAGATCTGCAATCTCCTTCTCTTTTCCATCTTGAAAACAATCCGGCTGGCTTCTTCTCTCCTTCCTGCTGTTGATTTCCTTCTCTTCCGGACAGAGTCGTGCTCCTCTCAACATAACCGGTTATCTCTTCTCCGCAATCAATCCGGGATCGATCCGCAAGTATGTTGGCTCCGCAAGTATGTTGGCGACTTGAGGATCGCAAGGTTAGTTTTCGGGTTAGGTTTAGAGCTGATTGTGGTGTTGTTGCTGGCGGCAACACATTTTGCCCTAAACCTATGCATGATTGTTGCTAACGGCACCACAATCAGCCCTTAACCTAAACGGATTAGAGGATGAATGTTATGTATGTTTTGAATGCAGGGTTTCAGCAGGGTTTTGTTGTGGTGATTTGGGTTTAGGGTTGATTGATCTTCCATGTTTTGCGCCGTTGATTGTGATTGTCGTCATGTTTAGTATGATGATGTGTATGAAATTTTTTTTTATGATGATGTGTATGAATTTTTTTATGATGATTATGATGATGAATATTGGAGGATGATCATGATGATGAAGGTGATGACGAATTTGATGAATGTGAGGATGAATATGATGCTGATAATGAAGATGCTGCTGATGGTGAGGATGTTGAATGAGTGTGCGATATTTTTGTAAATGCAGATGGGTATAGAACACATAGTGGAGCCGAGTCCGATTGATGACTCCATTTCGACCCAACAACGTAGACACCGTTCGGGTGAAGTGTGAGTTGATCCTGTAAGTGCACACTTGTTCAATTAATCATAATGTGGTTGGTATTCCAAATGTAATTCTTGGATTGACATTTATTTTGTTTACAACAAGCCGGAAAAAACTTGAAGTTGGTCCATCGCACGATGTGGGAAATGGACTCCCGGATTGTCCCTTTTGTTGCTAGAGCTGGATTTTACCCATGGACTCAGATGTAGAATATTGAAGTGGATCACCCATTAATCACTGCACTTGTTGAACTATGGAAACCGGAGATTTCACATGAGGATGGGAGAGTGTACTGTCACCCTGCAAGATGTGAGTTTGTTGACAGGATTACCAGTTGAAGGAGAAGTGGTCACTGTTACAGATGAACATGATTGGAGAAGACTGTCCATAAGGTTGCTCGGTGCCCACTCGGAATGTTCATAGATAACATGAAGGTCATATCCGTGGAGCGTCGAAAGATGACCTGAAGAGGTATGCATAACCCGTCGTGACTAGTCACTTCATCTCATAGGAACTTCTTGAAACATTTCCAACTGGAGTTGTTCTCACTCGCAATCAAAGCAAATGCGAGGGGCAAGATGTGGTTGTTCGCGTCCAATGACACAGCCACAAGCAGTTTTTCGTTATACTTCCCATACAAAAGCGGGTCATCAAAGCGGGTCTACAATGCGTGAAGGCCTCAGTAGCTGAGCCAGTGCCCAAAATACGCGATTAATGACCATTCAAACATTTTCCTCATCGGGGTTGCGATGCCACTTCAGACCGTACCACTTGATCTAATCAAATTAAGACACTATATTTAACATGAAATATTTTCAAAGCCTCAAATGTATCACTGAAGGGAAGGGAAGGGAGATGCAGCCTTGGGGGAAGTAGAAATGAATGAGAAGGAAGGGAAAGCAGGGAGATGCAGCCTTGGGGGAAGTAGAAATGAATGAGAAGGAAGGGAAGGGAAGGCCGGGAGATGCAGTCTTGCGAGAAGCAGAAATGAATGAGAAATGAGGAACGTAGGAGAGATATTTATCAAGAAGAATTTCCATGAGACCGATTATATCATAACTGGTCTCATTATTGATCAACATGTGCTTCGATAGTCGACAGGCTTTGCCAGACTTTACTAGACATTATGAGACCAATTATGTTATTGCCGGTTTCATTATGAGCCCGACAATAACATAACTGGATTGTACGTGGCGGCTGACTTGGCCCATATTTTCCACCTCGGCTGTTTTGTAAGGAACACGACAATGCTATAACCGATTTGTTGAGAAATGTAAGAAACCGATAATGTCAACATCGGGAACAATATGAACGGGGCATACTGAAACCTTATTTGCAAACAACGTATTTGAGAAAGCCAAATTTAAAAAGAACGTATTTCTAAATTTTTTTCTGAATTTGCTGGATTGATATCTGATCTGAGCTTTTTTGTATGTGATTGTTGCTTCTTCTGTGTACAGCAATTTTGGTACACAGGTGGTTGCCTGGGTCCATGAATTTCAAGAAATCTGTGCATTTATGCTTGCAAGGTGTGGCTTTAGCTTCTGGGGTTTTTGGGATATGGACCAAGTTCCATGGAGAAGATGGAGTTGTTGCTAATTTCTATAGTCTGCATTCATGGATGGGCTTGATATGCATCTCATTATTCGGCTTCCAGGTATCAATCTTCACAAGTCCACAAACATGGTGCATTATTGTGTGTGAAGTACTTATATCAATTATGCCCAATTGAGCTTTGATGATATGAGAGGGCTGAATGTGCTTGGTCATGTAAAGTTTGAAGTTTGTCTTAGTAATGATGTGCTGATAGAAGATGATGGATTCTTAGATCTCCGGCTTGATGAACATTTGCTGACTTTAAATCTAACAGTTGGTGTCACCTGATGCAGTGGCTTATAGGATTCTTGAGCTTCTGGCATAGAGGCGAGAAGAGAACCACCCGAGTCAGAATCCTGCCCTGGCACATCTTTCTTGGTCTTTACACGTATGGTTTGGCAGTTGCAACGGCGGAGACAGGGCTATTAGAGAAGCTGACTTTCTTGCAAACCAGACGGAACCTATCCAAGCATAGTCCAGAGTCTATGGTTGTAAATAGCATAGGAATCGGCTTGGCTTTGCTCTGTGGCATTGTGATCTTGGCTGCTATTTTACCCAAGTATCAAGCCTCTCAGTTCAATATCAACTACTCCGACAAGAAAAGATTGTCCAACTGATGCAAGTGAGAAAGTATGTACCTTTGACCTTAAAAATTCCTCACTGGCACCTTTGGATTATCGGATATTAGTGGCATCATGGCTCTTCTGGTTATAGTTCAAATACAGTCAGCCTCGGGCGATAAGGGCCAAAGGACTATCTGAAAGCTTGTAAACCAGCTGCGTTAGGGTCGCATATTTTTTGTCCTCTGAGGTGCAAGTAGGCACAAACACCATATGTGTTGGATAAGAAGCTTTTTGGCTCCTGCCCACCAGTGGGGCAGTGGTTCTCTAGTCCAACCTCATCTCACCACTCTCTTTCAGTCCATGCATTATTCTCCTGCTAGGAATCACAGTCTCCCATCAGGCCATAATCATCCATTGGGATGAAACTTGATCACTGTTGAAGCTTGAAACCACCAAATGACCCACTGATAAAAATGGACTAAAAAGACTCTTTTAACAAAAGCCAAAATGGGATACCAATGAAACAGTCAAGTGTCATAACCTGAAGCTAAAAGCTTGTTCACTTTTTAGCCACAAATCTTTCCATATGCACCAATCCATTTACCCAACTCCAAGCAATTAAATGACAACCCAATCTTTGTCTCTTCAAACCTCAATCATCCACGGCTTTCCTTCTCAGCCAAACAATGTAAGCACAACACAAGATTGCATTTAAGACCCAATACTTTCTTTGTCTCATTACTCCTTTCATCATTCATAAATCATACTAAACTCAACCTTAACCAAGGTACTCAAAAATTGCAACTGGGTTGACTCGGGCCAAACATGAATATTTACAGGTTTGTTACAAATGTAAGACATTCACGACCGAGTTTAAAACCAATAAATCAGCCACTAAACACAAAGGTATTAGGGTGACAAGGGCAGAAACCCAACTAGGCAGACACTTGTTTTATGTTCATATTTTGACAGTGTGATAAGAGTCTCTTTCAATCCCCCATTGTCTTTCTGGCTTCATCTTCCTTGGATGAATTCAGAAAACTCTTCACTTACCGGTAAAATTTTAATCCTTTTGGATTTGGAGCAAGTGCAGCCACTAGATATTCTGGTGGCTTCTGTAGCTTAAAACGTGATAGTGTTGCATTGTTTCATGTTAACCAGTCCTGACCGTAACTCGATGATAATGCTCGTCTGATGTTCCATTCTCTTCACATGGGGTTTCTTTGTTCGCTCTAAATGTTGTCTTTTTGAGGTTGTTTATCAATTAGGGCTTCTGGGTGTGCGGGTTTGTGCTGTTTCGGCGTAGTTTGGGTTACTGGTTTGAGGTTTTGGGAATGGATGTTGGGGAAAGATGGCTGCTTTTGGGTTGTTTTGGATTTGCGGTTGTGGAAAGTTTGTAGCTTTTTGTGAATTATTAATACCCACATCCATATGATTATCAGGCTAGGTTTGTTGGTTGCTGCTTCAATTGCAGCTCTTGCAGTTAAGCAGAGTAAAGTCAAGTCATCAAGTCCATCAGATTCTGTACCCAAGCCTTCAGGTATGCATCAACCTTTTCAAATTTCAGTCAGTTGATTTACTTTGTTTCATTCATTCAGTTGTTTGGTTGGTTTGTGTTGGAAATGTATATCGATGTTTTTAGCTTGTAGACATGAAAAATTGTCTATTCGCTCGAGTTGTGTCCAATGTCAAGCTGATTGCCTTTCTTAATGGTTTCTCAGAAGATGGCGAAACCCTGCTCGAAGAGATTGAAAGGAGAAGTGGGGATGAAGAGCAGCAGCTTAGCTGTTCTGATGACAGTCGTGCTGAGGATGATGTGAGTATATGTTATGGAGCTTTGGTTCAGCGTTTTTTAATGTTGTCTTGGATTTTAATTTCTTGCAAAAATGTGTTGAAATGATTTAAGGTGGGAGATGAGGAGGAAAATGGGAGTGGCGAGGAGGAGGAGGAGGAAGAGGAAAAAGAGGAGGTGAAATTGATTAACAGTGAGATAAAGCAGCCATCTAACATGAGCCGATTTAGTCTCGAGTATGCGGAGATGCTGCCTGAATTTGAGAGCCTTTTATCCGGAGAGATTGATTTGCCATACCCGAGAGACAGGTTTGATGTGGAGAGAAAAGCTGAGGCAGAGAAAGACAGACAATATCACGCTGAGATAGCAAAAAATGCAAATGAACTTGAACGTCTGCGCAGCCTTGTTAGAGAATTAGAGGAGAGGGAAGTAAAGCTTGAAGGCGAGCTGCTTGAATACTATGGGCTGAAGGAGCAGGAATCCGATATTGTTGAGTTGCAAAGACAGCTGAAGATCAAGTCCGTTGAGATTGATATGTTGAATATAACAATCAACTCGTTGCAATCTGAGAGAAAGAAACTTCAGGATGAAATTATGCTAGGAGCTGCGACAAAAAAAGAACTTGAGATGGCGAGGAATAAGATTAAGGAGCTCCAGAAGCAGATGCAACTTCAGGCCAATCAGACAAAGTCTCAGCTGTTGCTGCTTAAACAGCAGGTTTCTGGTCTTCAGTCGAAGGAGGAGGAGGCAGCAAAAATGGACACGGATACCGGTAAGAAGCTTAAAGCTGTGAAGGAGTTGGAAGTGGAAGTTGTGGAGCTGAAAAGGAAAAATAGAGAGCTTCAGCATGAGAAGAGAGAACTGATTGTGAAGCTGGATTCAGCCGAAGCAAAAGTGAAAGAGCTTTCCAGCATGACCGAGGTAACAAAAATCTTTCATAACATTCGACAATTTCATTCTGCTTACATATTTGCTTTTCTTATAATCATCGCTGCTGATGTATGCGTGTGTAGAGTGACAGAGTTTTGAAGGTTAGAGAGGAGGTGAATAACTTGAAGCATGCCAATGAAGACTTGGCGAAGCAAGTTGAAGGTCTTCAGATGAACAGGTTTAGCGAAGTTGAGGAGCTTGTGTACCTTCGTTGGGTCAATGCGTGCTTGAGGTTTGAGCTAAAAAACTACCAAACCCCATCTGGGAAAATGTCAGCCCGAGACCTGAACAAGAATTTGAGTCCGAGATCTCAAGAAAGAGCTAAACAGCTTATGTTGGAGTACGCAGGGTCAGAGCGCGGGCAAGGGGACACAGACGCAGAGAGCAACTTTTCAGGTCCATCTTCCCCTGGAAGTGAGGATTTTGACAATGCTTCCATGGATAGTTCCTTTAGTAAATACAGCAGCATCAGTAAAAAACCAAGCTTAATGCAAAAGCTGAAGAAATGGGGCAAGAGCAAAGATGACTCCAGCGCCATGCCATCGCCTGCTAGATCTTTCGGAGGAGCCTCACCAGGAAGGCCTAGCTTAAATAGACCAAAGGGTCCGCTAGAAGCGCTTATGCTAAGGAACACAAGTGATAGTGTAGCCATCACTAGTTATGGGCAAGTCGACCAGGATAATCTTGAGTCGCCCACTACCCCAACTCCTCCACCCATTCGGACACGGGTGCCATTACCATCCAATGACTCCCTCAATTCTGTCGCATCGTCGTTTCAGTTAATGTCAAAATCAGTCGAGGGATCTATGGATGAAAAATACCCTGCATACAAGGACAGGCATAAGTTGGCTTTAGAGAGGGAGAAGCAAATTAAGGAAAAAGCGGAGATTGCAAGGTCAGAAAGGTTTGGAGAGGGTTCGACATTGAATCCAGCTTTTAACTTCAGACCGAAACTAGATAAGCAAAACTCCGTGCCTCTACCGCCTAGACCTACTCAAATGAAGGAAAAACCAACCACAACAGGCGATGTGGTTACCATTGACGCCTCAAGTGAAAGTACACCATCTGATCCACAGGCAGTGAGCAGAATGAAACCAATTCAGATCGAGAAAAGACCTCCTAGAGTTCTTAGGCCACCTCCTACATCCGTAGGAGGTGCTTCAGCTGCACCAAAAGTGAATGCTCCTTCTGGTGGAGGTCCACCACCCCCACCTCCTCCACCGGGTGCTCCTCCTCCACCACCTCTACCAGGTGGACCACCTCGTCCACCTCCACCTCCTGGAAGCTTAGGCAAAGGAGGAGCTGGTGGTGATAAGGTTCATCGTGCACCTGAACTGGTCGAGTTCTATCAGTCCTTGATGAAGCGCGAAGCAAAGAAGGATACAGCGGTGATCTCATCTACATCAAACTCAAATGAAGCAAGGAGCAATATGATTGGGGAGATAGAAAATCGATCAACATTCCTATTAGCTGTAAGCGACCATTTAAATCATATTCTCTCCTTACACTAGTGTTCTAGCATTATTCTCAAGTTCCATGAACTGAAATTGTATGAAATGCAGGTAAAAGCGGATGTGGAAACTCAAGGTGATTTTGTCAATTCACTAGCAGCAGAAGTCCGAGCAGCTACATTTACCAAAATCGAAGATTTATTGGCATTTGTGAACTGGCTGGATGAAGAACTCTCATTTTTGGTATGAACACTAAATTTTACCAAGGGAAATCGATTGTTAGAACTTCTACAATTGCTTTCCGGCACCCATAAAACTCTTTGGTGCTAACTGACATGATTTGTTGTTCGCTCTCATTTCACAAAATCTTGTTCAATTACTCTCCACAGGTCGATGAGCGTGCAGTTCTCAAGCATTTTGATTGGCCTGAAGGAAAAGCCGATGCATTACGTGAGGCTGCCTTCGAATATCAAGATTTAATGAAATTGGAGAAGCAGGTATCCATTTTTGAAGATGATCCCAAGCTTTCTTGTGATGCTGCATTAAAGAAGATGTACAAGATGCTCGAGAAGTAAGATTTTACTTTTGTCGTTGCTCATTGTTATAAGATCATTTGTGATAGAGTTTGAATCAATGGTAAGAAATTTATCCTTCATGGAAATAACACTTTTGAATTTAATTTCAGGGTGGAACAAAGTGTTTATGCTCTTCTACGAACAAGGGACATGGCCATTTCTAGATACAAGGAGTTTGGAATACCAACTGACTGGTTACAGGATTCAGGAGTCGTCGGCAAGGTATCCTGTATATCTATCTACTCAGCATACATATCGGTTTAAGGTTCACCATTTTGATCTATATGAACCCAAAATCCTTAAAAATATGCATGAATTACTGCAGATTAAGCTTTCATCGGTCCAGCTGGCGAAGAAGTACATGAAACGCGTAGCAACTGAGCTTGATGCACTAGCGGGACCTGAGAAGGAACCAAATAGAGAATTTATAGTCTTGCAGGGTGTACGTTTTGCCTTCCGTGTTCATCAGGTGAGTATCCTCTGCTGCCAAACTTGACCCAAATCCAACCACACATTGAAAAAACTTTGGTCGAACATTTTAATCTTCTATTTAAGAAATGTAAACCAGCTAATGTTCAAATTTTGAATAAATGCCAGTTTGCTGGAGGCTTTGACGCTGAGAGTATGAAGGCTTTTGAAGAACTGAGAAGTCGCGTCGGCAGTAGCAACCAAGGTGGCGAAGCAAGCAAGATGGAAGCCACATGAGTACGTTCAAACAATTACATGGTTAATTTCTTTATATACTCGTGGTCGGCTTGAGTTGCTGCGTGGTGTCATTTTGCTAAAATACATATCATACAAGACCCATTTCGGCTGTAAGAAACAGAAAAGAAAAAAATATATACACTCACTGCTTTTTTGAAAGCCTCTGTGAATTTGTGGAACCCTCTAAATCTTACACCATTATTGACATGAATAAAGCGAATCTTACTGTGATGAGTCCGTATCAAGTGATCTTAGATCTAAGAACACAGTTCTGAGTATGTTATGCTTAGACTTGCAGGTGAACTGAGCTAATAGAGAAGCATCTTTGTTTCGCTATAGTAGTGTAAAAATATATGCTTGCCCATGAAGTGCCGTGGCGTCACGGTTACTTATTTATATCGAAAAAAATTATATACTATATCGTAATGATATATGTCTGTGCAAGATTCATCTGCAATCTTTTCCTGGCTTAGTTCATCTGTTGAGAGACATACATTGGATTTTTCAAGATAATTCATTTGATCTTACATTTGTAGTACAAAACTGCAGACATGGAACAAGAAGATGGCTTACAGGTAAATTGGCTGTTTTGATTTCTCTTCCTGAATGCCTTCTTGTTCAGTGGTGCAATGGGTTCGGACCTGTTGGGACTCGTCGTTTTTCGGCCCCATACAAAGGGTCAACCTCGCTTTCAGGTGGCTGATATCTGTACTGGTGGTGATGGGCAGCATGGTGTAAGAAGGGCGAGAAGTCGAATGTGGTTGTGAGTAGAATCTTCCTGTTATTATTAGACTTGTGTTGTTGTTGCTCCTCCTCTCCTTTGTTGCTCCACCTGATGTCTTCTTTCTGAGCGTATTGGTGAAAGGATAACAGAATGCAAATCCACAGGATGATGAGGAACAGAATATGAGACGGGGACATTTTTAAGGCCATAACAATGGAAGAAGCAATAAAGGGGAGGGTAGAGGATGAGGGGAGGAGGCATAGGCATAGGATTTGAAGCAAGCATTCATGTCTTAGAGTTGCTAGTATAAAGGATTTTAGTTTAGGACCCTCCTCTAGGACAGTTTGACCAGGTTAAATACATGTAGAGATGAACAGCAGGAAGACTGAGAGAGATCCTTAAAAACTGGGTTTAGTCACCACATGTGTGCTTACTGATCCCTTTAAGCTTCTTCCATGAGTCGAGGCTTGCAAGTTACTTCTCTCCTATGTGTTTAAAGCAATGAATGCTTCATGTTCCCAATGGGAGTTTCTTAAGCTTCAAGGAAACTCAATAGGGTCTGGTCTCCTTGATTTCTTGATAAATCACATGTTTGGGTTAGCGTCATAGATCTTAAGCATTGAATTACATCCCATCCTCTTGAACTGAGTACCCTTTAGGTCGATTTTCGGGTATAACCCTTGTTGTGTGGGTGAACTTGGCTTGTAGCACGCAGCAAGTCCAGTGATGTCTCTCTCTCTCCCTTCTTAAGCTTGCTTGGGCTCTACCATTGTGAAATTACAAAGAGATTCAAATTGACTAGGAGCTACAAAGGATCTTCTTATCCATTGAAATAGCAAATCTATTAGATGTAGATTTTTAAAGCACATAAATATTAACAATGTGACCTGATTCCACAAGTCAACAACCATGTATGAAAACACTTTCTTGGGCCAGCCCCTAGAAAGGGTTTAGGGTATGAATATGAAAAGATGTCTCTGAGTCATGCATTTGCCCATTCTGTAAAACAAGCTATGAGGGAGAGGGAGGCTACACATTTAGTAGTAATAATTCGATTTGAAGAGTATGTTTGCCAATATTCAGGAATTGCAAAATGTTGATTAAAGTGCTTGGTGCTTGGTGATCATGAACAATGACTAAACCCTAGCTTGCAGCATTGAGCAAATTTAGCTCAATTTGGGCTAAAGTGTCATGTAGGGTTTGCAGTGTTCATCCGTATAGGTGCAGTGACTTGCTTTATACCATACCCTCTGGATACCCTCATATTTCTTGTCTTCACCAAAGCATGCACGAACATTTGAATGGATGGTTCAATCTTGTGATCTCAAGTACTCACTCAAGCTTGGGAGCCGGCTAGGGCAGATTTAGCAGTAGTGGTGCAATGGGTATGTCATGATAGCATGGGATTGATGTCATCATAAACCCCACACTAGAAGGCTTGCTTGTGGTTGTGGGGTAAGCAAGCAAAGCATATGATATAGTGTGGTGGTGGTGCTATCATCAAGTGTTTGAATGAGCTAAGAATAGTAAAATATATACAACTTCGATCTCTCAATTCAATTAAGCAACCCCTCCTCTCTCTCTCTCTCTCTCTCTCTCTCTCTCTCTCTCTCTCTCTCTCTCTCTCTCTCTCTCTCTCTCTCTCTCTCTCTCTCTCTCTCTCTCTCTCTCTCTCTCTCTCTCTCTCTCTCTCTCTCTCTCTCCAATATGTTCACTAGTTTTTACTATGTGCAACAAAAAAGATGAAAAGCATGGGGGACCAAATCAGCCATGCGTGTGACCACCAAAAGGGTCCCAAAAGGGCGATGGAAGAAGGGAATGTAAGTAATATGCCATTCTAAAAAACCAACCAACAATAACATCCTTAATTCCTTACACTTTTGTATTTTCGATTTGCATCCCCGCTTTGTGAGTTGGATGAATAATGTTCGAGTGACCGTTTATTGGTAAGACGGTTACTTTATGTTCAAGCAAAGTGGGATGTGTCGGACGTGAAAAACATGTGTACGACCATGAAAGGGAGGGGTTAAAAGGGGAGGGGAGACAATGAGAGTGAGCATGTTGGTGAAAGCTAGATAGGGTTTGAGTTTTATTGTGCTTTACTTCAACCAAGCCATGAGCACATCTTCACGAAGCACAAAACACAAAGAAGAGAGAGGATTAAAGCTTGTACATTTAATGGATTTTTGTATTGTTGGAAAGGGAAGGTTCAAAAGCTAGGTTGTGGGAAGGAGACTTGCTTCAACCATGCATGCTACCAGAGTAAAAAGTGCAAGGGTTTAGTCAAATAGACTTTTGTACCTTTTTACCACAAGAGACATTGGCATGGGGTTGGTTAACACATTGATCCATCAACAACCCACTTTAGGCCAAACAAGCACCAACATGTGTCAGTTACTCGACAATACTAACTCAAGTTTGAACCAAAAGAAACACATCAAAGAGTGAGAGAGAATAAATGATGATTACTGAGATCGTTGTAATTATAAGTAGACACAAATGGGATCCTTGTGATATCTCTAATCTTAATACCATTAGCATGTAGATGAAGAAGCACTAAGCATTGTTAGTGCCTTTTTTGAGTGGTAAAAACATGATTATTAGAAATGATACTTGCTGCATACCACAAGGGTTCTAAATTGTAGTGTTTGCTTGCGAGGAGGAGCATTGAGCAGGTAAAGTTGAGTGTTGAATTCTTGAGTATCGCAGTTGATACTACAAAGGTATTTAACAAGGTGCATATACGAAAAGTCATAGTCTTAACACAAGTGATGGAGCATGCTGGTCAAAATTAAGCTCAAAGCAAAAGAGGAAGTCTAGAGGGACAAAATGAAGGAAGAATGTCAAAGCAAAGATTACATGTGTCTTAAAGGGATCATCAATCTCTGTTCCACTTACATGTTGATGATCAACGGGCAGGCAGGTAGGTTTAATTTACATAGCTCCTAGGTTGCAACTCTTACTACTACTACTACTACTAGCTGGTTCCCAACACCAAACCAAAACCCTAACAGCAAACCCAATTCATATAAACCAGAGAGAGAGAGACCAAAGTATATTCCATGTTTAGGGTTTCTGAACATGTCTCAACTAAAAAGCAGGCCTAGGTAGAAGTTTGAAGGAAGAGAGTGATTAGGTTTAATTTTGTACAGAAGCTGACGAAAAGTGGGTCTAGAGGTGTTTTAAATATGGATGGAGGTTTAGGTTTTGAAGGAGTGCGTTCCAAGACACAATGATTAAAACTGGGTTCTTGAGAAGCAGAAAAGGCTTGCTGGGGTTGGGTGTAGAATTAAAGCATCTGAAAGGTGATTTTTCTTTTCTTGAAACTCTATTTCCATTTCCATTTATTTTTATTTTTATTTTTTGGTGATGAAAGCTTTTTGTTGCTTTGCTGCAGTTTTGGTCGGTAGACAACTTTTGTCTACTCTGCCCTGCCCCTCACATTTCAATATGTCTACATATAAATAGTTTATAGCTTAAGATTTGTAGGAGTAAGAATTAAGCATTCAAGTAGAAAGAATGAATGATTCATGCCACACAAAAGTGAATAAATATAAAATTGATACTTGAAATTATTACATATTCAATCAGAGAATGCCGTGAGAAGAAAGGAAAGAAGAGAAGATCACTGCTACATATTCAATCATTACACTTCCAATTCAATTTCTATTTCATTTAACACTTCTCTATATATAAGAGAGAGAGAGTGGGTGAAAGGGATTGAAGTCGAGCAAGAAACAAAGTCTTCAGCTAGCTACCAAAACATATTACACAAACCCTCTTCCATTCTTCTTCTTCTCATTCCCTTCTCCATCACAACTGTGTTTGCCTTCTCAAAACCCACAACATCGATCATACTACGCACATACACAGCTTCCCAAGGAAAAACACCTACAAGAAGATCAAATCCGTCCCCCCAAGTCTTTAGGTTTCTTCTCTTCTCTATTCTAACTCGTCTCTGACTGTTTTTTAAAGAACACTTGTGTATGTAAATCTTATGATTTGATGTCATCTAGCTAGCTACTTGAAGATTTGGTGATGTGGGCTATTGTGATATGAAGGAAGAAGACTACTCACAGAGTATCCACAACTTTCAGGAACAGATTCTGCTGCAGCAACAAATCATGCAGTCACAAAACATGAACAACAGTAATATGTTGATGACATCATCAGACCATGTTTATGGGGGTGGCGGAGCTGGTTTGATCTTCCCATCAGAGGTCTCACCATGGTCTCTCCCCCAAGTCCACCCATTTCTTCCACCGCCGCCTTATGGAGGACCAGCAAGTGGCTTATCTTTGTTCAACAGATCAAGAATTGGGCACCAGCAGCAGCAGTATCATAATTCTCTTCAGTTTGCATATGATGGTGGTCCTTCATCAGACCACCATAACCTCAGGCTCTTATCTGAAGCTCTTGGGCCGGTAGGTGTATCGCCTTTCGGTGGCGAGCTTGGGAAGATGTCTGCCCAGGAGATCATGGATGCTAAGGCTCTTGCTGCTTCCAAGAGCCACAGTGAAGCTGAGAGAAAGCGAAGAGAACGTATCAACAATCATCTTGCTAAGCTCCGCAGCCTCCTCCCCAGCACCACCAAAGTAAGTATTACATATAAATCTTGAAATCAACTTTTTCTGTACAGTTCCTTGCTCATTTTCATCTTTAGATTCTACTTGAGATTCCCTTCCCTGTTTGGCTTCTACTTTTGATCTTTCTATTCACCCAACCTTGTATATAACTGAATTATTCTTCAGGAACAAGCAGAGGTATGATGGTTTTTAGATTCTGCTGGTTTGAATATTATGAAACATGTTGATTATTTAGTCTTTGTGATAGTTCCGAGGCATCCTTAGGATTTTGCAAAAGATGCATAAAGAGATCATTGTCATAAATTGCATGATGGATAGGAAACCATTTCAACAGCTTTACACTTGCGTGAATGTTTCTTGTCTCTAATCTACTAAACCTAGCAACTGTTATTTAAATGATAATTTTGAGTCTCTACTATTTTTACCTTGTACAATTGATAACGTTAACATTGCTGCAGACTGATAAGGCGTCATTGCTAGCTGAGGTGATCCAGCATGTGAAAGAACTAAAACGCCAGACTGCAATAATCTCAGACACCACGCTGGTCCCAAACGAGGTGGACGAGCTGACCGTAGATACCTCAGACGACGATTACGGGAAGCTAGTGATCAAAGCATCCATATGCTGCGAAGACCGGTCAGATCTCCTGCCCGAATTGATCAAAACCCTAAAGGCCATGAACCTCAAAACCCTCAAGGCTGAGATAACCACTCTAGGCAGCCGTGTAAAGAACGTTCTATTCGTCACCGGAGATGATCATTGCGAAAACGGGGATGAGATGCAAATGCACTACTCCATTAGCTCCATACAAGAGGCATTGAAGAGTGTGATTGAGAAATCTGGTGGGGGTAGCAGTGAGGATTCAGGGTCTGCTGGGAATGTCAAGAGACAACGTACTAATAATAACAATGCCAGTAACATGAACATCAGCATGCTGGAAAATAGGTCTGGTTAAGGCCGGGTATATCTTTTCACTTTTCTCTTTCGTGTGTTCATTCTATTTTGTGTGTCTGGTTTTCTCGTTCAACAAATGGGAATGGAAAATGGTGTGATCTTTTGTGTCTCTTATCCCTAGTTTTTCAAAAAAAAAAAAAAAAAAAGAAGTCAAAATATGAATGATATATATTGACCCTCATGGTCGGATCAACTGTCCTAAGTCTGATGATAGAATTAGTCCAACTAGGGTTTTTTATCCCACTAGAATGAAACAGTTTCTAATCATGAAATGGTGGATCACACTGGGGTTGGTGTAAATGAAAAAGACAAAGAGAATGGGACTAGGACAAGAAGATCAGATCAACATGATAGAAACGTTGTAAGAAAACAACAACATTAAATGAGATTCCTAAATAGAGAAAGGGATCTTTTTCGTGAGGATAGAAACCATGACGTAAGACTGAAGCCCCAGCTCCTCAAGTGAGTAAACTCCACAGACCACAATAGCATCACACTACTTACTGTCTTATGCTATTTTTGCTACCAAGCTGCTGACACCTTATTTCCTCTAACGTCCTCTCCGGTCTGCTGCTTGAGATCTGGTTGAGTGTTGTTGGCTTATGAAGATCCGAGGATGTTGCAAAGGCAGGCCATCAGATCTCACCAATGATCCATCCATTGAGCCAATAACTCTCTTCTTGCTCTCTCCTCATGCATCTAATGAAACTTGCTTATCTCATTAAAAACAACATGGTCCGACTGTGTAAAGAAATCAAAATTAGTGGAAAAATTAGACTTATCAAAAGTAAAGGGTGAATTTATTTATATTTATAAACTTGGAGGGTTTTATTGTAATTAATAAAAATTAAAGGGTGTATATGTCAGATTACAAACCTAGAGGGATCAATTTTGAAATAGTATCATTACGAGTGTCGAAAAGAATATAAACATTCTCGATTGTCTGCTGACGCAAAGAAACGCAGAATTCAAATTTTATAAATGCACTTTCCAGGTTTTCATATTTTTTTTTTGTTTTATTGTTATTAAAGTTGAAATAATTGAAGTATGGAAATCACTGGCCATTCGCTCAAATGTGGAATAGAGAGAACGAAGAAGAAGTTGCAGAAGAGATTGAAATCGTTCTGAAGATAGCGTAGTTGCTTGGTAATCGCCAGTTTCAAATGTCTACTGGGTAAGTAAGAGGTTGGAAGTTTGATAAAGATTGGATTTTTAATCATACTGGAGATGCATACCTAAACCTAGGATGAAGATTGAATCATCGAATGTTGTTTTGTTGCACTATGTAGTAGGTATTGAACTGGGTTGCGGATGGAATTTGATTTTGTTGGATGATGGTGATGGGTTTTGTTGTGGTGTGTGTTAGGGCTTGTTTTGAGATTGGTTTTTGTTTTGTGAAGTGTCGTTGCTTGTAGATGTTGGTTAGAAGTTTGATCAGTTTGGAGATGAAATTTTGGACTTGGAAAACATGGTTAACCATTTGTGATGTTATCACGAGCCAACTCTTGATTTCGAACTGAAGCATTGGTAATGATTTTGTTTCTCCGAGCATAATTTAAAAAGCTTTGGTCTTTGTCAAAAAAAGGGGTTAAAGAATTTTGCTTGGCTTGCCGCTCAAGGGTGGCTGTTGAGTGTAGAAATTATGTTCTCTAGTTGGATCATTGGATGATGTTTGATGCGTCTTAACGGTTTTTTGTCTATGCTACTGCATGTTTGCATTCTGGATTTTAATCAGTAAATATTGTTCCATTAGGTATTTCTGGTTTGTTATAGAAGTGTGGAATCTGATGTGTATATAGTGGCGCATTTTCCTGGAGTATATGCACTTCTGTTGGAAATTGTGCTGATGATTTTATTGAATGTATAAAAAGATTTGTGTTTTTACTTTGATCATTGGTAAAGATTGGTTGATGGATCAACTTTGATGAAATGTAGGCCGTCGTGGCTGGTTGACAGCCATAGAATTGCTACAAAAATCAAGAGCACGTTTTGTGCTTCAGATCTTCAATGTATCGAATGGAAAAGCAATCCATGTAGAGCTTGCCCAAATTGCCAGCACATTATCGACAACAGTGATGTATGATTCTCGTCTGGTCTTTTGTTTAAGGCTCGAATTCTTTTGATTTCCCTAATGCTTCTAACCCCATATATGTATTTAAACTTACAAATTTATTAAAAAAAATCTGTGTTCAAAATCCAAACCCTTGCTTATCATAATAATTCCGAAAAAATCCCCACATATATACCCTGATCCGGGTTCTCGAAAGCCAATTGCTTAATATTTCGGCACTATTTTCAGGTTCCTCAGGAATGGCCAGGATTACCAAAAGGTGTGAAATTCGACCCAACTGATCAAGAAATTATATGGCACTTACTCGCCAAATGTGGCATTGGGAATCTAAAGCCTCACCCTTTTACCGATGAGTTCATCCCGACAGTTAATAATGAGGATGGCATTTGTTACACACATCCTCAGAATTTACCTGGTCAGATTGTCAACATCGCTTGATTGCTTGACCTTTTGTAATCCATTTTTTATTCAACTGATTCAAATATTTCTTCAGGTGTTAAGCAAGACGGGAATGTCGCCCACTTTTTTCACAGAGCAATTAAGGCTTACAACAAAGGGTCTCGAAAGCGTCGCAAGATACATGGTGACAGTTCCAGTGATGTGCGATGGCATAAGACAGGCAGGACAAAGCCAGTTATGTTGGATGGGGTTCAGAAAGGGTGTAAGAAAATTATGGTTCTTTATATAAGTCCAGGGAGGGGTGGTAAAGCTGAAAAGACCAATTGGGTGATGCATCAATACCACTTGGGCACAGACGAGGATGAAAAGGATGGACAATATGTTATCTCAAAAATCTTTTATCAACAGCAACCAGGAAAGGCGAATGACATTGTTGAACATGAATTATCGGAAACAAGCTATGCAGCAATTACCAAGGTAGATCCAGTGACTCCTAAGTCTGTGATCCCCGTGCCACCCCGTACTGTGGCACAAGTTTCTGATTTGGAATTAGCGGAATCTGCACTTACTCAAATGGAACCACAGCGTCAGGTAAGTACTAAATGTTATTAGTATTTATTCATTCTCATTTGCACTCAGTAGTAATATTTTTAGTTTGTTGTAACGTGACGAAGTTCTGACTTCCTTTTCTCTGAAAGCATCTTGATACGGATTACATGGGAGACCTTGATCAGCAAAATGCATGTAAAACTATCGAAAACCTGGAGCATCTAAAGACAGAAGATAATTTGGGTGAGACAGTGGTAAACAATGACAATCCTGGTGCTGATGACCCAACATGGTGGGAAAACGAGTCACTGTTTCTGTTAAATTCTCAACAACTTGTAGAAGGACTTTCACTTTGCCACGACCTCCTTGAAAGCCAGTCCCCAAACAGACAAGGACTTGCCAACCCCCAAGAATCCAAAGGCAGGCCTCATCTCTCCGATTACTCTCAACTAGGCCCCGAGGATCTGAAGAAGGATTTGGAAGAGTGCCAAAATGTAGAATTTGATCCAACCAACATTGAACTCGGTACGCCACCTGACTTCAGACTCAGCCAGGACTTCAGACTCAGCCAAGACTTCAGACTCAGCCAGCTAGTACGTGCTATTTTCGTTTCGTTCCAATTTCATTTTCCTTACATCAGCATATCCCCCTCCCCCTCCCCCTCCCCCTCCAAAGCTCTACTTGACTCTATGTTTTTATCACAGGAGTTTTGCTCACAGGACAGCTTCTGCTCTTGGGGTGGGAACAAGGTAATCGACAAGTAGCAGTACAAGATACAACACTGGGCAAATTCCCCCAACATGGTTTCAGTTCTGCTTTTTTGTCCTGCAACATTGGAAACAAAGGAGCTGCTCAATTACATTGACTGAAGGAATCAGCTTGTTT
Source organism: Umbilicus rupestris (assembly GCA_963678935.1). Classification (NCBI taxonomy): domain Eukaryota; kingdom Viridiplantae; phylum Streptophyta; class Magnoliopsida; order Saxifragales; family Crassulaceae; genus Umbilicus; species Umbilicus rupestris. The sequence goes on along the minus strand of OY787607.1, from coordinate 15,035,479 downwards.
TTAGAATTGTTGATCAAATTCGCGGCCCTGCCAACCAGCATTTTGTACTTGAATTCACTCAAACTCAGCTCTGGTCATATGTAATGGGATTGTTTAGTCAATAAATTGATTAGCAGTTTGGTCCGTGTCTCTGATTCAGGTGAATCGATTCGAATTTGGCACAAAATGTATAAGAGAGATTCTTCCTTTAGAAATTCAGGTCATAGCCCAATTAGGCCAACCCCATACAAAATTTATCTAAGCTCTAACAGACTACTCATTTACATTAGTCTCGCCGGGAATCTGGCCGCCGGCAAGTATCATCATCAATCATGCCAACAAAGCAGCATCACAACACATCTCCTTATGATGTAAAGCTTAGCCCTTTGCTCTCTCAAAACTCCTCCAAGCCTCTTACTCGCCACAAACCTCTTTTTCCCCAACACTCCTCCCTCCGCTCCCGCCATCGATGATCTCAAAGCTGCCATTGCTCCAGTTAAAGATCGATTCTTTCCTCTTCTGAACTTCACCTCAGCGAGCTGATCGCAACTGGGTGTGTAGCGAATGATTGAACTAAATGGTTTTCTGGTGAGATGATTCGATTCATGTCTGAAGAGGGTTAGCGCTTATATAGCCGGAGACAGTGACACACGTGGGGCATGGAACCACGTGGAGTGCTGACTAAACGACAGGGGTAGTTGTTGTTTTGGGTCCTACGGTTCGGTTCAAAACTTGGTTGTATTTCAGTGACGGGGTAAAAGACAAGGGAGATATGGAAGATGATAAGGTTGGGAAAAGCCAGCATTGCCCCTTGTAATGTCACTATGTGTCGGCCATTAGTTGTTGCCCTAGGCATATTCCATTTATCTATACGTGTTTTGTGTATCATAAGTGTGTTGTTTTCTTCATCAAATGTGACGTATCAAGTGGTGGGAGAGGAATGCTAGTTTTTGATGTCGGCCTAACTCACTCATATTTAATTATTTGATCGATATCTGTTAAATAGTTTCATTCATATTATAATAAAACTATCATCCAATGATTAATTAGTTTGTTAACGGACAAAGAAGGGAAGTTAGTGCAAGAGTCAACGATATATTTGTTTTGATGATGTTTGAACTCTATAGTAGGGTTTATGATATGATTACCTTTAGTTCACATTGGAATGTCCCACAAAATTAGGTGTTTTGTGAGTTAAAATGACAACGGATAATATATGAATGTTTGGTCTAGTGAATGTCTATGTGATCTCAAACATGGAGATCAAGGTTCCATGTGATGTGTTTTGAGGTGTTTAAAATAATATTCCTTACAAGTTCGCATCCTAAAGACCCATTTGCCTACTTGTAAGGACAACATAAAATTAATGAGGACATGTCAAACATATCACTTGCTTGCCTTAAAGAAACACTTGTTATTGGTGGGTGGGTCTATTTTCCATTATTGTAAGTTTCTTATTGTTTCCATAGTGCGGACTAGGAGGTGGATTGGTCAAATGTTTAGCCCTTGACACCATACATGGAGAAGTCCTTTTCTAGCCGGCCACAAAGACCAAGTACTTTGAGTTTCATGGATCTTGGTTCGCAATAACATACATGCATTGCACATTTTGCATCACATTTTTTGGGTCCATTTGCAGCTACTCGTGCTCTATGTGTTCATACATAAAGATGGTCCTCACTCTCTGCCAAACACTAAAAAAAAAATTCTCTCTCTGAGTCGGTTTTCACACACTACTTCCATCGGAGCAAATACTTCAAGACACTCATTAAACCAATGTATCTTGCTAGAGGCAACATGTTTAGAGAATATGCAATGTTATAAGCAAAAGCTTTCTATTGAACTAACTAGCAAATGGTATAGTGTATCTCATGTTGGTGAATGAACGATGAACTCAAATCAGAGAAAACAGAAGACACAAACTGATGCTGGACTTATAGTCATGGGTAACATGCCTAAACTCTCTCCACGATCCAGAGTACTCACGTTACACAACACACTACTTTAGGATCTGGAGACCCGATTCTTACTCCACCCAAGACTCACACACATGACGGTCACAACAAACAGTGACACACCAATTTACTCTAGTGCAACACATGCACTTGTACAAGTAATAAAACAAGATGCAACAAGATTAACAACATTCTCCCCATTAAGCTTTGTTGCCAAACTTGACATCTACCACACCTACCTTTTGCCTGAGCTCCAAGAACTTCAAACGAACCAGCGGCTTAGTGAGAAGATCAGCCAGCTGCTCTCCTGTTGTGACATAGTTCACCTCGATCTTCCCTTCATCTACACACTCACGGAGGTAGTATATCTCAAGTCTATATGTTTGCTTCGATCGTGATGAACCAGATTTTTGCTCATCGAGATTGCTGATTGGTTGATTTCTTACCGATTATTCGCTTCATTCGATGATGAATTTCGCTCCTCTCCCAAACTTTTCATTGTGTTTTCACCACTCTACTCTCATTTCGGTCAAGTTATATTAAATTGAGGATCTGTAGTTCGTTTGGAGCAAAATAAGGCAAAACACAAAGATTCAAACGAATACAGACCAAATCTGGGCAGATTGACCTATTCGTCATCAAAGGCTTGCCGAGAACATGATTCTTATTCGATTCAGACGTGCTATATCTTGTTGGAAAGCTAACTCGAAGGTCTACAACATTGTAGTATACAACAAGACGTAACTCGAAGGTTTCGATGGTCAAAAACGCAAGACAAGTCAGATTTACAATGCTGAGTGAACAGTAGCCCGATTCACTGGTCAAACCGCCGGTTCACTAGCCAAACCGCCGGTTCACTGGTCAAATCGGCGGTTCACTGGTCAAACCGACCCCAAAGGCAAAATTTCATGATTCTCTGAGAAGGGCCGGTTCAACGTAGAACCGGCGGTTGTAAGTTAAACCAGCTTATTTCTTTTTCAGCTTTTATATTAAGCTTATAAATTTTTCTTAATAAAAAATCTGCTACAAAAGGATTTTTTTTGAGTCCGGTTTGGCACCAAACCGGGCTGCAAATCAATTTTGAAAATCAGCCCAATTGATTTTCATATAAATAGAAATCGAGGGCTCGTTCAGAGGAGGTTGGACGATTTTGAAGAACTAACGCAAGAGAGAAGAAAATAGCTTGGAGTGAAGATTGTCGTCACGTGTTCTTCGTTCTTTATTCTCTTCATTCTTGTATTGGTAGTAATCCCGATGAGTAGCGAGTAGTTTATTTAGTTCTGGGATCCTACGGATCCCATGCCTGTAACCTGATTTCATGTGATTTGTACAAATACCAGTTTTAATCTAATGCAAGTTTATGTTTTCAATTCTATTATGTTTCATTCTATCGTTTTACCATTGTTGATCATTGATTGGGATGACTGCATGTTAGAACGAACCTAGGTTAGATGCCAAAAAGATGAATGGGTCTGAGGCAGTTAACTGGAACAAATAGGATTGATGTCGAGACATGGTAGCTATATTGTTAGTACATGAATCGATAGGAGAGTTGACATATTTTGTCTGGAAACCTTTGGGTCTAATAAATCGAAATTGTTGATAATTCGTGATTGGGCGGCGTTCAATAGTATAGATTAATTCAGGTGATGATCCGTGAATGGGCGGCTCATCTGATGTCAGTTTAGGTTATTTCCAAAGCTATTTTTCATAAATATATGGTGTGACTGATTGCATGAATCGTGTTGCGAGCATACGGACCTTGGAATTGTTTTCTTTGATCGAATTAACCGTCAGTATTTAGGATAATTAGGACAATTAGGAATATTTAGAACTAAACTCAGAATTTTCATTAGAAGTAGCTGAACATATTGTTTGCTAGCTAGTATATACACGCGCCTGTTCTTAGGATCGACCCTTGGCTTACCAATGTCTATAAATTATTTTTGACTACAATTTGACCCCTGAAACTTATATCTAACATCTATAAAGGGTTAAAAATACGATTGTCAATTGCAGATTTATTGTCAACCATTAGCTTGACTCGACTATGCTCCACTCCATTGAGGTCAGCAAGTAAACTACCCAGCCATACTCCTTGACTTGCTACAGTTGAGGCTGCTATGTACTCAGCCTCGCATGAGGATAATGCAACAACTTTTTGCTTCTGTGACTACCAACTAACTGAACTTGCCCCAAGATAGAACAACACCCCAATCGTGCTTTTTCTATTATCAATATCACCTGCATGATCGCTATCGCTGTACCCAAGCAGCTTCGGTTCAGTGTCTCCTTTCCTCTTGTAGTGACAACCCAAGTTCAGAGTTCCCTGAATGTACCTCAAAATTTGCTTAGCTGCTGCCATATGCTGAGTACATGGATTCTCCATGTATCGGCTGACGATGCCGACGATATAAGAGAGATCCGATCTTGTGTTCAAGATATCTCAAACTCCCAACAATGCTTATGTAATTTGTTGCATCAACTGTTTCACCTTCGGCCTCTTTACTCAACTAGAGTCTTTCTTCCACTGGTGTCATACTCGGAGTACAATTACCCATTTCAATTTTCCCTAATATCTTCCTTGCAATTGCAGTGTGGCAAAGTGTGATTCCAGCTTTTAATTGTGCAACTTCAATGCCTAGATAATAAGACAACAAGCCAAGGTCACTCATACTGAACAAATCGAGCATTTTTTCTTGAACCTTGCTATCTCTTCTTCATCTGAACCTGTGACAACCAGGTCATCCACATAAACACCAACCAGCAATCTTGCCTTGCCTACATTACGTGAGTATACTGCATGTTCAGCTGGGCTTCTAGTAAATCCCAAAGACAACAAGCTATGATCAAGTTTCATATTCCAAGCACTAGGATCCTGACACTACCCATATAGAGTTTTCTTCAGTTTAAGTACTCTGCGTTCATGACCAGTTTCTAGGAACCCTGAAGGTTGAGTAACATATACCTCCTCCTCTAGTTCACCATTTAAGAAAGTCGATTTCACAACCATATGGTGTACACTCCACCCTTCATGCGCTGCCACTGCTATGAGTAACCTAACAGTTTCCAGCCGAGCAACTGGTGCAAAAACCTCATCGAAATCAGCACCTTGGCATTGTACATATCCTTTTGCTACCAACCTAGCTTTGTGTTCGATTGCCTTCCCTTCTACATTCTTCTTTAATTTATAGACCCACTTTAAACCAATGGGCCTGATTCCATCAGGTGGTTCCACCATTTTCCATGTGTCATTGTCCATTATAGACTTCAGCTCCTCCTTCATGGCTTTTTTCCATACTTTGTGCTTCAAAGCCTCATTGTGATTTGAAGGCTCTTTGATCGGTTGATCTCTTAACGATTATTCGCTCATTCGATGATGAATTTCGTTCCTCTCCCGAATTTTTCATTGTGTTTTTACCATTATAGTTTCATTTCAGGTCAAATTATATTAAATCGAGGCTTTGTAATCTGTTTGAGTAAAATAAGGCAAAACATAAAGATTTAGACGAATACAGACTAAATCTGGGCAGATTGACCTATTTAAAATCAAAGGCTTGCCGAGCATATGAACCTTATCTGATTAAGACATGCTATATTTTGTTGGAAAGCTAACTCGAAGGGATACAACATTGTAGTTTACACGAAGACGTAATTCGAAGGTTTAAATGGTAAAAAAATGTAAGCAAATACAGAATCAAAGTGTTGAGTGAACAGTAGCCCGGTTCTGATTTTGAATCGGCCCAAAGTGCAAAATTCCTGACCCACTGAGCCAGCCCGGTTTCAAATGAGAACCGGCGGTTCACCAAAACCGACGGTTTGACACTGAACCGACCCGGTTTGACCCTGAATGGCCTGAAATTGATTTCTAAAATCGGTCTAATGATTTTGATATAAATAAAGACCTAGAACCCAGGAAAAAACATTCTGAACCTGAGCAAAGTTTGACCTAATTCTTGAAGAAATAAAAGACGGCTCAAGACTCCAAGAAGATTAAAGATCGAAGACTCGGCTTCGTAGTGAATGATTCTTCTTCCCTTTCCGTTTCTTTTTCTTTAATTCTCTTTTATACATGTATTCTGGTTTTCACCATGATTAGTGAGTAGTCGTCTCGTTCTGTGATCCTACGGATCTCATGCTTGTAATGAAACAATTCATGCAATGTTAATAAAATCTTTCGATTATGTTAATGGAGTTCTTTAATTCTATTATTTTTAATTTATCGTTCCTGCATGTCTGACATCGATTGGATGCTTTTTTGTTAGAACAAAATTAGGTTAAGGACCAAAAAGATAATTGGGTTTGAGGGAATTAACCGGATTGAGTATAGTTGATATCGAAACATGGTAGCTACATTGTTAATACATGAATTGATAGGAAAGTTGACATCTTTGTCCGGAAAGCCTAGGCTTACTAAATAGAAACTGTTGATAATATGTGATTGGACGGCGTTCAACAGTGTAAATTAATTCAGACAATGATCCATGACTGGGCGGCTTGCCTGATGTTATTAGGTTATTTCTATAACTCCATATTATAATTGAATTGTTTGGATTATTGCATGATTTGTGAGTTAGGCATGAGTGACGTTTGATTCTGGAATATTGATTCTATTTTCATAATCTTGTTCTTGCGTCAGAATCACTTAGTTAGGTAAATATAACTTTTTCATTATTAGAATAGCGAAACAAATGTACAATCTTGCATAGTATAGACACGTATTTGCTCGTTGGATCGACCTTTGGCTTACCAAGATTTATAAATTGTGTTTGACTGCAACTTGACCCCTAAAACATACATTGACAACTATAAAGGGTTAAAAATACGCTTGTCAAAATGGCGTCGTTGCCGAGGAGCAATGAATTAGTGTCTTATTAGTTTAGATTGTGCTAGAGTATAGCCTATTCTTGTAAGGATTTTTATTATTATTACTTTTGTAAAATGTATCGTTCACTAATCACCTTGAAATTTCCGCAGCGTCTCTGATATGCAAATTTGTGTACAAGCAGTTGCTACAACACATTCTTGAACACCCAAATCTGATGCAGCAAGATAGAACAAGGGACAATGGTTTGTTCACCCAGTTCGGCCAAGTGCCTATCTCTAGGAAGAACTGAACTCAGTCCTTTAATCCACTAAGCTCAAGGTTCTCTCGTACAACACGGTTCGACGTCAACACGCAACCTATGCTACTCAACCTTAACTAGGACTTCGACCACAATCAGAACATGCTCTGACTTGTGTCACAACTACCTACACTGGCATTAATCTAGAACAGCTACTGAATCGACGAATCCCAGCCTATTCTAATTAACACGTAGTCTATGCAGATCTGCTATAGCACCTGCTGTAGCACACAGCTGATGCACAATTTGTCCTCGTCGCTCCATGCCTTCAGCTGAGGCGATCGAACAATTCCACGAGCGCTGCACACTCTGGAATACTTCCCCTCACTCAGTGACCTGTCACTAGCAAGTCCAAGCCTTCTGCCAATTTCACGAGCACCTCCACTCGACAATTGCTCTCCGCGGCTTCCCTTGATCAACCAACAAGCAACAGCTGCTCTGAAATGCCTTCACAGATCAAGCAGTGATCAGATTCTGCAAGTCTCGATCACCCTCGGATCAATCACACAGCTCCACGCGCCTGCGGTGCTCTCGGTGATGGTCGAAGTTCTTCTCACACTTGAATTCCACTCTCTGGTATTCTGCGTATGCTCTCTCTGTATATTATCAGCTTCGATGATCAGGACGCTCTGCTCCGCCTCCTTTAAATACTCGCCCAGCCTTGCACAGGTTTCCACTTTTTGGAAGTTTCCTAAAGGGACATTATCTCCTAGTTTGTAGGAGATTAGATTTGATTTCGAAAATCAAATCTCCCACAAAAAAATCTTTACCTGGGCACGAGAATCGTTATTGGGATATTCTTTATTAAATATTTAGAAGCTCCCCACAGAGCACTGTTCTTCAATACGGTCCGTGAATGCAAACTCCGAATGGGCGCTGAACTTCTGCTACAGCTCGGTGCTCCAGGAACTGCTATATCAGGAGCTTGTTTGCGTGAGCTATTTTGGCAAAGACTGCCACACAGCTTCATCACACCTGTTTATTTTAAATTGCGAGGATATATTCATACAATCAACAAGGCATGTATGCAAGTGGAGGAAGCTCATGGGATGAGGAACGTTTTTTATCACCTCAATATACTCCATCTTGGTGATTTGTGGATGAACCGAGTTATTATTGTGAAGAACATGATTACATGACGCAATCATATGAGCAAAATTGGGAAAGCAACCATCATCCATTGATGGGAGAGAACTACTATGATGACGCACAATATCAGCAGATCCAACCTCAGAACATTGGGACATCAACTGGAGTCCATGCTCGCTGATTTCCTTACAAAACAGAAAGCGCTTTTAATAGACCTCCTCAATGTTTCAGGCAAGAAATACAAGAATTGACAGCCTTGCAAAACAATGGAGCAGTTGACTATTCAAAATCGAATGCTGGAAAATTAGATTGCGCAGCAAGGAAGCTTAGCAGTAAGAGAACCGGGCGCGATGAAGGAATTCATAGACAATGACGTCGAGATGGAAGTGGCCATCCATCAAGAAGTTCATTTTTATGAAGCATTTGCCCCGGCATCCTTATTTCCCAATGATGTGAATGACCATGGTGATGTAGTAGAAGAGACGGAGCAGTTTGAGCCGCCAAAAAATTCAAAATTATGAGGACTTCGTTGATGTGTATCAGAATTTGACTAAAGAATATCCTCGCATACATATAGATGTGATTGTGAAGAAAGGTCATGAGACCATCTGAGTTACTAACTGAAGAACTCACAAGAAGCATGCCAATTCGATATGGAGCATGTAGTGAAGATGTATATCTTCTTGCACCATTGCCGGATAAGTTTCTATGGTTCTTGCATATTTCTTAAAACTGCCGAGAAGAAGCTCCTACAATCCCTTGGTTCACAAGGGACTAATATTTATAAAAGGATTGACTGTCATTTCAACGTCCATATAGCACTTGATAGACGTAAATTCAAATGGGGTTTGAAGGTGGATTGATATCTTTAAGCATTGAAAGCTAAGGGATTCTAGCAAAGGACTTCTCGTGAGTGATTTCTATTGGGCTCTTCGCTGAGTCTTGACAAGACGTTAAACTAGGCATTGACGGAAAGTAACCCGGTTTGTAAGGTTTTATATTTGTTTTGGTTAGCTAAATTTTTGCATTGCATGACATGATGCGCGATTGATATGCTCTCAACTTAGGTGTATAGTTCTTTTTCTGGTTGATATTTATTTCTATTTTTATCTCTTAGGGACTAAGCTTGCTCATAAATGTGGAGTGTTTAATCACTCCCTCATTGCCATGTCATGCATTTTAGTTAGATTGATGAACATGTTAGTTTAAGAGCACTTGCACGCTCAAATTATCGATGCCTTGTTGTTAAACTTCTCATGCTTTATGAGATATGCCGGTTATCTGTTCATCCTATTTGAGTTTGTGTTTAGAACTTGAAATAGTTTGTATGAGTGTGTATTCTTTCAAGTTAATATTATTATTATCTTTTGTCTACCATGTGTTCTATACACTTTTGAAAGCATGCTTTGAACTTGATACTTGTAGGCACCGGTCTTAAAATAATCTTTTTGAAAACATAAGCATTGTTTGTGATTCCAGGTGACTTTAGTTATCTTATCATGTATTCTCGTGTATGTTGTTACTCACACACACCCACATTCATTTTTATACTTTGTCAGGCTTTAAGCGTGGAGTCTCTCGAAAGAGAGGGACAAAAAGAAAGTCAAAAGAGTGCACAAAATAGGGCCTAAAAAAAAATTATTTCTGAATAAAATAATGAGAAATAAAATGTAAAAGAATGGAAGAAAAGTTCCTCCTTAAGCATAATAAGGCCGAAGGCCATTAAATACTCCATTTTAAGCTTGACATTGTGTATTATACCACTTGTTTATTGTGTGTGATTGCATCATGTATCGAAAGTCAAATAAGATGAGTTAAGGAACGACCCTTGTGCTTGCACGTAATCGTTGACTTGCTTATGCAATTTTTATAAAATGCCAAGCCAAGCTCCTCTACTCTTATGGATTATAAAGTCCAGACTTTAAGACATGAGAATGAGCTTTGCACCAAGAGCTCTTAGACTATCCCTCGATAGCATAGGTGAATGGCGGGCACGTTTTGTGTAACCTGGATCCATGTTTCAGATGCATAACTTGAAAAAGATGTTAGAACACGTGGTTAGTCATCTAACGGTTTTGATACTGACTTGTTTGAGTGCAACATCTTGTTTGAACTATGACGGTTTTGATACTGACCGGTTGACTTGGAGTTTGAGATTGTTGCAATAATGCTGCCACTTTTGAGCACCCACTTCATGCATTCATATAGGATACCTGCATTAGGGATTTGTAGGTATTCCCTCTTCTGAAAACCTTCACGAGACTATAACTCGTCCACTAGGTTAGACTAGGGGTTTCATAAGGTGTCATCCCAGCTACGCTTTTAGTTGGAGCTTTGTTCAGTAAATAGATTGATGTAGCCAAAGCTTCTCCCCAGAACTTTCCTGGCATATCTTGGCTCTTCAACAAGCACTTTGCCATCGAAACGATTGTCTGATTCCTCCTCTCAATAACACCGTTTTGGTGTGGAGTGTGCGGTGCTGTCAATTGCCTACTAATCCCATGCTATTCATAATATGAGTTGAAGTCATTTGAGGTGTATTCACCCCCTGTCAGTGCGCAACATCTTGAGTTTTAGACCACTTTGGTTCTCTGCCAAAATTTTGAACTTTCTAAATGCCACAAGGGCATGGTCTTTGCTCTTCAGCAATGCTGCCCACATGTCCGACTCTTATCATCAACAATCAAGATAAAATATTGGTTGCCAATCGGTGTTGGTGGGATAATGGGTCCACACAGATCGGCATGCACCAGCTCCAAGCAACTCCCAACCTTGTACGAAGATTGTTTTGGGAATGAAGCTCGCCGTTGCTTGCCAATTAAACACCCATCACACACTTTGTCCAAATGTTTCACAAGAGCTAAACCAACAACCATATTATGTTGTGCAAGTGACATCAGAGCATCAAAATTCAGATGTCCATATCGAGCATGGCAAAGCCAAGCTGTCTCTGTGATTGAATCAGCAAACATACCGGCTGACCTACATTGAAATTCAGGGTATACAACTTGTTTCTCCCTCTAGGTACTTTAATCAGAAGTTTTTATTATTGATCAAAGATCTGTTGGAAGCCGTCCTCAAGTAGAATTCGACAACCATATTCTTCTAACTGACCGAGGCTAACAATATTGCTTCTTAACTTAGGTATGAAATAGACATCGGTTAGACCTCGATGAGACCCATCATGGTCAGTGATTAGCCTCGTTCCTCTTCCTGTAATTTCTACTAGCGACCCATCTCCAAACTCTATTGAACGAGTGACAGACTTGTCTGATTCGATAAATAACTCCCTAGCACCTGACATATGGTTGCTAGCCCCTGTATCTAAGTACTAGATGTTCGTATCATACCTTGCGTTATCACCCAGCTTAAGCTTGAAATTTTGCTCATTCAGAAACACTTTTCCTGTAACAACTTCAGTACTAGTTTCACAATATATGCTTTAGACAACAATAATGCAGGTTCATCTTCTTGCTTTTCTGCCAACATGGTCTTTTCCTCTTTCTTCTTCTTCGGCAAAGGGCACTCTTTTGAGAAGTGGTCCTTTTCCCCACAATTGTAACATTTAAATTTATGCTTTTTCAGCTTCTGTTGAGGCTTCGAACTGGATGATTTTTCATCTGATCTTTCATGGCCACCACTGCGGTTATCGCTTCCTTTCACCCCGATACATGAGTTCTCGCCGCCACCATTCTTCTTCACAGCATAGGTCTCCCATTGCTTTCTGGTAAGCATCAGATGCTGCCATTCAACAAGATCTCCAAACCGCATCCGGAGGCATTCCGTGTGCTCCTTGAAGCGCCCGAACAAATTCTCTATGGTCAATGTCTTCCTATCAACGCACTGCTCGATTGCACTGACGATGTGCATCAGCCTCATCGGTGTCGCTTGAAGAATCTTCTGAAACACACTGATCTCCCTCACCTCATCACCGAGCGCACGAAGCGAGGAAAGCAACTTGTTCATTCCGTGGCGAGCGTATCCACCGCCTCATTGTCGCCCATCTCCAGCACTTCAAACGCCTTCCGCAATGTCTGAAGATTGCTCTCCCGAACACGGTCGTGCCCGACATTCATGGACTTGATGCCGTCCCACGCCGCCTTCGTTGTATCTTTGCCAGCGAGAATCTGAAGCACATCCTCCGGCATGCCCTGGTAGATGGCTAGCAGGGCATTAGTTCTAGGATTAATAGCACATGAACTTTGAACGGAACATGCGCGTGTGTTAGGAAGCCTTTACCGGACACTAACCCAAGTAGGACACAAACTATAGACATTTAGAGTCGATGATAAGGAATGCATTCATAGAGGATTGTCTGCCCAACACTTCTCATAAACATAGTATCTCATCTATACTGCTTGCGCACGTCTAGTGCAATTTCCTGCGTTACGATATTCACTGCTACTCGCGCATCGCGCAAAACCTCCAATCACTCACGCAACCCCCGTTTTCTTAAGTGTAGGTTACTGGCTAAGACTCACTACTTGCTCCCTGTGGAGATCGACCCTTACTTAACCGCTGTACTAGTGGGAGAGGAAGGATTATATTTGACGCGCACGACGACGCGCGATCAAATTTTGGCGCCGTTGCCGGGGAGCAACACAGCTAAGTTTTAGCTAGCTTACATTTCTCATTTTAGTAACTAGTTATTTCATTTTGTTTTGTTTTCTCGTTGTTGTTTCTGACAGCGCACAATCACATCAGCCTGCGCAACCTTGAAACAGTTGCGCTGCGCAGATTCTAGTTGCGCACTGACAGACGCAACAACTTCGTTGCCATTTAATTTCGTTTCTTGAGTTTGGATCAGGACATGGAGGATAACAGTGTGGTTGGAGATAACCTGGGAGACAGAACCCTAGAGGAAGCAAGGGCACATAACCGCGCAGCCCTATTCAGAGAGGAAGTGCAGCGTGAGGTCGACGCACGGATGGCCGCTGAACCATACATTGCGCCACCCGTTCGTCCAGTCGCGAGGCGCAGGACAGTGCGCGAAATGTCAGCCCCACTCACTGTTAACCAGCCATGGTGCATAGTGCTTCCGCCCGACGGACAGTTCGAACTGAGGAGCTCACTCATCCATCACATGCCCAAGTTTCACGGAATGAACAACGAAAATCCAGTCAAGCATGTGCGGGAGTTCCTAATCATTTGCGAGAACATGAAGACCTTGGGGGAGAACGATGAAGCGCTGAAGATGAAGGCGTTCCCATTTTCATTGAGCGATGCAGCCAAACACTGGCTGATGAGCTTACCCGCAGGATCAATCCACACATGGGAGCAGCTGCAGAAGAAATTCTTAGACAAATTTTATCCAGTAGCGAAGATTGCGCTGCTCAGAAGGGAATTGGCCGCGCCAAGGCAGAGCGCAGGGGAGTCTCTGTCAGAATACTACGAGCGTTTCAGGGAGCTAGAAGCCAACTGCTACAATCACGGGCTTCCTCAGAATGTGCTGATAGAGAACTTTCTGAATGGACTGCTGCCCATGGAGCTGCGACTACTGAATGCATGCGCAGGAGGGGACATTTGCAACATGTACCCGGAGGATGCATGGCAGCTGATAGAAGATTCTGCTGGGCAGGTAAGACATCAATTGACACTTGAAAGTAGTCGTAATCGTTCTGTGCATCAGGTAGAGGCAAGCGCTGAGATCCAAAATTTGATCGCGCGTCGTCGTGCGCGTCAAATATAATCCTTCCTCTCCCACTAGTACAGCGGTTAAGTAAGGGTCGATCTCCACAGGGAGCAAGCAGTGAGTCTTAGCCAGTAACCTACACTTAAGAAAACGGGGGTTGCGTGAGTGATTGGGGGTTTTGCGCGATGCGCGAGTAGCAGTGAATATCGTAACGCAGGAAATTGCACTAGACGTGCGCAAGCAGTATAGATGAGATACTATGTTTATGAGAAGTGCTGGGCAGACAATCCTCTATGAATGCATTCCTTATCATCGACTCTAAATGTCTATAGTTTGTGTCCTACTTGGGTTAGTGTCCGGTAAAGGCTTCCTAACACACGCGCATGTTCCGTTCAAAGTTCATGTGCTATTAATCCTAGAACTAGACTAAACAGCTGCGAATCCTGTCACAGTAGCAACTGCCTACCCTAACTCGTTACTCCTAATTGTCACGGTAAGTTTGCGGTTCAAGGCTTCCCCTACGCATGCAACTAGTTTAACAGGTGACAAGCAAGCAACACAAGTAAGATTGCGGTTCAAGGCTTCCCCTACTCATGCAACTAACTGTCTCAGTACGCACAGAATTAATACAAGTAAATAAACTATGCATTAAGCTCAAGTCTCAAAAGTAATACATCATAGGTTCATGCCCGACCAACACTAAGTGTTTAGCTAGACATGCTAGTGGTAAACATCATAAAATAGTAAATAACAACTACTGTATCAGAGAAAACGGTAGCAAATAGTGCGTGCAGTGTCTTCTCTTGGCTGGCGCAGTTGGCTGGCGCAACTCTCCTTGACAGGTCCGTGTGTTTTCCAGTTCTGCCGCGCAGTCCCTCCTCTGAGGCCGTGGTGCTGCCTCTCCGTGTTGTTGTGAAACCCTAGACCTCCTCTCCTTTATATACTGCCCAGGAAGTTCACCTTTGGCAACTTCCAAATCTGGTCACTGGATTTTGCGCCTGGCGCACGGCATCGGCTAGCGCATATGGTTAGCGCACCTCTGCTGTCTTTCGCCATTTCTTCTTCTGTTTGCGCCGCTAGCTCCTCAGGCTGATCTTTCACTCCTAGAACGCTGCCTGTTAGCGCGTATCCGACTTAAGGACTCGTTTTGACCTGATATACAAAAACATTGGAAACGAGTAATCTTGCTCATAAAATATTGCAAACAAGCATAGGGTTATGATCTAAATAATGTGTATAACTAGGCTCTATCAGGCATCATGATCCATTTCGAAGTCAACATCCTCCGAGCTCACCGCCGCTCACACACCAGCGGACTGGATCGCCCATAGGGTGTAGCTGGAGCGCGTCAGTTGAGGGTACTTCCTCCGCTGCCAACTCTGCTTTCTTCGCTTTCAACACTGCCAACTTTGCTTTCACCGCATCTGCCTCTGCTCGCGCTTCTTCCAGCGCCTTAGACACTTCCTCCGCCGTTTGGGTCATCGTCATCGATCCGTAACCTAACTTCTGATACCAAATGTTGGCGAATAAAACGATGAACTCAAATAAGAGGAAACAGAGGACACAATAGGCTATTTTTTCTGGCAACGCATGCCTTTTTTCTTATATTTTTGCTCAGCAACGGATGCTGAACTTATAGTCATGTGTTACATGCCTGAACTCTCTCCACGATCCACACTACTCACATTACAAAAGCACTACTTTAGGATCTGCAGACCCGCCATCCAAGACTCACACACATGACGGTCACAACAAATTGTGACACGCCAATTTACTCTACTGCAACACATGCACTTGTACAAATAATAAAACAAGATTAACAACTAACATCTCATAACACTTTAGGGTGCATATTTTCTTTTTTTCTTGTGCTGGGCTAGAAGCATTGTGGTACACGATTGGGTCTGTCTCAAGTATTGTTGTTTTGAAACCTCTATGAAAGCCCAATACGATGACAAATAGGAAACATGTGCATGTAGGATGCTGGTTGTTTTCATGTTTCTTATCATTATGATTTTGTGATCTTAGGGTGTATAATTTACTCTTATAACACATAATAATCGGAGAAAGACTGGTCGTGGACGGGTTTTCGTGGTATTGAATCGTCGTTGATCGAGTCAATATAAGTACATATGCGAGTAACATGGCGCATATATCTTAGTATTCGATCTCTCGCAAGAGAGAAATTTGAACATTAATATAGTACAAGCAAAATGAGGTTTTGGGGATTCGTACCTATACATATAATGAAGTTGAGTCCTTTTCAAGGGAAGTCAACTAGCAAATTTAAGTTCATCTCATCACCCTACCAAATTGAATTTACCTGATTAACTCTATCTCAAGCAACTTGGTTGATTTAAGATATCATTGTTAGGATATGAATTTCTTGTCAAACAGACAAAAGATATCAATGCTAGACTTTTATCGTAACCCTAGTTTTGAAGTCAACTTTGATCGAATACGGAAGGTACAAATCTTTCTCGAATGCCAAAATACAATTATTCCAAGATGTTCGTAAATTGAGTATTGCAGTGCCAAAGAAGATTCGTCCGATCAAACTGGCATCCCGTTCATCTACGCGTAGACCCATTAAATCAATTCGAATTCTCGTTTTGTATGAGGTTAATTTACTCCCGTAAGACTATATATACCATAAAATTTCTTTTATTATAATAATAAAATTAATTTTAAAAAGTCAACTCTGGTCGCATTACACATTTTCTGCTTTGATTTGAGGTGACAAATTCGATAGTACATAATATTTATTTTAAAAAACAATGACCTTTCGAATACATTATTGAAATTGGTAGATAAATGTCCTTGTGCATGGGAACTGTCAGTATTGTTAAACCCTAAAGTGAAGCTCAAATAATTATAATCATGTCATGTTTGTGAAGTGGAATGACTTTACAGATATTATCAAAGTCATATGCATTTGCATTACATTGTTGTTGACCTAGCCACGATGTAATCCAAAATGTCCAGTCTTGTTTGTGTAGTACGTAGCTCATTAAATATTCTGAGTTTGTCAACTAGGGTTTTAACATGAGTATTAACAGAAGAAAGAAGGTGAGACTTTTATCATAATTAATGATGCTTCTTGCCCTTTCTTAAGTGCACCAGAAATATCCAACATCAAGGACGGACAATCGAACCAATTTTATGAATACTTAGCAAGCCCTATAAATGGAAAATTGAATGAACCCTACGTATTAATGCCACTATGACCTAACTGCACAAAATTATGGGAGGAGATAGGGTTGGATTTGAAACTTTAATAATGCACATCAAAATGAACACATCAATAACAGAAACAAGTGTTGTGGGGACTTGACAACATAATTTAGAATTTAGGGTTTAGAAGTTTGGATAACTCTTCTATTGCATTTAAGTTGACATGGATGTATAGCCTCCACCAAATTGTTAAACAACTTCTTAAGAGGACCCAGACGTAAAGTTTAGGATTTATAATTTAGGGTTTAGAGATTGCAATCTTCTAATTAATTGGTAAAACTCAAAATGAGCAAATTAAGGGGCATCATTTTCACATCCAAACTTATCCTTTCCAATGCTTTGAAATCCAGGAAGTGAATTGGTCGATGTGAAGTGTCTTTCCAGCCAGTGGAAGGATCTATAGTATAACAAGCACAAAAGGGTGGATGAGTGATGGCTCCATCATTTAGGTCAACAAATGCGATTAGGTCAATAAAATCTCTGGGAATTAGTAAAAAATACGCGTCCATTTAAAGAGGGTTTAAGCTAGCTAGGTCATCTAAGTATTGGGATTAGTAGTTGATATGGTGTGTTTTATGTTGTGCACATGATTAGACCCCCGGAAGGTGGGTCGTTGTCCTACAGAATTGATGAAGCAAGAGTCAATTATACATACATGCACTCTTCCTGATTGTACATGTGTAGGTCCAGTTGAGAAAACCGACAGCATTATGAATCAGTCATATGTTTTCTCATGAAAATAATGGAGCTTTGCTGAATAAGAAATGTAACTAAAAGCCAGCTTTTTTTCCTTCAAATGTAACTGTGTGCGAAAGCCTCATATATCAGCTTGTACAGCCCTAGCTAGGATTTTTAGGCGTTGTAATGCAACAAAAAGGACCAGGGGAGGCAAAATTAGACTTTTAATAGATCCGTACTCTGGAGTCACGGATCCAATATGTCCTTCATAATGTCTCGATTTCAGTTTCATTTTGATTACGGTATATTAACATCCATGCAAATATGGTACTTGTAAGTATCGGAGCCCATTATTCCGTTTAATTCTTATCAGTATCATCTGTTAGGTCACAAGGCTCCATCTACATAATTAAATTATTTTCGCAACAAAATAACTAAGAAACTTATTTATCAAGCAATCACAGTAAAATGTGAACCGATGTGAGGTAAATCACAATCGGCATGTTACAATATTGTTACACAAAGCTTGGCTAAGCCATGAAATTTTTTAGAATTGCTCGTCTACCGATTTGATTTTCTCCTATGCCCCCGTCTCCTGAAAAGCTTTCTCAAATTTCCTCTTTCTAATGAGAGCGATTCTAATAAGATCGGTCTCTTTATTTTTTTATTTAAATTGCAAACCATTTTGAATGATTTATCTTATATTAACTCGATGACCATATTTTAATAAAATTATTTAGGTTTACAAATAAAATTCAAAGCGATAAATTTTAAACAAATTAGTGAACTTTAATTTAAAACAAAATCATCAAATTTAGACAAAAGCGCGTCGCATTCAGATATAGAACATTACTTTCAAATTAAAGTCCCTAATTCTCATGTTGTAAAAAATATATAAATCATTTGAAAACTTTCCCAAATATGGATACATGTTGCCATGTTGGGCAAGTTGCATGAACAGATGACATAGGATGGGATATGCATGGGATATAAATTAGTGCAATAAGACACATGGAATTACGTGGACAAACCTTATAAATACTTGAAGATGGCGATCATGTTGTATATGGATTTAGATTTGGCAAGTCAAATACAACATTACTAAATACTATTATTTTAATATTAAAATGACATACTTTTATTCATAAAAATTTTAAAATAAAAAATTACATCGGATTATAAACCTAAAACATAAAACGGATCATTATATATATTGCATCCATGATGAAGATAAAGAATAAATCAAATTAATATCCTAACAACATATTTGTATATATATCATAATAATATATTTTGATAACACACATTCAAACTCATAGTGGTCAAACACACTGAATTTGGAGGGACAGAACTTGTGCGGGAGTAGGGCCAAAGCATTGGAGAGCGTCTATATGGGCAAGATAGCTCGGATGACTGAGTTGACTCGAAGGTTGATTGAGTTGATATATTTTTTTTTTGTTAAAAAGTAAATTCACGAGTTGACTCGGTAAACGATAAAGGTAATGTCGGAGAACAAATCTGGACATCGTTGAGCACGATGCCTCCAACGCCTTGCAAGGTGGTTGATGCACCGCCTAAGCCTCGGTACGACAACATCGATAGTGGCTATCACGTGGTTGGCCTTGACTTGATGTCGTGATGCGTCGGTGAAGACTTAGTGTCGTAAGAAACAAAATTTACACGATACCTAAACCCTTGCTCTTGATGGCATGTTATGAACATTGTGGTTTTATTGATCGTCAAATAAACTATTTTATATATTGCGTGCATATATGATAAAGATCTTAACAATCATATTATAAAATCGATTGTATTCTGTTGCGATGCACTTGATTTGATTCCGTTCTCTATATCAATGTTTGTAGGAAAAAGGACATGAAGAACTTGAGCTAGTTTTATAAAATAATAAGCGCTAATTAAGTGATGGTATGGATTCAACTCTGATGTCTGCTACTTCCTTGAGAAGGTGGACAGAGATATATTATTGGCTCCTGATAAGGCCTTATCATACATTAAAATTTAACCACCTAGTTGTCGCATTAATTTCAACAAAAATGGCAACTTAGTTGAGCTTGACCATTCCTATGGATTTGACCTACATGTATTCAAGATTATGATTTTGTCTAACATAGAGAAACAGCTGCTGCAGCTGGTCAGTGATACAATCTTTTCTTTTAGAATGTATGTTTTGTGTTATGCTGTATGTTTGATACACACATCGATGGTATGGTATGGTATGGTGTGTATATGAATGGTAAAGGCGCAACATAGGTAATGTATTTGGTTAGTTGGGGAAAAAGAAGAATAGATATACTGATCATCATGTGAACACATACAAATGCCAACTTGGCTGCTCGCCTTGCTGGCTTTATTATTATCATCATCATCGCCAGGACCCCTCCTCCTATCCCAGCCCACACCACACCACTCTTCGCATATGGATATGGATATAATAATATTACCACCATACACTACACTACACAGCCCACATCACTCCCCCATCAATATCCTCATCCCCAAAATCATCCTTATATAAGTCCTCTCCAGCCAGCCAGCCAGCCTCTCTGTAATTATTCACGTTTATATTTTACCCACACCCCGATAGAGCTTGCTTGCTAGCTGCTGCCAGATCACAAACGAAGATCAACACTATACTACATCAGCACACATATGTAGTAGTTTTTGATCTCTGTAATTTGAAACCTTACTTTGACAAATTTTTAATGCACACAGACACGTCATTCGTGTCACAATACTACGTGCAGGTACCATCTATACTGCATTTCTTGCATGAATGATGAATCTATTTACAAGCCGTCCGTCCAACTTTAGGGTGACCCACATCCACACCATACAACCACTAATCTGTTCTACATAAATATACTCACTATAATGTACTACTACTACTACTGTGTGTATATATATATATATATATATCAGCATGTGATCATATACATATTTAATATAAACACATGACAGACGATGTGTGTTTCACAACGTTTCTCAGCAACCCCTATATATTACTCTCCACCTTTCTCCACATATTCTCATCTCATCTATCAAACCCTCAACTTTACTATCTCTCATCATCCTCATTTCTTTACTATCTTCTTCTCTTTCCATCCTATCTGAGGTCTGTTTGACCATCTCTCAAGTGTTCTCTAAAACCCTAATACCACTCCTAATCGATCGGTTGCAGATAGATAGTTTTTGGTTAGCTATTGACAACATGGATGGAAGTTGCATCGATGAGGCCAGCGCGACAAGTGGTGATTCGACGTCGGTGGCTGGAGCCGGATCTCGGTGGTTGACGACAAAGTCAACGGCGGAGAAGTTGAGTCGCATGGGGAGTGGGTCAAGCGTGATAATCGACTCGGAGATGAAAGGTGCAGCTGGAGGAGCGAATGGGGTGGAGGCCGAGTCGAGGAAGCTGCCTTCTTCTAAATACAAGGGAGTGGTGCCGCAGCCGAATGGCCGGTGGGGTGCACAGATCTACGAGAAGCATCAGAGGGTGTGGCTAGGGACATTCAACGAGGAGGAGGAGGCAGCGAGAGTGTATGACAAGGCAGCTCAGAGGTTCCGCGGCCGTGACGCGGTCACCAACTTCAAGCCATTGGCCACAGAGACAGCGGAGCGCGACGCGGTTGAGTCGGCTTTCTTGAACTCTCGGTCCAAGGCGGAGATCGTCGACATGCTGCGGAAGCATACTTACGCGGATGAGCTGGAGCAGAGCAGGAGGAGCATGGGGTTGGATAATGGGAGTGGCGCGGTGGGGAGGGGTGGGGTAGGGCAGGCAGTGGGGCCCAAGGAGCACTTGTTTGAGAAGGTTGCGACTCCTAGTGATGTGGGGAAGTTGAACCGGTTAGTGATCCCCAAGCAACATGCTGAGAAGTACTTTCCACTTAATGGCTCAGGAGTTGCAGCGGCGTCCAAGGGAGTGTTGCTCAATTTTGAGGATGGTGGCGGGAAGGTGTGGAGGTTTAGGTACTCATATTGGAACAGTAGCCAGAGTTATGTGCTTACAAAGGGATGGAGCCGGTTTGTCAAGGAGAAGGGGTTGATAGCTGGGGATGTTGTCACTTTCCACCGGTCCAACCGGAAGCTGTACATAGATCACTCGAAGTCTAAGAATGGGTCACTCGGCTCAACCATCCGATTATTTGGAGTTAACATTCTCAAGAACCCTAATGACAACAAGAGGATGAGAGGCCATGAAGATAGGGACTTGTTCCAATTCCAATGCATGAAGAAACAAAGGGCCATTGTTGCATATTTGTAACATTAAAGTCAAGTCTCATTTTAGGGTATATTTTTACTCAACTCCTCTCTTTGTTTAAGGATGGTGGATCTAGCTAGTTGGCAAGTTGCAAGTAGAGAAGTTTATCACCAAAAAAGGACAAGTGTATAAAAGCTAGCTAGCTAGTTGCTCAGCAAGACAGCAACAGTTTTTAATTTGGATAGATTTTTCCATTAGCATTTTAATATATCCTAATGATTTCTCCATTGCAGAATGTGAATGTTGTTGGTTTTGGTGCTTTTGAGTTCTTGTGATGAGCAATGCTGGTCTTCTATGACGTTTCGGAAAAATTAGGGCACATTTTTGTATTTTGTACTTTGATTCGAGTGTTTTTTGTGGTGCTGATTTAAGAAGGATCCATCACCACTGATTATATCTCAACATTCATTTCTGAGTGAGGGGTACAAGCATATGATTTCTCACATTTGTTAAATAAAATGTTTATAAAAGTAGTGCCACAAGTCGCATTCAGGTGTATGTGACGCACTCATGAAGGTTTATTGATTGATTTGTGAAACTAATCCAATTAGGCACATCAAGATATTACTCTTTTGTCCAACTTGGAACGAGGGTGAGACTTACACTATAGTCGTCTCCGCAGATAAGCTTGGCCATTCCGCTCCGAGGGCCCAAAAACCCCGGTGGCAGTACGGCCACCCAAAGTCTGGCCCAACCTTATGGTCGTCCCTAGACGCAACGGGCCATCCGGTTTTATGGCTTCAGGTCGGATATCATTTAAAGAGGATTTGTGATTTTATTTGAAGTAAAATTATGAAGTCTAGTGATCTCAATAATTCATTATGGCAGTTACTGTTTTTGAAGTTCAAGTGGCATATTGTTTAAATGCACATTAATTTAGACTATTAAAGGAAATAAAGGCAGCAAAAGTTGGAAGGTTTTTTGTTGTTGTATTTAACCGGACAGCCAAGAAGAAAGTGTGTAGAGGAGACGAAAGCTTTGAAGATAGGGTCTGATCGGAAGCTTGTATGTCTCGAAGAGTTCTTGTACTTCATTGTGATCAATAATAATCTCTCCTTGTTGCTGGATTAGTCCAACTCATCTGTGGGTTGGGAAACCAGGGTAAATCGATTGTGTCTTGTTCCGATTTCGTTTTATTTCACTAGTTGTGTCATCGCTTGTTGCTTAGGAACACTCAACAAAAATAATGTCTCGCGGGAAGATTTCAACGAAAATGGGCCGAAATCCGAGCAGGCTCACCTTCTTGCATTCAGAGGTTTGCTGAGTGCAAATTGAATATCCGATTGGAATGAAGTATATATCTGTGCAAAGATATTTAAAGCGATACAATTCTTCAGTTTATATCGAGACCAAATTCGGAGGCTAACACATTCAAATCAGCAATCGAAAATCATTGTGTGAGCAGTACCCGTACCGCATATTAGTATGACCATACCAAGGAACCGTACTGTTGAAAGCAAGCAGTGAGTTCGTAGCCCATACTCATTAAGCGATACGACTGTATCATCAATCGGTACGACTGTATCATTAAAAATTGGTCAGTACGGATTGAAGGCCACTGAGTTGAATGAAATCTTTATCATCCGTACCGCTTTGAAGAGCAGTACATCCATACTGTCATGTTTTAAAGCTCAGATTTGCAACCTATATATAGAGAACGCAGTTTCTTGTGAGAGGAGTCTGAAAATTAATTTTCCTGACATAGTTTGAGAGAAAGAGGGGGCTCACACAAGTCCAAAGTAAAAGAAAGAGAGACAATATCAAAGGAAGTGAAGATTTAACACATAGAGAAGTTTCATTATGCTTCTATTGTTTTGTTATTTTCCAGATTTTCCAGATTTATCTTATATGATGTATGACATGTCCAATAGCTTGAAATGTGAGTAGTGACCATTGTTCTAGGGTTCTACGGATCCTACTAGTACTCGACTTATGATTATGATTTGTCTATACATGTTTGATGTTGATTTGAGGATTATATTCTTTATGATTACATGTCTTACTTTATGCATATAAGGTGTTTGATGAAATGTCTCAAAGCATGAATGCATAACTTTAATACCAATAAACCGAGATGATGAGGTACAAAACTCGACGAATTGTTGAATCAACCTTAAGTATTAGCGATCACGACGTGACATTTTAGCTCGGAATAGTAGGATTTAATGATTTTTTATCTCAGTTAGTCGTGCAACGAAAGTTGGTGATTAAACGAGCTAGAAATAATCGATTATACGCCTCGACAGAGGGGATTCGTATTTAAGGTGCATGTTTGAAGGGTAAAGACACAACGATAGTGGCATTTACTGGGATACATACATGCTATATTTCCATCTTTTATTAGACATTGCATGTATGGTTCATTCATTATCTAATTGAGTGGCACATGAAGGTGAATCAGTGGCCTTGAAATATTACTTTGAAATGGTTAGGAAATACTCTTATATTTTGTATCAAATTAATATTTAGGTTACAAACTTTATTATTCGAGTTAGAATAGCTAAATCAAAATATTGTCTTACTTAGTACACATGTTTATCTTGTTTCCTTGGGATTTGATTTAGGTTTGCCCATCATGTATTTTTTGACTACATTGATCTTCAAACTTGACATAAGAAGAGACTAAAATCTAGGTTGTCAAATGGCGGCATTGCCGGGGGAGCAATACATTAGTGTGTTATTGGTAGGTTGTGTGGAAATTTAGATTATTCTTCTACATATTATTCTTTTATTTCTTTTGTATATCCTTTTAAATCTAGATAAGCCAAGGGTCGATCATAGGAACATGCGCATGTATATACTAGCTAGCAAATACCGTGTTTAGCTACTCCTAATAGAAATTGGCAAAAAGTTATACTAATTATCCTAATGACGCTAAAATTAAGAGATTGATTTAATCAGACAAAGACTTTCAAGATCAAACTTCACCCATGCCTAACACACAATCATTTATATATATAAAAAAATTCAATTATATTATAAAGTTGTGTAAATAACCTAATAATATCAGACAAGCCGCCTAATTGCAGATCGTTGCCTGAATTAATTTAGACTGTGAATGTCATCTTATCACGGATTATCAACAGTTTCAATTTATTAAGCCTAGGCTTTTCACAAAAATAATGTCAACTTCTCTGTCGATTCATGTACTTAACAATATAGCTACCATGCTTCAATATTATTTCTACTTAATCCAGTTAATTACCTCAGACCCAGTCATCCTTTTATTTATTATATCTACCATATGACTTGTATCATGATTAGAAGTACTTAAGAATGTCAAGAGTTTATGCAACTGCTCCTGGTTCATCTTGACTGAACCCAACTGAATTTGTCCTTCATGTGTTTGATTATCATCTTTGGTGCCTGTTCTTATTGAATTTATCCAGAATCTACTCTTAGATTCTTGCAAGGTTGTTGAAGATTCCGTTTCCTAATTTGAACTTTAGGATCTTTATCTTTTAGAGCTTTTCTTCCGCCTGAGTGATGACCTCTGCTGAACACTCGATCTATTAAAGCTGATCAGGTTAAACATATCATGTGTAATTTACATTCCTTCGTATTGTTTCTGTTGCGACTAATAATTATTTAAATGCGATCTATTAAAGCTTTGTGAAACAACTAATAAGTGATATGAAACAGTCCGAGTCGAACAGACAAACAACTTTCAATTGGTATCAAAGCGAGACACTCGTTGTATAGAGGGTGATTCAGGGCTATAACAGAATTGTTCAAAATGAGTACAAAAGAAGGACAAAACATTTCCCGGCCTCCACTCCTCGATGGTTCAAACTATCCTTACTGGAAAAAACACGCATGAGGGCATTCATCAAATCGATTGATAAACGAGCATGGAAAATCAATGATCTCCAAGTATGATGCACCATTGAGCATGGACACAAATGGTGTGACCTACCTTAAGCCTGAAAGCTAATGAGCGGCAGATGAGGATAAAGCTGTTGCAACAAACGCTAAAGCAATCAATGCTATCTTCAATGCAGTTGAACCAGACATCTTAAGACTGATTTCTATCTGAGAAGTAGCAGAAGACGCATGGGATATACTCGAGACAATCTTTGAAGGAATAGACAAGGTGAAACTGTCTCAGATGCAGATGATCACTAACAGATTTGATACCTTGAAAATGAAGGAGGAAGAATCAATAGCTGAATTCAATGCAAAATTGATGGACAATGCCAATGAAGCCCACACGCTTGGAGAGCCGATTAGAAATGAAAAGCTTGTCAGAAAAGTTCTGAGATCACTTCCATAAAAAAACGCAATGAAAGTAACATCTATTGAGGAAGCTCATCATGTAAAGGCAATGAGGCTTGACATTCTAATGGGATCCCTTCGGACATTTGAGATGAAGCTAATATCTGAAGCACCTGAAAAGAAACCTCGGGGAATAGCACTCAAAAGTGAAGCATCAGAATCAACTGAAGATGAGGAATAGATGTCTGAACAGATGGCCCTACTGGCAAAAAACTTCTGCACGTTTATGAGGAAGCTGAACCAGCGTCAGTCTGAACAGAGAAACAAAGCTGGAACAGACATCAGAAGTCGACAAGATGGAAAATTCATAAAAACTAGAACCACTGCAATTCCAAAGGGAGAAAAAGGTAAAGGGATTTAATGAAACAGAAACGAGAATGTTAAGGATTTGGCCACATTCAAGCAGAATACGCAAACACCCTTAAGAAACAGAAACGGGCACTCTTAGCTGGGTGGAGTGATAATGAAACAGAAGAAACTAAAATAGAAGGTGAATAATCTAATTACCTAGCTCTCACTACTGTGACAGAGGTTACCAGCACAAAATCAGAAAACTCAGAATCAGATAGTGACACAGAAATCACCAAAGAAATAATAGCTGAGAAATATAAGGCTCTGTATGAACAGTGGGGAGAGGCAGTCAGAGCAAATTCCAAACTAAGCAAACAAGTGGTTAACCTAAAGGATGAAAAATATGAACTGTCTGAATCAGCTAAAAGGTTGCAAACAGAACTTGAAAAGGAGAGACTTGAAAAATAAGGCTCTGTACGAATCGGGGGAGTCCTGGTTTGGGGTATGAGTATCCAAAGACCTATGGTAAGACAGTTTGTTCGAGCTAAAAATCTTAACTATGCTAACAATGTTCATCCCAGTCCCAGATTTAACATGCGTTGGACAATGGACAAGCGTATCTGTCATTTTTGCAATGCTCAAGGTCACATCCAGAGGAGGTGCCCTAAGTTTCTTGCAAAATATCACTTACAGAGATTCGTGTCTGTCTCGAAAATTTATAACAACCATTGCTACGTTGCGTATAACTCATCTACTCACCATGAGAAGGACAGGTGGTACTTCGATAGTGGCTGTTCAGCCCACATGACCGGGGAAGCCAGCTATCTGACTGATATACAGAACCTAAATGGACGATTTGTTACATTCGGTGATGGAGGGGGGTCATTTGTCAAGGTATATCAGTTCGAGGGATGCCCACAATAAAGAAAGTGCTCCTTGTGGAAGGCCTTCAAGACAATTTACTAAGTATAAGCCAATTGTGCGATGGGAAAGCTAAATGTCCAATTCACCAAGGATTCATGCCAGGTCATCAACAGTGAAGGGAAGTGTGTTTTGAGAGGAGCCCATTCATCAAATAACTATTATCTGCTGAATTCTAACACATAGCCTGTCAAAGCTCACTATTTTCTGTCTAAAAGGGATGAACTGATTCTGTGACACAAGTGGCTGGGACACTTGAATCTCAAGACCTTAAGGCAAATATCTTAACTTGGACTGGTACGAGGAATACATGAGCTGAAAGGAAAGATTGATGCTATGTGTGGTGAATGCAAGATAGGAAAACAGACAAGGTTTGCTCATCCTGGAGCGATTCAAATCCGTACAACCAGAATCCTTGAACTATTACACATGGACCTGATGGGTCCCATGCAGACTGAAAGCATTGCTGATAAGATCTATGTTCTAGTCTGTGTAGATGATTTTTCCTATTTTACTTGGACTATGTTTCTCAGACAAAAATCAGACACTGTTCAAGCCGTGATTCACCTGATTCTGAGACTGCAACGTGAAAAAGGCACAACTCTGATTACAATCAGGAGTGACCATGATAAGGAATTTGAGAACAACGACATGGAAGAATTCTGTCTAAAACAGGGCATACTTCATCAGTTCTCAACACCCATAACGCCTTCAAAAAATGATGCGGGTCATGCTTCATGGAAAAGGGTTGGCTCTAACCTTCTAGGATGAAGCGATCAACACTGTCTATTACGCCCTGAAATGCGTCTTTGTTCGCCCTGGAACACAGAAAACTTGCTATGAAATTTGGAAAGGAAAGATACCTTAAGTAAAGCATTTTCACATTTTCGGAGGTACGCGCTATGTTTATGAGAACAGAGAGTACAAAAGGAAACGTGACCTCCGCAACAGTGAAGGAATATTCTTGGGATACTCCACTAATAGTCGGGCGTACCGTGTCTATATCAAAAAATCCAAAACTATTGTGAAATCAATTAACTTGGCAATTCAAGACTCAGATTATTCGATCAGCACAGATGAAGATGATGTTGCCTGTCCTGATACAGAAACTAGCAAGCCATCTCAGGAAGAACAGATGTGTGTGTCAGACCCTGTACCAGAAATTCAGGATGATGAACATGTATCTGATACAGAACCGGAGCAAGTTCCAGTTATTCAACCTCCTTAGCGCATTCAGAGAAATCATCCAATGTCCGAATTAGAGATCCACAAGCACCTAGAAGAACCCGCGGCAAAGTTATTGATTTTGTAGAGATGCTAAGTGGATCATGCTTTCTGTCATCAGTAGAACCTAAGAACATCAAGGAAGCTATCCTAGATGAACATTGGGTCAGTGCTATGCAAGACGTACTCTCAGAATTTGCTAGAAACGATGTTTAGATACTTGTACCAAGACCAACTGAAGCCAACATCATCGGTACAAAATGGATCTTCAAAAACAAGACAGGTGAGAAAGGCAACATCACCCGTAACAAAGCACGACTGGTGGCACAGGGGTATGCATAGATTGAAGGCATAGATTTCGACGAAACATTTGCCCCTGGTGCCCGACTTGAAGCCATAAGACTACTGCTAGCTCTTGCGTGTCATCTCAACCTCAAACTATTTCAGATGGATGTAAAAAGTGCGTTTCTCAACGGATGGCTAAATGAAGAAATACACGTTGGTCAACCTAAGGAGTTTGAAGACCCGTTTCATCCTGATCATGTTTATCGTTTAAACAAGGCCCTGTATGGACTGAAACAGGCGCCCATAGCATGGTATGAATGGCTCACTATATTTCTTGATCAACATGGCTATGTGCGAGGGGGAGTGGACAGGACCTTGTTTGTGAAGCACATCAAACATGAATTTGTCATTACACAAATCTATGTGGTGGACATCGTATGGTCTCGATCACAGCATTTAGTAGATCTATTTGTTGAAGAGATGCAAAGTGAATTTCAAATGAGTATAGTGGGGGAAATGGTCTACTTCCTTGGCCTACATGTACATTAGAAATCCGATGGTATATTCATAACAAAGACCAAATATGCTAGAAACTTGGTGAAGAAGTTCGATTGGAGAATACCAGCCATAGGCACACTCCCGCAGCTACACACGTAAAAATCAAAAAAGATGAATCTGGAGAACCAAAAAGATGAGTGGAACCGCAAACTACAGACTCTCGTACACCAAGGACAACAGTTCTCACTTAGTTGGGTATGGGGATGCTGATTGGGCTGGAAGTGCAGAAGATCGAAAAAGCACTTCATGTGAATGCTTCTTTCTAGGAAACAACTTAGCATCATGGTTTAATAAGAATCAAAGCAGTATATCATTGTCTAATGCAGAGGCTGAATACATAGCTGCATGAAGCTATTGCGCCCAGATGATCTGGATGAAACAGATGCTGGAAGAGTATGGTCTGAAATAGGAGGAGATGATCTTATTCTGTGACAATATGAGTGCAATTATAATCTCCAGAAATCCTTTTAAGCATTCCAGAACTAAACATATCGACATTAAGCATCACTTCATCCGTGAGTTAGTTGAACAGAAGGTCATCACACTGAAACATGTATCCTCACTTAAACAACTAGCTGATATCTTCACTAAAGCATTGACCAATGCTCAGTTTGAAACACTTAGACTTGCCTTGGGTCTATGTGTTGTCAACAGTTAAGTGAAATTAAGAAAATATGGACCCGTTCCTAATCACTGTGCATGAATCTGTTGAACTGGTTACTGCATTCAGAGGGAGAATTCTGGTGTTTATCTAGTATGATGGGTGATATAGAGTCTGAGCCAAACAAAGTATATTGAAACATGGATATCTAAAGGAACATTGTTTTGGAAAGGAAAATCAGCAAATAATCTAAATATATTCCTGATTTGACAGTTAGGGTTTCCATGAGGTTTTCGAATTTGAATTTTGAAATCTTTTAATCACTGCCTGATTTTTCGTTGAGAAGAAAGAGTGAAATCTCGAGTCCTTGGATGAAATCTCGACAGCAAACAGTCATGTTAGCCTCCTAGAAAACTTCCGCTGATACCTCAGCCTCATCGGCTCCAAAAAGATCGATGCGAGCAGCAGCGTCTGGGAGAAAGGGAAAAGCTACAGTGGACTCTCAAATACCCGTTGATCGCGCGTCGTTGTACGCGTCAAATTAATCCTTCCTTCTCCACTTAGTATAGCGGCTAAGTCAGGGTCGATCCCACAAGGAGCGAGCAGACTCGTTTTAGCTGGCAACCTACAACTTACGAAATTGGGGTTGTGAGTGATTGGGTTGCGCAGGTGCGCGAATGAACAGTGGTGAAAGCAGAATTGCACGATACGTGCGCAGGCCGTAGATTTTAAGTACTATGACTATGAAGAGTATCGGTACAAGCAATCCTCTATGTGTATCCCTTATCATCGACTCTAAACATCTATAGTGCAGTTCTACTTAAGTTAGTGTTCGATCAAGGCTTCCTAACGTGGGCGCATGTTCCGATCAAAGTTCATGAGCTATTAATTCCTGAAACTAGTCTAAACAGCCACGAATCCTATCACAGTAGCAGCTGAGTATCCTAGTGTGTTACTCCTAGTTGTCACCGTCAAGCTATCAACTAGTTTAACATACAATAAATAGCAATTAGAATAAGATTGCGGTTCAAGGCTTCCCTTATTCGCACAACTAATTATCACCCATATGCATAAAATTAATATAAGTAGATGTACCAAGCATTAAGAAGAAGTCTCAAAGGAAATACTTCATAGAATCATGCCCAACGGATACAAGGTGTTTAGCTAGACATGCTAGAAACAAACATCATAGCAATAATAAATAAAACTAAAGTAGCAAGAGAAACGTAGCAGATTAGCGCAATTGCGCGTTGCTGTTCTCGGCTGGCGCAGGTGGTTCGCGCAGAGTCTGGCTGAAGTAGCTCGTGTGTTTTTCTGCCGAGTGTCCTTCTCTCTATCTGATCTCTCTCCCTCTTAACCCTAGCTTCCCTCCTCTTATATAGTGGTCTTGAAGCCCAAGGAATGCTTAGATTTGGCCCGAGAGACTTTTAGCAACTTCCCAAATCTAGGAGATCAATATTTAGAAACTCTGCCCTTCTGCGCACGCTGATTGCGCTACTCGCTTTGCGCAGTCGGTTTGCGCACTGTAGTCCGAAACAGCCATCTCCTTTTGCGCTGCTAGCTTTGCGCAGTCGTGCATTGCGCTCTAAAACGTCCGTTAGCGCACATCTGACTTATACTAATATTTTATCCTGCAATACAAAAATACCGAAAACCAGTAATCTTGTACACAAAATAATGCAAACAAGCACAGTGTTAAGATCTAAATAGCGCATATAAATCACCCGTCAAAACCCAAGAAGCAAAGAAAGGAGGAGGAAGGAAGAAGGGAGCGGACAAGCCTCCTGTACCAAAGCCGGTGTTAATTGAACATGAGTCCGACCCTGAGGTAAGACCTAAAATTGATTCATCTGTGATTAATCCTATGGTAGAAGGTGATAAGAGTAAAGATGTGACAATGGAAGTTAAGATAGACTGTGTTGAGAACTTATGTAGGGAAGTTAGTATTCCTACGAGCTCAAATGTTCAGAGAGAGCAGTCGGCTAAGAGGACTGAGGCGACAGAAGGTTGAGCTGGTCAAGAGGTCTCTAGCGGACAGGATAGAGTCTAGCCTGACTCAACATAAGGTAGTTGAAGATCAGAAGAAAAGAAAGACTTCACGGATAGCCAGGATGTTTGCACAAAAGGATAAGAAGAGAGTTCAGAAAATAGAAGTTGCGGTTGAACAAAGCTCAGCGGATGCAGTTCCTGAAAGCAGTGAAGTCCCATTGACTGAGGACTTTCGTGGGGAAAGTGTCCCAAAAGATACTGAAGGAGAGAAAGAGTAGAAGAAGTCCCAGTCGTTGATGCTGCTAAAGAAGACATTGTTCAGCTGTCTGAAGCAGATCAAGAAGCTCTGGTAATGGTGGTTGATAGAGCCTATTTATACACATTATTTAGATCATAACCCTATGCTTGTTTGCATTATTTTATGTACAAGATTACTGGTTTCCAGTGTTTTTGTATTTCAGGGCATAACGAGGGCCTAAGTCGGATACGCGCTAACAGGCAGCGTTTAGGACGCGCATCACACAGCCTGCGGAGCTAGCGGTGCAAACAGAAGAAATTGGCAGAGTCGACCTCGGTGCGCTAACCGATTGCGCTAAGCAGATGCCGTGCGCCAGGCGCAGATGTTGGTGTTTCCAAATCCTGACACGACCAGATTTGGAAGTTGCCAAGAGTGAGCCTCTGAGCAGTATATAAAGAAGAGAAGGAGGCTAGGGTTAGGAGAGACACAGAGACGATTCTCAGGACTCACAAGTCGTACACCCAAGAGGCACTGCGCAGCAGGATTGGAAAACACACGAGCTTGTTGAGAGGATCTGCGCTAGCCGACTGCGCCAGCCAAGACAGCAACCTGCACGCACTGTTTGCTATTGTTTTCTTGGACACTTTAGTTATTATTTACTATTTCTATGATGTTTATCACTAGCATGTCTAGCTAAACGCTTAGTATCGGTTGGACATGAATCTATGAGTATTTCCTTTTGAGACTTGCGCTTAATGCATAGCTTGCTTGCTTATATTAATTCTGTGCACATTACTGGCAGCTTGTTACATGAGTAGGGGAAGCCTTGAACCGCAATCTTACTCTTGTTGCTTGTTGTTGTTTGTTAAACTAGTTGAATAGCCTGACGGTGCCAACTAGGAGTAACGCGCTAGGTTAGGCAATTACTACCTTGATCGGATTCGTAGTTGTTTAGTCTAGTGTAAGAATTAATAGCACATGAACTTTGATCGGAACATGCGCACATGTTAGGAAGCCTTGATCGGACACTAACATTAGCAAATCGAGCTATAGACATTTAGAGTCGATGATAAGGAATACACTCATAGAGGATTGTCTGCGCCGATACTTCTCATAAGTCATAGTACTTAATCTCTATTGCCTGCGCACGTCTAGTGTAATTTCTTGCGTTACGATACCACTGTTACTTGCGCATCGCGCAACCCCGATCACTCACCCCCCAATTTCATAAGTGTAGGTTACTGGCTAAAACTGAACTACTTGCTCCCTGTGGAGATCGACCCTTACTTAACCGCTGTACTAGTGGAAGAGGAAGGATTATATTTGACGCGTACAACGACGCGCGATCAAATTTTGGCACCGCTGCCGGGGAGCAACACAGCTAAGTTATAGCTAGTTTACGTTTTTCCTTATTAGTAGCTAGTTATTTTCAGTTTGTTTTCTCGTTGTTGTTTCTGACAGCGCGCAATCACCATCAGCCTGCGCAACCTTGAAACAGTTGCGTTGCGCAGATTCTAGTTGCGCACTGACAGACGCAGCAGCATTAGTTATCTTTTAATTTCGTTTTTGAGATTTAGAACAGGTCATGGAGGATAATAGTTGGGGACAACTTAGGGGACAGAACCCCAGAGGAAGCAAGAGCACACAACCGCGCAGCCCTGTTCAGAGAGGAAGTGCAGCGCGAGGTTGAAGCAAGGAGGGCCGCTGAAGTGTATCGCGCGACGCAGAACAGTGCGCGAGATGTCAGCCCCACTCACAGTTAACCAGCCATGGTGCATCGTGCTTCCGCCAGGCGGTCATTTTGAACTAAGAAGCTCGCTCATTCATCACATGCCCAAGTTCCATGGGATGAACAATGAAAATCCAGTCAAGCATGTGCGAGAGTTCCTAGTCATATGTGAGAACATGAAGACTGAAGGGGAGAGCGATGAGGCGCTGAAGATGAAGGCATTCCCATTTTCACTGTGTGATACAGCCAGACATTGGTTGATGAACTTACCCGCAGGATCAATTCACACATGGGAGCAGCTGCAGAAGAAGTTCCTGGACAAATTCTATCCAGCAGCAAAGATCGCGCTACTCAGGAGAGAACTGGCCGCGCCAAGGCAGAGCGCAGGAGAGTCACTGTCAGAGTATTACGAGCGTTTCAGGGAGCTAGAGGCCAACTGCTACAATCATGGCCTGCCCCAGAATGTGCTGATAGAGAACTTCCTGAATGGATTGCTACCCATGGAGCTGAGGTTATTGAACGCATGCGCAGGAGGCGACATTTGCAACATGTATCCAGAAGATGCGTGGCAGCTGATAGAAGACTCTGCTGGTCAGGTAAGACATCAGCTAACACTTGAAAATAGTCGTACTCGTTCTGTGCATCAGGTAGAAACAAGCGCTGAGATCAAGGAAATGGAGGCCATGCTGCAGAAGTTGATGAGTGCGCAAAGCGCACAACCAGTTACGCCAAAGGTATGTGAATTCTGCAGGTCCACCGAGCACAAAACTGATGAGTGTCCCACACTTTTCGAGGAATCTGGAGATGTCAATGCTCTTGGAGGATGGGATAACAGA
Organism: Umbilicus rupestris; assembly: GCA_963678935.1. Classification (NCBI taxonomy): domain Eukaryota; kingdom Viridiplantae; phylum Streptophyta; class Magnoliopsida; order Saxifragales; family Crassulaceae; genus Umbilicus; species Umbilicus rupestris. The sequence goes on along the minus strand of OY787607.1, from coordinate 15,000,563 downwards.
GGACCACAGAGGCAGAATCAGCCGCGCTTTGGACTGGCAGCAAATGGATTCAGATGGAAGAAGGAAAACAATTTCCAGAGGCAGTCCACAGATCAGCGCGCCCCACAGCAGACGCAACAAGCTGCGCCCTACAATCCACCGCATCGCTGCACTGACGCACCAGCGCATAACAATCAGCAACCAAGGCGATCTTTGGAAGATATCGTGGGGCAGCTAGCAGACACAGTGCGCAAGAATGACGAGAAGTATGACAAGAGGTTCGAGTCCATTGAAAAGCAGCTATCACAGATCGCCACCACGGTGTATGAGCTGAAAAAGAGCGATGGCAACCTGCCTTCGCAAGTGATTCAGAACCCCAAAGGAGGAGTCAATGCAGTAACACTGAGGACTGGGCGCACAATAGGCGCAGAGCAGACCACGAAGGTACTCGCGCAACCAGCTGCGCAAGTCCCGGATCCAGCAGAACAGAATGCGCAACCAGAGCAAGACGCGCAACCAGAAGTGCCAGTCACAAGCCAGCAGGGCGAAGCGCCAGGTATAACGCAATTAAACGACAAGGGCACGAATCGTACTAATATACCTGCACCTTTTCCTGTGCAGGCACCATCGGCTAGAAAGGAAGCGCTGGACAAGGAGCTATACGAGTTATTCAGCAAGGTGGAAATCAACATTCCGCTTATCGAAGCAGTTCGGCAGATTCCCAGGTACGCCAAGTTTTTAAAGGAGCTGTGCACAAACAAGAGGAGGAAAGGCGAATGCGCACAGGTAATGCTCAATGCGCAGGCCTCAGCGATCGTGCAACATAAGGTACCACCTAAGTGCCGAGACCCAGGTACGTTCACTGTCCCTTGCACTTTAGGTAAGACCACAGTGAGCAACTGCATGATTGATTTAGGCGCATCCATCAATTTGTTACCTTATTCCCTATATACGACATTGCGCCTTGGACCACTAAAGCCTGCAGGTCTCACTATTCAGCTAGCAGATCGGTCTTGCAAACAACCTGCAGGCATGATCGAGGATGTTCTTGTGCGAGTAGGAGAGCTGGTGTTTCCAGCAGATTTTTATGTGCTGGAAATGGAGGGTGAATCAAGCACCAGCAGTGCGTAGATCCTACTGGGTAGACCTTTTCTAATGACCGCGCGCACAAAGATAGACGTGTGGAGGGGCACGCTTTCCATGGAGGTAGATGGCGAAGAAATCAATTTCAATATATTCAAGAGGATGTAGCATCCACATGAGGACGCCACAGTGCACGCAATGGACAGCTTAGATGATTTAGTCACAGATGCGCAATGCGCAAGCGCAACAATAGGACCAGAGCCACTGGCACAGACAGAGTTGGAGGAGCAGGACGAGGAGCTGAGCAGTGCTGAACCAAAACTCAGATAGGTACACGATTTAGTTCATATCTGCACTGCTAATAAAATCTTGCCCTCTATTGAACAGGCACCCAAGGTCGAGCTGAAGCAATTGCCAGAGCACCTCAAATACATTTTCTTGGGAAATGAGGACACCCTGCCAGTGATCATAAAGAAAGGATTAGAAGAAGAGCAGGAAGTGCGTTTACAGCAGGTGCTGCGCAGGAACCAGCGCGCTATAGGATGGACACTGGCAGATCTGCGTGGAGTGAGCCCAGACGTATGCATGCATAGAATTCTGTTGGAAGATGGTGCCAAACCATCCAGAGAGGCTCAGCGCAGATTGAACCAAAATATGATGGAGGTAGTGCAGAAGGAAATTCTGAAGTTGCTTGACGCAGGAGTCATCTACCCCATCTCGGACAGTAAATGGGTCAGTCCAGTGCACGTTGTGCCTAAGAAGGGAGGAATCACAGTGGAAGAGAATGCGCAGGGCGAGCTAGTTCCCAAGCGCATCCAGACTGGATGGCGCATGTGCATCGACTACAGGAAGCTTAACGCAGTAACGCGCAAGGACCATTTCCCGCTACCCTTTATGGATCAGATGCTGGACAGATTAGCAGGTAAGCCCTATTTTTGTTTCTTGGACGGATATTCAGGGTACAATCAGATACCCATAGCTGCGGAGGATCAGGAGAAGACCACGTTCACCTGCCCATTCGGTACATTTGCGTTTCGGTGCATGTCATTTGGGCTGTGCAACGCGCCAGGTACGTTCCAACGACTTGTCATGAGCATTTTCTCTGATATGATTGGTATATGCATAGAAGTGTTCATGGATGATTTTACCGTATATGGAGGTACCTTTGATGCGTGCTTAACTCATCTAGATAAGGTCTTAGCGTGCTGCATTTCTAAGAACCTAGTGCTTAATTATGAAAAATGCCATTTCATGGTAACGCATGGTGTAGTGCTAGGACACATTATCTACGAGGAGCGGATCAAGGTAGACAAAGCTAAGATAGACCTTATTTCTAATCTACCTTACGCCACGAACGTGCGCGATGTGAAGTCATTCTTAGGGCACGCCGGATTTTACAGGCGTTTTATAAAAGACTTCTCTAAAATCTGTATTCCCCTGTCTAACCTCTTGCAAAAGGATGTGTGCTTCGATTTTACTGATGAGTGCAGGGCTGCATTTGATAAGCTGAAGGAGGCGCTGACCAGTGCGCCAGTGATGCGCGCACCAGACTGGAACCTGCCATTTGAACTGATGTGCGACGCCAGCGATTATGCAGTAGGTGCAGTCCTGGGGCAGCGAGTGGACAAGAAGCCGCACACCATCTATTATGCATCGCGCACACTAGACGCGGCACAGAGGAACTACACCACCACGGAGAAGGAGCTTCTGGCAATTGTGTTTGCGCTAGAGAAGTTCCGTGCATATGTTCTAGGCGCCAGGGTCATCATATACACAGACCACGCAGCCATCCGCTACCTAATGTCCAAGAAAGAAACTAAGCCGCGCCTGATGCGCTGGGTGCTCCTACTGCAGGAATTCGACCTGGAGATCAAGGATAAGAAGGGCACAGAGAACACAGTTGCGGATCACCTGAGCAGAATCTTGAAGGAGGAGGAGCCAAGGCAGATCACTGAGACATTTCCTGACGAGCATCTGATGGCGCTGACAGGTAAGGTACCATGGTATGCGCACATTGCGAATTACCTGGTCACCGGTACGTTTCCTCCGCGTTTCAATAAAACCCAGTGCATGAGATTGAAACATGAGTCCAAGCATTATCTTTGGGATGATTCTTATATGCTTAGAATAGGACCAGATCAGATATTGAGGCGCTGCGTGCCTGACCATGAATTTAACTCTGTTTTGATGTTTTGTCATGCGCACGCATGTGGAGGACACTTTGGTCCCAAGCGCACCAGCAGGAAGGTCCTGGACTGCGGATTTTATTGGCCGCACCTGTTAGAGACGCATATGACTATTGCAGGAATTGTGACAGGTGCCAGCGCACGGGAGGCATATCAGCGCGCAACGAGATGCCGCAGACGCCAATTCTAGTGGATGAAGTGTTTGACATATGGGGAATTGACTTCATGGGGCCTTTTCCCCCGTCTGCAGGATATGAATACATATTGGTCGCGGTGGACTATGTCTCCAAAAGGGTCGAAGCTAAGGCCACACGAAAGGATAATGGTAAGACGGTCGCTGAATTTCTGAAAACTAACATCTTTTGCAGGTACGGGGTGCCTAAGGCAATCATCAGCGACCAGGGGACGCACTTTTGCAACAGGATCGTGGCGCAAGTTTTCAAGCATTATGGAGTGCGCCACAAGACGTCCACTGCTTATCATCCTCAGACAAATGGACAGGCCGAGGTCTCCAACAGAGAAATCAAGCGCATCCTGGAGAAGACTGTGAGACCATCGCGCAAGGATTGGAGCCAGCGCCTGGACGATGCGCTGTGGGCATACCGCACTACGCATAAGACACCAATCGGGACTTCACCGTTTCGGTTGGTCTACGGAAAAGCATGCCACCTGCCAGTAGAGCTAGAACACAAAGCATATTGGGCCTTACGCATTTGCAACATAAACTTAGATGAGGCTGGAAAGGAGCGCGCGTTTGAGCTGAGCGAATTAGAAGAGCTGCGCCTGGATGCCTATGAGGGACTACGCGATTACAAGGAGCGGACAAAGGCGTTTCATGACAAGCATATCCTCAGACGCACTTTTGAGCCAGGAGACCAGGTACTATTATTCTCATCACGCCTAAAGCTCATGCCTGGAAAGCTGCGCAGCAAATGGACTGGACCGTACACAATCATCAAGGTTTTCCCCTATGGAACAATCGAGTTAGAAAACGAGCACCGGCATCATTTTCAGGTCAATGGGCAGAGAGTCAAACGGTATCTAGGAGAACCTTGGGACGACACAGTGCGCGACATTGACTTGGCAGAACCTGAGATAGCAGATGCGCCAGCTGCTGCGCCAGAGGCACCACCAGATGCACCAGAGGGAGAACTGGAAACTATTGCTCACATTTCTTCTTCCTCTTCATCTACCCTCGTTACTGCAGACTTCTCACATATTATCCATGTTGAGTACCCTTCTCAGCCTTTGCGCAGGACCAAGCAGAACACCGCACCTGCACAAGCGCAGGGTCACTCAGGAGCAAGAGTGGGGGAGGTCGCTGGCACCCATTTGGGCACGTAACGAGGTACAGTCTAGCCAACGACATTAAACAAAGGCACTTGTCGGGAGGTAACCCGACTCGTTTTACTTTTTTATGTCTTTCTTTTAGTCTTTCTAGTGTCTTTTAGTTAGTCTAGGTCTCGTCGGTTTTTTTTAGTCGAGCAGCAGTGCGCAGGACCGCTGCGCCAGTCAGAGGGGTATATAAGGGCAGGACTTAGAAAATTTCAGCACTTTTCACACTCGACCGTTGCAAGCAACTCCAGCCTTCACACCTCCACCCGCTGTCCGGCGCCCTTTGCGCTGCTTTGACTTTATGTTCTTAGTCTTTATATTCTTTGTTTTGCTTGCATGCATATGTTTTGCATGTGCGCGTCCTCTGTGCGCTTGAGCTTGAGTCGTGGGGACACGTCTCTGTTTAAGTGTGGGGGGGAGCGTTACATGTACATTTCACGTTTTTTGAGCTTTATAGTGTAGCTTAGTTTTATTGAAGGAAACAGTAGCAGTAGTGCGCTTGAGTACGGGTTGCGCGTACTGTTCAGCTTGTTTGCGCTACCCATTTTGCGCCGTGCGCTATCAACTGTTTTTAGTATATTTTTTTTCATTTTTCTGCTCCTGTTAGTTGGGATATACAGGGGATGTGGAGTTGACAGAAACGCTCTAGAGAGGCGGTTAGTCCCTCGCGCTTCAGAGGAGAGGTATATGGTCGAGAGCGCGAATGGAGGCCTGTGCTTCGCGACCTTCGGAACAAGAGAGCGCGCTCAGTCACGTAGATGCCGAAGGCAAATACCCAAAAGCGTGGCGAGCTGGGAAAACAGACCACCTTCCCTCTGGAAGTTGAGCCAAGGAAGGCGGGCGCGGGTGTAAACGCGTGCGCCGACTTGCGCAGACAGACCAAGGAGGGAGAGCGGGGCGGTGTTCCATAGCTGTTATCCGGAGGCCGAGGACAAACAAGGGGCAAGTGTGGGGGGTTTGATAGAGCCTATTTATACACATTATTTTATATCATAACCCTATGCTTGTTTGCATTATTTTATGTACAAGATTACTGGTTTCCAGTGTTTTTATATTTCAGGGCATAACGAGGGCCTAAGTCGGATACGCGCTAACAGGCAGCGTTTAGGACGCGCATCACACAGCCTGCGGAGCTAGCGGTGCAAACAGAAGAAATTGGCAGAGTCGACCTCGGTGCGCTAACTGATTGCGCTAAGCAGATGCCGTGCGCCAGGCGCAGATGTTGGTGTTTCCAAATCCTGACACGACCAGATTTGGAAGTTGCCAAGAGTGAGCCTCTGAGCAGTATATAAAGAAGAGAAGGAGGCTAGGGTTAGGAGAGACACAGAGACGATTCTCAGGACTCACAAGTCGTACACCCAGGAGGCACTGCGCAGCAGGACTGGAAAACACACGAGCTTGTTGAGAGGATCTGCGCTAGCCGACTGCGCCAGCCAAGACAGCAACCTGCACGCACTGTTTGCTATTGTTTTCTTGGACACTTTAGTTATTATTTACTATTTCTATGATGTTTATCACTAGCATGTCTAGTTAAACGCTTAGTATCGGTTGGACATGAATCTATGAGTATTTCCTTTTGAGACTTGCGCTTAATGCATAGCTTGCTTGCTTATATTAATTCTGTGCACATTACTGGCAGCTTGTTACATGAGTAGGGGAAGCCTTGAACCGCAATCTTACTCTTGTTGCTTGTTGTTGTTTGTTAAACTAGTTGAATAGCCTGACGGTGCCAACTAGGAGTAACGCGCTAGGTTAGGCAATTACTACCTTGATCGGATTCGTAGTTGTTTAGTCTAGTGTAAGAATTAATAGCACATGAACTTTGATCGGAACATGCGCACATGTTAGGAAGCCTTAATCAGACACTAACATTAGCAAATCGAGCTATAGACATTTAGAGTCGATGATAAGGAATACACTCATAGAGGATTGTCTGCGCCGATACTTCTCATAAGTCATAGTACTTAATCTCTATTGCCTGCGCACGTCTAGTGCAATTTCTTGCGTTACGATACCACTGTTACTTGCGCATCGCGCAACCCCGATCACTCACCCCCCAATTTCATAAGTGTAGGTTACTGGCTAAAACTAAACTACTTGCTCCCTGTGGAGATCGACCCTTACTTAACCGCTGTACTAGTGGAAGAGGAAGGATTATATTTGACGCGTACAACGACGCGCGATCAGTGGTCTACAAACCACAGACTGAGGTTCCTCCCCAGAAGAAGACACAAGCTGAGGCTGCCCTGTCAGCTCCCCTATCAAACCTTCTGCATCTGAGCCAGTCATTGTAGAGGACACTCGGGAAACATATGAGACAGTCCTTGTAGCAGATGATCTGGAAGAGGCAGTAGATATGTCATCAGTCGCCAAGCGGTTATCCAAGAGAAAAAGGGTAAAAGATGCTGAGTCTAGTAGAAAGGTAGGAAAGGAGGGCACTAAAACAGAGGGAGTGGTTTTAAAAGAAAAGGGGAAACGTGTTGCCACAAAATCAGTAAGGAAATTAGTCTCACTGATACATGATGGAGATTCCATGGCAAGAGGTGTTACAAAATCTGGGGTGTGGTTTTGTGAAAGTGAAAATGCAAAGAGGTGGCATATTATTTTGGGACAGAAGATTGTTCAGGAAATAATATTTGTGGAAAGAAAATTTGAAGTGCCAGAGGTGGTGAGTGTTATTGAAAAGGTTGGACTGTTGAAGACGCTCAAGCTGCCTCAACAGTTCGCTGAACAGCTTGTTCGAGAACTCATTGTGAATCTGTCATAGCAGTTCAAGACAAAATCCAGTGCAGATTATGGTGTGGTACAGGTAAGAGGGCGACGAGTTGTAATCACTCCGGAATCCAGCAATGAATTCTTCGGGATTTATCCAGCTGCATATGTACCAGAATTACCAGAATGGGGAGATATTGCTTCAGAAATCACAAATGGCCATATAACATCATGAAAAAAGAGCTCTCTCGAATCGGGCCACCTGACGACTAAATATGCCATTTTACATTGAATTTGTATCAAAAACCGAATGCCCACGCCGCACAGGACAATTGTCAATAAGCCCATTACATGATTCATTCTCGATGTGGCTCGAGGAGTAAAGGTAAACATAGGGCAAATCCTTTTTAACCATCTGTGCCAGCATATTATTTCCGACCTGACTAATGTTCCGATTGGTTGTCCTTCCATGCTGTTTGAGATGATTGTTAATCAATGCCCAGACATTTGTGATGACTCAATCAAAATGTCTCCTCGTCCTGCATCATTTAGCACGGATTATAAGCTGATCACCGGGAAACATCAAATTGATGTCACTATTCCTGACCAAGTCCAGCAAGCATTAGTTAGACTGAAGGATCCACCTTTTGGAATAGCTAGTAGAACAGTGTTGGTCAAAAATTCTGAACAGCCAGCCTCTAACTCAAATGTAATTGCTAGACTTCAAAAGCATCTGCTAATGCTGGAAAACATGACTTCTCAGATTACAGCTGCAAAAAGAGAGGTAAAGCTGACTCTGCGGGACCTCAAGTATCCACTAGAGGAAGAAGAGTCTAAAGCAGAACCCGTCGCAGCAGATGAATTAGACAAGTAAAACAGTGACCTTGAAAAACATTTTATTTTATTACTTCTGTTTGGGATATTGTCTCGTACTTTAAACACTTCTGACACTTATGCTTTGTTATCAATCCTCGTCACTTTTATTTGCAAAAAGGGAGAGTATTGAAGAGGAAGTTTTGTCAAAAAAATTCCAAGGGGGAGAATGTTAGATCCCCTGGTAGTTGAGGGATTCTTGAATGACATATTTTTGACAAACAGTGCAAAGAAACACAGCTGTGACAGAAGGTGAGACAGCGACAGTTCAGACAGACGCATGCTAGATCGATTGAGATCAACGAATATATTGCATTGCAAAGAAATATTTTGAAAATATTCTGAGATATTCCTGCGACAATATTCTTTCAGATTTCTGCGCTCCGAAGATTAGATCCATTTAGGAAAGCATGATCAAATATTATCATGTTTCCTAAGAAATGAAAAAAAAAAAACAATCTAATCTATATATGAGGAATCGGAAAATGCAGAGGCATTGAATCTGGATAATCTGATCAGAGAACGAAGAAGAGCGGAGTCTGTAGATCGGCGATCAACTTCAAAGATAGACTGAAAACTGACAGCAAGAGTTTGATCGTTGTGAGCTCAAGAAAATCATTGAACAAACTGTATTACAGTGCTGACATTCTCAGGAAGAGAATTACCGGTCTTTGGGAGACATATAAAGGTGGGAAGAGAAGAATCTCCTTCTGAGGGAGTCAGACGCACTCACAGAATTTTAACTACATAGTGGTAACGATTGACGTTGAGGTACTTAAAGATCTATTGTACTTGATCGTATACATTGTGCAGTGATTCCCACTTGGGGTTTCGAGTAACCCCCACTGAGTAGGCTCGGTGAGTTGAACAGGGTAAACATATCCTGTGTCATTTACATTCCTTCATACTATTTCTGTTGCGATTAACAATCATTCAAACGCGACCTGTTAAAGCTTTGTGAAACATCTAATAAGTGATCTGGAACAGTTCGAGTCGAACAAACAAACAACTTTCAAAATTCAATGTGTTTACTATATATACATAGGATTTTTATCATTATCATTTCGTGACAATTGCCGTATATTTAACTACAAAAATAGGTTGATCTAATGTGTCATGAATTATGATGGGTGGTAACTATGAATTCTAATTCCGACTTAATGGTGCCCATTAAACTGTGATATCCTCCTGTATTGGTGCCAAGGCTTTTTCTATATCATGTGAATTAAGGTGCATTCTCCCAACTGTCCCAACACTAGTTTCATCTTTGGCCCACAGAAACAGACGGGTAGCGATCCTCAACAAATGACAACACTACACTCTGAACATAACCAATCCTAGTTGCGAAAAAGGTATTCGAGATGGTGTGCCTTCTCCATTTGGCCCTATGCCATAGAACAACCTGATCAATGCCTCTTGGATCCAGGTCGATGCATTTGCAAGCAACAGAAATAACCTCCCAAAACCGATTCTCATACTCTGTATCACAGATTGTAGGATCTATGATCCCTTGTTCTATTTTTGCTAATTTCATCCGAAACGCACACGAAACAACTTCTCTGCAGTTTCACCCTTTCCAAACTTCAGCAAGTCTGTTACCAACGTGGAGTGTTGGGGAATTAAGAATAAAATGTAAACACTATACTAAATACAAACATAAACTTTGAAATTATTAGAAATACAGAAAACTCGAGAGAGTAGTCGATGCTCGTTTGACGATTTCTTTGATGCAATTTTTCATTGACTCGATGGTGCACCAAATGTTGAAGCTCCACCAAACTCAACTTGGGTAGAATCTACCACCAAAAGCTATTTTACTAGAATTTAAAACTAAAAATAATAACTGAAAATAAAACTCAAGATTGAAAGTATGAAAACTCTAATCAAGAGGAGAGGGGGAATTGCTCCCTTATTCTCGATATTTTTCAGTGTTTTACATGAGGTTGTAAATTCTTTCCTTATAAAGGTGGGAATGATTTCTTATTATGAACTTCTCTCTGACATGAGAAATAAGAATTTCATATTTTCCTAACAAAATTTACATGTTCTTTGAACTTAACCACATGCTCTCACCACTTGATTAAATCTAATTTTCTGATTGGGCAAATTCTTACTTGATTATTAGCTCCATTTTTTATGGGTACCATGTTATTTTTTGAATATTACTTTAATTTTTCACACCTACAATTTTTAATACATATTTTCCTGGAATAAAAAGAAACGAGTCAAGGCCATTGATCAAGTCATGGCCATATGATTCTCCCCCCGGACAGAGTATCATTCGGTTGACAGTTTGGCATAGGAGCCAACCATCATCTAGACTAGTTAGCTCGTATGGCTCCAAAGGCCATACAACATATAGGGAATATACCCGTATGAGTGGTCAACCCATCACCGTTACACTAAAGGAGCAAGTCTTGTACTTCATTGTGAAAGTTCAAGATTGGAGTGCCCGGAGATGCCCGGAACTTTATCGGAACTTGAACGGAGAAGGAGAAGAATTTTGGTTTTGGGATTTTCTATATTTTTTTATTACTACTGAGAAAAAGGGAAGAGAAACGGATTCTGCTACAAGAGTATTTACAATACAGTACATAATTATTGGTTATTTGCATAACCTATCTCTACAACTTTGTCAATTTACACTTGGTAGCCCTAATTCGAAATCACATCCTCCTTTAGGGCAAACACGTTTCTGCATCTCCTTTGGATCTGCCTCCACGTTTCGCTCCTGTCGTAGGTTGGCTGACATCCTCTAGTACCCCCACCGCAAGCTCAGCCTGTGGAGAAAGTTCAACACGTTGAGCTTGGAGGAGAGATAATTGAAGGAGTCAACTGGCAGTCCCTCAGTGAAAAAATATGTCGCTTGCTCAGTGGTGGGGACGAAGGAAGGTTGCACTAGGCTAGAGTTGGTGTATTGGCGGACCATATGACAGTTCAGCTGTTACAGTATTCGGCTATAGGCGGGAACATTCACGAAGCAACAGAAATTGGTTACAGATTGTTTAGATTGGGGGCTTTAAATAGTGCTATATGCGGATAAACCATATATAAGAAATTATATTTTTCAAGTTTGAATTTAGAAAGTTCTGGGTTGTCGTTGAGAGAGGAATTAGCTCAGGGTTTCGTCTGCCCCACTCCGTCGATTCAACTCCACCATCGTCACTATCGTTCAGCTGTAACAAAGGTATCAGAGCCCAGTAGATTCTCCGGCCTCCATGACAGAAACGCGTTCTCAGAGTCACATCCGGGAAGCAGCGACCAGAGATTTGGAGGCCACGTTTGGGCCTCGCTTGGATAAAATGGAGGAGCGGATGACGCAGCAGTTCTCCGACCAGAACGCGCGCATCGATAAGAATATTGCGGAGATGTTCGAGGCAATCCGCCTCCACAACTCTATGCCCAACCCTGGCCACATCGGGACCTCGGCGCAAGGAGCTGCGATTCATTCTCCGCCGCTGGACATCAATCGATCCCCGCTACAAGGGCTGGCTACTCCGTACTCAGGTCTCACACGCCTCGGTAAGTTGGATTTCCCTCGCTTCAATGGTGATAAAATTGCCGATTGGCTCTTTAAGATTGAACAGTTTTTTGCTATTGATCGTACACCGGAGGAACATAAAATCGGCTTGGCTTCGATTCACTTCGATGATCGTGCAGCGACGTGGCACCAGGCTATTATTCAGTCAGAGGTTGGTCCGATTGTTTTACACGATTGGCCTTCTTATAAGATGTTCTTGCGTGAGAGATTCGAGGAGGTGTTAGATGATCCGATTGCGGAATTAAAATCTTTACAGGAGACGGAAGGTATTGTGGAGTATCATGAAAGGTTTGAGCTCATCCGAACTCGCATCGCGTTGCCGGAACATTATTTGGTGAGCGCTTATTTGGCAGGGCTACGAACTGATACACAGATGCATATCCGTATGTTTCAACCGCAGTCGACGCGCCAATGCCTACTGCTTGGACGCTTATACGAGAAGGCTCACCCGAAGCGTGCCGCGACTGTTCCCCGAACATTTCCAAACGCGAGGAGTGACCCTGTGGTTCCTTATGTCCCTAAGTTGGCTCCTCCTGTCACTCCATCTGTGCTGGCTCCTAAGAAATTCATGACTTCCGAACAGATGAATGAGAGACGGGCGAAAGGGTTGTGCTACTATTGTGATGAAGTTTACACGCCTGGCCACCATTTGAAACATAAGAAAGTGCAATTGTACGCATTGGATTGTGAGGAGGATGAGGCATGCGAACTGGTCGAAACTGACTTGGAACTTCCGACTGCGGACCCTCTAATTTCAGTCAGTGCTTTGGTAGGAACAGCTGGCTACAGAACGATGCGAGTTAAAGGCATTCATGACGGCAAGGCTCTCTTCATCTTAGTTGATTCAGGGAGTACTCACAACTTCCTTGATAAATCTCTTGCAAATCGTTTGGGTTGTAAATTGTTACCTGCTGGGAATATTCGGGTATCTGTTGCAGATGGCAGTACCGTGGCTGTGTGTGGTAAGTTGCCTAAGTTTCAGTGGCGTTTTCAGGATGTGCTCTTTGAAGCAGACTTTATGATCATTCCACTAGGCGGCTGTGATATGGTCCTTGGTGTACAGTGGCTTGAGACATTAGGACCTATTACATGGGACTTTCGGAATCTGGTTATGGACTTTCATATTAATGAGCGTCAGTTGGTTTTACAAGGTCTTAAGGAGGGGTCCGTGCGAGAAATACGGGCTAAACAATTGAACAAGTGGCCAAGTTCAGTGGCTCAGCTTTCCATGCTGTTGGTGGAGGAGATTCCACCCTCATCCAACTCGCAACTTTTTTCCCTTTCAGCTGATATCGATTTGCACCATGATCTTACCCCTGTTTCCGAATTGTTGCAGGAGTTCAAGGCTATTTTTGCGGCACCGTGTCAGCTGCCACCATGGAGAGAGGGCCATGATCACCGCATTCCGCTAATCGATGGAGCTAATCCTGTAAACCAGAGGCCGTATAGGTATGCCATCCATCAGAAAAACGAGATTGATAGGTTGGTGAAGGAACTGTTGGTGCAGGGGACAATACAACCTAGTTCTAGTTCTTTTGCCTCGCCAGTTGTTTTGGTTAAGAAGAAAGACGGATCTTGGAGGCTTTGCGTGGATTATCGGGGCCTTAACATGATGACAGTCAAAGACCGTTACCCCATCCCGCTTATTGAGGATTTGATGGATGAATTGGGAGGGTCTATCATCTTTTCTAAGATCGACCTTTGCGCTGGATACCATCAGGTGCGTATGGCAGCAGCTGATGTTCATAAAACAGCTTTTAAGACTCACGCAGGGCATTATGAATATTTGGTGATGCCGTTCGGGCTCACAAACGCCCCGGCTACCTTTCAGGGGTTAATGAATTCTGTGTTTCGGGACTTGCTAAGGAAATGTGTCCTTGTTTTTTTTGATGATATTCTAATCTACAGCTCGTCTATGGAGGCACACACTGCTCATTTGCGAGAAGTATTCCTGCTCATGGTTCAGCACAGTTTATTTGCCAAGTTCAGTAAATGTGCTTTCGCTACCAGCGAGGTGGAGTACCTCGGTCACTTCATTTCTGCTGCAGGGATCTCGACTGACCCACACAAAGTTCGCGCAGTTGAAGAGTGGCCTACACCTGTCTCCCTTAAACAGCTCAGAGGGTTCTTGGGTTTAGCTGGTTATTACAGGCGTTTTGTTCGGAACTTTGGCTCCATTGCTCGGCCACTTACCCTCCTCATGAAGAAAGACTCTTTTCTCTGGAACTCCGAAGCCGATTTGGCGTTCAAACACTTAAAATCCGCACTCTGTCAAGCCCCGGTGTTAGCGCTTCCACGTTTTGACATAGGCTTTGTGGTCGAAGCCGATGCATGCAGCTCGGGCATTGGAGCTGTGCTAATGCAGGAAGGACACCCTTTAGCCTACATTAGCAGACATTTGAAAGGTAAACAGCTACTATTATCCATTTATGAAAAGGAGTTATTGGTAGTAGTGTTTGCTGTCCAAAAATGGAGACATTACTTGCTCTCCAATCATTTTATTATTCGAACTGATCAGAGGAGCTTAAAATACCTACTGGAACAGCGACTAAATACTCCTATTCAACAGCAGTGGCTTCCTAAATTGCTTGAGTTTGATTATGAAATACAGTATAAAGAAGGCCGCGAAAATGCTGCAGCAGATGCCCTGTCGCGTGTTGATGGTTCTGAGATATTGAATATGTCCTTGTCTGTTTTAGAATGTGACCTGGTTCAACAACTCAAGGCTGCCTATAATTCAGACCCAGCCCTTGCTGCCATTATTCAGGACTTGGAGAAGGATCCTAGTACGCATAAATTCTTTTCTTGGAATCTGGGATTACTAAGACGCAAGAGTAAATTGGTGATTCCGGATAACAGTACATTGCGCCAAACTATCCTCCGCTGGCTACATTCCTCTGGTGCTGGTGGTCACTCTGGAAGGGACGCGACTCACCAAAGGGTTAAAGCCTTATTCTACTGGCGGGGAATGTCCAAGGATATTCAGTCATTCGTGCGTGCTTGCGATATATGTCAGCGTTGCAAGTATGACAATGCGGCGTACCCGGGTCTTCTGCAACCTCTACCCATTCCGGAGGCCGTATGGCAGGACATTTCTCTGGATTTTATTGATGCGCTACCCCCGTCCTTTGGAAAAACTGTTGTTCTTGTCGTCGTGGACCGTTTGAGCAAAGCCGCACATTTCATCGGGTTGGCTCATCCATATACTGCCGCAGTTGTAGCCCAGGCATACGTGGACCAGGTGTTCAAACTCCATGGGTTCCCTAGGTCAATTACCAGTGATCGGGATACTGTGTTTCTCAGTGACTTCTGGAGGGAACTGTTCATGCTGCAAGGTGTCGACCTCAACTATTCGACCGCCTACCATCCGCAGACGGACGGGCAGACGGAGGTGGTTAATCGGTGTTTGGAAACCTACCTCTGTTGTATGTGTTCCGACAGACCGCACTTGTGGAGCAAATGGCTTCCATTGGCCGAGTTTTGGTACAATACGACTTATCACACTGCAACCCAACTCACACCCTTTGAAGCTGTATACGGGCAGCCTCCACCTCACCATCTCCCTTATCTGCCAGGAGAAGCCAAAGTTGAGGTTGTGGCCAGGTGTTTGCAGGAACGGGAAAGCATGATTTTATTGCTCAAGTTTCATTTGTTGAGGGCTCAACACAGAATGAAACAGGTCACTAATGCTCACCGCACTGATCGGACCTTGCAAGTTGGCGATTGGGTCTTCGTTAAGCTGCAGCCTTATCGCCAGCACTCGGTGGTCTTGCGCCCTACTCAAAAGCTCTCCCCGAAGTATTTTGGACCCTTCAAAGTTATTGACCATTGCGGCGCGACTGCGTACAAACTTGCTTTACCCCCGTCATCTTCCATTCACCCTGTTTTTCACATATCTCAGCTGCGTCTGCAAGTTGGGAATGCAACTACGTCGTCAGCTCTTCCTAATTCAATTACTGATGCTTTGGCGATGGAACCAGAACGTGTATTGGAGAGGCGCATGGTGAACCGTCAGGGCAAAGCAGCCACACAAGCCTTGATCAAATGGACTCATCTTCCCGAGGAGGAAGCCACCTGGGAGTTCCTCTTCGATCTTCAGCGACGCTTCCCATCATTCATACCTTGAGGGCAAGTTCTTCGGAGGGGGAGGATTTGTTACAGTATTCGGCTATAGGCGGGAACATTCACGAAGCAACAGAAATTGGTTACAGATTGTTTAGATTGGGGGCTTTAAATAGTGCTATATGCGGATAAACCATATATAAGAAATTATATTTTTCAAGTTTGAATTTAGAAAGTTCTGGGTTGTCGTTGAGAGAGGAATTAGCTCAGGGTTTCGTCTGCCCCACTCCGTCGATTCAACTCCACCATCGTCACTATCGTTCAGCTGTAACATCAGCTCGATATGCTTTGTCCGTTCTTGGAAGACTGGATTTTGGGCTATGTTTATTGCTGCTTTGTTGTCACAAAACAACATAACGTGACTTGATGTTGGCACCTGCATATAAGGAGTAACCGGGTAAGCCAGGCTAACTCACAGCAAGTGCGTGCCATTGATCTGTATTCTGCTTCAGCAAATGACCTAGATATCACTGATTGTTTCTTTGTTCTCTAGGAGATAAGCGAAGAGCCTAGCATAATGGCATACCCTGTGACACTTCTCCTGATAATAGGGCATGAGCCCCAGTCTGCATCACAATAAGCCATCAACGTTAACGACTGAGTTGCTGAGTAATAGAGGCCCCAAGCAGGAGCATTTTTTAGGTAACGAAGTTCTCTATGTGCTGCTTTTAAGTGATATTTAGTAGAACTCTGCATGAACTGACTGAGAATGTGAACTGAATAGGTAATGTCAGGCCTTGTCACAGTTAGATATATGAGTTGACCAACTAGACGTCGAAATGGTGTAGGATCATGTAGAGTAGGAGCCTCAGATAGAGCCAATTTGTGCCTTGGATCAATAGGAATGGGAGAAGGTTTACAAGCAGTCAGTCCAACTTCTGAGATTAGATCAAGGGCATATTTTCTTTGGTTTAGAAATAGGCCAGACTTGGATCTAGCTACTTCAAGTCCTAGAAAATAGTTTAGGTGCCCCAAGTCTTTGATCTTAAACTTAAAGTGAATAAAAGCCTTCACTTGATCAATGAGAACAGGAGAAATACCTGTGAGTACCACATCATCGACATAAACTAGGAGGATCAGAAAATGTCCATCCTTAGAATATGTGAACATAGAATAATCGTTGAGGCTTGCTGTGAAACCAAAAAATAGTAGAGCTTCATTGAATTTGCTGAACCATTGGCGTGAAGCTTGTTTTAAACCGTAGAGGCTCTTGTCAAGCTTGCAAACTAATCCTTGTGATCTAGCTTTTCTATAAAAACCTGTAGGGATTTTCATATAAACTTCTTCTTCAAGGGTCCCATGTAGGAAAGCATTATTAACGTCCATTTGGTATAAAGGCCAACCTCTGGAAACTGCCACAGCTAATAGAGTGCGAATTGTATTCATTTTGACCACAAGGGAAAATGTTTCATGATAGTCTAGCCCTTTAAGTTGTGTGAAACCTTTAGCTACCAAACGAGCCTTGTGGCGTTCCACAGAACCATCTGATCGATTCTTGATTTTATAGACCCATTTGCATCCAATTGCTTTCTTTCCAGGTGGTAGGGTAGTCAAGTGCCAAATATTATTGCCTTCAAGAGCTTTTAATTAATTTTCCATTGTTGTTACCCATTCAGTGTTTTTACTTGCTTTTGCATAAGATTTTGGTTCCATGTCATATATGATGTTCATAGCTGTATTCTGAAACTCTTCAGAGCAACCTGAGTAGTTGACATAAGATGATATGGGGTAAGTAACTTTCTGATTAGAAACTGAATTGATCCTTGGGTATATGTAGTCTTTTAATATAACTGGTTCCTTGCGAGATCTGGTAGACTTTTTGACTGGTGCTGGAATTTCAGGGGAAATATCAGTTTCTGTTGGTCTGACTGGTTCCTCAGTAGGAGGTACAACAGGAGTCCTTGTGACTCGGATAGGATCATCATCATTTGTATATGTAGGACATTGATAAGTAGGCATTTGTAGACATTTCTCAGCAGTGCTAGGTGACTGTTTGAATGGAAAAATATCTTCATGGAAATGAGTATCCCTGCTAACTTGAATTTCATGAGTATGCAGATTGAATATTTTGTACCCTTTCTACCCGAATGGATATCCAAGAAATACACAAGGGTGTGCTCTAAGATCAAACTTTCCTTTATGTGGTAACGTATTTGTCGTATAGCATAGACAACCAAATATTCTTAAGTATGATAAATTTGGTTTCTGAGAAAAGAATACTTCATATGGAGACTTTCCTTTCGGTATAGTTGATGGTACTCTGTTGATTGCAGTTAATACACAATCACCCCAGAAATGATCAGGAACTGATGATTGAAACTTTAAAGCTCTCGCAACTTCAAGTAACTGACGATGTTTTCTTCCAACTGTCCCATTCTATTGAGGAGTGTATGCACAGCTGGTTTTGTGAATAACTCCTTCTTATAGTAAGAATTGAGACAACTTTAAATTTAGAAATTCTTTACCATTGTCACTAAGCAGAATCTTAATGTTTTTATCAAACTGAGTTTTAACCATCCTGAAGAATTGGATCACTCTATCAAAAGTGTCTCCTTTGCTTGTCATTAGGAAAGTCCATGTGCACCTAGATAAGTCCCCGCAATTATTAGAAAATATCGTGCCCCTGTTAGAGTAGGAAATGGCCCCCATATATAAGCATGAATGAGCTCAATGATAGATTTGCTTTGACTTTTGCTCTATCACAGTGCAAATTCTGATTATTACAATCTGCAATAGGGATATGGTTTTTCAAACTATTTAACAGTTTTGAGAAAGGAATATGTCCCAATCTTTTGTGCCATAGCAGGACTCAGTCTTTGGCGCTTTGAATAGTTGCACAATGCTTTAACTTGTCACCTCTAAATTGAAACTGATTCGCCCGGATCAAACATTCAGTGCTATAATGAACAGTATCTGATGCAGCACGTGTGGGCAAAAAGATGCAGATAACTGAATTCGAACCCTAGGCACGAATGAAAGAACTCTAAAATTTTATTAATTCCAAAACTGTCTTTCCCTACTACCCTGGCTCTGTTTATATAGTAAATAGAGCCCACTAATTAGGAAAAATAAAATATAACCTCCAAATCTAAATTTGAAAAATAAGGAAACCTATCTAAAAATATTAAAAAATAGAAATAAAATAGTAAAACACTCCTGATGGGCCCAGAAGCCCACAGTTCATGAGCAAAGCTGATGATTTTGGACCGGGTCATCGTTCTCTTCGAAACGAGGTATTACACGACCCAATCGGACTCTGCGGCGCCCTCTCTCGCTAACGTACACCGCATCAACTCTGTGATTTTGGACCGGGTCGTCGTTCACCCGGGTCAAACACTGAGTGCTGTAATGAACAGTATCAATCTGCCCGAGTCAAAAGTGACTCGGAGAGGCCTTTGTCCGAATCAACTCTAGTTCGCATTCTATGCCCGAATCAACATTGATTCGGAGAGGCCAAAATGTGATTCGCCCGGGTCAAACACTCAGTGCTGTAATGAACAGTATCAATCTGGCTGAATCAAAAGTGACTCAGAGAGCTAGAAACTGATTCGGGCGAATCAACTGCTGTGTGTTACTGCCTGCCCTCTCCACTAAATTCTCACAAAATTTTACCAGAGTCCACAAACCGAATTACCCCACAATTAAAACTTCGACATATAGATAGTCAAACCAACTGGGTAATTCGAGTGCATACAAACACAAAATCCCTAGAACCACTAATCAAATATTTGTCTAGCGCAACACAAAGTCCAAAATAATTCTATACTACCAACAAGTAGAAGCAAAAACACAAATACTCACCAGCCTAGTTTAACGTCTTGGCTAAGAAGTAGCTGATTCCCTTCTTCATTAGAAACACACTTGAGAAGTCCTTTGCGAGGGTCCCTTCTCAAGTGGCATGCAATAGTGTGGGAATTAGGTAGAATCTTCAAGCTTGAAGTCTCCAAGCTCCAAGCTTTTCTCGTCTCCATAGTACGCCTTGATTCGATGGCCATTTACTTTGAAAGTTTCACCGTCTTTATTCAGCAATTCAAAGTGGCCATCTTTGTACACTTTTTCGACGTTGAAAGGCCCCGACCACCTTGATTTCAGCTTTTCCGAAATTAATCTAAGTCTAGAGTTGAAAAGCAAAACGCTATCTCCCTTCGAGAAAGTCCTCCTCTGAATTTTCTTGTCATGCCACAATTTGGTTTTCTCCTTTATAAATTCTGGCACTTTCATACGAGTCAAGTCTGATTTCATCTAGCTCATGAAGCTGGAGTAGTCTCTTCTCCCCTGTTGATTTCAAGTCGAAATTCAGCTTCTTTACGGCCCACATGGCTTTATATTCGAGTTCCACTGGGAGATGGCAAGGTTTACGGCCCACAAGTCTGTAAGGGGACATACCGATTGGTGTCTTAAACGCCGTTTGGTAAGTCCATAATGCTTTGTCGAGCTTTGTTGACCAATCCTTGCGAGAACTACTAACCGTCTTTTCCAAAATTGCCTTGATCTCGCGATAGACACCTCAACTTGCTCGCTGGTCTGAGGGTGATACGACATCTCTATCTTGTGATAGACACCATATTTTTGGAGCAATGCTTCGAACTGCTTTTCTTTAAAGTGCGATCCATTATCGTTGATCACTGTTCTAGGCGCACCGAACCTTGGAAATATTATTTTGGTGAAAAGCCTCTTTACCACATTAGCATCGCAAGATGGAGCAGCGACGGCCTCCACCCATTTGGAGACATAATCAACGGCGACTAGGATATATTTGTTCCCATTTGATGATGGGAACGTCCCATGAAGTCTATCCCCCAAACACCAAATATTTCAACCTCAACGATTCCCAACTGCGGCATCTCGTCACGCTTAGAAATATTTCCCGTAGTCACAAGACTTCACAAATTCATACGCATCCTCAGACAACGTAGGCCAATAAAAACCGCATTGTAGGACCTTCGCGGCTGTTTTGGAGCTAGAACCATGTCCACCATATGGGGAAGAGTGACAGCTTTTTAGAATGCCCTTCTAATTATCCTCCGTGATGCATGATCGATATAATCCATCAGCGCATAGCCCATAAAGAAATGGCTCATCCCAATAATAACGGTTCACGTCATGGAGGAATTTCTTCCTTTGATTGTGATTCGCCCCTTCCGGTAGAATACCACTAGCAAGAAAATTCACAAAATCAGCATACCTGGGGACTTGCGTCGTCTCAATGCTCAGTAAATATTCGCCAATAAAAGAGTCTTCAATCGGCACATTCTTCTCACCACATCACTGATTTGCTCAGGCCTCGATAGGTGATCCGCGACCACATTTTCCACTCCTTTCTTATCTTTAAGTTCAACATCGAACTCTTGTAAAAGAAGAATCCAGCGGATTAGTCTAGGCTTCGCCTCCTTCTTTGCCATAAGATATTTGATCGCTGCATGGTCCGTGTAGACAATTGTTTTGGACCCGATCAAGTATTTTCTGAATTTCTCGAAAGCATAAACGATAGCAAGCATTTCTTTTTCTATGGTTGAGTAATTTTCTTGTGTAGAGTCAAGAGCTTTACTCACATAATAAATCATGTGCAGACGCTTGTCGACCCTTTGCCCCAATACCGCTCCAATAGAGCTATCCCTAGCGTCACACATCAATTCAAACAGAATTTCCCAGTTCGGAGGTTGAATTATCGGGGCAGACACCAACGCTTTCTTATGCGTTTGAAATGCTTGATGGCACGGTTCATCGAAATTGAACTCTACCTCATTATATAGTAGATTTGTAAGAGGTTTAGCAATTTTCGAGAAGTCCTTGATGAACCTCCTATAAAATCTAGCGTGCCCGAGGAAACTCCTTATTCCTTTCGCGTCCCTCGGTGGTGGCAGCTTCTCAATAACATCAATGTTGGCCCTGTCGACCTTAATTCCTCTTTTTGATAGAAGATGTTCCAACACAATGCCTTCTTTGACCATAAAATGGCATTTCTCCCAATTTAGTACTAGGTCCATCTCAATACACCTAGCCAACCCACGAGACAAGTTTGTGAGACAATCATCAAATGAATAACCATGCACAGAAAAATCATCCATAAATACTTCCATAGAGTTCTCTAAAAATCAGCAAAAATGGACATCATACAGCGTTGAAAAGTTGCCGGTGCATTACAAAGACCAAAAGGCATCCTCTTATAAGCAAATGTGTCGTAGGGGCAAGTAAATGTGGTATTTTCTTAGTCATCCGGGTGAATAGGAATTTGAAAGAAACCACTATACCCATCAAGAAAATAGAAATATTCATGCCCCGCTAGGCATTCTAACATTTCATCTATAAAGGGGATGGGAAAGTGATCCTTCTTAGTGGCTGAATTTAACTTCCTATAATCTACGCACATCCTCCACCCTGTGACCGTACGCGTAGGTATCAACTTATTTTCTCATTTCGCCCTTTTTAGGCACCACATGAATTGGGCTCACTCACTCAGAATCTGGGACAACATAAACAATACCTGCATTGCGTAACTTCGTAACTTCCTTCAATACAACTTCCCTTAACTTAGGATTTAAACGCCTAAAAAACTCACGACTGAGCTTCGCATTATCTTCTAAACGAATTCTATGCATGCATACATCAGGGTTAATCCCTTTCAAATCATCAATGGAGTGCCCATTGACACTTTTATATTCATGCAACACATTCATCAATTTAGAAGTCTCAATATCATTCAAAGAAGCTTCTATGATAACAGGTAAAGATTTGTTCGGTCCAGAATTCATACCTTAGATTCGGTGGAAGAGGTTTCAACCCCTCACCGCATTCCTTAGCTTTTGGCACATCATTTATTTCGTTCGCACCATCATCAAACTCAGAGGGGTCCTCATCAATTTCCATGATAGAGGCGAACAACGAGCTATTTTTCTTTTGTGCAAGTAGCTCATACTCAAAGCTCGTTAGTTCACCAAGAGAGTCAAAAACATTATACGCATCATATGATTCAATCAAGTGACAATCCAAAGAATTGCTAGGTGTCCTAAGCATGCTTTTCAAATCGAATTTGATTTTTTCACTACCAAAATTTAATTCGATTGTACCTTTCCCGCAATCTATAATAGCCTTAACCGTATTCAAAAATGGTCTACCTAGGATTATGGAAATTTCCTTATCTTCATCCATGTCTAAACGTAAAAATCAACCGGAACATAAAATTGTCCAACTTTAATGGGAATATCTTCTAGGATACCCTTAGGTGCCCAAGAAGAACGATCCCCTAATCTCAAGTTAACCGTGGTTGGAGTCAATTCCCTCATAACTAGCTTATTGAAAAGTGAATAAGGCATTAAAGATATGGTAGCACCAAGATCACACAATGCACTAGTATGCTAATTTCTCCAATAGAAATGAGATTCGAAAATGATCCATGATCGCTAAGCTTTCTAGGCATGGCATGCTGAATTATCGCACTACAATTTGCGTCTAAAGCTACATGGTCTAAATCATGCATTTCCCTTCTATGAGACATAATATCTTTTAAAAATTTAGCATATGTGGGCATTTGAGTGAGTACCTCCGTACATGCCAAAGTCACTTGCAGCTTTTCAGCATCTCCGCTAAGCACTTGAAATGCGCATCCTCCTTCTTTTTCAGCCTTTGAGGGAAAGGAACTGGCGGCACATAAGGCGCTGGCACCTGCGGCTTTTCCTTCTCCAGTATATCACTTGCATTCTGCGGCAAAGACCCTTCTTTGACTAATTCATCTGCTGCCTTTCCCACATTGCTCTTTAGCTGTGCCTCCTCTAGAACTCTCCCGCTTTTGAGTGTAATTGCGTTAATCCTATTGGAGGAGTTCACTTTGGGTTGCGAGGGCAGCTTTCCTTGATATTTCGAAGACAAACTAGCTTGTTGCGCAATCTGCATTTCGAGCATTTTGTTGTGCGCCTGCAAATGATCTAGCTTTTGAAGAATAAGCTGGTTATCTTTTGTTGCTGTGCTTGAGTCGCGGCCAACTGGGCAACAATAGAAATCAGGGCCGGCTCCTCGTTGCTTTGTTTCTCTTCGTGCCTTTGGTGCGTCCCCTGATTTTGATGAATGAAATTGTTTGGTCTTTGATAATTTCCGCCTTGATAATTACTCCTTGGCTGATATGTGTTGGAGGGGTTCCTTGTATCTAATTTCTCGGAACAAACCCTGGCGGTGCTGGTCTGGGCTCTATATTCAGTGGCGGTTTGCTCGGAAAATTTGGATCTTCATGGAATCTCACATGGGCTGGAGGGTTCCTTGGCTGATAACTGTTAGCTTGCGGTGGCTCATATGCTCTTCCCTGATTTCTTACCAACTAATTAATATCCTCATACTCATCCGCGTGCTTTGCTGCTTTTATCTGCTTTTGTCATAGCTTGCTGGTTGTTTGTCATAGAACAAATACCGCAAACTTGCTGGTTGTTTGTCCGCTTTTGTCATAGCTTTGGAGGTATGCTCCTTCCCTTTTTTTCTTTAGGTGATTTCTTTCTTCACCCCATTGATGTGAGTTCCGCACTATCTTGTCAATAATTTTGAAACCATCGGAGGCTCTCAAATCCATCATTGCCCCTCCGCTCGCTTGGTTCATATGGTTTCTTGCGTCTTGATCCATACCATCATAGAAACTTTGCATGAGCTGCAATTTACTGAACCCGTTATGCGGGCAATCTCTTTGTAGCTCTTTGAAACGCTCATATGCCTCGTGAAGATTCTCGTCATCTTGTTGTGTGAATTGGCAAATTCTGTCTCGAATTTTCTTAGTTTTTGTCGGAGGGAAGAAATTGGATGAGGAAAGCTTGGGTGAGTTCTTCCCAAGTGCGGAAGGTATTTGGCTCGTGACTCATTAGCCAATCCTTGGCTTTTTCGCTTAGCGAGAATGGAAATACTTTCATGTATATGGCCTCCGGTTTGATCCCCTGCACTTTGTAGGTGCGACATAATTCTGTAAATTGTGCTAAATGCGCATTAGGGTTTCCATACCCTTCCAATTGATTCGCGGCTACCATGTGGAGAAGTGCCGACTTTATTTTGAATTCTTTATCTTCACCCTCTTCCAAATAAATGGGTGATCCATAATGTCCAATGGTTGGGGCAATGTATTCCCCAACCTGTCTCTCATCATTCTCTTGCGGACGAGCTGCATTCCCTAGCCTCCTCGGGTTCAGTGGATCTGCAATTCTTGCTGGTGGTTGATCCATATTCTCCATTATTTGTTGATCAACTTGAATTTGAGGAAGAGTATCAAAATTTGGTGTTGACGTGGAAGCTAGTTCTTGTGCCTTTTTCGTGCGTGATCGAGTTTGCATTCAAACACCTACCAAGCGATCGAAGAAAGCGTTAATAAGTGTGAACTTGAATTAAATTAGGCAAGAATGGCACGCAAACACGCAATCACGATCAACAAAGTAAAGGGAAAAAAAGTAGATTAACTAAAGCAATACTAAAAAGCAAATTAGTCTAATGGCTATTCCTCGGCAACGACGCCATTTTGAAACGTTGTCGAAATTGTGGTAGTATAAATACTAGTCCAATCACGGTAGATAAAAGATATTTATAATCCGAGTGACCTCGAGTCGAACCCAAGAGAAAAGCCTAGATTAGTCTAAAGCTAGCTAGTAATGCCTAATGCGAGTCTACTAACTAAGAATGGGGTTTTTCCTCTATGCGAGGTATCTCTAGCAAGTACTAAAGACAAGATGTAATTTGGTTTGAAGGAAAGTAATAGAGAAAACGTAGTCGGAATCCTTTTTCACCCCTAGGTCATGCGATTAGCAATGCAAACAGAAATATATTCATGAGTTAATTTGGTTGATTATTTTAGGCTAAAATACCACGCTTTCTAAATTCAACTCTCGCTCCTTCTCTAGAATGAGAATGATACCTAAGTGACACAATTCTCAAACTCTCGCTCTATTGAATCGTGTATAACAAAAGTCTTCTAATCTCAACCTCTCGGTCTATTGATAGTTAACTAAAGTCCGCTCTATGCTTAGCCTAAGAGATTGCCAATGTCACTCTCACGCACAAAAGCTATCTAAAATAATCATGCTTGATCTTCTAAACAACCTAATTTCAACTCTCGTTCCATCCCTAGGTTTTTTTATCAATTCATACTTATTCATGCGTTTCGTCAAACACTTGGTGTGCATAAAATTAACATGAAGAACAAGCATAAGAATTTTCAATCAAACTTCACTCATATAGATAAAAGAACATGTTTTGCATTACAATCTAACCTAAATGATCGATAAGGATCCCAACTACAATGAGACTACTCACTCATGGTGAGTTTGAAACAAAACATAGTTTTTAATTGAAATTGTTCACCAATTGGATGCAAAGAAGTAGTGGTTGAGTAGAGGGTTGATGTAGGATCTTCAATTGCATGTGTCTTCTCCAAATCTTCGACAATTCTTCAGGTCGTGCAAGAGTGATCGCATAGGGTTTTCGAAATTGGAAGAAGCCCTTCTAAATTTGCATCTCTTTTTATTTATACTGTTCCGGAAAATTACCAGATTGCCCGCCGTGCCCGAATCAGTTGATTCTGACAAGCCTTGTTCAGTTGATTCGGACAGGGTGTCCGAATCAAATACTCAGTGCAGTTTCGTAGCTGGACGAGTCAGTCTACATTGGCCAAATCACTTTTGATTCGGTCAAGCCTTGTTGACTCGGTCAAAAATTCTTATAGAGCCAAACTGATCCGGGCGAAGCACTTCTTCTTGGCCGAATCACTTTTGATTCGGTCAAGCCTCTCAAACTTCTCCTCGAGTCAGATTGATTCATGTAGCTGGAGAGGGTGATTCGGCCAAGCCTTGTCCGAATCAAATCTGACCCGGACACCCATCTGGTCGAGTGAGATTGTGCCTAGGCGAGTCACTTTTTCAGCTTACCTCAATCTTGCTCATTCTTGCTCTCAATCGACCGGAATTCATCCAGACTTTCTTCAGGCCACTTTGTATCGTGTGGTACGCATTTTTAACCTGAAATGGGCAAGGAAAGCATCAAACGACTTCATAAAATAACAGAACAAATAAGAAGTAACGAGGAAATGTGGAAAAATACAAGGTCATTTGTCCGCTCATCAGTGGTACGGAAACTTCACTGAGGATATTCTGAGAATATTTGGAAGCCTCCCGTTGGGCTGCTACATCATATCTGGGCAGATTCCGCTTCGGTCAAAAACTGCTGCCAAGCTGCTACAGCTCCCTGCTACAGCTCTTACTATATCAATTGCTTGTTCACTGACCTTGTACACTTTGGCAGGTTTTGTCAATTGAATGACATTTGCATTATCAATTTCCCATTTTGCTAACTCGAAAGGATCATTTGGTCTTGTGAATCTGCCATAGATGAATCCAAGTTTCATCTTGAATCCAAGAGCTCTCACCATGGATTTCCTCCATGTGATGTAGTTCTCCAGAACTTCAAGAATTTGTGAAACTAATGAGACTCCAATGTATTCCTTCGAGCTGATATGCATAGGATCGTTTACAGGATCAACTTGACTGCCTAAGCCGGAGCTTGCTGTGGTTTGATCTGCTGGAACCATTTTCAAGAAATTCAAGAAATGAAGGTTTGAGGCTGGAAATGGAGACTGATCAAGCAATTGGTTACGGAATTTGGATCAGGATTGAACTAGGAAACTGATACCATGTGAAAGTTCAAGATCGGAGAGCCCGGAGATGGCCGGAACTTGATCGGAACTTGAACGGAGAAGGAGAAGAATTTTAGTTTTGGGATTTTCTGTATTTTTTATTACTACTGAGAAAAAGGGAAGAGTATTTACAACATAGTATGTAATTATTAGTTATTTGCATTACATGTCCCTGCAACTCTTGATAGCCCTAATTCGAAATCACATCTTCATTTAGAGCAAACACGTTTCTGCATCTCCTTTGGATCTGCTGCCGCGTTCCGCTCTTGTCGTAGGTTGGCCGACATCCTCAAGATTCTTTCATACGCTATGTCAATGTATTGTAGGTCATTGGTGTCTAGGTTCTTGTGTCGCTTCACCAGGTTATCCCGTTTAAAACATTGCATCAAAGAAGGAAATTGAAATTTTTTTAGTTTTGCCCCACATGAAAAATCAGTGAGTTTCAAGAATATCCCATTTGGCAAAAACGTTTTTCAAATACTCTCTTTTTAATGAGGTCGGTCTACTTAGGACATGTCTCTTAGACTAAGAGACCGATCTCCTGACATTTCGGCTAACCTAGCATCATTGTGCCTAAGCGTCGCCAATCGGACCGAAGCATTTCCCCACATGAGCTATTATGTAAGAGACCGGCCTTAGCAAGTCCGGTATCGTTGAAGAGACCGGTCTTACTCCCGATGATAAAAATTCTAGGGTTCTCCTTCTATTCTTCCACTCTCCTCAGATCTGCCCATCCACGAACCTCTCCTTCTTCTCTCCCACATCTGGCGATTTTATGAACTGGAAGGCGACCGAAAGGTGATTTTGTGGTAAGGAAAGAAAGATTCCGTTTATATGTTAAGGTTAATTCGATTTGAAGTATTTTTTGTAAATTGGTTGTTGATTGATAAAATTGTTTTGTTTTAGGGTTTGTAATTCAATTATTTGTTTGATTTGTTGAAAATAAACTATTTGTAGGTTATTGTTGAACATGAGGTCAATTTGATTTGTTGATTTATGTTAGGGTTATATATGTTAGGATTAATTGATATAAAATTGGGGATTAATTGATATGAAATTGTAGTTTCATACTAAGATGTTGATGATGAATTTGTTAGTCTTATTGTTGAATTAGGTTCAATTGAATTGGTTACATGATTTAGAAATCGTAATTGACGATTAGTTGAAAAAAACTACTTGAAGATTAAGGTTTTAAAATTGAAAATTTTTGTTGAGTTATTTCTCATATTGTTTGAACTTGAAATTTGCAGCACCTCTGAGTTGCAGATTGTGTACAAGCAGTTGCTACAACACACTCTTGAACACCCAAATCTGATACAACAAGATAGAACAAAGAACAATGGTTTGTTCACCCAGTTCGGCCAATCAGCCTACGTCTGTGAAGGGCTAAACTCCAACCCTTAATTCACTAGCTTCTCAGGTCCACAGTACAACACGGTTCGACGCACGACACCTATGCTACCTGACCTAAACTAGTCACACAATCAAAACAAGCTCTGACTTGTGTATTGCACACCTACAGACTTGAAATAATTCAGAATAACTACAACTTTGATCCCACGAACTCAGCCTATTCTAAATAACTCAATGTTACCTGCAGATTGCTATAGCACCTGCTGTAGCACACAGCTGGTACCTAAATCTGATTCACCACTGGGATACCGTATGAGCAAGTGAGAGTGTTATGATCGGGGAGGTAGTGGCCAGAATGTTAAAGGGCTACTGATTGTATCACGAACTACGGTTCTTTCTTCTTGATTCGCTCCAAGCCTTCTGCTGAGCAAATCGAACCTCTCCACGAGTGCTGCACACTCTGGAATGCTCCCCCTCACTCAGTGACCACTTGTCACTAGCGAGACCTGGCCTCCTGCCAATTGCCCGAGTACCTCCACTCGACATTGCTTCATGGCCTCCCTTAATTAACCAACAAGCAATCGCTGCTCTGCATTGGCTTCCCAGATCAAGCTATGATCAGACTCTGCAAGTCCTGATCACACTCTGCTTCAATCACCTCAGCTCTGCACTCATGCTCTGCTCTCGGTGATGATCGATGATCCTCTCGCACTTGAATTCTACTCTCACGGTATTTTGTGTACGCTCTCGTGTTTTCTCTCTTGTCTTCGATACCCTTGACGCTCTAAACAGCCTCCTTTAAATAGGAACACCCAGTCCCACCATTAACAGTTTTAGCAATTTCCTCCAAACAAATCTCTCACAACCAAATCTTCACTCTGGGACGGTATCTTCTCTAGGATATTCTCTGCTGAATATTTAGAAGCTCCGTTGATGCTGCCTGATGAACCGTCGAGCTCTTTTTCCGACGATCAGAGCTGCTGCTGAAGAAGAGATGCTACAGCTTCCTGAACCAGCTCCGGCTATAGCAGCATCAAAACTGCCATACTGCATCATCAATCTCTCCCTTGGCATTTTGATAAAACCCTTGGCCATAGATGAAGGCTTCCACGAAAAACAAATGTTAAACTACTTAACAACTGTTTCAAATTAAAAGTAAGTTGTGGCCACCCTCGGCCTTAGCATAGCCACGCAGCGCTTCAAAAAAAAAATCCATCTGGAGAGTTCAGTTCATCTAGCCTTCTTTTACTCTCCCCCTTTTTGACAGAAATACTCACGTCCCTGGAGCAGGCCCTTGCTCCTTTGGCTATTCCAAGTTCTTGAGCAGGCTTCTGATTTTGGCACGTCTGGCATCCCTTCGTTTGGCTTCAGTGTCCAGCATGTACAGCTCTGTCTTCAGATGGTTCACTATCCTTGCATGGAGAGCTGCTTGAATTGCAGGGGCAGGGGGAAGAGCTTCGTCATTAGAGGGTGGATCAGAAGGGGCAACCAGAAGCGGGTCTTCTTGGGCAATGTCAACTGCGTGCTTCCCTTTGAAGAGCTTGTGATCTACTGTAAAAACCTGCAACTCTTCGGACAATCGTTCAGTAATCTCTCCTAACTCTGGATGCTGAGAGACCATCATTCCATAAATGAGGGATAGCAGCATAATGGGTTTCCTAGAGGAAGCACTGCCAGCATGAGCAGCAAGTTGGGGAAACATCACACTACCCAAGCTGATTCTTTTCTTTTTCCCAATCGAGTGTAAAAGGTTAGCAAAGGATCTGCTAACCTTTCCCTTATGAGAGCTGGGGATCCAGTTCCTAATGCCCAAGTTATACAACAATGCATTTTTGGAGGTGAGTTCTGTAGCACTGAGATTTGGTCCACCCCAAGACATGCACACTCCTCCCGTGAGAACCTTGGCCAACACCTCTTGCTTGACATTTGTAGGCTCTCTGGCATCACTGTCTATTTCTAGAAATTCATCTATCTTCTCAGGGGTGATTACTACCTTCTTACCCCGCACCCAACTCTTCCCAAAATCATCTCCTTCTTCCTCACCAAATTTTTCTTCCATGTTGACTATGAATTCCCTAACTAGTTGATGATGCAGTATGACAGTATTTGACAAAACCAGCACGAGTGAACAAGCAGCTGAACAAGGTGCTGCTATAACAGAAGCTAGTTCAGGGAGCTGTAGCATCTATCCGTCAGCAGCAGCCTGGATCTTTAGAAAAAGGGCTTGGCAGTTCATCAAAGAGCATCAGAGGAGTTTCTAAATATTCAGCAGAGAATATTCCAGTGAAGATTCCCAGTTGATCGAAAAGATTTGTTTGTAGAAGATTAGATTTACAAATCAAATCTAATCTTCTACAAATTAAGAGATATTCTTGTTTGGAGGAAATTGTTAAAAAGGTGAATGATGGAACTGGATGTTTCTATTTAAAGGAGGCCCTTCAGAGAGTTGAAGGAGATCGAAGCTAAGAGAGAAAACACGAGAGCATACACAGAATTCCGAGAGGAAAGAATTCAATTGCGAAGAGCTTCGACCATCACTGAGAGCACCGCAGGTGCGTGGAGCTGTGTGATTGTACTGAGGGTGATCGAGACTTGCAGAGTCTGATCACTGCTTGATCTGGAAGCCAATTCAGAGCAGCGAGTGCTTGTTGGTTGATCAAGGGAAGCCGCGGAAGAACTGACGAGTCGGCAACTCGGTCAATTGTCTGGTCGGCTATTCTCACTAGTGACAGGTGGTCACTGAGTGAGGGGGAGTATTCCAGAGTGTGCAGCGCTCGGAGAATTGTTCGAACGGCTCAGCGGAAGGCTTAGGAGTGACGCGGACAGATTGTGCATCGGCTGTGTGCTACATCAGATGCTATAGCAAACCTGCTGTGACTGAGTATTAATTAGAATAGGCTGAGTTCGTGGAGACAGTAGCTATTCTAGATTGATATCAGTGTAGGTTGGGCAGACACAAGTCAGAGCTTGTTCTGATTGTGATCTTGGTTCCACTTGAGGTTGAGTAGCATAGGTTGCGTGGAGATTGTAACCGAGTGTACTTTGAGACCTTCGAGATTAGTGGATTGAGGACTGGAGTACAGTCCTCCCCAGATGTAGGCAGTTGGCCGAACTGGGTGAATAAATAAGTGTTCCTTGACGTGTCTTGTTGCTTCAGAATCTGGTGAACAAGCGTGTGCTGTAGCAACTGCTTGTTCACAGTCTGTATTTCAGAGGTGCTGCGAATTTGACTAGTGATATATTGAATCTGTAAGCGTAAGTCAGGGACTTGAGTAGGTTTGCCTCAGTTAGGAGCTGGATGATAGCTGCAGATTTGTATTTGTCTAGGTCCAGTCTCTTCTCTGTAACAATTCCTCTCTACAGAGCACCATGATTGAGAGGCATGCCTGTTTCTGAACCATACTCCCCCTATAGTGGCTGCAACAGTGTCAGCCAGAACATATCTTCTCTCGGAAGATTCATCTACAACATCCTCTTCACTAGACTCCTCCTTTTCTTCGCTGCTGGAATCAGGGATGATGATTGGAGTTTTTCCTTTGTCAAAAGATGGAGGAGGATGTGCTGCAACAGTTTCTTATTCAGGAAGATCCGCGTCAACCTCGTCACCTTCTCCTTCTATGCCAGGGGACGTGACAAGGTTTCTGCAGGACTCTTCAACCTTTTGACCGGTTGTAGTAACCTCTGCAGCTTGTACTCCCCTTGAGCCTTCTTCGAGCACTGCCTCTTCAGTCACCACTGCTGCGCTGGTTGCAGGCTCCCTGTCATGGACCAGTCGTCTCCTTTTCTGTGGAGTTCCTCCTTGTGGAGAAGGAGCATTGTGCGACACAGGGAGAGGTGCGGGCTCCCAGACCACCAAGTCTAGTCGTTGAGCAGGCGCTTCACTACGAGACTTAGACTTCCTTTCAGTTCTGCCTTGTCATGCTGCTGCTAGGTTCTTCTTCATTCCGCGAGTCTTCACAATTGTTAGCAATTTGCAGAAGGAGTACGAGTAGGGGAGGATTCGATCTACGTGCGATTTGGGAAAAACTTCAATCGAAGGTGCCCTAGAAATTTGATTTACCCTCTGATTTTCTTTCTTTTCCAGAAGCACGTGCCCAGCATGTGACGTCTTCTGTCTTTAGCAACCAAATGTTTTGAACAAGCTTCTTCAGGCCCTGGTTGCTATAGCATCAGGGGACTAGATCACTTATTTGCTTATGCTACCCCATTGTTTGGTGATTCCTTGTCAGAGTTAGCTGGTTGTTTCTTCATCCATACTTGAGTCGGTCTCTGTTTCCACAGCTTCTGACAGTCAACTCTCTTGTCTTTCCATTTGTCACATTTAGGTATCCACACCTGCATTTCCTGTGACTCTCTTTTGCTTGCTCCATTCCAGTGCACTGGTTTATCCATTATTCTGACTCTCCATTGCAGTTCTGATCATTGATAAAGATTTACAAGATAAGCCGAGCTGCGAGGCATCCGATAGTGATTGTTGAACCCTGAAATCATCTCTGGTAACCCTTCTGCGTATCTGAGGATACTTCAGGTTAAAATGTTTTCTTTGTTTACTTCTTTATCTGTGAACACTTGCATTTGATATAGAGGGTAAATAAAGCGGTTGCTAAAGCACCTCCTGGTTAAGGTTGATAGTCAATTCTTCCTCCATCAGCTTCTGGCAGAGCTCACCTTTCTCTTCACAATCCTCGATATTCTCTGTTTCAATAGGCTTAACAAAGCCTGTTCTACTAGTGGTTTCCTCACCTGTATATCCCAGGCCCATTCTTCCTCCTCCAAATCTTTGATAAGAAAGGATTTCATCCAGTATATTTTTCTGAGGGTTAGTTGTGAGAGGGGTGCTAACATCAGTGTCTTTGGTAGTAGAAACTTCTTTTCTTCTGTAGGTTGACAAGTCTACTGAGTGATGACAGTTTCTCAAGCAACTCCTCCCGCTCTTCTTCTAGTTGATTGAGTCTGGCGTTTAATGCTTGATTTACCTTTAGGGCATCCTCACATTGTTGAAGGATGTCTCCCAGACTTTCTAACATGTTGTGTGTAGAGACATCCGCATCTTCGCTATCAGACACATCAATCCCATAATTGAACTCATTCTTTGTTGCTTCTTCAGAGTCACTAGCTAACACAATAAAATTTTCTTCATCACTTTCCTCAGAGTCACTCCATTTTGCAGTTAATGAATTGTTGTCTTTCTTGTCAGAACCCTTGATCTGCTTGCTGGAACACTCTGCTTCTCTGTGTCCATATCCTTCACAGTTCCAGCACTCAATGCCTTTCCTTCTTTCTTTCTTTTCTTCTTCTTCTTCAGCTGGTTCGTTGGCTTTTCTATGATCTCCTCCACCTCTTCTAGATTGTTTTCGAGAGTTTGAGGTCTGACCAGACCTTGATTCCATGTTTTTCAAGAACTTCCCCAGATTTTTTACTAGCAAGCTCAGTTGATCATCAGCTAAGGTCTTCTCCTCTTATGTTTCAGCCTTCAATCCAACATTTTTGCTTTTGAGGGGAGCATCTTCTTTGACTAGCTTCATCTCAAACTGCTTGAGAGAGCCAATTAATTCTTCTAGCCTCATGTACCTGACATTCTGAGCTTCTTCAATGGCTGTCACCATCATGTCAAATCTGGATGGCAATGATCTGAAGACCTTCCTAATTAGCTTTTCTTCAGGGATAGGTTGTCCAAGAGTATGAGCTTCATTTGATAGGTCACACAGCTTGGCATTGAATTCTGTTATGGTTTCCTCCTCCTGCATTTTCAGACCTTCAAACTGTGAAGTAATCATCCGCATTCTGGATATCTTCACTTTGTCAGTCCCTTCATGAGCAACTTCTAAGATCTCCCAAGCTTGCTTTGCAATGCCACAATTGGAGATTAATCTGAAGTTGTTGGCATCCATAGTAGCAAAGATTGCATTCAAGGCTTTTGAATTGCCAGTTACTGCAGCATCCTCTTCTGCAGTCCACTGCTCTTCAGGTTTCTTCCGAGTGACTCTTTTTTCATCAATGGTTTTGGGAGGGGCCCACTCTGTCACCACTGCTTTCCACACTTTCTCATCAATAGCCTTGAGGAAAGCCTTCATCCTAGCCTTCCAGTAGCCATAATTGCTTTCTTCTAGCAATGGAGGGCGGCTTGTGTTTTGTCCTTCCTTCATTGTCTTGCTCTTCTCAACTAGGTGCACAGGATCTTGACTCTGTATGTTCAGCTCCGGTTCTGATACCAATCGAAATTTGCAGCACCTCTGAGTTGTAGATTGTGTACAAATAGTTGCTACAACACACTCTTGAACACCCAAATCTGATAGAACAAGGATCAATGGTTTGTTCACCCAGTTCGGCCAATCAGCCTACGACTGGGAAGGGCTGAACTCCAACCCTTAATTCACTAGCTTCTCAGGTCCACAGTACAACACGGTTCGATGCACGACACCTATGCTACCTGATCTAAACTAGTTACACAATCAGAACAAGCTCTGACTTGTGTATTGCACACCTAAAGACTTGAAATAATTCAGAATAGCTACAACTCTGATCCCACAGACTCAGCCTATTCTAAATAACTCAATGTTACCTACAGGTTTCTGTAGCACCTGGTGTAGCACACAGCTGATACCTAAACTGTTTGCGTCGCTCCAAGCCTTCTGCTGAGCCGATCGACCTCTCCACGAGCGCCGCACACTCTGAAATGCTCCCCCTCACTCAGTGACCACTTTCCACTAGCGAGACCTGGCCACCTACCAATTGCCCGAGTACCTCCACTCGACAATTGCTTCGCGGCCTCCCTTAATCAACCAACAAGCAATCGCTGCTCTAAATTGGCTTCCAAGATCAAGCTATGATCAAACTCTTCAAGTCCTAATCACACTCTGCTTCAATCACCTCAGCTCTGCACTCACGCTCTGCTCTCGGTGATGATCGAAGATCCTCTCGTACTTGAATATATACTCTCAGTATTCTGTGTACGCTCTCATGTTTTCTATCTTGTCTTCGATACCCTTGACGCTCTGAACAATCTCCTTTAAATAGGAACACCCAGTCCCACCATTAACAGTTTTAGCAAGTTCCTCCAAACAAAAATATCTCATAATTTATAGGAGATTAGATTTGATTTGAGAAACAAATCTGCCACAACCAAATCTTCACTCTGGGACGGTATCTTCTCTAGGATATTTGATAGAGCCTATTTATACACACTATTTAGATCCTAACCCCATGCTTGTTTGCATTATTTTGTGTACAAGATTACTGGTTTCCAGTGTTTTTGTATTTCAGGGCAAAACGAGGGCCTCAGTCGGATACGCACTAACAGGCAACTTTTAAGACGCGCAACACACAGCCTGTGGAGCTAGCAGCGCAAACAGATAGGAGTTGGCAGAATCAGCTACGGTGCGCTAACCGATTGCGCTAACCATGGAGCAGTGCGCCATGCGTAGATAGTGGTGTTTCCAAATCTTGACATCACCAGATTTGGAAGTTGCCAAGGATGAGCCTCTTGAGCAGTATATAAAGAGAGGAAGGCTAGGGTTTGAGACATGACATTGATATCATCCAGACACACCACAGCACACGAGAGAGCGACAGAACAGAAAAACACACGAGCCTACTGAGAGGACCTGCGCAGCCGACTCCGCCGGCCGAGACACTGCAACCTGCACGCACCTGCTAGTTGCTGTTTTCTTAGATACTTTAGATATTATTTACTGTTTCTATGATGTTTACTACTAGCATGTCTAGCTAAACGCTTGGTATCAGTTGGGCATGATTCTATGAGTATTTCCTTTGAGACTTGTGCTTAATGCATAGCTTGTTTGCTTATATTAATTCTGTGCACACTGTTGACAGCTAGTTGCATGAGTAGGGGAAGCCTTGAACCGCAATCTTACTCTTGTTGCTTGTTTGTTATATGTTAAACTAGTTGAATAGCCTGACGGTGACGACTAGGAGTAACGCGCTAGGATAATCAGTTGCTACTGTGACAGGATTCGTAGCTGCTTAGACTAGTCTCAAGAATTAATAGCTCATGAACTTTGATCGGAACATGCGCATAAATTAGGAAGCCTTGACCGGACACTAACTTCAGTAAATCAAACTATAGACGTTTAGAGTCGATGATAAGGAATACACACATAGAGGATTGTCTGCGCCGATACTCTTCATAGTCATAGTACTTAATCTCTACTGCCTGCGCACGTCTAGTGCAATTCCTGCGTTTACTACCGTTTAGTCGCGCATTGCGCAACCCAATCACTCACACCCCCAGTTTTCGTAAGTGCAGGTTACTAGTTAAAGCTAATCTACTTTCTCCCTGTGGATTCGACCCTGAGCACAAAACCGATGCATGTCCCACATTTTTTGAGGAATCAGGAGATGTCAATGCTCTTAAAGGATGGGACAATAGAGGGGCACAGAGGCAGAATCAGCCGCGTTTTGGACTAGCCGCAAATGGGTTCAGATGGAAGGAGTAAAACAATTTCCAGAGGCAGTCCGCGGATCAGCGCGCGCCACAGCAGACGCAACAAGCTACGCCCTACAATCCACCACATCGCTGCACTGACGCACCAGCGCAGAACCACCAGCAACCGAGGCGATCCTTAGAAGATATCGTAGGGAAGCTAGCGGACACAGTGCGCAAAAATGATGAGAAATATGACAAGAGGTTCGAGTCCATTGAGAAGCAGCTATCACAGATTGCTACCACGGTGTATGAGCTGAAAAAGAGCGATGGCAACCTGCCTTCGCAAGTGATCCAGAACCCCAAGGGAGGAGTCAACGCCGTGACACTGAAGACTGGGCGCACGGTAGGAACAGAGCAGACCGCAAGGGCGCCCGCGCAACTAGATGTGCAAGTCCCAGCTCCAACAGAGCAGAGTGCGCAACCAGAGCAAGATGCGCAACCAAAAGCGCCAGCCACAAGCCAGCAGGGCGAAGCGCCAGGTATGACACAATTAAAAGACAAGGGCACGAATCGTACTAACATACCTGCACCTTTCCCTGTACAGGCACCATCGGCTAGGAAGGAAGCGCTTGATAAGGAGCTCTACGAGTTATTCAGTAAGGTGGAAATAAACATTCCCTTTATTGAAGTAGTTCGGCAAATTCCTAGGTACGCCAAATTTCTAAAGGAGCTGTGCACAAACAAGAAGGAAAGGCGAGTGCGCACAGGTAATGCTAAATGCGCAGGCCTCAGCAATCGTGCAACATAAGGTACCACCTAAATGCCGAGACCCAGGTACATTTACCATTCCATGCACTTTAGGTAAGACCACAGTAAGCAATTGCATGATTGACTTAGGCGCATCTATAAATGTGCTACCCTATTCCCTATGTGCGTCATTGCGCCTTGGACCACTTAAGCATACAGGTCTCACCATTCAGCTAGCAGACCGGTCGTGCAAGCAACCTACGGGCATGATAGAGGATGCTTGTCCGAGTAGGAGAGTTGGTGTTCCTAGCAGACTTCTATGTCCTAGAAATGGAGGGAGAGTCGAGCATAAGCAGTGCGCAGATCCTACTGGGCAGACCATTTCTGATGACAGCGCGCACAAAGATAGATGTGTGGAGGGGCACGCTCTCAATGGAGGTTGATGGCGAGGAGATTCATTTTAATATATTCAAAGGGATGCAGCACCCTCATGAGGACACCACAGTGCACGCAATGGACAGCATAGACGACCTAGTTGCAGATGCACAATTTGCGAGCGCAGCAGAAGAACCTGAGACACTGGCGCAGGCAGAGTTGGAGGCGCAAGAGGATGAGCTGCGCAGTGCTGAACCAGCATCCAGACAGGTACAAGACTTAGTTAGTGTCTGCACTGCTAATAAAATCTTGCCCTCTATTGAACAGGCACCCAAGGTCGAGCTGAAGCAACTCCCAGAACACCTCAAGTACATATTCTTGGGAAATGAAGACACCCTGCCAGTGATCATAAAGAAAGGACTAAAAGAGGAGCAGGAGGCGCGATTACAGTAGGTGCTGCGCAAGAACCAGCGCGCTATAGGATGGACACTTGCTGACCTGCGCGGAGTGAGCCCGGACGTA
The DNA here is from genome assembly GCA_963678935.1 of Umbilicus rupestris. Classification (NCBI taxonomy): domain Eukaryota; kingdom Viridiplantae; phylum Streptophyta; class Magnoliopsida; order Saxifragales; family Crassulaceae; genus Umbilicus; species Umbilicus rupestris. The sequence goes on along the minus strand of OY787607.1, from coordinate 14,961,702 downwards.
TGCATGCATAGAATTCTGTTGGAAGATGGTGCCAAACCATCTAGGGAGCCTCAGCGCAGATTGAACCCGAACATGATGGAGGTGGGGCAGAAGGAGATCCTGAAGTTGCTTGACGCAGGAGTCATTTACCCAATCTCAGACAGCAAATGGGTAAGTCCAGTGCACGTTGTGCCAAAGAAGGGAGGAATCACAGTAGAAGAGAATGCGCAGGGCGAGCTAGTTCCCAAGCGCATACAAACTGGATGGCGCATGTGCATCGACTACAGGAAGCTTAACGCAGTCACGCGCAAGGACCATTTCCCGCTACCCTTTATGGATCAGATGCTAGATCGATTAGCGGGGCAGCCCTCCTTTTGTTTCTTGGACGGATATTCAGGGTACAATCAGATACCCATAGCTGCGGAAGATCAAGAGAAGACCACGTTTACCTGCCCATTCGATACGTTTGCGTTTCGGCGCATGTTATTCGGGCTGTGTAACGCGCCAGGTACGTTCCAACGTCTAGTCATGAGCATTTTTTCTGATATGATTGGTATATGCATAGAAGTGTTCATGGATGATTTTACTGTACACGGAAGTACCTTTGACGCATGCTTAACTCATCTTGATAAGGTCTTAGCGCGCTGCATCTCAAAGAACCTAGTGCTCAATTATGAAAAATGTCATTTCATGGTATCGCATGGTGTAGTACTAGGACATATTGTCTCGCAGGAAGGGATCAAGGTAGACAAAGCCAAAATAGATCTTATTGCTAATCTGCCTTATTCCACTAACGTGCGCGATGTGAAATCATTCCTTGGGCATGCTGGGTTTTACAGGCTCTTCATAAAAGATTTTTCTAAGATTTGTATACCCCTGTCTAACCTCTTGCAAAAGAATGTGTGTTTCGAATTTACTGATGAGTGCAGGGCCGTGTTTGATAAGCTGAAGGAGGCGCTGACAAGTGCGCCAGTGATGCGCGCGCCAGACTGGAACCTGCCATTTGAACTGATGTGCGACGCGAGCGACTATGCAGTAGGTGCAGTCCTGGGACAGCGCGTGGACAAGAAGCCGCACGCCATTTATTATGCGTCGCGCACACTGGACGCTGCGCAGAGGAACTACACTACCACGGAGAAGGAACTTCTGGCAATAGTGTTTGTGCTGGAGAAGTTCCGTGCATATGTTCTTGGCGCCAGAGTCATTGTCTACACAGACCACGCAGCAATCCGTTACCTAATGTCCAAGAAAGAAACTAAGCCGCGCCTGATGCGCTGGGTGCTCCTACTTCAGGAATTCGACTTGGAGATCAAGGATAAGAAGGGCACGGAAAACACAGTCGCGGACCACTTGAGAAGGATCGTGAAAGCGGAGGAGCCAGGGCAGATCACGGAGACGTTCCCTGACGAGCATCTGATGGCGCTGACAGGTAAGGTACCATGGTATGCGCACATTGCGAATTACCTGGTCACAGGTACGTCTCCTCCTCATTTCACTAAAACCCAATGCATGAGATTAAAGCATGAGTCCAAGCATTACATTTGGGATGATCCGTATATGCTCAGAATAGGACCTGATCAGATTTTAAGGCGCTGCGTGCCTGACCATGAAATTAACTCTGTTTTGATGTTTTGTCATGCGCACGCATGTGGAGGACACTTCGGTCCAAAGCGCACGAGCAGAAAGATTCTGGATTCCGGATTCTATTGGCCGCGCTTGTTCAAAGACTCGTATAACCACTGCAGGAACTGTGACAGGTGCCAGCGCACAGGAGGCATATCAGCGCGCAATGAGATGCCGCAGACGCCAATTCTAGTGGATGAAGTATTCGATATTTGGGGAATCGACTTCATGGGGCCATTTCCTCCATCTTCCGGTTATGAGTACATATTGGTCGCGGTAGATTATGTGTCTAAATGGGTTGAAGCCAAGGCTACACGGAAGGTCGCTGACTGATCGCGCGTCGTTGTGCGCGTCAAATATAATCCTTCCTCTTCCACTCAGTACAGCGGTTAAGTAAGGGTCGATCTCCACAGGGAGCAAATAGTAAGTCTTTAGCTAGCAATCTACACTTACGAAAATGGGGGGGGGGTGTGTGAGTGATTGAAATGCGAGATGCGCAAGTGAACAGTAACTAGTGTAACGCAGGAAATTTGCACTAGACGTGCGCAAGCAGTAGAGATTAAATACTATGATTATGAGAAGCATTGGGCAGACAATCCTCTATGAGTGCATTCCTTATCATCGACTCTAAACGTCTATAGTTTTCGGTTTACTTGGGTTAGTGTCCGGTCAAGGCTTTCTAACACGTGCGCATGTTCCGTTCAAAGTTCATGTGCTATTAATCCTTAGAACATAGACTAAAACAGCTGCGAATCCGTTCAAAGTAGCAACTGATCACCCTAGCTCGTTACTCCTAGTTGTCACCGTAAAGCTATCAACTAGTTTAACATATGACAAGCAAGCAACACAAGTAAGATTGCGGTTCAAGGCTTCCCCTACTCATGCAACTGGCTGTCTCCGTATGCACAGGATTAATACAAGTAAGTAAACTATGCATTAAGCTCAAGTCTCAAAGAAAATACATCATAGATTCATGCCCAACCAACACTAAGAGTTTAGCTAGACATGCTAGTGATAAACATCATAGAATAGTAAATAATGACTAATGTGTCTGAGAAAACAGTAGCAAACAGTGCGTGCAGCTTGTCTTCTCGGCTGGCGCAGTCGGCTGGCGCAAATCCTCTCAACAAGTCCGTGTGTTTTCCAGTTCTGCTGCGCAGTGCCTCTTGGTGATCTCTGATGCGTCTCCAGAAAGTCTCTTTCTCCTCTTTGTTGCCCTAGCCTTCCTCTTGTTTATATACTGCTTGGGAAGCTCACTTTTGGCAACTTCCAAATCTGGTCGTCAAGATTAGGCAGTACTGGACTTTGCGCTTGGCGCACGGCATCGGCTAGCGCACCTCTGCTGACTCTCGCCAACTTCTCTCCTATTTGTGCTGCTAGCTCCGCAGGCGGATCTTTCACTCCTAGAACGCTGCCTGTTAGCGCGTATCCGACTCAAAGACTCGTTTTGCCCTGTAATACAAAAACACTAGAAACGAGTAATCTTGCTCATAAAATATTACAAACAAGCATAGGGTTATGATCTAAATAATGCGTACAAATAGCCTCTATCACTGACTTTTTGAGAACTAACATATTTTGCAGGTACGGAGTGCCTAAGGCAGTCATCAGCGACCAGGGGACGCACTTTTACAACAGGATTGTGGCGCAGGTATTCAAGCATTATGGAGTGCGCCACAAGACGTCCACCGCTTACCACCCTCTGACGAATGGATAGGCCGAGGTTTCCAACAGAGAGATCAAGCGCATACTGGAGAAAACTGTGAGACCGTCCCGAAAGGACTAGAGCCAGAGCCTTGACGAAGCGCTATGGGCTTACCAAACTGCGCATAAGACGCCAATTGAGACTTCACCGTTCCGGTTGGTTTATGGAAAAGCGTGCCACCTGCCAGTGGAGCTAGAGCACAAAGCATACTGGGCATTGCGCGTTTGCAACCTGAACCTCGACGAGGTCGGAAAGGAGCGCGCATTTGAGCTGAGCGAATTAGAAGAGCTGCGCCTGGATGCATATGAGGGACTGCGCGATTACAAGGCGCGCACAAAGGCATTTCACGACAAACATATCCTCAGACGCACTTTTGAGCCAGGAGACCAGGTACTATTATTCTCCTCGCGCCTAAAGCTCATGCCTGGGAAGCTGCGCAGCAAATGGACGGGACCATACACGGTTACCAAGGTTTTCCCCTACAGAACAATCGAGTTAGAAAATGAGCACCGGCATCGTTTTCAGGTCAATGGGCAGAGAGTCAAAAGGTATTTAGGAGAACCTTGGGATGGCACAACACGCGAAGTTGAATTGGCAGAGCCAGAGATAGCAGATGCGCAGGGTGCTGCGCCAGAGTCACTACCAGGCGCACCAGAGGGAGAACTGGGAACTATTGCTCATATTTCTTCTTCCTCTTTACCTCACCTCGTTACTCATGATTTATCACATACTATTGACCATGCTGACCACCCTTCCGATCCTTTGCGCAGGACCAAGAAGAACACAGCACATGCACGAGCGCAGGGTCACTCAGGAGCAAGTGTGGGGGAGGTCGCTGGTACATTTTCACGCAAGTAACGAGGTACAGTCGAGCCAACGACGTTAGACAAAGGCACTTGTCGGGAGGTAACCCGACACATCTTACTTTTACATGTTTTTCTTTTAGCTTTTCTAGTGTCTTTTAGTTAATTTTAGGACTAGTAGTTTTTTTAGTCGAGCAGGAGGGCGCAGGTCCGTGCGCACTTCAGTGGGGGGGGGGGGGGGTATATAAGGGCATTACTTAGAAAATTTCAGCACTTTTCACACTCGACCGTTGCAAGAGAAACTCCCGCCCTTAGCAGCCGCTCGCCGTTCGGCACTCCACCCAGCTTCCGTTCAGAGAGATTTGAGGAGCACACCGTCGCACGCTCACCAGGTAACCTTTCCCCTCAGATTTGAGCCGATTGAGTTAGGGTTTGTGCGAGAAGAGGGGTTCCCTAGGTCTGAAATCGCACCGAGCTAGCGTGCACCGATTGGAGGTTTGGTTAGTGGGTTTTGTAGGAGTTCCCTAGGTCTGAAATCGCACCATTTGGTGAAAGTTTCAGGGAATTTGGAGTTTGGATTTTTTTGAGCTTTTGTGAGTGTTGACCGTAGTTGACCAAAGAAGCCCAGCGCACGATGCAGCCTGCTGAGGATCAAGCTACCCCAGCTCATTTCGCCAGCAAGTACGAAGCCTTCTTGAGGCTTGAGATGTACGGGACTCCGTACATCAGCAAAGAGTTCCTGCGAGAGGTCGGTATGGAGGACCTCATCATAGAGAAGCTCGCGCTGGCGGGCTGGGAGGCGCTGTTGGAGATCAACAACGCAGCAGACAAGGAGGACACGTGCGAGTTTTTGGCGTCGCTAGAGACGGCCGACCTGGAGATAAGGTACCGGCACCGAGGAGTCTGGTACATTACCTCGGCTAAGAGGCCGAAGCGCACACTGAGGTGCGCTAAGGTGCGAGAAGCTGATATGGACACGCACACGAATCAGGAAGCGTGGCGTGAGATGGCGACCGGCCCAATTTTTTCCGCAGGGCGCAGCCGAGGACGGGAGCTGCGCGACCCGTGGATGTTCTACCTGTGGCGCATGGTCGCCTATGCGATCATTGGGCATTTTAATGGTGCTCCCAAGATCAGCTTACTGGACATGGAGATTTTGAAGGGATTTTATTATGGGAAGAGGGTGCTGTTTGTCTTGAACATGGTGCTTCATTGGAGTCGGGTCAGCACCAAGGGGCCGCTGACTTGCGGAGGGATGATAACGCACCTGCTGCGTGCATTGCATGGAGAGCCAGAGGTGCCCGAGCACACAGTGGTGCCGGCTGTTCCCTTGGACCGCGCCCAGATGCTGCAGATAAGAGCGGTAGCCGTGAGAGAGGATGGTACATTGGAGTGGTGCTACCGGCTGCAGCCGGCCAGAGCGCCGAGACAGCGCGCAGAGAGCAGCGCGCAAGCAGAGGAGGCTGCGGAGGAGATGGAGGAGGACTAGGCCCCAGAGCCAGTTGCGCCTCCAGTCAGGCGCATGAGGACTCGTGCGCAGACTTGAGCACGCCGGAGGGCCAGTGCACCGCAAGGGGAGCCAGTTACCATTTCCATTGAGGATTCTCCCCCGCGCGCACAAGGAAAGCGCCTCAGGATGGAGTCAGAGGAGGCGCCAGAGGAGGTACCAGAGGAGCGGCGCATGATGTTCAACGTCATGCGTGTGCTAGAATATTTAGCGCCAGAGGGGGCAGATGTGAGTATGAGCCCACCATCAGGGTGGAGATTTGGAGATGATATTCCCCCTCTCCTCAGCCTGCGCAGGCCACCTCCAGGATCCCCCAGCCAGCCAGCCAGCCCTCCTACCCAGTCCCCAGTGCATACAGCAGAGCCAGCCCCAGCACCCGAGCCCACCCCAGCAGCAGACCCAACACCAGCACTTGCACCACCCCCTACACAGCCGTCCATTCAGAGGTCCCCTGCAGCCGAACCCATCATTAGTACTAGCTCAGATTCACTATGGGATCCTATCTCAGAGGACGACCTCGTGGCTCAGCCCGCCGCCATTTCTGTTGTGCCGCCAGCCTCCAGCACCGAGTATGTGACGGATTCTTTAGATGAGGAGGCACGCGGATCAGCGGCTGAGTCCAGCTCCGAGGACATCTAGGGCTGCAGTGGGGCGCGCATTTCTTTCGGGTGGTTTTCTTTTCTTATCTTTTTTTGAAAACTTTTGCTATATGTTGCTATATTTTGCTGACTATTGTGCTGAATATTTTGTGACCCCCTTGCTATATTGTGCGCTGCGTTGACTATATGTTTTTATGTTCTTTCTTTTGCTTGCATGCATGTGTGCGCTCTCCGTGCGCTTGAGCTTGAGTCGTGGGGACACGTCTCTGTTTAAGTGTGGGGGGGGGGAAGCGTTACATTTACATTTCACGTTTTTTAGCTTTGTAGCGTAGCTTAGTTTAGTTGCAGAAAATAGTAGCAGCAGTGCGCTTGTGTGCGGGTTGCGCACACTATTCAGCTTGTTTGCGCTATCCATATTGCATGCGCTGCTATCAACTGTTTTAGTATATTTTTTTCATTTTTTCTGCTCCTGTTAGTTGGGATATACAGGGGATGTGGAGTTGACAGAAACGCTATAGAGAGGCGGTTAGTCGTTTGAGCTTCGAAGGTGAGGTATATGGTCGAGAGCGCTAGTGGAGGCCGGTGCTTCGCGACCTTCGGAACAAGAGAGCGCGCTCAGTCACGCAGATGCCGAAGGCGAATTACCCAAAGCGTGGCGAGGTGGGAAAACAGACCACCTTTCCACTGGAAGTTGAGCTAGGGAAGGCGGGCGCGGGAGTAAACGCGTGCGCTGACCTGCGCAGATAGACCAAGGAGGGAGAGCGGAGCGTTGTTCCATAGCTGTAATCCGAGGCCGAGACTGGAACCGTTCTGGGGAAACATAGGAACCATAGATAAAGCTGTACAAAAAAGAAAAAATACCAGCAGATGATTTGCGCTACAAAAGAATCAGCATGCGCACAGATACATACCAGCGTGCGCAAATTCACAAGAAAATCATCAAAGGCTCAGAGTTCCCAGGAAGTGCGCGGAAGAATCACGCACCGGAAGAAGCCTGCGCTGTTAACCATATACCCATCCTCGGAGTGCAAGCTGACAACTCGGAGCCTATGAAGAGCTATCTCCCAGTCATCCGAAAAGATCTTCATCCCAGCTGAGAGGTAACGAAATTCGAAAATTATTATATTAGAACTGTTGAAGGCAGATGCGCGCAGGTGATAGAGCAGCGCAAGGTGAATAGTAGTACAGATCGCACCAGAGTGCAAGACTGTGCGCTAGACTCCAGAGAGGTAATAGTATCCGTGCTTGAGTGCTTGTTCGGGACGAACAAGGGGCAAGTGTGGGGGGTTTGATAGAGCCTATTTATACATACTATTTAGATCCTAACCCTATGCTTGTTTGCATTATTTTGTGTACAAGACTACTGGTTTTCAGTGTTTTTGTATTTCAGGGCAAAACGAGGGCCTCAGTCGGATACGCGCTAACAGGCAGCTTTTAAGAAGCGCGTCACACAGCCTGCGGAGCTAGCAGCGCAAACAGATAAGAGTTGGCAGAATCAGCTACGGTGCGCTAACCGATTGCGCTAACCAAGGAGCAGTGCGCCATGCGCAAAAGAGTGGTGTTTCCAAATCTTGACATCACCAGATTTGGAAGTTGCCAAGGATGAGCCTCATGAGCAGTATATAAAGAGAGGAAGGCTAGGGTTTGATCATCATCATCACAGCACACGAGAGAGCAGCGAAACAGAAAAATACACGAGCTAATGCGAGGACCTGCGCTAGCCGACTGCGCCAGCCGAGACCAAACAGTTTGAAATGAAGCTGATCAAAGAAGAGCCCTCTCCCAAAAGCAAGAGTATAGGACTAAAAGCAGAAACAGAAGAAGAGAAGCCTGCATCTAATGATCGACTGAGTCTGTTAGTGAAGAACCTTGGGAAACTCTTGAAGAACATGGAAACAAAATCTGGACAGGGCTCACCCTCTCGAATCGCAATCCAAAAGAGGTGGAGGAAATCAGAGACGAGGAAAGGAACCTGCTCAGGATGAAGATGAGAAGAAAGAAAAGAGAAAGGGCATTCAGTGCTGGAACTGTGAAGGGTATGGACACCGTGAGGCTGACTGCCCTAGCAAACCCCTCAAAAGCTCTGAGAAAAAGGATAACAAATCTCAGACAGCTAAGTGGAGTGACTTTGAAGAAAGTGAAGAAGAAAACTTTATTGTATTAACTAGTGTATCCGATTATGACTTTAAATAGTTAATAAAGAAAGAATTCAACTATGGGATTGAGGAGTTAGAAAGTGAAGACGAGGATGACTCAACCGACAACCTGATAGATAATTTGGAGGATATCCTACAACAATGTGAAGAAACTCTCATAGAAAATAGAAAATTGATAGACATAGTGAACAAACTTGAAGAAGAGCGTGAAGAGCTGCTCCGCAAACTGTCCTCACTTAGTAAGTCAACCACATAACAAATGGAAGAAGATCTAATAGGTGAAAGCACTGATTCCAGCACCCTACAAACACCTGGAAAGTCGCCTGAAGGTCAGAACAATATTCTGGACGATCTTTGTGAAGGCATCTAACAATGAGAAATCGAAAGGGGAGATTTGCCCAAAATCTGCAGAAGAAGACAACCAAAAATTTGAACAAGAGGATGTTGCAGCAATCGCTGTATCATCCTCCTGTAGTAAAAAGAGAACTCGAGAAAGGACAATGCATCTACTACGGTCGAGAAGGACATAGTCAGAGACAATGACCAAAGATGAAAGAGTTCGAGAGACCGCAAAAGGCTATCAGGGTTAAAAACTTGAGAGAGAAACCAAAGACCAAGTCACACCATCAATTGTTCTTCGGAAGAATGTGTCCAGTGAGTGATCACCGTTGGTCAGAAAAGCAAAGAATGGTCAGAAACAAATACGAACCAACCCACTGGGAGAAAATAATAAAAGGGAGTCACGGGAAACGCAGGTGTGGAGACCTAAATGTGACAAATGGAAAGACAAGAGGTATGATTGTCAGAAGCAGTGTAAACGGGGACCAACCCAAGTATGGGTGAAGAAACAACCATCTGACCCTAACAAGGAACCTCCGGACAATGGGCGTAGCACCAGTAAATAAGTGATCCAGACTGACGCTGCTATAGCATTCAGGACCTGAAAAAGCTTGTTCAAATCATTTGGTTGCTAAAGATAGAAGAGGTCACATGCTGGGCACGTGCATCTGGAAAAAGAAGAAAAACAGCTGGTAAATCAAATGTCTAGGGCACAATCGTTTGAAGCTTTCCCTAAACGTTTGTAGATCAATCCTCTCCCGTCCTCACCGGTTTCTGCAAATCCCCAACAATGGTACGCACTCGAGGGCTTAAAAAGAACTTAGCCGCAGCGCATCAAAGCAGAGCAGAAAGGCAAGCTAAGTCGCGAGGTGAAGCGACTGCTCAGAGACTGGATTTGGTGGTCTGGGAGCCAGCACCACACCCTGTGTCGCAAAATGGTCCACCACCCCAAGAAGAACCCTCGAAGAAAAAGAGAAGACTTGTCCGTGTTAGGAAGACTGTGACCAGCACATCAGTGGTGATAGAAGAGGCTGTCCATGTAGAAGGCTCAAGGGGAGAACAAGCTACAGAGGTTGCTGCAGCTGCTCAAAAGGTTGAAGAGGCCTGCAGAACCATCGTCACGACCCCCGACAAAGAAGGAGAGGGTGAGGAGTCTAGGGCAGATCTCCTTGAACAAGAAGCTGCTGCAGCACCTCTCTCTCCATCATCTAACAAAGGAAAAGCTCCCATCATCATCCTTGATTCAAGTAGTGAAGAAAAGAAGGAGTCTAGTGAAGGGGATGTCGTTGGGGAACCATCTGAGAGAAGATCTGCTCTGGCTAATACTGACAATGCAGTCACAGTAAGAGGGGTGTGGTTCAGAAGCAAGGCTGCCTCGGAATCATGGGGAATTGTGGAAAGAAAGACCATAGTTCCTGAAAAGAGACTGGTACCTGAAAGTTACAAGTCTGCAGTAATCATCCAGCTCCTAACAGAGGTAAACCTTCTCAGTTCCCTAACTATTCCTCAAACATTCAGTATCCCTTTAGTTAGAGATTTTGTAGCAAATATGGAGGATAAGTTTGAGGATGAAGATGGAGAGGATTATTGGAAAAGCTGGGTGAGAGGCAAGCTGGTGGTTATTACTCCGAAAAAGATAAATGACTATCTAGGAATAGATAGTGATGCTAGGGAGCCGACTAGTGTAAATGGGAACTTCTGGCCATAGTACGCACAGGAGGGGTGTGTATGACGTGGGCTGGTCCCAATCTGAACCGTGTATACAACAGATCTTGAGCATAGGTTGCGTGGAGACGAACCGTGTATACAACAGATCTTGAGCATAGTGGATTAAAAGACTGAGTTTCAGTCTTTCCCAGAGGTAGGCACTTGGCCGAACTGGGTGATCAAATTATTGTTCATTGTTTTATCTTGTTGCACAAGATCTACCTGTACAAAGAGTGTGCTATAGCAACTCCTTGTACACAAATCTGCATCTTAGAGACGCTGCGAATTTCAATTTTGTTACAACTATGGAGCTGGAAACGAATAGCAGTGGGCTGTCACAAGCCTTCAGTAGGAATCGATAGCCGATTTATACGTACATAGATCAATATTATAGAAGAGCTTGATTTGACACGTAAGCAATTATCTATTATTCATCGTAGAATTATTTGTTGATATTTATCTACTGACAATATTCCTCTTATTGCGCTGAAAATGGTTTGGACCTAAATCCTACATAGAGACGCCACATGGATCATTGGTCTTCTATCGGAACCAATTAGATCGCATGAGCCATGATGATTTCCTATGGAGGCCATATGACGAGCACTTATTTCAGTTGTTGAACCCACTTGTATGGAAGATCGTAAAAGTTGGTGTTCGGAGGTCCCATTGTTGTGCTACAATTTTGTTGAATGGTATCATGTCTTTAGAGTGATGCGACAGGTTGGATACAAGCAGTTGATTCCATCAGCACCACGAGCAGCTATTGACCCTAAACATGTTTTGACGAGGAAAAAAAGGAAGGATTGGTCAATAGAATTGCACGGGTACATTAACATGTGAAGGGATCGAGCTGAAAGTATTGTGGTGGGCGAGGTAGATGAGAATGTAGATGCTTTTCTCCCTGACTACCGTACTTTGCACCAGAACACAATTTGTTGCTTTTCCAGCCCAGATTTGATGAGTCTCAACCATAGAATAACATTTTATGTAGCCACCTCTTGAAAGTTGACCCAACAAATTACTCAAGTCTTTCGGCTAGCATCACTACTGAGACATGCATGTCACACTCACACTTGGAAATGAACCCGTAGGTCCATTGCTGACCGTAGCCATAGTTGAGGTACCCCAGTACAATACTAGGTGTTGCCTACAATCTGAGCATATTGGGACATCCATAGTAGCCACGCTCTGATTTTGTTTATCCATGACTATAAGAAAACTAAGTTGTTAGTAAACTTCAATATAATATCCTAGACACAATAACCCTTTAAGATTTTTGCGTGAAAATTGCAACAATTTGTATGCGGTTAATAAAGAAATAAATATTGAGAATAAAAAAACAAAACAAGAGTAAGTAGGAGTCGATGCTCGTTAGACTATCTCCTTAACGCGTTATTGACCTCCCTCAGGTGTTGGGATGCTTGGTCAACAGCTTCCTTGGATACAAAGACTCTGAGAAACTCTTTGAAATTTTGCTGCATTGTTGATGCGGAGTTATAGCTTCTGCTTGAGCACTCTCTGTATCTTTCTGCGGAATTACTCTACTGAAGAATAAGAAAGACACAGTGTGTTTGTTCACCCAGTTTAACAACTTGCCTACGTCTGGGAAGGATGCTCCGATTCAAGATTCCACTATCTCAGTTCGAAGTACAAGGACTCACATCTCTACTTCTCACCTAGCCGAAATCTGATTATTGTGGCTATTAAAGTGTGACCTTTGCTCCATTTCTTTCTATGTCTCTTTCTCTGGGTGAATGCTTTTTCAGCACTCCTGGACAGTAACACGATAACCTCGGTTTACTTGCATCTGTGTACTGCAACATTCATACGTGCTCGGAGGATTCCTTGTTTTGACATTTAAGTCATTTGATCTTCTTTGAGTCTCTCCATATAGACTGTCAGAGTTGTACACTTTCTCTGGAGATGTCCAGTTTGATCACAAGCGTCTCTTCTATTTTGATCTGTGCTTCCGAGCATGTGACTGATCTAAAGAATGCTTCAGCACTCTCTTTTATTTCTTTTCTATTACTCTCTTTGGATCAACTGTGACTGAACCCTTCTGAATACTTGCACTTTGATCAATCGCTGTGGCTTTGACAAATGAAGTTATACATGTTCCTTCATCACCAGTGTATCCGAGACCTTCAGTCCGATCTCCATACCTTTGGTAAGCTAGAATCTCATCCAGTATGGATGATTCTCCCCTGCTTGCTTCAGGTGTGATTTTCTGTTCACATACCTTACCAACCGTCTCAGCATCATCTGACTGTTTCTTGGCCAGAGAGTTAATAATGCTTTGAAGGTTGTCTCTTTCATCTTCCATTTCCGAAACTTTTGACACTAGTTTTATGTTGGCTTCATTGACTTCCTAACATTTTTGTTGTATCAGTTTTAACTGGTCAGCCACAGTTTCTACTGAATATTCCTCATCATCATCATCGCTGTCAGATCCACCAATCCCATAATCAAACTCTGTCTTTATTTGTTCTAAATCATCATTACGAAATACAATAGTCAGGGCTAGATTTCCTTTCTGATCAGTCTCCTCTTCACTATCATCACTCCAGTTTGTTGTGAGAGACTTATTGTTCTTCTTCTGTTAACTTGGATATTCACTCTGTCTGTGTCCATATCCCTCGCACTGGATTCCTTTCTGTTTGTCTTTTCCTTCATTATTGTCTTTGTCAGCATCCTTGTTCTTTCTCTGAGAATTTTCTTCAGTTCGGTTTCTCCCCCTGGAAGACTGACCTGAGTATGAATGTTTCTAGTCCATTCTCTTCATGAACTTTCCAAGGTTTTTGACCAGCAGAGACAATTGTTGGTTGACATCATCCGAGACAGCCTCTTTCTCTTTTGTCTCAGCTTTCAGCCCAAGGTCTTTCTCAGAGAGTGGTGAAGCAGTCTCTGTTACTTTCATCTCGAACTGCCTTAGTGAATTGATCAGCGCCTCCAAGCCTCATGTTCTTCACATCTTGTGCTTCCTCAATGGTTGTGACTTTCATATCAATTTTTGAAGTAAGTGATCTGAGTACCTTCCTCACCAGCTTTTCTTCATGTATTTGCTCCTCGAGTGCATGAGCCTCGTTTGATATGTCACAGAGTTGGCATGAAACTCAACAATGGTCTCTTCTTCCTGCATCTTCAGACTTTCAAATCTTGAGGTGATCTTCTGAAGTCTAGAGATCTTTACCTTGTCTGGCCCCTCATGAGCAGTTTTATGAATCTCCCAAACTTGTTTGGCAGTGTCACAATTGGAGATCAACCTAAAATTGTTAGCATTCACAACAGCAAATATAAGATTCAAAGCCTTAGAATTTCCTAATGATGAGGCTACCTCATCGACAGTCCACTTGTTTTCATGTCGCTTGTAGATGACTCTTGCACTGTAGACGGTCATTGGGGGCGACCATTCTGATATGACAGCCCTCCAAGCCCTTTGATGACTTTGATGAAAGCCTTCATTCGAGCCTTCCAGTACCCATAGTTGACTCCCTCGAGCAATGGAGGCCGGCTGGTGCTTTATTCTTCTTTCATGGAGGGCATATGTATATTGCTACATGCTCCCGGATCACACTCTGTATGTTGAGCGAACGGCTCTGATACCAATCAAAATTTTGCTACGTTACTGATGCGGAGTTATAGCTTTTGCTTAAGCACTCTCTGTATCTTTCTGTGGCATTACTTTACTGTCAGAATAAGAAAGACACAGTATTTGTTCACCCAGTTCGGCAACTTGCCTACCTTTGGGGAGGATGCTCCGATCCTCAAAATTGCACTATCTTAGTTCAAAGTACAAGGACTCACACCTCTACTTCTCACCTAGCCAAAATCTAATGCTCTATCTTAAGCACACTCTTCACCAGAGTTGGTGTCTCTTCAGTCAATGACAATCCAAGCTCTCCCGCTAAGTAGTCGGTCTGAGTTCTTCAAACTCAGCCTCAGCTCCCCCTCAATCAATGATTCACTCGGTCACTATTGGGTAGCCTCGATCACTGCTCCGCAGCCCGTGACAATGCCTGTCCGAGACTGATCACCGAGCACCGACTATCCCTTCAACGAGTAGCGCTCCAGTTGAACTCAGAACCAGTCCAGAATCAAACTCCACGAGTTTTGATTTCCTCAACACAACACGCCTCTTCAACTCAGTATATAGAACCCTGCTACCGTAAGTTGATCTCTGTGTGCTCTTTGTGTCCGCTCGGGTTGCTCTCTCTGATCGTGTTCTCTCTCCCTGTGCTGCTGCCCCGCCTTCCTTTTAAAGTCTCCAGCACATGGATTCTAGCAAGTTTAATGAAGATTCTGTTGCCAAATTTGAACACTTGGATCTTTATATTTTTACTCAACGTGCTGGCATTTGCTGAGCTCTTGATGACGTCTCCATACCCTCTAAGCTTCCCCGAAGCCAGTCGTACCACACCAGAGCCTTAACGTGTAACGCCAGAATTCTGCTCTAGCTCTGGATCATCACGTAGTGCTGAAGCAGACTCTGTCTCTTCAAAATTGTCTCTCGCCCAATCTTCAAGTAGTGACTCAGCTTCAGATCTTCAGGGAGTGCTTCAGTAGTCTCTATCTCTTTGTTGTTTTTCTTTTTTCAGTCTTCAGATTATGTTCCAGCCACCGAACTCCAGGGAGTGCTTCAGTAGTCTCTTGAGCAGTTTTATCAAGGATGTCATATCCTCAACAAACCTGCTTAGCCGCATGTGGACTTGCCATTTTGCACTTTTTTCTACTTAAACTTTTAATCTTGAGCATAATAGTTGAGGCGACGCTCCAACATAACTTAGAAAGGTTCAGGCATCGCTATAGGTTTTGGGCTTAAGTGGCGCGACGCCTGAGTGACCATTTATAATTAAATACCAATAAAGGTCGCATGCATCGCCTAACAATGATATGAAGAAATGGCTGAAGTGAGGCGTCACCTGGCTCAATGTTGAGGTGACGCTTGATTGGATTAACTGGTTTTTAGAGCCATTAGCGAGCACATGCGATTCGTGACACCAAATAAGGCGATGCTTGAGTGAGGTATCTCCTAGCTTAGGAGAGAGGCGACGTCTGGGCGGGACTTCTCAAAGCTTATAAAAGAGAAGCTATTCTCTTCATTTGGACATCATTCCGAAAATAACAAAACACCCAACACTCTCCAGCAGTCCTCCACTGAATTTCCTACCCGGTCTTTTATTTTCGAGTCTTTTTTTGTGGACTCGTGGTGATAGCATAAGAATATTTGACGCGCAAGTTCTTTGGTGTAAGAAGAAAGCTCGCTGAATCGTTATATCTTGAGAAATGATTGAACAAGAATCACAGCACCGAAGGATGGCCAATAACGCTATTAGAAGATTGTCTAACGAGCCTCAACTCATTTTTTTCATGTTTTATCTGATTTAATTAATTTTAATATTTATTTCTTTTGATTATTCACACACATATTGTTCCAATTTCACAAAACATGCATATACAATACGACATATTTGAATCAGAAAATATATGAGATATAATAAGATTGTGACTAATACAAGAGCTTGTCACCAATTTTTTAAAGATTATATATATATCTGATGGTCGCATCTCTATTAGTGTGGATTAGTACAATACACAAAGTAAAGCCAAGAAGTTGGACATGACTTGTCGTGCCATTAAACTCTATCTAAGCACAATTTTAAATCCTAGCATTCTATTTAAATAAACAATTACGGAGCACCTCGTTTGTTTCTAGTTGTCAAAGTAAAGCAAGGTTTTGATCATATACTACGCCATTTTACATCTTATGTGACAATTTTGAAATGTCGTTTATGAATGGTTTGTGTCGCATGCAGCTAATATGATAATATGTGTGTCATATATGTCACGTGGCGTAAGTATTGTCGCATAACCCATCAAGCGACATGATAGTTTTAGGCATGTCGCATAAGCGTTAGTACTAAAATAACATAAGTTTGTATGTCGCTTTAGAAATGTCATTTTTAGAATCTTTACATTTTCAAAGGTAATGCCAAACATGTCGCATAAGAACTCTGTCATCAAACTGCACTTAGGAGACATGAGTATTTATCTCGAGAGCCGTCTTATGTAACTCTTGTATGTGTCATTTCAGTTTGGAGGTATATATATACAAGGTATTTCTTATATATACAACGTGACAGTCATCACATTAGTAAGTTGTCATACAAGGTATTTTACGGATTTTTCAAAAACAACTTGGAAGAAAAATGTAATAACCTGATGTCACATTAGTAGTAAAATAAGTCCATGTATATATATCATCCTAAAAGTCATAAAAAGTCTTGGTAAAGATCTATGGGAAGATCTCAAAGCATCAAAAATTCAGTGTTTCTTCCTTGGCTTTCATTAGACCTTAGCATGAGCACCTTCTCAAAGCTGAGGTTGAACGAGCTCCCCCAGGACTATCGCAAAGCTCTGTAGTAATCTCCTCCTGCGTGTCGCCCTTGTTCACAATTTCAATAGCCACCACCTGGGTCATATACCTGCAAAATGAAAATAGCTCCTCTATGTCAACAAGCAATGACCACTGAGGAAATGGGGCTAAACCAAACCCTAGAAAATCACACAACTTGATAAAATTGACAGCGGAATAAACTCAATGTAATATAAGTTTTCGACCTTTTAAGCTATTGTTTCCCCTCAGTTCAATTCCTTTCAAATTAAAACTTCGCAAGATATCAAAAGAAATGGACAAAGCACATAAGATTGTTTACGCAGTTCCGGTTGTAAACAACCGTACATCCGCGGAACCTCAGGCAGGGGAGGCTCGACCCAATCCACTATGCAATTTCCGTCCAAATACAAATAGACAAGCACTCAGTGCACCAATCAAGCAATCAAGAACTTGCCTTAATCGAACTAATCAGAGAAGAGATACAGAGCAAACTACAATATCACAGCAAAGACAAGAACAGAAGTGGAGGGTTCAAAGCCCCCTCCGATAGCCCCTGGGCGCTTAGCGCCGGAGATTCTTCCGTCGCCGCTGCCTGGACGCAGTCCGTCGCACCCGCGCTCGTCTTCTCTTCGAATCTCAGTGGCTTCGCAAGAGCTGCCCTCGCTCTTGCGAACGCACCTCTTCTGCGACGCTCCGCTAGACGACTCCACAGCTTTGGTCCGTCAACGCTACTTCGCCTTCGCTCGCTCACACAGCCGCACTCACTTGGCTCTCTCCCGTCGCTCGTCGCTCTTCGCTGGATTGCTCTCGTCGGTCGCTCCTGAGAATCGCTCGATTCTTTTCTCTCTCCTTTTTCCGTTCTCTCTGTGCCCTAGCAAAGCTTAACAATTCCAGCATGAGATGCATAAAAACACAAATCATGAGAACCTCAGAAACTGAGAGAGATTATATCAAACTGTGGAACGTGTATTTGGAGGATGGGTGGGTGGATGGATGGATAGATCAGATGAGGAGGAAGGAGCACGGAAGTACGGGGGTTCGAGAGAGAAGGTTGCAGTTGGCGTATGGGTCGACTCGGTCGGCATGGATTGTGAGATTGTTGTCTGCAAGGGATGACTGTGGGAGCTGAGGTTGGGGGCTCAAATGTGAGAGTATAGTATGGATTAAAAATTATATTTAAGTGCGAATTACATTCTCCAAAAGTCCCGCTTTTATTGAAAAGTTCCCTCCAAAATGTTACACATGCTTATATGACAAACTTAGTCAAAGTATGTTGCTTAAGTATTCAGAATCAGATTAGCTTGTGAAGCAAAATACATTTCAAAGATAAACATTCACTACTATTGAGTAACTACCCTGTAAACGTCAAACCTAAATTTTTAATCAACTACTTTATTATAGTTCAACGTATAACATCAACTCTCTAAATAAAATCCCAGACTCTAAACTTCAAACCCCAAACCCCTAAACTCTAAACCTCAAACCCCAAACCCCTAAACTCAAACCCAAACCCCAACCCCTAAATTCAAACCCCAAACCGTAAACCCCAAATCGTAAACTCCAAATGGTAAACCATAAACCTTGAACCCTTAACTCTTGTCGCTCCCTTCATTTGACATACCGCTTAGAAAAAACACTTTATAATAGCCGATCGGACACCGATAGCCAAAGTTACACTATTCTGCATGACACCAGTAGCCAAAGTTACACCTTATATAAACATTACATCTATCAAGTTCCATCCATCTTTTATCCATGTCTTACTATAAATATTTATCACATATTAAATTTTATCACATCTCTCAAGTATACATTTGTACGTCCCAAAAAATATATATCATATAAATCGAAAAACTTATATGGCATAATCTGTAAGTCGCAAAATGTTCGTATCATATATGACACAATCTATTAGTTGATACAACATTGTGTTCAAATTAAAATATGAATTGTACTTTTGTGACAGCTTATGTGACAAATTACAGGTTGATGTGACAAGTCAGACAAGTCTACAACAAATCTGCATAGTACAGAAACGAAATCTGCAGTAAAAAGTAAAGCAGATTTTTTTCATAGAAGCTGTATCACTTCATGGCTCATATATGACAAACACATGTATGATGTATAAGCTGTGTCACTTAATGCCTCCTATATGACAACCGCATGTGTGATGTATAAAGTGTGTCACTTTATGTCTCATATATGAGAACCACATGTGTGATGTATAAGCTGTGTCACTTCATGAATCCTATATGACAACCACATGTGTGATGTATAAGCTGTGTCACTTTATGTCTCCTATATGACAACCACATGTGTAATGTATAAATTGTGTCACTTCATGTCTCCTATATGACGGTTGTATCTCGTAACATAATATTCGTTATTACATTACATACTTGTGACATATGTTCATACTACACAATCCAAAAACATCACATAAGATGTAAAATGGCGTAGTACATACATACGCCATCTGGCAGCAGCAGGTTATTTTATCAGGAGGAATCACAATTCAATGTGATCCGAAAATTTTGATACTTGTAGAAAATATCCTATTTGTTCCCTCCCCCTCTTTCTAATCCACAATCCATGCAAGCATCTAATTGGATTATTATTAATCCCGATAATCGTCAATTAAAACGGTCAATTGAATCCAAGTACAAATATCACTAATAGTAAAACATATTCAACGAATCTTGTCGTGTAGCGTGTTCTTTCCTATACTTTAAGTCGTAATAATAATTGTAAATAGCCGAATTCAAGTAAAACAAAATTGGCATGTCCATGTGTCGGCAGTGGGTGGGCGCATGTTAGGTCGGTTGTCAACGAACAACACGTGTCTAAATTCCGATCAAAGGAGAGCGCCGCGTGTGGATCAGCAACCAGTTTCACCAAATACGGTGGATATTTGTGGTTCCGTGGTCGTTTGGTTCATTGTACTAATGACACAGGAGTTTAACCTGTTTTTTAAAATTAAAAGAATTCGTCTCTTGCTCTATCTACTTTGTATATAAATATAGTCAGTCATGTTCATCATCCGTGATATGCTTCTTCTCTATCTAACGTTGATCTCTGTAAACATCTGATATGCTATCCAAACAGAGCTCGAGTCAGGCGATGAAAATGGAAGGAGGAAGAGGAGACCGTGCTGAATCAACGGCCACAATCAACAGGCGGAATATTATTCGAACATCATCCATCGAAAACGAGCCAAGAACTCTCCATATCAATCAAATTCAATGTGCAAGGGTATGTGCATGATGAGGGCATACATATACATTCATAGAGACATTATATTTAGTCGATGATGTTGTTTGCAGGAAGCTGCTATGTATGTGTTAAACACGACCAGCCTGGAGGACGCTCTACGGATTTTCACAGAGGGTTTGGAGCCGGCGAGGAAGTCCAATGGGGCGACGCATTTGATTGGCACATCAGCTGCATGTGAGGAACTCGTCATCAGGGTTTAGGGAGATAGCAACTGCGCCATTTTAAATGGAGAAGAGTCATGTGTATGCGATGGAAGTTGTCAGGTAATAGTTGGTAGGGTTTGGCTCCAGTTTATGATAGTAGCTGGACAACTTGTACCTATAGAATTGGGATGACTTCAGTAAATATCGTTTCTGTTTCTTGCGTTTCAACTTGTGAATGAGAGTTGGGGTATGTCGTTTTGAACTTTAATTTTAGGGTTTTCAGCATTAGAAGTTAACTTAAAGATAAATTGAATTCAATTATAACAAGTTAACGTAAATTAGTTTAAATTCATATAAGCCAAATTCCAAATAACATGCGATCATTAGTAATCTTGCCGAAAGGCCATTAATTTACTATGACCAAGTCTGGCTTGTAAAAAATTTTCCTGCAGTAGATGAGCATTACCGGAGGAAGAGGAAGGTTTGGAAAACTTCTGTTAGATCGTTAGGTTAGCTTTCCCTGAGAAGTAACATAGTTGTCCTATAACCGGTAGGTATAGCAGCAGCAGAGTGAGTTACTCAACAGGTAAGGTAGCAACGGAATATTAAATTTAAAGAAATTAAATTTGCTTACTCGGTGATTTATAGTGAAAATTTCAGTACTTAATCAAATAACTGAGTAAAATCAGTATCTTCTAGTATCCTAACAGGTACGGCAACAGCGTAATATTAATTTAAGGAAATTAAATTTGCTTACTTTGTCCATGGAGTTGCTGCCCAGTTTTTTCTAATTATGTTTTCCCTAGTTTTCTCGCCATTTGTTTCTACTCGATAATTCATGCTCGAAACTTTCTGGTCAGCCCAGATACTCGATTCGAGCCTTATGGTTCAATCAAGGAGGGTACGATGCGGTTGAATTAGCCAAGTGGTGCGAGAGAGGCATTATACAGACAAGAAATTTTAAGTGAGAAAGTATATGAGAAATAAGTGAGTACCTCAAGATTGATTGCCCTAGTGTTTCATATAGCAATGGGCTCATAGGGGCGTCATATATTGAGCAGCTAAGGTTGGCTTTTGAGATCTTCTGTGGTTTGTAGGGTGAGCGCAATTTTCTGGAAGACTCATTAGGGCTAGAAAGAAACTCATCATGTCTTTCTTGAATCAATTAGAAAAAAAATATGATACCTACATGCTTAAGGTGCTACAATGCAGCAGCTACCCGGAAGTGAAAAATAATGGTGTTTCGGGATTCAATGTAATCTGGAGAAGGTACTTATGTATTATTTATGCTATCCCAGATTCTGAGTAGATGAGCCCAATTCATGTGGTGCCTAAAAAGGGCGGTCTCACCGTGGTTAGAAATGAGTTGATACCTACGTGTACGGTCATGGGGTGGAGGATGTGTGTAGATTATAGGAAGTTAAATTCAGCCACTAAGAAGGATCATTTTCCCATTCCCTTTATAGATCAAATGTTAGAACGTCTAGCGGGGCATGAATATTTCTGTTTTCTCGATGGGTATAGTGGTTTCTTCCAAATTCCTATTCACCTCGATGACCAAGAAAAAACCACATTTACTTGCCCCTACGACATATTTGCTTATAGGCGAATGCCTTTTGGCCTTTGTAATGCACCAGGAACTTTTCAACATTGTATGATGTCCATCTTTGCTGAATTTTTAAAAACTCTATGGAAGTATTTATGGAAGATTTTTGTGTGCATGGTTATTCATTTGATGATTGTCTCACAAATTTTTCTCGTGTATTGGCTAGGTGTATTGAAATAGACCTAGTATTAAATTGGGAGAAATGCCATTTTATGGTCAAAGAAGGCATTGTGTTGGGACACCTTGTATCAAAAAGAGGAATTGAGGTCGATAGAGCCAAAATCGATGTTATTGAGAAGTTGTCACCACCAAGAGACGCGAAGGGAATAAGGAGTTTCCTCTAGCACGCTGGATTTTATAGGAGGTTCATCAAGGGCTTCTCGAAAATTGCTAAACCTCTTATAAATCTACTATGTAATGAGGTAGAGTTCAATTTCGATGAACCGTACCATCAAGCATTTCAAACGCTTTGCGTTGGTGTCCGCCTCGATATTTCAACCTCCGAACTGGGAAATTTCGTTTGAGCTGATGTGTGATGCTAGCGATAGCGCTATTGGAGCTGTATTGGGGCAAAGGGTCGATAAGTGTCTGCACTTGATTTATTATGTGAGTAAAGCCATTGACTCTACACAAGAAAATTACTTGACTACAAAAAAAGAAATGCTCGCTATCGTTTATGCCTTCGAGAAATTCAGAAAATACTTAATCGGGTCCAAAATAATTGTCTACACTGACCATGCAGCGATCAAATATCTTATGGCGAAGAAGGAGGCGAAGCCTAGACTAATCCATTGGATTCTCCTTTTACAAGAGTTCGACGTGGAAATTAAGGCTAAGAAGGGAGTTGAAAATGTGGTCGCGGATCACCTATCGAGGCTTGAGCAAATCAGTGGATGTGGGGACAAGAATGTGCCAATTGAAGACTCTTTCATCAGAGAATATTTACAGAGCATCGAGACGATGCAAGCTCCTTGGTATGTAGATTTTGTGAATTTTCTTGCTTGTGGTATTTTACCGGAAGGGGCGATTCACAATCAAAGGAAGAAATTCCTCCATGACGTGAACCGCTATTATTGGGATGAGCCATTTCTTTATAGGCTATGCACTGACGGTTTATATCGGTCATGTATCGCTGAGGATGATCAGAAGGGTATTCTACGAAGCTACCACTCTTCCCCCTATGGTGGACACGGCTTCAGCTCCAAAACAGCCGTGAAGGTTCTACAATGCGGTTTTTATTGGCCGACGTTGTCTAAGGACGCGTATGAATTTGTGAAGCCTTGTGACGCATGCCAACGTACGGGAAATATATCAAAGCATGAAGAGATGCCGTAGAAGGGAACCTTGAGGTTGAAATATTTAGTGTTTGGGGGATAGACTTCATGGGGCCATTCCCATCATCAAATGGGAACCAATATATTCTGGTCGATTATGTCTCCAAATGGGTAAAGGCGGTCGCTGCTCCTTCTTGTGATGTGAATGTGGTAAGGAGGCTTTTCACCAAGGTAATATTTCCAAGGTTCATTGCGCCAAGAACAGTGATCAGCAATAATGGATCGCACTTTAAGGAAAAACAGTTTGAGACATTGCTCCGAAAATATGGTGTATACCATAAAAAAGCGACGCCATACCACCCACAAACCAGCGGCCAAGTTGAGGTATCTAATCGAGAGATCAAGGCAATATTGGAGAAGACGGATAGTAGTTCTCGCAAGGATTGGTCAACAAAGCTCGATGAAGCGTTATGGGCTTACCGAACGGCGTTTAAGACACCAATCGGTATGTCCCCTTACAGACTTGTGTACGGGAAACCTTGCCATCTCCTTGTGGAACTCGAATATAAAGCCATGTGGGCTGTCAAGAAGCTGAATTTCAACTTGAAATCAGTAGGGGAGAAGAGACTACTCCAGCTTCACGAGCTCGATGAGATCAGAATTGACTCGTACGAAAACGCTAGAATTTTTAAGGAGAAAACCAAACTTTGGCATGACAAGAAAATTCAAAAGAGAACTTTCTCTAAAGATCGTGAGCGCCTTGCCGAGTTCATCGAGCGAAGATGAAAGAGAGACAAAGCACAAGTCGGCCGCCTCTACTGGAAGAAGGAAATTATAGTTGTTGGAAGGCGAGAATGAAGGCCTTTCTAAAGGCGATGGATGAGAAGACTTGGAGAGCAGTAGTGTCTGGGTGGTCACACCCACTGACCATCGACGACAAAGGAGTCACTCGGGAGAAACCCGAGGAGACACGGAAAACTGAAGAGGAAGCTGTAGCAACTAGTAACTCCAAAGCCTTGAACCGATATTTGCCGCTGTTGACGCAAATAATTTCGGCTGATATCCAACTATGAAGTTGCCAAGCAAGCATGGGAGATCCTTCAGACGGCTCATGAAAGGAATAAGACTCATATTGCAAACTGAAGAGACGAAGATCGTGAAGAAGACTCTGAACAAACGAGCAATGTTGCTCTGATGAGTGCAACTAATATGAAGAACACCGTTTCAACAATTCCAGAAATTATTTATGATGTGGAAGAGTCAAACAGTATTGATGATGAGGAAAACACTGAGGAGTCCATTGCAAGAAACTTTGCCCTATTGCATGAAAAGTGGCTGCAAGTCATCGAGATCAACAAAGGATTGACTGCCAAGGTATCGGGACTCGAAGAAGAACGAGAGGAGCTGCTGAAGACTATCACTTCTTTTACGGATCAGGCTGCCCATTAAGAAGAGAAGTTTGCTGCAGAGAAGGAAGACCGCAAAGATGCTTAGCAGTGGCTCAAGCACTCTTGAAGATATTCTAACATGCCAAAGATATAGAGGAGGCTACTCAGGTCTTTGATACACTGGAGAAGAAGGTGCTGAAAGAACTGTATTCTTCAAAGCTACGGAGCCAGAAGATGCTGGGAATGGCGTGGAGAAATTGGTTCTGTCCCAGAAACCAGTTCAGAAGATGGGGACAAGAAGGGTGAACAAGAGGCTGCTACAGCAACCGATGTATCAACCTCCTATAGCAGAAAAGAAGGAGATGCTATTTTTGTGATTAGAAGAGACACATTCAGAGGAGATGCCCGATCCTGAACAAGTACTAGAGACCTCAGAGATCGCCCACTGACGGACAACGCCAGATGAAGCCAAGGAATAGACGTGGCTCGCAGGTGACCTTCAGCTCATCAAAGCCGATGAAGGACTGTCACTGTCCAGTTGTGCAAGAAAACTTCATAGGAAGCCTTGACCGGACACTAACTTCAGTAAATCAAACTATAGACGTTTAGAGTCGATGATAAGGAATACACTCATAGAGGATTGTCTGCGCCGATACTTTTCATAGTCATAGTACTTAATCTCTACTGCCTGCGCACGTCTAGTGCAATTCCTGCGTCCACTACTGTTATCCGCGCACTTGCGCAACCCAATCACTCACACCCCCAGTTTTCGTAAGTGCAGGTTACTAGTTAAAGCTAATCTACTTGCTCCCTGTGGAATCGACCCTGACTTAGCCGCTATACTAAGTGGAGAAGGAAGGAATTAATTTGACGCGCACAACGACGCGCTATCAAATTTTGGCGCTGTTGCCGGGGAGCAACACAGATAAGCTTTAATTAGCTTAAGTTTTCTTTTGCAATAGTTAGTCATTTCTATTTGCTTTATTCTCGTTGTTGTTTCTGACAGCGCGCAATCAACATCAGCCTGCGCAACCTTGAAATAGTTGCGCTGCGCAGATTCTAGTTGCGCACTGACAGACGCAACAACTTAGTTTCTTTTAATTCCGTTTTCTTTGAGATTTAGAACAGGTCATGGAGGATAACAGTGTCGTTGGATATAACTTAGGGGACAGAACTCCAGAGGATGCGAGGGCACATAACCGCGCAGCTCTATTCAGAGAGGAAGTGCAGCGCGAGGTTGAAGCAAGGATGGCCGCTGAAGTGTATAATGCGCCACCCGCGCGACAAGCCGCGCGACGCAGAACAGTGCGCGAGATGTCAGCCCCAATCACGGTTAACCAGCCATGGTGCATAGTGCTTCCACCAGACGGTCATTTTGAACTAAGGAGCTCGCTCATTCATCACATGCCCAAGTTCCACGGGATGAACCATAAGAACCCAGTCAAGCATGTGCGAGAATTCCTAGTCATTTGCTAGAACATGAAGGCCGAATGGGAGAGCGATGAAGCGCTGAAAATGAAAGCGTTCCCATTTTCGTTGTGTGACACGGCCAGGCATTGGCTGATGAACTTACCAGCAGGGTCAATTCACACATGGGAGCAGCTGTAGAAGAAGTTCTTGGACAAATTCTATCCCGCAGCAAAGATCGCGTTACTCAGGAGGGAGCTGGCCACACCTAGGCAGGGCGCAGGAGAATCACTATCGGAGTATTATGAGCGTTTCAGGGAGCTAGAGGCCAACTGCTACAATCACGGCCTGCCCTAAAATGCGCTGATAGAGAATTTCCTGAATGGATTGGTGCCCATGGAGCTGAGATTATTGAATGCATGCGCAGGAGGCGACATTTGCAACATGTACCTAGAAGACGCGTGGCAGCTGATAGAAGACACTACTGGGCAGGTAAGACATCAGCTAACACTTGAAAATAGTCGTGCTCGTTCTGTGTATCAGGTAGAAACAAGCGCTGAGATAAAGGAAATAAAGGCCATGCTGCAGAAGTTGATGCATGCGCAGGGAGCGCAACCAGCTGCGCCAAAGGCGTGCGAATTCTGCACATCCACTGAGCACAAAACCGACGCGTGTCCCACACTTTTCGAGGAATCAGGAGATGTCAATGCTCTTGGAGGATGGGATAATAGAGGGCCGCAGAGGCAGAATCAGCCGCGTTTTGGACTAGCCGCAAATGGGTTTAGATGGAAGGAGGAAAACAACTTCCAGAGGCAGTCCACGTATCAGCGCGCGCCACAGCAGACGCAACAAGCTGCGCCTCTCAATCCACCGCATCGCCGCACTGGCACACCAGCGCAGAACAACCAGCAGCCGAGGCGATCCTTAGAAGATATTGTGGGGCAGCTAGCAGACACAATGCGCAAGAATGATGAGAAATATGACAAGAGGGTCGAGTCCATTGAGAAGCAGCTATCACAGATCGCTACCACGGTGTATGAGGGATAGAGCCTATTTATACGCATTATTTAGATCATAACTCTATGCTTGTTTGCAACAGGATTACTGGTTTCTAGTGTTTTTGTATTGCAGGGCAAAACAAGGGCCTAAGTCGGATACGCGCTAACAGGCAGCGTTTAGGACGCGCATCACACAGCCTGCGGAGCTAGCGGCGCAAACAGAAGAAATTGGCAGAGTCGACCACGGTGCGCTAACCGATTGCGCTAAGCAGATGCCGTGCGCCATGCGCAGATGATGGTGTTTCCAAATCCTGACACGACCAGATTTGGAAGTTGCCAAGGATGAGCCTCTGAGCAGTATATAAAGAAGAGAAGGAGGCTAGGGTTCGAGGATCATCATCACATATTCACAATTCGTACACCAAGGAGGCACTGTGCAGCAGAACTGGAAAACACACGAGCTTGCTGAGAGGATCTGCGCTAGCCGACTGCGCCAGCCAAGACTGCAACCTGCACGCACTGTTTGCTATTGTTTTCTTGGACACCTTAGTTATTATTTACTGTTTCTATGATGTTTACTACTAGCATGTCTAGCTAAACGCTTAGTATCGGTTGGGCATGAATCTATGAGTATTTCCTTTGAGACTTGCGCTTAATGCATAGCTTGCTTGCTTATATTAATTCTGTGCACATTGTTGACAGCTTGTTGCATGAGTAGGGGAAGCCTTGAACCGCAATCTTACTCTTGTTGCTTGTTGTTGTATGTTAAACTAGTTGAATAGCTGACGGTGCCAACTAGGAGTAACGCGCTAGGATAGGCAATTACTACCTTGATCGGATTCGTAGTTGTTTAGTCTAGTTCAAGAATTAATAGCACATGAACTTTGATCGGAACATGCGCATATGTTAGGAAGCCTTGATCGGTCACTAACTTAAGTGAAATCAAGCTGTAGACATTTAGAGTCGATGATAAGGAATACACTCATAGAGGATTGTCTGCGCCGATACTTCTCATAGTCATAGTACTTAATCTCTATTGCCTGCGCACGTCTAGTGCAAATTCCTGCGTTTACGACTGTTTACTCGCGCATCGCGCAACCCCAATCACTCACACCCCCATTTTCGTAAGTGTAGGTCACTGGTTAAAACTGAACTGCTTGCTCCCTGTGGAGATCGACCCTTACTTAACCGCTGTACTAGTGGAAGAGGAAGGATTAATTTGACGCGTACAACGACGCGCGATCAAATTTTGGCGCCGTTGCCGGGGAGCAACACAGCTAAATTTTAGCTAGTTTACGTTTTTCCTTTTTAGTAATTAGTTATTTCAGTTTGCTTTATTTTCGTTGTTGTTTCTGACAGCGCGCAATCACCATGAGCCTGCGCAACCTTTAAACAGTTGCGCTGCGCAGATTCTAGTTGCGCACTGACAGACGCAGCAGCATCAGTTATCTTTTAATTTCGTTCATTTTGAGATTTAGAACAGGTCATGGAGGATAACAGTGTCGTAGGAGACAACTTAGGGGACAGAACCCCAGAGGAAGCGAGAGCACATAACCGCGCAGCCCTATTCAGAGAGGAAGTGCAACGCGAGGTTGAAGCAAGGATGGCCGCTGAGGTATATAATGCGCCACCCGCGCGACAAGCTGCGCGACGCAGAACAGTGAGCGAGATGTCAGCCCCAATCACAGTTAACCAGCCATGGTGCATCGTGCTTCCGCCAGACGGACATTTTGAACAAAGGAGCTCGCTCATCCATCACATGCCCAAGTTGCACGGGATGAACAACGAAAATCCAGTCAAGCATGTGCGAGAGTTCCTAGTCATTTGCGGGAACATGAAGACCGAAGGGGAGAGCGATGAGGCGCTGAAAATGAAGGCATTCCCATTTTCACTGTGTGACACGGCCAGACATTGGTTGATGAACTTACCAGCCGGATCAATTCACACATGGGAGCAACTGCAGAAGAAGTTCCTGGACAAATTCTATCCCGCAGCAAAGATCGCGCTACTCAGGAGGGAACTGGCCGCACCAAGGCAGAGCGCAGGAGAGTCACTGTCAGAGTATTACGAGCGTTTCAGGGAGCTCGAGGCCAACTACTACAATCATGGCCTACCCCAGAATGTGCTGATAGAGAACTTCCTGAATGGACTGCTGCCCATGGAACTGAGGTTATTGAACGCATGCGCAGGAGGCGACATTTGCAACATGTATCCAGAAGACGCATGGCAGCTGATAGAAGACTCTGCTGGACACGTAAGACATCAGCTAACACTTGAAAATAGTCGTGCTCGTCCTGTGCATCAGGTAGAAACAAGCGCTGAGATCAAGGAAATGAAGGCCATGCTGCAAAAGTTGATGAGTGCGCAAAGCGCACAACCAGTTGCGCCAAAGGTATGTGAATTCTGCAGGTCCACCGAGCACAAGACTGATGAATGTCCCACGCTATTTGAAGAATCTGGAGATGTCAATGCCCTTGGAGGATGGGATATCAGAGGGCCACAGAGGCAGAATCAGCCGCGCTTTGGACTAGCCGCAAATGGATTCAGATGGAAGGAGGAGAACAATTTCCAGAGGCAGTCCACGGATCAGCGCGCGCCACAGCAGACGCAACAAGCTGCGCCCTACAATCCACCGCATCGCCGCACTGACGCACCAGCGCATAACAACCAGCAACCGAGGCGATCTTTGGAAGATATCGTGGGGCAGCTAGCAGACACAGTGCGCAAAAATGACGAGAAGTATGACAAGCGGTTCGAGTCCATTGAAAAGCAGCTATCACAGATTGCTACCACGGTGTATGAGCTAAAGAAGAGCGATGGCAACCTGCCTTCGCAAGTGATTCAGAACCCCAAAGGAGGAGTGAATGCAGTGACACTGAGGACTGAGCGCACAATAGGAGCAGAGCAGACTGCGAAGGCGCCCGCGCAACCAGCTGCGCAAGTCCCGGATCCAGCAGAACAGAATGCGCAACCAGAGCAAGACGCGCAACCAGAAGTGCCAGCCACAAGCCAGCAGGGCGAAGCGCCAGGTATAACACAATTAAAAGACAAGGGCACGAATCGTACTAATATACCTGCACCTTTCCCTGTGCAGGCACCCTTGGCTAGGAAGGAAGCGCTGGATAAGGAGCTATACGAGTTATTCAGTAAGGTGGAAATAAACATTCCCCTTATTGAAGCAGTTCGGCAGATCCCTAGGTATGCGAAGTTTTTGAAGGAGCTGTGCACAAACAAGCGAAGGAAAGGCGAGTGCGCACAGGTAATGCTAAATGCGCAGGCCTCAGCGATCGTGCAACATAAGGTACCACCTAAGTGCCGAGACCCAGGTACATTCACTATCCCATGCACTTTAGGCAAAACCACAGTGAGCAACTGCATGATTGATTTAGGCGCATCTATGAATTTGTTACCTTATTCCCTATATGCGACATTGCGCGTTGGACCACTAAAGCCTGCAGGTCTCACCATTCAGCTAGCAGATCAGTCGTGCAAACAACCTGCAGGCATGATAGAGGATGTTCTTGTGCGAGTAGGAGAGCTGGTGTTCCCAGCAGATTTCTATGTACTAGAAATGGAGGGTGAATCGAGCGCCAGCAGTGCGCAGATCCTACTGGGCAGACTTTTTCTGATGACCGCCCGCACGAAGATAGACGTATGGAGGGGCACGCTCTCCATGGAGGTTGACGGCGAAGAAATACATTTCAATATATTCAAGGGGATGCAGCACCCACATGAGGACGCCACAGTGCACGCAATGGACAACATTGATGATTTAGTCACAGATGCGCAATGCACAAGCGCAACGGTAGGACCAGAGCCACTGGCACAGGCAGAGTTGGAGGAGCAGGAAGACGAGCTGAGCAGTGCCGAACCAGAATCCAAACAGGTACACGATATAGTTCATATTTGCACTGCTACTAAAATCTTGCCCTCTATTGAACAGGCACCCAAGATCGAACTGAAGCAACTTCCAGAGCACCTCAAATACATTTTCTTAGGAGATGAGGACACCCTGCCAGTGATCATAAAGAAAGGATTGGAAGAGGAGCAGGAAGCGCGCTTACAGCAGGTGCTGCGCAAGAACCAGCGCGCCATAGGATAGACACTTGCTGATCTGCGTGGAGTGAGCCCAGACGTATGCATGCATAGAATTCTGTTGGAAGATGGTGCCAAACCATCCAGGGAGGCTCAGCGCAGATTGAATCCAAATATGATGGAGGTAGTGCAGAAGGAGATTCTAAAGTTGCTTGACGCAGGGGTCATTTACCCGATCTCGGACAGCAAGTGGGTCAGTCCAGTGCACGTTGTGCCAAAGAAGGGAGGAATCACCGTAGAAGAGAATGCGCAGGGCGAGCTAGTTCCCAAGCGCATTCAGACTGGATGGCGCATGTGCATCGACTACAGGAAGCTCAACGCAGTCACGCGTAAGGACCATTTCCCGCTACCCTTCATGGACCAAATGCTTGACAGATTAGCAGGAAAACCCTATTTTTGCTTCTTGGACGAATATTCAGGGTACAACCAGATACCCATAGCTGCGGAGGATCAAGAGAAGACCACGTTCACCTGCCCGTTCGGTACGTTCGCGTTTCGGCGCATGTCATTTGGGCTGTGTAACGCGCCAGGTACGTTCCAACGTCTAGTCATGAGCATTTTTCTGATATGATTGGTATATGCATAGAAGTGTTCATGGATGATTTTACTGTATATGGAGGTACCTTTGATGCATGCTTAACTCATCTTGATAAGGTCTTAGTGCGCTGCATGTCTAAGAACCTAGTGCTCAATTATGAAAAATGTCATTTCATGGTATCACATGGTGTAGTACTAGGACATATCATCTCAGAGGAGGGGATCAAGGTAGATAAAGCTAAGATAGATCTTATTTCTAATCTACCTTATGCCACTAACGTGCGCGATGTGAAGTCATTCTTAGGACATGCCGGGTTTTACAGGCGTTTTATAAAAGACTTCTCTAAAATTTGTATACCTCTGTCTAACCTCTTGCAAAAGGATGTGTGCTTCGACTTTACGATGAGTGCAGGGCCGCGTTTGATAAGCTAAAGGAGGCGCTGACCAGTGCGCCAGTGATGCGCGCGCCAGACTGGAACCTGCCATTTGAACTAATGTGCGACGCAAGTGATTACGCAGTAGGAGCAGTCCTGGGGCAGCGAGTGGACAAGAAACCGCACGCCATTTATTATGCATCGCGCACACTGGACGCTGCGCAGAGGAACTACACCACCACGGAGAAGGAGCTTCTGGCAATTGTGTTTGCGCTAGAGAAGTTCCGTGCATATGTTCTAGGCGCCAGGATCATCATATACACAGACCATGCAGCCATCCGCTACCTAATGTCCAAGAAAGAAACTAAGCCGCGCCTGATGCGCTGGGTGCTCCTACTTCAGGAATTTGACTTGGAGATCAAAGACAAGAAGGGCACGGAGAATACAGTTGCTGACCACCTGAGCAGGATCGTGAAAGAGGAGGAGCCAGGGCAGATCACGGAGACATTCCCTGATGAGCATCTGATGGCGCTGACAGGTAAGGTACCATGGTATGCGCACATTGCGAATTACCTGGTCACAGGTACGTTTCCTCCTCATTTCAATAAAACCCAGTGCATGAGATTGAAACATGAGTCCAAGCATTATATTTGGGATGATCCATATATGCTCAGAATAGGACCTGATCAGATATTGAGGCGCTGCGTGCCTGACCATGAAATTAACTCTGTTTTGATGTTTTGTCATGCGCACGCATGTGGAGGACACTTTGGTCCCAAGCGCACGAGCAGGAAGGTCCTGGATTGCGGATTTTATTGGCCGCACCTGTTTAGAGATGCATACGATCACTGCAGGAATTGTGACAAGTGCCAGCGCACAGGAGGCATATCAGCGCGCAACGAAATGCCGCAGACGCCGATTCTAGTGGATGAAGTGTTTGATATATGGGGCATTGACTTCATGGGGCCATTTCCTCCATCTGCCGGATACGAGTACATATTGGTGGCAGTGGACTATGTCTCCAAATGGGTCGAAGCTAAGGCCACACGGAAGGATGATGGTAAGATGGTCGCTGAGTTTCTGAAAACTAACATCTTTTGCAGGTACGGGGTGCCTAAGGCAATCATCAGCGACCAGGGGACGCACTTTTGCAACAGGATTGTGGCGCAAGTTTTCAAGCATTATGGAGTGCGCCACAAGACGTCCACTGCTTATCATCCTCAGACAAATGGACAGGCCGAGGTTTCCAACAGAGAGATCAAGCGCATCCTAGAGAAGACTGTGAGACCATCTCGCAAAGATTGGAGCCAGCGCCTGGACGATGCGCTGTGGGCATACCGCACTGCGCATAAGACACCAATCGGGACTTCACCATTCCGGTTGGTCTACGGAAAAGCATGCCACCTGCCAGTAGAGCTAGAGCACAAAGCATATTGGGCCTTACGCATTTGCAACATGAACTTAGATGAGGCCGGAAAGGAGCGCGCATTTGAGCTGAGCGAATTAGAAGAGCTGCGCTTGGATGCCTATGAGGGACTGCGCGACTACAAGGAGCGCACAAAGGCGTTTCATGACAAGCATATCCTCAGACGCACTTTTGAGCCAGGAGACCAGGTATTGTTATTCTCATCACGCCTGAAGCTCATGCCTGGAAAGCTGCGCAGCAAATGGACAGGACCGTACACAGTCACCAAGGTTTTCCTCTACGGAACAATCGAGTTAGAAAACGAGCACCGACATCGTTTTCAGGTCAATGGGCAGAGAGTCAAACGATATCTAGGAGAGCCTTGGGATGGTACAGCGCGCGACATTGAGTTGGCAGAACCAGAGATAACAGATGCGCCAGCTGCTGCGCCAGAGGCACCACCAGATGCACCAGAGGGAGAACTGGAAACTATTGCTCACATTTCTTCTTCCTCTTCATCTACCCTCGTTACTGCAGACTTCTCACATATTATCCATGCTGACTACCCTTCTCACCCTTTGCGCAGGACCAAGAAGAACACAACACATACACAAGTGCAGGGTCACTCAGGAGCAAGAGTGGGGGAGGTCGTTGGCACACATTTGGACACGTAACGAGGTACAGTCGAGCCAACGACGTTAAACAAAGGCACTTGTCGGGAGGTAACCCGACTCATTTTACTTTTACATGTCTTTCTTTTAGTTTTTCTTGTGTCTTTTAGTTAGTTTAGGACTTGTCGTTTTTTAGTCGAGCAGCAGTGCGCAGGTCCGTGCGCACTTCAGTGCGCAGGACAGCTGCGCCAGTCAGGGGGGTATATAAGGGCAGGACTTAGAAAATTTCAGCACTTTTTCACACTCGACCGTTGCAAGCAGCTCCCGCCTTCGAACCTCCGCCCGCTGTCCGGCGCTCAACCCAGCATCAGTTTAGAGAGATTTGAGGAACACACGGCCGCACTCACCCCAGGTAACCTTTCCCCCAGCTTTGAGCAGATTCCAGTAGGGTTTTGTACGGAGGAAGAGTGTTCTAGGGTTTTGAAACCGCCCCAGGTTAGAGTGCGCCGATTGGAGTGGTGTTTAGAGGGTTTTGTAGGCGGGCAGTAGGCGCCCCTTTGGTGAAAATTTCAGTGCATTCGGAGGAGTTTGGATTTTTGGAGTGTTTGAGGAGTGTTGACCAGCGTTGACCAGAAACCCCCCAGCCACAATGCAGCCTGCCGAGGACCAAGAGACCCCAGCTGTTTTCGCCAGCAAGTATGTCGCATTTCTGAGGCTTGAGATGTACGGGACTCCGTACATCAGCAGGGACTTCCTACGCGAGGTCGGACTGGAGGACCTCGTTGTGGAGAGGCTGGCGTTAGCAGGCTGGGAGGCGCTCTTGGAACTCAACAGCGCATCAGACAAGGAGGACACGTGAGAATTTTTGGCGTCGCTGGAGACGGGCGACCAGGAGATCAGGTACCGGCATAGGGGCGTCAGCTACATTGCCTCAGCGAAGAGGCTGAAGCGCGCGCTGAGGTGCGCCAAGGTGCGAGAAGCTGACATGGACACGCACACTAACCAGGAGGCTTGGCGCGAGATGGCGACCGGGCCAGTTTTTGCCACAGGGCGCAGCACGGGACGAGAGCTGCGTGACCCATGGATGTTCTACCTGTGGCGCCTGGTCGCTTATGCAGTTATCGGGCATTTTAATGGTGCGCCCAAGATCAGCCTCCTGGACTTGGACATCTTGAAGGGGCTATACTATGGGAGGAAGGTGCTATTTGTCTCAGACATGGTGGTCCATTAGAGCCGGGTCAGCACGAGGGGACCGCTGACCTGCAGAGGGATAATTACGCACCTGCTGCGGGCGTTACACGGAGAGCCTGAGGTGCCAGAGCACACTGTGGTGCCGGCGGTCCCTCTAGACCGCGCCCACATGCTGCAGATTAGGGCGGTAGCCGTACGGGAAGATGGCACATTGGAGTGGTGCTACCGCCTGCAGCCGGCCAGAGTGCCGCGGCCAAGAGCAGAGAGCAGTGCGCAAGCAGCAGAGGCTGCGCAGGAGATGGAAGAGGACGAGGCCCAAGAGCCAGTTGTGCCTCCAGTCAGGCGCGCGAGGACCCGCGCGCAGACTGGAGCGCAC
Source organism: Umbilicus rupestris (assembly GCA_963678935.1). Taxonomy (NCBI): domain Eukaryota; kingdom Viridiplantae; phylum Streptophyta; class Magnoliopsida; order Saxifragales; family Crassulaceae; genus Umbilicus; species Umbilicus rupestris. The sequence continues at coordinate 14,926,209 of OY787607.1, read as the reverse complement.
CGGAGGGCCCGTGAACCACAGGGGGAGCCAGTTACCATTTCCATCGAGGATTCTCCCCCGCGTGCACGCGGAAAGCGCCCGAGGACCGAGGCTGAGGAGGCGCCTGAGGAAGCATCAGCAGAGCAGCGCATGATGTTCAACGTCATGCGTGTGCTCGAATATAGTGCCCGAGGGGGCGGACTTAAGCATGAGCCCACCATCAGGGTGGAGATTTGGAGACGCGATTCCCCCTCTCCTCAGCCTGCACCGGCCACCTCCAGGTTCCCCCAGCAAGCCGCACCAGCCAGCCAGCCCTCTTACTCAGCCCCCAGTGCATCCAGCAGAGCCCTCTCCAGTGCCAGCACCAGCCCCAGAGCCAGCAACAGAGTCCGCCCCAACACCAGTAGCCTCAGGAACAGAACCCACCCCCGAACCAGCACAAGTACCAGCACCTGCACCATCCCCCGCCCAGCCGTCCATTCCGAGGTCCCCTGTAGCCGAACCCATTATTAGCACCAGCTCAGACTCGCTATGGGACCCCGTCTCAGAGGACGACTATGTGGCGCAGCCTGTCGCCCTTTCAGTTGTACCGCCTTCCTCCAGCACCTATGTGACGGATTCTTCAGAGGAGGAGGCGCATAGTTCAGCGGCTGCGTCCAGCTCAGAGGACATATAGAGCTGTAGGGGGAGGGGGAGGGCGCATTCTTCATTTTGGGTGGTGTCTTTTTCTTTTATATGCTGAACTTTATTTGATATTCTGTTGCTATATTTGTGTGCTGAACTCTTGTGCTTCATATTTTGTGCCCATATGCTATATTTGCGCTGCTTTGACTATATGTTCTTCCTTTTTATGTTCTTTATTTTGCTTGCTTGCATGTGCGCGTCCTCCGGGCGCTTGAGCTTGAGTCGTGGGGACACGTCTCTGTTTAAGTGTGTGGGGGGGGGGGAGCCTTACATTTACATTTCACGTTTTTAGCATTTTTAGTGTAGCTTAGTTTAACTGAAGGAAGCAGTAGCAGTAGTGCGCTTGTGTGCGGGTTGCGCGCACTGTTCAGCTTGTTTGCGCCACCCATACTGCGTGCGCCGCTATCAACCTATTTTAGTATATTTTTTTCATTTTTCTGCTCCTGTTAGTTGGGATATACAGGGGATGTGGAGTTGACAGAAACGCTCTAGAGAGGCGGTTAGTCGTTCGAGCTTCGGAGGAGAGGTATATGGTCGAGAGCGCGAGTGGAGGCCTGTGCTTCGCAACCTTCGGAACAAGAGAGTGCGCTCAGTCACGCAGATGCCAAAGGCAAATACCCAAAAGCGTGGCGAGGTGGGAAAACAGACCACCTTTCCTCTGGAAGTCGAGCTAAGGAAGGCGGGCGCGGGTGTAAACGCGTGCGCCGACCTGCGCAGATAGACCAAGGAGGGAGAGCGGGGCGGTGTTCCATAGCTGTTATCCGGAGGCCGAGACTGGAATCGTTCTGGGAATGTGAGAAATCGTAGACAAAGCTGTACAAAAGAAAAACACCAGCAGATGATGTGCGCTACAAAAGAATCAGCATGCGCACTACTCAGTACCAGCGTGCGCAAAGTCCACTGAAAATCATCAAAAGGCTTGAGTTCCCAGGAAGTGCGCGGAAGAATCACGCACGGGAAGAAGCTTGCGCTGTTAACCATATACCCATCCTCGGAGCGAGAGCTGACAACCTGGAGCCTATGAAGAGCTATCTCCCAGCCATCCGAAATGATCTTCATCCCAGCTGAGAGGTAATGAATTTCGAAATCACTATACTTAAAACTGTTGAGAGCACATGTGCGCAGGTGGTAGAGCAGCACAAGGTGTTCAGTAGTGCAGATCGCGCCAGAGTGCAAGACTGTGCGCTAGACTCCAGAGAGGTAATGGTATCCGTGCTTGAGTGCTTGTTCGACTGCGCTAGCCGATTGCGCCAGCCAAGACTGCAACCTGCACGCACTGTTTGCTATTGTTTTCTTGGACACCTTAGTTATTATTTACTGTTTCTATGATGTTTACTACTAGCATGTCTAGCTAAACGCTTAGTATCGGTTGGGCATGAATCTATGAGTATTTCCTTTGAGACTTGCGCTTAATGCATAGCTTGCTTGCTTATATTAATTCTGTGCACATTGTTGACAGCTTGTTGCATGAGTAGGGGAAGCCTTGAACCGCAATCTTACTCTTGTTGTTTGTTGTTGTATGTTAAACTAGTTGAATAGCCTGACGGTGCCAACTAGGAGTAACGCGCTAGGATAGGCAATTACTACCTTGATCGGATTCGTAGTTGTTTAGTCTAGTTCAAGAATTAATAGCACATGAACTTTGATCGGAACATGCGCATATGTTAGGAAGCCTTGATCGGACACTAACTTAAGTGAAATCAAGCTGTAGACATTTAGAGTCCATGATAAGGAATACACTCATAGAGGATTGTCTGCGCTGATACTTCTCATAGTCATAGTACTTAATCTCTATTACCTGCGCACGTCTAGTGCAAATTCCTGCGTTTACGACTGTTTACTCGCGCATCGCGCAACCCTAATCACTCACACCCCCATTTTCATAAGTGTAGGTCACTAGTTAAAACTGAACTGCTTGCTCCCTGTGGGGATCGACCCTTACTTAACCGCTGTACTAGTGGAAGAGGAAGGATTAATTTGATGCGTACAACGACGCGCGATCAATGAGCTGAAAAAGAGCGATGGCAACCTGCCTTCGCAAGTAATCCAGAATCCTAAGGGAGGAGTGATAGAGCCTATTTATGCGCATTATTTAGATCATAACCCTGTGCTTGTTTGAATTATTTTGTGTACAAGATTACTGGTTTCCAGTGTTTTTGCATTTCAGGGCAAAACGAGGGCCTAAGTCGGATACGCGCTAACAGGCAGCGTTTAGGACGCGCATAACACAGCCTGCGGAGCTAGCGGTGCAAACAGAAGAAATTGGCAGAGTCGACCTCGGTGCGCTAACCGATTGCGCTAAGAAGATGCTGTGCGCCAGGCGCAGATGTTGGTGTTTCCAAATCCTGACACGACCAGATTTGGAAGTTGCCAAGAATGAGCCTCTGAGCAGTATATAAAGAAGAGAAGGAGGCTAGGGTTACAGAGACACACAGACGATTCTCAGGACTCACAATTCGTAGACCCAGGAGGCACAGCGCAGCAGGACTGGAAAACACACGAGCTTGTTGAGAGGATTTGCGCCAGCCGACTGCGCCAGCCAAGACAGCAACCTGCACGCACTGTTTGCTATTGTTTTCTTGGACACTTTAGTTATTATGTACTATTTCTATGATGTCTATCACTAGCATGTCTAGCTAAACGCTTAGTATCGGTTTGACATGAATCTATGAGTATTTCCTTTTGAGACTTGCGCTTAATGCATAGCTTGCTTGCTTATATTAATTCTGTGCACATTACTGGCAGCTTGTTACATGAGTAGGGGAAGCCTTGAACCGCAATCTTACTCTTGTTGCTTGTTGTTGTCTGTTAAACTAGTTGAATAGCCTGACGGTGCCAACTAGGAGTAACGCGCTAGGTTAGGCAATTACTACCTTGATCGGATTCGTAGTTGTTTAGTCTAGTGTAAGAATTAATAGCACATGAACTTTGATCGGAACATGCGCACATGTTAGGAAGCCTTGATCGGACACTAACATTAGCAAATCGAGCTATAGACATTTAGAGTCGATGATAAGGAATACACTCATAGAGGATTGTCTGCGCTGATACTTCTCATAAGTCATAGTACTTAATCTCTATTGCATGCGCACGTCTAGTGTAATTTCCTGCGTTACGATACCACTGTTTACTTGCGCATCGCGCAACCCCGATCACTCACCCCCCAACCTTCGTAAGTGTAGGTTACTGGCTAAAACTGAACTGCTTGCTCCCTATGGAGATCGACCCTTACTTACCGCTGTACTAGTGGAAGAGGAAGGAATTAATTTGACGCGCACAACAACGCGCGATCAACGAGTCAACGCAGTAACACTGAGGACTGGGCGCACGGTAGGAACAGAGCAGACCACGAAGGCGCCCGCGCAACCAGTTGCGCAAGTCCCAGATCCAACAGAGCAAAATGCGCAACCAGAGCAAGATGCACAACCAGAAGCGCCAGCCACAAGCCAGCAAGGCGAAGCGCCAGGTATGACACAATCAAAAGACAAAGGCATGAATCGTACTAACATACCTGCACCTTTCCCTGTACAAGCACCATCAGCTAGGAAGGAAGCGTTTGATAAGGAGCTGTACGAGTTATTCAGTAAGGTGGAAATAAACATTCCCCTTATTGAAGCAGTTCGGCAAATCCCTAGGTACGCCAAATTTTTAAAGGAGCTGTGCACAAACAAGAGGAGGAAAGGCGAGTGCGCACAGGTAATGCTAAATGCGCAGGCCTCAGCAATCGTGCAACATAAGGTACCACCTAAATGCCGAGACCCAGATACGTTTACCATCGCTTGCACTTTAGGTAAGACCACAGTAAGCAATTGCATGATTGACTTAGGCGCATCTATAAATGTGCTACCCTATTCCCTATATGCGTCATTGCGCCTTGGACCACTAAAGCCTGCAGGTCTCACCATTCAGCTGGCAGATCGGTCGTGCAAGCAACCTACGGGCATGATAGAGGACGTTCTAGTCTGAGTAGGAGAGCTGGTGTTCCCAACAGATTTCTATGTCCTAGAAATGGAGGGTGAGTCGAGCAAAGGCAGTGCGCAGATCCTACTGGGCAGACCATTTCTGATGACAACGCGCACCAAAATAGATGTGTGGAGGGGTACGCTCTCAATGGAGGTCGATGGCGAGGAAATTCATTTTAACATATTCAAAGGGATGCAACACCCTCATGAGGACGCCACAGTGCACGCAATGGACAGCATAGATGACTTGGTTGCAAATGCGCAATGTGCGAGCGCAGCAGAAGGACCTGAAACACTGGCACAGGCAGAGTTGGAGGCTCAAGAGGATGAGCCGAGCAGTGCTGAACCAATATCCGGACAGGTACACGATATAGTTAATGTATACACTGCTAATAAAATCCTCTATTGAACAGGCACCCAAGGTCGAGCTGAAGCAATGATCGCGCGTCGTTGTGCGCGTCAAATATAATCCTTCCTCTTCCACTCAGTACAGCGGTTAAGTAAGGGTCGATCTCCACAGGGAGCAAAAGTTCAGTTCTAGCCAGCAACCTACACTTACGAAAATGGGGGGTGTGTGAATGATTGAAATGCGCGATGCGCAAATGAACAGTAACTAGTGTAACGCAGGAAATTTGCACTAGACGTGCGCAAGCAGTAGAGATTAAATACTATGATTGTGAGAAGTACTGGGCAGACAATCCTCTATGAGTGCATTCCTTATCATCGACTCTAAACGTCTATAGCTTAATTTCACTTGGGTTAGTGTCCGGTCAAGGCTTTCTAACACGTGCGCATGTTCCGTTCAAAGTTCATGTGCTATTAATCCTTAGAACATAGACTAAAACAGCTGCGAATCCTGTCACAGTAGCAACTGCTTACCCTAGCTCGTTACTCCTAGTTGTCACCGTAAAGCTATCAACTAGTTTAACATATGTCAAGCAAGCAACACAAGTAAGATTGCGGTTCAAGGCTTCCCCTACTTATGCAACTGGCTGTCTCCGTATGCACAGGATGAATACAAGTAAGTAAACTATGCATTAAGCTCAAGTCTCAAAGAAAATACATCATAGATTCATGCCCGACCAACACTAAGAGTTTAGCTAGACATGCTAGTGATAAACATCACAGAATAGTAAATAATGACTAATGTGTCTGAGAAAACTGTAGCAAACAGTGCGTGCAGCTTGTCTTCTCGGCTGGCGCAAATCCTCTCAACGAGTCCGTGTGTTTTCCAGTTTTTGCTGTTATCTCTGATGTGTGTCGTCCAATGATGGGTGATATCTCCTCTCTGATGTGTGTCGTCCAATGCTGGGTATATCTCCTCTCTCTAAAACCCTAGACTTTCTTTGTTTATATATTGCCCAGGAAGTTCACCTTTGGCAACTTCCAAATCTGGTCACTGGACTTCGCGCCTGGCGCACGGCATTCGGCTAGCGCATCGGCTAGCGCACCGCTACTGACTCTCGCCAACTTCTCTTCTGTTTGTGCAGCTAGCTCCGCAGGCGGATCTTTCACTCCTAGAACGCTGCCTGTTAGCGCGTATCCGACTCAAAGACTCGTTTTGCCCTGTAATACAAAAACACTAGAAACGAGTAATCTTGCTCATAAAATATTGCAAAAAAGCATAGGGTTATGATCTAAATAATGCGTACAAATAGCCTCTATCAAACCCCCCCACACTTGCCCCTTGTTCGTCCCGAACAAGCATTGAAGCGAATGCGCACAGTCTTGCACTCTGATGCGAATGCGCAATTGCTCAACTCGCACTGCTCTATCACCTGCGCACAACTGCACTCAACAGTTCTAATATAATAATTTCAAAATCCATTACCTCTCAGCCGGGATGAAGATTTTTGGATGGCTGGGAGATAGCTCTTCTTAGGCTCCAGGCTGCCAGCTCCTACTCCGAAGACAGGTATATGGTGGATAACGCAGCTTCTTCCGGTGCGTGATTTGTCCGCGCACTTCCTGGGAACCTGAGCTCTCTGATGATTTCCTTATGGTCTTTGCGCATGTTGATGTTTGTGCGCATGCTGATTCTTTTGTAGCGCGTATCATCTGCTGGTATTTTTCTTTTGTACAGCTTCATCTTTAATTTCTTACATTCCCAGAGCAGTTCCAGTTTCAGCCTTCGGATAGCAGCTATGGAACTCGCCCCGCTCTCTCTCCTTTGTCTGTCTGCGCAGGTCAGCGCACGCGTTTACATCCGCGCCTGCCTTCCTTAGCTCGATTTCCAGAGAGAAGGTGGTCTGTTTTCCCACCTCGCCACGCTTTGGGTATTTTGCCTTTGGCGTCTGCGTGACTGAGCGCGCTCTTTTGTCCCGAAGGCTGCGAAGCACCGGCCTCCACTAACGCTCTCGACCATATACCTTGCCTTCGAAGCAAAAGCGACTAACCGCCTCTCTGGAGCATTTCTGTCAACTCCACATCCCCTGCATATCCCAACTAACAGGAGCAGAAAAACGAAAAAAATTATACTAAACTAAGCTATCCCAACTCCACATCCACGCGCATCCTGCACTCTAGCGCACTACTGCTACTATTCTCTCTAACTTAAACTAAGCTACACTAAAATGCTCAAAAATGTGAAAAGTGAATGTAACGCCCCCCCCACACTTGAACAGAGACGTGTCCCCACGACTCAAGCGCAAGCGCATGGAGAGCGCACACATGCATGCAATGCAAGAATAAAGAACATAAGAACACAAACAAATAGTCACACAGCATAAACAATAGCACAAGGGTCACAAAACAGTTTTTCTAAGTCCTGCCTTATATACCCCCCTGGCTAGCGCATCTGACCTGCACATTGCTAGGCGCACAGTCCGGCGCACTACTGCGTGACTAAAAACTACCAAGTCCTAAACTAGCGAAAAACTAAAAAAACAAAACAAGTAGAAAATAAAATATGCAAAAGTGAAAACGTGTCGGGTTACCTCCCGACAAGTGCCTTTGTTTAACGTCGTTGGCTCGACTGTACCTCGTTACGTGCCAAAACGTGTGTCTGCAACCTCCCCCACGCTTGCTCCTGAGTGTTCCTGCGCCAGTGTGTGTGCTGCGATCTCATTGGTCCTGCGCAAAGGGTAAGATGGGAAGTCAGCATGTGATAAATTATGCGTAACGAGGGCAAATGCAGAGGAAGAAGAGATATGAGCAATAGGTTCCAGTTCTCCCTCTGGTACATCCGGTGGTGTGTCTGGCGCAGCATCTTGCGCATCAATTATCTCTGGTTCGGCCAAGTCAATGTTGCGTGCTGTGCTGTCCCAAGGTTCTCCTAAGTACCGTTTGACTCTCTGCCCATTAACCTGAAAACGATGCCGGTGCTCGTCTTCTAACTCGATTGTTCCGTAGGGGAAAACCTTGGTGACCGTGTATGGTCCCGTCCATTTGCTGCGCAGCTTTCCAGGCATAAGCTTCAGGCGTGATGAGAATAGTAATACCTGGTCTCCTGGTTCAAAAGTGCGTCGGAGGATATGCTTGTCGTGAAAGGCCTTGGTGCGCTCCTTGTAATCGCGCAGTCCCTCATAGGCGTCCAGGCGCAGCTCTTCTAGTTCGTTCAGCTCAAATGCGCGCTCCCTTCCGGCCTCATCCAAGTTCAGGTTGCAAATGCGTAAGGCCCAGTACGCCTTGTGCTCGAGCTCTACTGGCAGGTGGCATGCTTTCCCATAGACCAGCCGAAATGGCGAGGTCCCAATGGGCGTCTTATGCGCAGTGCGGTATGCCCATAGCGCATCATCAAGGCGCTGGCTCCAATCTTTGCGCGATGGTCTCACAGTCTTTTCTAAGATGCGCTTGATCTCCCTGTTAGAAACTTCGGCCTGTCCATTCGTCTGTGGATGGTAAGCGGTGGACGTCTTGTGGCGCACCCCATAGTGCTTGAAAACTTGCGCCACGACCCTGTTGCAAAAGTGTGTCCCCTGGTCGCTGATTACTGCCTTAGGCACTCCGTACCTGCAAAATATGTTAGTTCTGAGGAAATCAGCGACAGTCTTACCATCATCCTTTCGCGTAGCCTTAGCTTCAACCCATTTGGAGACATAGTCTACTACCACCAATATGTATTCGTAACCTGCAGATGGGGGAAATGGCCCCATGAAGTCGATTCCCCAAACATCGAACACTTCATCCACTAGAATCGGGGTCTGCGGCATCTCATTGCGCGCGGATATTCCTCCTGTGCGCTGGCACCTGTCACAATTCCTGCAGTGATTATAGGCATCTTTAAACAGGTGCGGCTAATAGAATCCGCAGTCCAGGACCTTTCTGCTTGTGCGCTTAGGACCGAAGTGTCCTCCGCATGCGTGCGCATGACAAAACATCAAAACAGAATTAATTTCGTGGTCAGGCACGCAGCGCCTCAATATTTGATCTGGTCCTATTCTAAGCATGTAAGGATCATCCCAAAGGTAATGCTTGGACTCATGTGTTAATCGCATGCACTGAGTTTTATTGAAATGCGGAGGAAATGTACCTGTGACCAGGTAATTTGCGATGTGCGCATACCATGGTACCTTACCTGTCAGCGCCATCAGATGCTCGTCAGGGAATGTTTCCGTGATCTGCCCTGGTTCCTCCTCTTTCACGATCCTGCTCAGGTGATCAGCAACTGGATTCTCCGTGCCCTTCTTGTCTTTGATCTCCAAGTCAAATTCCTGCAGTAAGAGCACCCAGCGCATCAGGCGCGGCTTGGTTTCCTTCTTGGACATGAGGTAGCGGATAGCTGCGTGGTCAGTGTAGATGATGACTCTTGCGCCTAGAACATATGCTCGGAACTTCTCTAGCGCAAAAACAATTGCCAGAAGCTCCTTCTCCGTGGTGGTGTAGTTCCTCTGCGCAGAGTCCAGTGTGCGCGATGCATAGTAAATGGCATGCGGCTTCTTGTCTACGCGCTGCCCCAAGACTGCACCTACTGCATAATCACTTGCGTCGCACATCAGCTCAAATGGCAGGTTCCAGTCTGGTGCGCGCATTACTGGCGCACTGGTCAGCGCTTCCTTCAGCTTATCAAACGCAGCCCTGCACTCATCAGTAAAGTCGAAGCACACATCTTTTTGCAAAAGGTTAGACAGGGGTATACAAATTTTAGAGAAATCTTTGATAAAACGCCTGTAGAACCCAGCATGCCCTAAGAATGATTTCACGTCGCGCACGTTGGTGGCATAAGGTAGATTAGAGATAAGATCTATCTTAGCTTTGTCTACCTTGATCCCCTCCTCTGAAATGATATGACCTAATACTACTCCGTGCGTTACCATGAAATGACATTTTTCGTAATTTAGCACTAAGTTCTTAGAAATGCACCGTGCTAAGACTTTATCTAGATGTGTTAAGCATGCATCAAAGGTACTTCCATATACGGTAAAATCATCCATGAACACTTCTATGCATATACCAATCATATCAGAGAAAATGCTCATGACAAGGCGTTGGAACGTACCTGGCGCGTTGCACAGCCCAAAAGACATGCGCCGAAACGCAAACGTACCGAACGGGCATGTGAATGTGGTCTTCTCTTGATCTTCCGCAGCTATAGGTATCTGGTTGTACCCTGAATATCCGTCCAAGAAACAAAAATAAGGCTTACCTGCTAAGCGATCCAGCATCTGGTCCATGAAGGGTAGCGAGAAGTGGTCCTTGCGCGTTACTGCGTTAAGCTTCCTGTAGTCGATACACATGCGCCAGCCAGTTTGTATGCGCTTGGGAACTAGCTCGCCCTGCGCATTTTCTTCCACTGTGATTCCTCCTTTCTTTGGCACAACATGCACCGGACTGACCCATTTGCTGTCCGAAATTGGGTAAATGACCCCTGCGCCAACCAACTTCAGGACTTCTTTTTGCACTACCTCCATCATATTTGGATTCAACCTGCGCTGAGCCGCCCTGGATGGTTTGGCACCATCTTCCAGTAGAATCCTATGCATGCATACGTCTGGGCTCACTCCGCGCAGATCTGCAAGTGTCCATCCTATGGCGCGCTGGTTCTTGCGCAGTACCTGTTGTAGGCGCACTTCCTGCTCTTCCTCTAATCCTTTCTTGATGATCACTGGCAGGTTGTCCTCACTTCCCAAGAAAATGTATTTGAGGTGCTCTGGGAGTTGCTTCAGTTCGATCTTGGGTGCCTGTTCAATAGAGGGCAAGATTTTGTTAGCGGTGCAAATATGAACTATATCACGTACCTGTGTGGGTGCTGGTTCCGCACTGCTCAGATCCTCCTCTTGCTCCTCCAGCTCTGCCAGTGTCAGTAGTTCTAGTCCTACGGTTGCGCTCGCACATTGCGCTTCTGCGACTAAATCATCAATGCTGTCCATTTCGTGCACTGTAGCGTCCTCATGTGGATGCTGCATCCCCTTGAATATGTTGAAATGGATTTCTTCGCCATCTACCTCCATGGAGAGCGTGCCCCTCCACACGTCTATCTTTGTGCGCGCGGTCATCAGAAATGGTCTGCCTAGAAGGATCTGCGCACTGCTGGCGCTTGATTCACCCTCCAATTCGAGCACATAAAAATCTGCTGGGAACACCAGCTCTCCTACTCGAACTAGGACATCTTCTATCATGCCTGCAGGTTGTTTGCACGATCTATCTGCTAGCTGAACGGTGAGACCTGCAGGCTTTAGTGGTCCAAGGCGCAATGTTGTATATAGAGAATAAGGTAGCAAATTGATGGATGCGCCTAAATCGATCATGCAATTACTCACTGTGGTCTTACCTAGCGTGCATGGGATAGTAAATGTACCTGGATCTCGGCACTTAGGTGGTACCTTCTGTTGCACGATTGCTGAGGCCTGCGCATTTAGCATTACCTGTGCGCATTCGCCCTTCCTCCTTTTGTTTGTGCACAGCTCTTTTAAAAACTTTGCATACCTGGGAATCTGCCGAATAGCTTCAATGAGGGGAATATTGATTTCCACCTTGCTGAACAACTCATAAAGCTCCTTGTCCAGCGCTTCCTTTCTAGCCGATGGTGCCTGCACAGGGAAAGGTGCAGGTGTGTTAGTACGATTTATGTCCTTGTTTCTGGACTGAGACATACCTGGCGTGTTGCCCTGCTGGTTCGTGGCTGGCGCTTCTGGTTGCGCATCTTGCTCTGGTTGCGCAGTCTGATCTGCTGGATCCGGGACTTGCGCAACTGGTTGCGCGGGCGCCTGCGCGGTCTGCTCTGTTCCTACTGTGCGCCCAGTCCTCAGTGTCACTGCATTGACTCCTCCTTTAGGGTTCTGAATCACTTGTGAAGGCAGGTTGCCATCGCTCTTCTTTAGCTCATATACTGTGGTTGCGATCTGTGATAGCTGCTTTTCGATGGACTCGAACCTCTTGTCATATTTCTCGTCATTTTTGCGTACTGTATCTGCTAGCTGCCCCACGATATCTTGCAAAGATCGCCTCGGTTGCTGGTTGTTATGCGCTGGTGCGTCATTGCGGCGATGCGGTGGATTGTAGGGCGCAGCTTGTTGCGTCTGCTGTGGTGCGCGCTGATCTGTGGGCTGCCTCTGGAAATTGTTCTCCTCCTTCCATCTGAATCCATTTGCGGCAAGCCCAAAGCGCGGCTGATTCTGCCTCTGCGGTCCTCTGTTGTCCCATCCTCCAAGAGCATTGACATCTCCAGTCTCTTCGAAAAGTGTTGGGCATTCATCTGTCTTGTGCTTGGTGGACCTGCAGAATTCACATACCTTTGGCGCAACTGGTTGTGCGCTCTGCGCACTCATCAATTTCTGCAGCATGGCCTTCATTTCCTTGATCTCAGCGCTTGTTTCGACCTGATGCACAGAACGAGCACGACTATTTTCAAGCGTTAGTTGATGTCTTACCTGCCCAGCAGAGTCTTCTATCAGCTGCCACGCATCCTCTGGGTACATGTTGCAAATGTCCCCTCCTGCGCATGCATTCAGTAGCCGCAGCTCCATGGGCAGCAGTCCATCCAGAAAGTTCTCTATCAGCACATTCTGGGGCAGGCCGTGATTGTAACAGTTGGCCTCCAGCTCCCTGAAACGCTCGTAATATTCTGACAGAGACTCCCCTGCGCTCTGCCTTAGCGCGGCCAGTTCCCTTCTGAGCAGCGCAATCTTTGCTGCTGGATAGAATTTATCTAGGAATTTCTTCTGCAGCTGCTCCCATGTGTGAATGGATCCTGCGGGTAAGTTCATCAACCAATGTCTGGCTGTATCACACAATGAAAATGGGAATGCCTTCATTTTCAGCGCCTCATCACTCTCCCCTTCGGTCTTCATGTTCTCGCAAATGACTAGGAACTCTCGCACATGCTTGACTGGATTTTCATTGTTCATCCCGTGGAACTTGGGCATGTGATGGATGAGCGAGCTCCTTAGCTCAAAATGACCGCCTGGTGGAAGCACGATGCACCATGGCTGGTTAACAGTGATAGGGGCTGACATCTCGCGCACTGTTCTGCGTCGCGCGGCTTGTTGCACGGGTGGCGCATGATACACTTCAGCGACCCTCCTTGCTTCAACCTCGCGCTGCACTTCCTTTCTGAACAGGGCTGCGCGGTTATGTGCTCTTGCTTCCTCTGGGGTTCTGTCCCCCAAGTTGTCTCCTACGACACTGTTATCCTCCATAACTTGTTCCGAATCTCAAAGAAAAATGAAATTAAAAGATAACTAATGTTGTTGCGTCTGTCAGTGCGCAACTAGAATCTGCGCAGCGCAACCGTTTCAAGGTTGCGCAGGCTGATGTGATTGCGTGCTGTCAGAAACAACAACGAAAACAAAACAAACTGAAATAAATAGTTACTAAAAAAGGAAAAAAAACGTAAACTAACTAGAACTTAGCTGTGTTGCTCCCCGGCAACGGCGCCAAAATTTGATCGCGCGTCGTTGTGCGCGTCAAATATAATCCTTCCTCTTCCACTCAGTACAGCGGTTAATTAAGGGTGAATCTCCACAGGGAGCAAAAGTTCAGTTCTAGCCAGCAACCTACACTTACGAAAATGGGGGGTGTGTGAATGATTGAAATGCGCGATGCGCAAATGAACAGTAACTAGTGTAACGCAGGAAATTTGCACTAGACGTGCGCAAGCAGTAGAGATTAAATACTATGATTGTGAGAAGTACTGGGAAGACAATCCTCTATGAGTGCATTCCTTATCATCGACTCTAAACGTCTATAGCTTAATTTCACTTGGGTTAGTGTCCGGTCAAGGCTTTCTAACACGTGCGCATGTTCCGTTCAAAGTTCATGTGCTATTAATCCTTAGAACATAGACTAAAACAGCTGCGAATCCTGTCACAGTAGCAACTGCTTACCCTAGCTCGTTACTCCTAGTTGTCACCGTAAAGCTATCAACTAGTTTAACATATGACAAGCAAGCAACACAAGTAAGATTGCGGTTCAAGGCTTCCCCTACTTATGCAACTGGCTGTCTCCGTATGCACAGGATGAATACAAGTAAGTAAACTATGCATTAAGCTCAAGTCTCAAAGAAAATACATCATAGATTCATGCCCGACCAACACTAAGAGTTTAGCTAGACATGCTAGTGATAAACATCACAGAATAGGAAATAATGACTAATGTGTCTGAGAAAACTGTAGCAAACAGTGCGTGCAGCTTGTCTTCTCGGCTGGCGCAGTCGGCTGGCGCAAATCCTCTCAACGAGTCCGTGTGTTTTCCAGTTTTTTCCGTTATCTCTGATGTGTGTCGTCCAATGATGGGTGATATCTCCTCTCTGATGTGTGTCGTCCAATGCTGGGTGATATCTCCTCTCAGAGCAACTCCCAGAGCACCTCAAGTACATATTCTTGGGAAATGAAGACACCCTGCCGGTAATCATAAAGAAAGGATTAGAGGAGGAGCAGGAGGCACGATTACAGCAGGTGCTGCGCAAGAACCAGCGCGCTTAGGATGGACACTTGCTGACCTGCGCGGAGTGAGCCCGGACGTATGCATGCATAGGATTCTATTGGAAGATGGTGCCAAACCATCCAGGGCGCAGATTAAACCCGAATATGATGGAGGTGGTGCAGAAGGAGATCCTGAAGTTGCTTGACGCAGGAGTCATTTACCCCATCTCGGACAGCAAATGGGTAAGTCTAGTGCACGTTGTGCCGAAGAAAGGAGGAATCACAGTAGAAGAGAATGCGCAGGGTGAGCTAGTTCCCAAGCGCATACAAACTGGATGGCGCATGTGCATCGACTACAGAAAGCTTAACGCAGTCACGCGCAAGGACCATTTCCCGCTACCCTTTATGGATCAGATGCTAGATCGATTAGCGGGGAAGCCCTACTTTTGTTTCTTGGACGGGTATTCAGGGTACAATCAGATACCCATAGTTGCGGAAGATCAAGAGAAGACCACGTTTACCTGCCCATTCGGTACGTTTGCGTTTCGGCGCATGTCATTTGGGCTGTGTAACGCGCCAGGTACGTTCCAACGTCTAGTCATGAGCATTTTTTCTGATATGATTGGTATATGCATAGAAGTGTTCATGGATGATTTTACTGTGTACGGAAGTACCTTTGAGGCATGCTTAACTCATCTTGATAAGGTCTTAGCGCGCTGCATTTCAAAAAACCTAGTGCTCATATGAAAAATGTCATTTCATGGTATCGCATGGTGTAGTACTAGGACATATTATCTTGCAGGAGGGGATCAAGGTAGATAAGGCCAAAATAGATCTTATTTCTAATCTGCCTTATTCCACTAACGTGCGCGATGTGAAATCATTCCTTGGGCATGTAGGATTTTACAGGCGCTTCATAAAAGATTTTTCTAAGATTTGTATACCCCTGTCTAACCTCTTGCAAAAGGATGTGTGTTTCGAATTTACTGATGAGTGTAGGGTCGCGTTTGATAAGCTGAAGGAGGCGCTGACTAGTGCGCCAGTGATGCGCGCGCCAGACTGGAACCTGCCATTTGAACTGATGTGCGATGTAAGCGACTATGCAGTAGGTGCAGTCCTGGGACAGCGAGTGGACAAGAAGCCGCACGCCATTTATTATGCATCGCGCACACTGGACGCTGCGCAGAGGAACTACACTACCACGGAGAAGGAACTTCTGGCAATTGTGTTTGCACTGGAGAAGTTCCGCGCATATCGTCTACACAGACCACGCAACAATCCGTTACCTAATGTCCAAGAAGGAAACTAAGCCGCGCCTGATGCACTGGGTGCTCCTACTTTAGGAATTCGACTTGGAGATCAAAGACAAGAAGGGCACGGAGAACACAGTCGCGGACCACCTGAGCAGGATCGTGAAAGCAGAGGAGCCAGGGCGAATCACGGAGACATTCCCTGACGAGCATCTGATGGCGCTGACAGGTAAGGTACCATGGTATGCGCACATTGCGAATTGCCTGGTCACAGGTACGTTTCCTCCTCATTTCACTAAAACCCAATGCATGAGATTAAAACATGAGTCCAAGTATTACATTTGGGATGATCCGTATATGCTCAGAATAGGACCTGATCATATTTTGAGGCGATGCGTGCCTGACCATGAAATTAACTCTGTTTTGATGTTTTGTCATGCGCACGCATGTGGAGGACACTTTGGTCCAAAGCACATGAGCAGAAAGATCCTGGATTGCGGATTTTATTGGCCCCGCTTGTTTAGCGACTCGTATAACTACTGCAGGAGCTGTGACAGGTGCCAGCGCACAGAAGGCATATCCGCGCGCAATGAGATGCCGCAGACGTCGATTCTAGTGGATGAAGTATTCGATATTTGGGGGATTGACTTCATGGGGCCATTTCCCCCATCTTCCGGATATGAGTATATATTGGTCGCGGTAGATTATGTCTCCAAATGGGTTGAGGCCATGGCTACCCGGAAGGATGATGGTAAGACGGTCGCTGACTTTTTGAGAACTAACATATTTTGCAGGTACGGAGTGCCTAAGGCAATCATCAGCGACCAGGGGACGCATTTTTGCAATAGGATAGTGGCGCAGGTATTCAAGCATTATGGAGTGCGCCACAAGACGTCCACCACTTACCACCCTCAGACGAATGGACAGGCCGAGGTTTCCAATCGAGAAATCAAGCGCATCCTGGAGAAAACTGTGAGACCGTCACGCAAAGACTGGAGCCAGCGCCTTGACGATGCGCTATGGGCATACCGAACAGCACATAAGACACCAATTGGGACTTCACCGTTTTGGTTGGTTTATGGAAAAGCGTGCCACCTGCCAGTGGAGTTAGAGCACAAAGCATACTGGGCATTGCGCGTTTGCAACCTGAACCCAGACGAGGCCGATAAGGAGCGCGCATTTGAGCTAAGCGAATTAGAAGAGCTGCGCCTGGATGCATATGAGGGACTGCGCGATTACAAGGCGCGCACAAAGGCATTTCACGACAGAAACATCCTCAGACGCACTTTTGAGCCAGGAGACCAGGTATTATTGTTCTCCTCGCGCCTAAAGCTCATGCCTGGGAAGCTGCGCAGCAAATGGACGGGACCATACACGGTTACCAAGGTTTTCCCCTACGGAACAAACGAGTTAGAAAACGAGCACCGGCATCGTTTTCAGGTTAATGGGCAGAGAGTCAAAAAGTATTTAGGAGAACCCTGGGATGGCACAGCGCGCGAAGTTGAATTGGCAAAGCCAGAGATAGCAGATGCGCAGGTTGCTGCGCCAGAGTCACCACCAGATGCACCAGAGGGAGAACTGGGAACTATTGCTCATATTTGTTCTTCCTCTTTGCCTAACCTCGTTACTTATAATTTATCACATGCTGACCACCCTTCCGATCCTTTGCACAGGACCAAGAAGAACACAACACACGCACGAGCACAGGGTCACTTAGGAGCAAGTGTGGGGGAGGTCGCTGGTACACTTTCACGCAAGTAACGAGGTACAGTCGAGCCAACGACGTTAAACAAAGGCACTTGTCGGGAGGTAACCCGACACGTTTTACTTTTACGTGTTTTTCTTTTAGTTTTTCTAGTGTCTTTTAGCTAGTTTAGGACTTGTAGTTTTTTTTAGTCGCGCAGTAGTGCGCAGGTCAGTGCGCAAATTCAGTGCGCAGGACAGATGCGCCAGTCAGGGGGTATATAAGGGCAGTACTTAAAGAAATTTCAGCACTTTTCACACTCGACCGTTGCAAGAAGCTCCCGCCCTCAGCATCCGCTCACCGTCCGGCACTCAACACAGCTTCCGTTTAGAGAGATTTGAGAAGCATACAGTCGCACACTCACCAGGTAACCCTTCCCCTCATATTTGAGCCGATTGAGTTAGGGTTTGTGCGATAAGAGGAGTGCCCTAGGTCTGAAATCGCACTTAGCTAGCCTGCACCATTTGGAGTTCTAGTTAGTGGGTTTTGGAGGCGGGCAGTAGGCGATCATTTGGTGAGAATTTCAGGGCATTTGGCGGAGTTTTGAATTTTTGAGCATTTGTGAGCGTTGACCTTAGTTGACCGGAGGAACCCTAGCGCACCATGCAGCCTGCCGGGGATCAAGTGACCCCAGCTTCTTTCGCCAGCAAGTATGATGCCTTTCTGAGGCTGGAGATGTATGGGACTCCGTACATCAGCAGGGAGTTCCTGCGAGAGGTCGGGATGGAGGACCTCATCGTGGAAAAGCTCGCGCTGGCAGGCTGGGAGGCGCTGTTGGAGATCAACAGCGCAGCAGACAAAGAGGATACCTGCGAGTTTTTGGCGTCACTAGAGACGGGTGATCTGGAGATACGGTACCGGCACCGAGGGGTCTGGTACATTGCCTCGGCTAAGAGGCTGAAGCGCACATTGAGGTGCGCTAAGGTGCGTGAGGCGGATATAGACACGCACACGAATCAGGAGGCGTGGCGCGAGATGGCGACCAGCCCAGCTTTTGCCACGGGGCGCAGCCGAGGACGCGACCTGCGCGACCCGTGGATGTTCTACCTTTGGCGCATGGTCGCCTATGCGATCATTGGGCGTTTTAATGGTGAGCCGAAGATCAGCTTGCTGGACTTGGACATTCTGAAGGGATTTTATTATGGGAAGAAGGTGCTGTTTGTCTCGGACATGGTGGTCCATTGTAGCCGGGTCAGCACGAAGGGGCCGCTGACTTGTGGAGGGATGATAACGCACCTGCTGCGTGCGTTGCATGGAGAGCCTGACGTGCCCGAGCACACAGTAGTGCCGGCTGTTCCCTTGGACCGCGCCCATATGCTGCAGATAAGAGCGGTAGCCGTGAAAGAGGATGGTACATTGGAGTGGTGTTACCGGCCGCAGCCGGCCAGAGCGCCGAGACAAAGAGTAGAGAGCAGCGCACAAGCAGAGGAGGCTGCGGAGGAAATGGAGAGGGACGAGGCCCCAGAGCCAGTTGCGCCTCCAGTCAGCTTGCTCGAGTATTTAGCGCCAGAGGGGGCAGACTTGAGCATGAGCCCACCATCAGGGTGGAGATTTGGAGATTCTATCCCCCCTCTCCTCAGCCTGCGCAGGCCGCCCCCAGGTTCCCCCAGCGAGCCGCGCCAGCCAGCCAGCCCTCCTACCCAGTCCCCGGTCCATACAGCAGAGCCAGCCCCAGCAGCAGAACCCACCCCAGCAGCTGACCCAGTACCAGCACCTGCAGCACCCCCTGCACAGCCTTTTATTCAGAGGTCCCCTGAAGCCGATCCCATCATTAGTTCCAGCTCAGATTCACTATGGGATCCTATCTCGGAGGACGACCTCGTGGCTCAGCCCGCCGCCATTTCTGTTGTGCCGCCAGCCTCCAGCACGAGTACGAGACGGATTCATCAGAGGAGGAGGCGCACGGATCAGCGGCTGAGTCCAGCTCCGAGGACATCTAGGGCCGCAGGGAGGGCGCGCATTTCTTTCGGGTGGTTTCCTATTTTCTATCTTTTTGAACCAACTGTTGCTATATTTTGCTGAATGTTGTGCTGAATATTTTGTGACCCCCTTGCTATATTGTGCTGCGCTGACCATATGTTTTTTCTTCTTATGTTTTTTTTGTTTCGCTTGCATGCATGTGTGCTCTCCGTGCGCTTGAGCTTGAGTCGTGGGGACACGTCTCTGTTTAAGTGTGGGGGGGGGGTGGGAGCGTTACATTTACATTTCACGTTTTTTTTAAGCTTTGTAGTGTAGCTTAGTTTAGTTGAAGAAAATAGTAGCAGTGGTGCGCTTGTGTGCGGGTTGCGCACACTGTTCAGCTTGTATTGCGCTATTCATTTTTGCATGCGCTGCTGTCAACTGTTTTAGTATATTTTTTTTCATTTTTTCTGTTCTTGTTAGTTGGGATATACAGGGGATGTGGAGTTGACAGAAACGCTCTAGAGAGGCGGTTAGTCGTCTTCGCTTCGAAGGTGAGGTATATGGTCGAGAGCGCTAGTGGAGGCCGGTGCTTCGCGACCTTCGGAACAAAAGAGTGCGCTCAGCCACGCAGAGGCCGAAGGCGAATACCCAAAGCGTGGCGAGGTGGGAAAACAGATCACCTTTCCTCTGGAAGTTGAGCGAGGGAAGGCGGGAGCGGGTGTAAACGCGTGCGCTGACCTGCGCAAGTAGACAAAGGAGGGAGAGCGGAGCGTTGTTCCATAGCTGCTATCCGGAGGCCGAGACTGGAACCGTTCTGGGAACATAGAAACCATAGATAAAGCTGTACAAAAAGAAAAACACCAGCAGATGATATGCGCTACTGATAGAGCCTATTAATACGCATTATTTAGATCATAATCCTATGCTTGTTTGCATTATTTTATGTACAAGATTACTGGTTTCCAGTGTTTTTGTATTTCAGGGCAAAACGAGGGCCTAAGTCGGATACGAGCTAACAGGCAGCGTTTAGGACGCGCATCACACAGCCTGCGGAGCAAACAGAAGAATTGGCAGAGTCGACCACGGTGCGCTAACCGATTGCGCTAAGCAGATGCCGTGCGCCATGCGCAGATGATGGTGTTTCCAAATCCGGACACAACCAGATTTGGAAGTTGCCAAGAATGGGCCTCTTGAGCAGTATATAAAGGAGAGGAAGGTCTAGGGTTTAGAGGGCATCATATAATGACACATCAGAGGATCATCACACCATCATCACAAGAGAGAGCCAGATTCAAAAACACACGAGCTTGCTGAGAGGACCTGCGCTAGCCGACTGCGCCAGCCAAGACTGCAACCTGCACGCACTGTTTGTTATTGTTTTCTTGGACACCTTAGTTATTATTTACTGTTTCTATGATGTTTACCACTAGCATGTCTAGCTAAACGCTTAGTATCGGTTGGGCATGAATCTATGAGTAGTTCCTTTGAGACTTGCGCTTAATGCATAGCTTGCTTGCTTATATTAATTCCGTGCACATTGTTGGCAGCTTGTTACATGAGTAGGGGAAGCCTTGAACCGCAATCTTACTCTAGTTGAATAGCCTGACGGTGCCAACTAGAAGTAACGCGCTAGGATAAGCAATTACTACTTTGATCGGATTCGTAGTTGTTTAGTCTAGTGCAAGAATTAATAGTTTATGAACTTTGATCGGAACATGCGCACATGTTAGGAAGCCTTGATCGGACACTAACATTAGCAAACCAAACTATAGACATTTAGAGTCGATGATAAGGAATACACTCATAGAGGATTGTCTGCGCTGATACTTCTCATAGTCATAGTACTTAAT
Organism: Umbilicus rupestris; assembly: GCA_963678935.1. Classification (NCBI taxonomy): domain Eukaryota; kingdom Viridiplantae; phylum Streptophyta; class Magnoliopsida; order Saxifragales; family Crassulaceae; genus Umbilicus; species Umbilicus rupestris. The sequence goes on along the minus strand of OY787607.1, from coordinate 14,905,038 downwards.
CTCTACTGCCTGCGCACGTCTAGTGCAATGCCTGCGTTTACGACTGTTTACTCACGCATTGCGCAACCTCAATCACTCACACCCCCAGCTTTCGTAAGTGTAGGTCACTGGTTACAACTGAACTGCTTGCTCCCTGTGGAGATCGACCCTGACTTAACCGCTGTACTAGTGGAAGAGGAAGGATTAATTTGACGCGTACAACGACGCGCGATCAAATTTTGGCGCCGTTGCCGGGGAGCAACACAGCTAAGTTTTAGCTAGTTTACGTTTTTCCTTTTTAGTAACTAGCTATTTTCAGTTTGTTTTGTTTTTCGTTGTTGTTTCTGACAGCGTGCAATCACCATTAGCCTGCGCAACCTTGAAACAGTTGCGCTGCGCAGATTCTAGTTGCGCACTGACAGACGCAACAGCTTTGTTATCTTTTAATTTCGTTTTCTTTGAGATTTAGAACAGGTCATGGAGGATAACAGTGTCGTTGGGGATAACTTAGGGGACAGAACCCCGGAAGAAGCAAGAGTACATAACCGCGCAGCCCTGTTCAGAGAGGAAGTGCAGCGCGAGGTTGAAGCACGGATGGCCGCTGAATTGTACAGTGCGCGAGATGTCAGCCCCAATCACAGTTAACCAGCCATGGTGCATCGTGCTTCCGCCAGACGGTCATTTTGAGCTAAGGAGCTCGCTCATTCATCACATGCCCAAGTTCGACGGGATGAACAACGAAAATCCAGTCCAGCATGTGCGAGAGTTCGTAGTCATCTGCGAGAACATGAAGACCGAAGGGGAGAGCGATGAGGCGCTGAAAATGAAGGCATTCCCATTTTCACTATGTGACACGGCCAGACATTGGTTGATGAACTTACCAGCAGGATCAATTCACACATGGGAGCAGCTGCAGAAGAAGTTCCTGGACAAATTTTATCCCGCAGCGAAGATCACGCTCCTCAGGAGGGAGCTGGCCGCACCTAGGCAGAGCGCAGGAGAGTCGCTGTCAGAGTATTACCAGCGTTTCAGGGAGCTAGAGGCCAACTGCTACAATCACGGCCTGCCCCAAAATGTGCTGATAGAGAACTTCCTGAATGGACTGCTGCCTATGGAGCTGAGGTTATTGAACGCATGCGCAGGAGGCGACATTTGCAACATGTATCCAGAAGACGCATGGCAGCTGATAGAAGACTCAGCTTGGCAGGTAAGACATCAGCTAACACTTGAAAATAGTCGTACTCGTTCTGTGCATCAGGTAGAAACAAGCGTTGAGATCAAGGAAATGAAGGCCATGCTCCAGAAGTTGATGAGTGTGCAAAGCGCACAACCAGTTGCGCCAAAGGTATGTGAATTCTGCAATTCCACCGAGCACAAAACCGATGCATGTCCCACACTTTTCGAGGAATCAGAAGATGTCAATGCTCTTGGAGGATGGGATAACAGAGGGCCACAGAGGCAGAATCAGCCGCGCTTTGGACTAGCCGCAAATGGGTTTAGATGGAAGGAGGAAAATAATTTCCAGAGGCAGTCCGCGGATCAGCGCGCGCCACAGCAGACGCAACAAGCTGCGCCCTACAATCCACCGCATCGCCGCACTGACGCACCAGCGCATAACAACCAGGAACCGAGGCGATCTTTGGAAGATATCGTGGGGCAGCTAGCAGACACAGTGCGCAAAAATGACGAGAAGTATGACAAGCGGTTCGAATCCATTGAAAAGCAGCTATCACAGATTGCTACCACGGTGTATGAGCTAAAGAAGAGTGATGGCAACCTGCCTTCGCAAGTGATTCAGAACCCCAAAGGAGGAGTCAATGCAGTGACACTGAGGACTGGGCGCACAATAGGAACAGACCAGACCTTGCAGGCGCCTGCGCAACCAGTTGCGCAAGTCCCGGATCTAGCAGAGCAGAATGCGCAACCAGAGATAGCCGCGCAACCAGAAGTGCCAGCCACAAGCCAGCAGGGTGAAGCGCCAGATATAACACAATTGAAAGACAAGGGCACGAATCGTACTAACATACCTGCACCTTTCCCTGTGCAGGCACCCTTGGCTAGGAAGGAAGCGCTGGACAAAGAGCTAGACGAGTTATTCAGTAAGGTGGAAATAAACATTCCCCTTATTGAAGCAGTTCGGCAGATCCCTAGGTATGCGAAGTTTTTGAAGGAGCTGTGCACAAACAAGCGAAGGAAAGGCGAGTGCGCACAGGTAATGCTAAATGCGCAGGCCTCAGCGATCGTGCAACATAAGGTACCACCTAAGTGCCGAGATCCAGGTACGTTCACTATCCCATGCACTCTAGGTAAGACCACAGTAAGCAATTGCATGATTGATTTAGGCGCATCCATAAATTTGCTACTCTATTCCCTATATGCGACATTGCGCCTTGGACCACTAAAGCCTGCAGGTCTCACCATTCAGCTAGCAGATCGGTCGTGCAAACAACCTGCGGGCATGATAGAGGATGTTCTTGTGCGAGTAGGAGAGCTGGTGTTCCCAGCAGATTTTTATGTGCTAGAAATGGAGGGTGAATCAAGCACCAGCAGTGCGTAGATCCTACTGGGCAGACCTTTTCTGATGACCGCGCGCACGAAGATAGACGTGTGGAGGGGCACACTATCCATGGAGGTTGATGGCGAAGAAATCCACTTCAACATATTCAAGGGGATGCAGCACCCACATGAGGACGCCACAGTGCACGCAATGGACAGCATTGATGATTTAGTCACAGATGCGCAAGCGCAACGGTAGGACCAGAGCCACTGGCACAGGCAGAGTTGGAGGAGCAGGAAGCCGAGCTGAGCAGTACTGAACCAGAATCCAAGCAGGTACACGATATAGTTCATATTTGCACTGCTACTAAAATCTTGCCCTCTATTGAACAGGCACCCAAGATCGAGCTGAAGCAACTTCAAGAGCAACTCAAATACATTTTCTTAGGAAATGAGGACACCTTGTCAGTGATCATAAAGAAAGGATTAGAAGAGGAGCAGGAAGCGCGCTTACGACAGGTGCTGCGCAAGAACCAGCGCGCCATAGGATGGACACTTGCTGACCTGCGCGGAGTGAGCCCTGACGTATGCATGCATAGGATTCTATTGGAAGATGGTGCCAAACCATCCAAGGAGGCTCAGCGCAGATTGAATCCAAAAATGATGGAGGTAGTGCAAAAGGAGATCCTGAAGTTGCTTGACGCGGGAGTCATTTACCCGATCTCAGATAGCAAATGGGTCAGTCCAGTGCACGTTGTGCCAAAAAAGGGAGGAATCACAGTGGAAGAGAATGCGCAGGGCGAGCTAATTCCCAAGCGCATTCAGACTGGATGGCGCATGTGCATCGACTACAGGAAGCTTAACGCAGTCACGCGCAAGGACCATTTCCCGCTACCCTTCATGGACCAAATGCTGGACAGATTAGCAGGAAAGCCCTATTTTTGCTTCTTGGACGGATATTCAGGGTACAACAAGATACCCATAGCTGCGGAGGATCAAGAGAGACCACGTTCACCTGCCCATTTGGTACGTTTGCGTTTCGGCGCATGTCATTCGGGCTGTGTAACGCGCCAGGTACGTTCCAACGTCTAGTATGAGCATTTTTTCTGATATGATTGGTATATGCATAGAAGCGTTCATGGATGATTTTACTATGTATGGAGGTACCTTTGATGCATTTCTAAGAACCTAGTGCTCAATTATGAAAAATGTCATTTCATGGTATCACATGGTGTAGTACTAGGACATATCATCTCAGAGGAGGGGATCAAGGTAGATAAAGCTAAGATAGATCTTATTTCTAATCTACCTTATGCCACTAACGTGCGCGACGTGAAGTCATTCCTTGGGCATGCCGTGTTTTACAGGCGTTTTATAAACGACTTCTCTAAAATTTCTATACCCCTGTCTAACCTCTTGCAAAAGGATGTGTGCTTCGACTTTACTGATGAGTGCAGGGCCGCATTTGATAAGCTGAAGGAGGCGCTGACCAGTGCGCCAGTGATGCGCGCGCCAGACTGGAACCTGCCATTTGAACTGATGTGCGACGCAAGCGACTATGCAGTAGGTGCAGTCCTGGGACAGCGAGTGGAGAAGAAGCCGCACGCCATTTACTATGCATCGCGCACGCTGGACGCTGCGCAGAGGAACTATACCACCACGGAGAAGGAGCTTCTGGCAATTGTGTTTGCGCTGGAGAAGTTCCGTGCATATGTTCTAGGCGCTAGGGTCATCATATACACAGACCACGCAGCCATCTGCTACCTAATGTCCAAGAAAGAAACTTAGCCGCGCCTGATGCGCTGGGTGCGCCTACTTCAGGAATTTGACTTGGAGATCAAAGACAAGAAGGGCACGGAGAACACAGTTGCGGACCACCTGAGCAGGATCGTGAAAGAGGAGTCAGGGCAGATCACAGAGACATTTCCTGACGAGCATCTGATGGCGCTGACAGGTAAGGTACCATGGTATGCGCACATTGCGAATTACCTGGTCACAGGTACGTTTCCTCCGCATTTCAATAAAACCCAGTGCATGAGATTGAAACATGAGTCCAAGCACTACCTTTGGGATGATCCATATATGCTCAGAATAGGACCAGATCAGATATTGAGGCGCTGCGTACCTGACCATGAAATTAACTCTGTTTTGATGTTTTGTCATGCGCACGCATGTGGAGGACACTTTGGTCCCAGGCGCATGAGCAGGAAGGTCCTGGATTGCGGATTTTATTGGCCGCACCTGTTTAGAGATGCATATGACTACTGCAGGAATTGTGACAGGTGCCAGCGCACAGGAGGCATATCAGCGCGCAACGAGATGCCACAGACGCCGATTCTAGTGGATGAAGTGTTTGATATATGGGGAATTGACTTCATGGGGCCATTTCCTCCATCTGCCGGCTACGAATACATATTAGTCGCGGTGGATTATGTCTCCAAATGGGTCGAGGCTAAGGCCACATGAAAGGATGATGGTAAGACAGTCGCTGAGTTACTGAAAACTAACATCTTTTGCAGGTACGGGGTGCCTAAGGCAATCATCAGCGACCAGGGGACGCACTTTTGCAACAGGATTGTGGCGCAAGTTTTCAAGCATTATGGAGTGCGCCACAAGACGTCCACTGCTTATCATCCTCAGACAAATGGACAGGCCGAGGTTTCCAACAGAGAGATCAAGCGCATCCTGGAGAAGACTGTGAGACCATCGCGCAAAGATTGGAGCCAGCGCCTGGACGACGCGCTGTGGGCATACCGCATTGCGCATAAGACGCCAATCGGGACTTCACCGTTCCGATTGGTTTACGGAAAAGCATGCCACTTGCCAGTGGAGTTAGAACACAAAGCATATTGGGCCTTACGCATTTGCAACCTGAACCTAGACGAGGCTGGAAAGGAACGCGCATTTGAGCTCAGCGAATTAGAAGAGCTGCGCCTGGATGCCTATGAGGGACTGCGCGACTACAAGGAGCGGACAAAGGCGTTTCATGACAAGCATATCCTCAGACGCACTTTTGAACCAGGAGACCAGGTATTATTATTCTCATCATGCCTGAAGCTCATGCCTGGAAAGCTGCGCAGCAAATGGACAGGACCGTACACAGTCACCAAGGTTTTCCCCTACAGAACAATCGAGTTAGAAAACGAGCACCGGCATCATTTTCAGGTCAATGGGCAGAGAGTCAAACGGTATCTAGGAGAACCTTGGGATGGCACGGCACGCGACATTGACTTGGCAGAGCCTGAGATAGCAGATGCGCAGGTTGCTGCGCCAGAGTCATCACCAGACGCGCCAGAGGGAGAACAGGGGACTATTGCTCATATTTCTTCTCCCTCTTTACCTACTCACGTTACTTATAATATCCATGCTGACTACCCTTTTGATCCTTTGCGCAAGACTAAGAAGAGCACAACACATGCACACATTTGGCACTTGTCGGGAGGTAACCTCTCTAAACTAAGAAGATCACTCAGGAGCAAGAGTGGGGGAGGTCGCTGGCACACATTTGGGCACGTAACGAGGTACAGTCGAGCCAACGACGTTAAACAAAGGCACTTGTCGGGAGGTAACCCGACACGTTTTACTTTTACATGTCTTTCTTTTAGTTTTTCTAGTGTCTTTAAGATAGTTTAGGACTTGTAGTTTTTTTAGTCAAGCAGCAGTGCGCGGGTCCGTGCGCAGGACAGCTGCGCCAGTCAGGGGGTATATAAGGACAGGACTTGGAAAATTTCAGCACTTTTTCACACTCGACCGTTGCAAGCAGCTCCCGCCTTCACACCTCCGCCCACTGTCCAGCACTCAACCCAGCTTCAGTTTAGAGAGATTTGAAGAGCACACAGCCGCACTCCACCCAAGTAACCCTTCCCCCAGATTTGAGCAGATTCCAGTAGGGTTTGTACGGTAGAGAAGTGCTCTAGGGTTTTGAAATCGCACCAGGCTAGAGTGCACCGATTGGAGTGTTGTTTAGAGGGTTTTGTAGGCGGGCAGTAGGCGCCCATTTGGTGAAAGTTTCAGGGCATTTGGAGGAGTTTGGATTTTTGGAGTGTTTGAGGAGTGTTGACCGGAGTCGACCAGAGAGACCCAGCCACAATGCAGCCTGCCGAGGACCAAGAAACCCCAGCTCACTTCGCTAGCAAGTACGCGGCCTTCCTGAGGCTTGAGATGTACGGGACTCCGTGCATCAGCCGGGAGTTCCTGCGGGAAGTCGGCCTGGAGGACCTCATCTTGGAGAGGCTCGCGCTAGCGGGTTGGGAGGCCGCGCAGGAGATGGAGGAGGACGAGGCCCCAGAGCCAGTTGTGCCTCCATTCAGGCGCACAAGGACCCGCGTGCAGACTGGAGCGCATCGGAGGGCCCGTGCACCACAGGGGGAGCCAGTTACCATTTCCATAGAGGATTCTCCCCCGCGTGCACAAAGGAAGCGCCCGAGGACCGAGGATGAGGAGGCGCCTGAGGAAGCATCAGCAGAGCAGGGCATGATGTTCAACGTCATGCGTGTGCTCGAGTATTTAGCGCCAGAGGGGGCGGATTTGAGCATGAGCCCACCATCCGGGTGGAGATTTGGAGACACGATTCCCCCTCTCCTCAGCCTGCACCGGCCACCTCCGGGTTCCCCCAGCGAGCCGCATCAGCCAGCCAGCCCTCAGTACATCCAGCAGAGCCCTCTCCTGTCCCAGAGTCAGCCCCAGCACCAGAACCATCCCCAGCAGCCCCAGAAACAGAGCCCACCCCTGAACTAGAACAAGTACCAGCAGCTGCACCATCCCCTGCCCAGCCATCCATTCCGAGGTCCCCTGTAGCCGAACCCATTATTAGCACCAGCTCAGACTCGCTATGGGACCCTGATAGAGGCTATTTGCACGCATTATTTAGATCATAACCCTATGCTTGTTTGCAATATTTTATGAGCAAGATTACTCGTTTCTAGTGTTTTTGTGCTACAGGGCAAAACGAGTCCTTGAGTCGGATACGCGCTAACAGGCAGCGTTCTAGGAGTGAAAGATCCGCCTGCGGAGATAGCAGCACAAGCAGAAGAGAAGTTGGCGAGAGTCAGTAGCGGTGCGCTAGCCGATGCGCTAGCCGAATGCCGTGCGCCAGGCGCAAAGTCCAGTGACCAGATTTGGAAGTTGCCAAAGGTGAACTTCCTGGGCAATATATAAACAAAGGAAGTCTAGGGTTTTAAGGGACTTTCTGGAGGCCGAGAGGCACACCAAGAGATATAACACAGCCATCATTGGACGACACACATCAGAGAGAGCGGCAACACTGGAAAACACACGGACTTGTTGAGAGGATTTGCGCCAGCCGACTGCACCAGCCGAGAAGACAAGCCGCACGCACTGTTTGCTACAGTTTTCTCAGACACATTAGTCATTATTTACTATTCTGTGATGTTTATCACTAGCATGTCTAGCTAAACGCTTAAGTGTTGGTCGGGCATGAATCTATGATGCACTTTCTTTGAGACTTGAGCTTAATGCATAGTTTACTTACTTGTATTAATCCTGTACGTACGGAGACAGCTAGTTGCATGAGTAGGGGAAGCCTTGAACCGCAATCTTACTTGTGTTGCTTGCTTGTCATTTGTTAAACTAGTTGATAGCTTTACGGTGACAACTAGGAGTAACGAGCTAGGGTAAGCAGTTGCTACTGTGACAGGATTCGCAGCTGTTTTAGTCTATGTTCTAAGGATTAATAGCACATGAACTTTGAACGGAACATGCGCACGTGTTAGGAAGCCTTGACCGGACACTAACCCAAGTGAAATTAAGCTATAGACATATTAGAGTCAGTGATAAGGAATGCACTCATAGAGGATTGTCTGCCCAATACTTCTCACAATCATAGTATTTAATCTCTATCGTTTGCGCACGACGAGTGCAAATTCCCTGCGTTACACTAGTTACTGTTCACTTGCGCATCGCGCATTTCAATCATTCACACACCCCAATCTTCGTAAGTGTAGGTCACTGACTAGACTGAACTACTTGCTCCCTGTGGAGATCGACCCTTACTTAACCGCTGTACTGAGTGGAAAAGGAAGGATTATATTTGACGCGCACAACGACGCGCGATCAAATTTTGGCGCCATTGCCGGGGAGCAACACAGCTAAGTTCTAGTTAGTTTACGTTTTTTTTTTCCTTTTTAGTAACTATTTATTTCAGTTTGTTTTGTTTTCGTTGTTGTTTCTGACAGCACGCAATCACATCAGCCTGCGCAACCTTGAAACAGTTGCGCTGCGCAGATTCTAGTTGCGCACTGACAGACGCAACAACATTAGTTATCTTTTAATTTCATTTTTCTTGAGATTCGGAACAGGTTATGGAGGATAACAGTGTCGTAGGAGACAACTTGGGGGACAGAACCCCAGAGGAAGCAAGAGCACATAACCGCGCAACCCTGTTCAGAGAGGAAGTGCAGCGCGAGGTTGAAGCAAGGAGGGCCGCTGAAGTGTATCATGCGCCACCCGTGCAACAAGCCGCGCGACGCAGAACAGTGCGCGAGATGTCGGCCTCTATCACTGTTAACCAGCCATGGTGCATCGTGCTTCCACCAGGCGGTCATTTTGAGCTAAGGAGCTCGCTCATCCATCACATGCCCAAGTTCCATGGGATGAACAATGAAAATCCAGTCAAGCATGTGCGAGAGTTCCTAGTCATTTGCGAGAACATGAAGACCGAAGGGGAGAGTGATGAGGCGCTGAAAATGAAGGCATTCCCATTTTCGTTGTGTGATACAGCCAGACATTGGTTGATGAATTTACCCGCAGGATCCATTCACACATGGGAGCAGCTGCAGAAGAAATTCCTAGATAAATTCTATCCAGCAGCAAAGATTGCGCTGCTCAGAAGGGAACTGGCCGCGCCAAGGCAGAGCGCAGGGGAGTCTCTGTCAGAATACTATGAACGTTTCAGGGAGCTAGAAGCCAACTGCTACAATCACGGGCTTCCTCAGAATGTGCTGATAGAGAACTTTCTGAATGGACTGCTGCCCATGGAGCTGCGGCTACTGAATGCATGCGCAGGAGGGGACATTTGCAACATGTACCCAGAGGATGCGTGGCAGCTAATAGAAGACTCTGCTGGGCAGGTAAGACATCAATTGACGCTTGAAAGTAGTCGTAATCGTTCTGTGCATCAGGTAGAAACAAGCGCTGAGATCAAGGAAATGAAGGCCATGCTACAGAAGCTGATGAGTACGCAGAGCGCACAACCAGTTGCGCCAAAGGTATGTGAATTCTGCAGGTCCACTGAGCACAAGACAGACGAATGCCAAACACTTTTTGAAGAAACTGGAGATGTAAATGCCCTTGGAGGATGGGACAACAGAGGACCGCAGAGGCAGAATCAGCCGCGCTTTGGGCTCGCCGCAAATGGATTCAGATGGAGGGAAGAGAACAATTTCCAGAGACAGCCCACTGATCAGCGCGTGCCACAGCAGACGCAACCAGCTGCGCCCTACAATCCGCCGCACCGCCGAAATGATGCACCAGCGCAGAACAACCAGCAGCCGCGGCGTTCCTTGGAAGACATCATGGGGCAGCTAGCAGATACAGTGCGCAAAAATGACGAGAAATATGACAAGAGGTTCGAGTTCATAGAAAAGCAGCTATCACAAATTGCAACCACGGTGTATGAGCTGAAAAAGAGCGATGGCAACCTGCCTTCGCAAGTGATTTAGAACCCTAAAGGAGGAGTCAATGCAGTGACACTGAGGACTGGGCGCACAGTAGGAACAGAGCAGACCGCACAGGCGCCCGCGCAACCAGTTGCGCAAGTCCCGGATCCAGCAGATCAGAATGCGCAACCAGAGCAAGATGCGCAACCAGAAGCGCCAGCCACAAACCAGCAGGGCAACACCCCAGGTATGTCTCAGTCAAGAAACAAGGACAAAAATTGTACTAACATACCTGCACCTTTCCCTGTGCAGGCACCATTGGCTAGAAAGGAGGCGCTGGACAAGGAGCTTTATGAGTTATTCAGCAAGGTAGAAATCAATATTCCCCTCATAGAAGCTATTCGGCAGATTCCCAGGTATGCAAAGTTTTTAAAAGAGCTGTGCACAAACAAAAGGAGAAAGGGCGAATGCGCACAGGTAATGCTAAATGCGCAGGCCTCAGCGATCGTGCAACAAAAAGTACCACCTAAGTGCCGAGATCCAGGTACATTTACTATTCCATGCACGCTAGGTAAGACCACAGTGAGTAATTGTATGATCGATTTGGGCGCATCCATCAATTTGCTACCTTATTCCCTATATACGACATTGCGCCTTGGACCACTTAAGCCTGCAGGTCTCACCGTTCAGCTAGCAGATAGATCGTGCAAACAACCTGCAGGCATGATAGAAGATGTCCTAGTTCGAGTAGGAGAGCTGGTCTTCCCAGCAGATTTTTATGTTCTCGAGATGGAGGGTGAATCAAGTGCCAGCAGTGCGCAAATCCTCCTAGGCAGACCGTTTTTGATGACCGCGCGCACGAAGATAGACGTGTGGAGGGGCACGCTCTCCATGGAAGTGGATGGCGAATAAATCCATTTTAACATATTCAAGGGGATGCAGCACCCACACGAGGACGCTACAGTGCACGAAATGGACAGCATTGATGATTTAGTCGCAGAAGCGCAATGTGCGAGCGCAACCGCAGGACCAGAGCTACTGACACAGGCAGAGCTGGAGGAGCAAGAGGAGGAGCTAAGCAGTGCTGAACCAGCACCCACACAGGTACTTGATATAGTTCATATTTGCACCGCTAACAAAATCTTGCCCTCTATTGAACAGGCACCCAAGATCGAACTGAAGCAACTCCCAGAGCACCTCAAGTACATTTTCTTGGGAGATGAGGACACCTTGCCAGTGATCATCAAGAAGGGATTAGAAGAGGAGCAGGAGGCGCGCTTACAACAGGTACTGCGCAGGAACCAGCGCGCCATAGGATGGACACTTGCAGATCTGCGCGGAGTGAGCCCAGACGTATGCATGCATAGGATTCTACTGGACGATGTTGCCAAGCCATCCAGGGAGGCTCAGCGCAGGTTGAATCCAAACATGATGGAGGTAGTGCAAAAGGAAGTCCTGAAATTGCTTGGCGCAGGGGTCATTTACCCAATCTCGGACAGCAAATGGGTCAGTCCGGTGCATGTTGTGCCAAAGAAAGGAGGAATCACAGTGGAAGAAAATGCGCAGGGCGAGCTAGTTCCCAAGCGCATTCAAACTGGCTGGCGCATGTGCATCGACTACAGGAAGCTGAACGCTGTCACGCGCAAGGACCACTTCCCGCTACCCTTTATGGACCAGATGCTGGATCGCTTAGCTGGTAAGCCTTATTTTTGTTTTCTGGACGGATATTCAGGGTACAACCAGATACCCATAGCTGCGGAGGATCAAGAGAAGACCACATTCACATGCCCGTTCGGTACGTTTGCGTTTCGGCGCATGTCTTTTGGGCTGTGCAACGCGCCAGGTACATTCCAACGCTTAGTCATGAGCATTTTTTCTGATATGATTGGTATATGCATAGAAGTGTTCATGGATGATTTCACTGTATATGGGAGTACCTTTGATGCATGTTTAACTCATCTAGATAAAGTTTTAGTGCGCTGCATCTCTAAGAATTTAGTGCTCAATTACGAAAAATGTCATTTCATGGTCACGCACGGGGTAGTACTAGGACATATCATTTCAGAGGAGGGTGTTAAGGTAGACAAAGCTAAAATAGATCTCATTTCTAATCTGCCTTATGCCACCAACGTGCGCGACGTGAAATCATTCTTAGGGCATGTTGGGTTTTACAGGCGTTTTATTAAGGATTTCTCTAAAATTTGTATACCCCTGTCTAACCTGTTGCAAAAAGATGTGTGTTTCGATTTTACTGATGAGTGCAGGGCGGTGTTCGATACGCTGAAGGAAGCGCTGACCAGTGCGCCAGTGATGCGCGCACCAGACTGGAACCTGCCATTTGAGCTGATGTGTGACGCAAGTGATTACGCAGTGGGTGCAGTCTTGGGGCAGCGCGTGGACAAGAAGCCGCACGCCATTTACTATGCATCGCGCACACTGGACTCTGCGCAGAGGAACTACACCACCACGGAGAAGGAGCTTCTGGCAATTGTATTTGCGCTGGAGAAGTTCCGAGCTTATGTCCTAGGCGCAAGAGTCATCATCTACACTGACCACGCAGCTATCCGCTACCTCATGTCCAAGAAGGAGACCAAGCCGCGCCTGATGCGCTGGGTGCTCCTGCTTCAGGAATTCGACTTGGAGATCAAAGATAAGAAGGGCACGGAAAATACAGTCGCTGATCACCTGAGCAGGATCGTCAAGGAGGAGGAGCCAGGGCAGATTAAGGAGACATTCCCTGACGAGCACCTGATGGCGCTGACAGGTGGAGGGCACTTTGGTCCCAAGCGCACGAGCAGGAAAATCTTGGACTGCGGATTCTACTGGCCGCACCTATTCAGAGACGCATATGACCATTGCAGGAATTGCGACAGGTGCCAGCGCACAGGAGGAATATCCGCGCGCAACGAGATGCCGCAGACCCCGATTCTGGTGGATGAAGTGTTCGATGTTTGGGGAATCGACTTCATGGGTCCATTTCCCCCATCTGCCGGCTACGAGTACATACTGGTGGCCGTGGATTACGTATCCAAATGGGTCGAAGCTAAGGCCACGCGCAAGGATGATGGTAAGACTGTCGCTGACTTTCTCCGAACTAACATATTTTGCAGGTATGGAGTACCTAAGGCAGTCATCAGCGACCAGGGGACGCACTTCTGCAATAGGATTGTGGCGCAAGTTTTCAAGCACTATGGGGTGCGCCACAAGACGTCCACCGCTTACCATCCACAAACGAATGGGCAGGCTGAAGTGTCTAACAGAGAAATCAAGCGCATCTTGGAAAAGACTGTGAGGCCATCGCGCAAAGATTGGAGCCAGCGCCTGGATGATGCGCTATGGACATACCGCACTGCGCATAAGACGCCCATTGGGACCTCACCATTTCGGCTGGTCTATGGGAAAGCATGCCACCTGCCAGTAGAGCTCGAGCACAAGGCATATTGGGCCTTACGCATTTGCAACCTGAACTTGGACGAGGCAGGAAAAGAGCGCGCACTTGAGCTGAACGAACTAGAAGAGCTGCGCCTGGACGCCTATGAGGGACTGCGCGATTACAAGGAGCGCACCAAAGCGTATCATGACAAGCATATCCTCCGGCGCACATTTGAAACAGGAGATCAGGTATTGTTATTTTCATCACGCCTGAAGCTCATGCCTGGAAAGTTGCGCAGCAAGTGGACGGGACCATACACCGTCACCAAGGTTTTCCCCTACGGAACGATCGAGTTAGAAGACGGGCACCGGCATCGTTTTCAGGTTAATGGGCAGAGAGTCAAAGGTTACTTAGGAGAACCTTGGGATGGCGCAGCGCGCAACATTGACTTGGCAGAACCAGAGATAATCGATGCGCCAGCTGACGCGCCAGAGGCACCACCAGATGCACCAGAGGGAGAACTGAAGATCATAGCTCACATTTCTTCTCCCTCTGCATCTACCCACGTTACGCATAATTTATCACATGCTGACTTCCCATCTTACCTTTTGCGCAGGACCAATGAGATCGCAACACACACGCTGGCGCAGGAACACTCGGGAGCAAGAGTGGGGGAGGTTGCAGACACACGTTGTGGCACGTAACGAGGTACAGTCGAGCCAACGACGTTAAACAAAGGCACTTGTCGGGAGGTAACCCGACACGTTTTATTTCCGCCTATTTTATTTTTCTGTTTGTTTTGTGTTTGTTTTGAGTTTTTTATAGCTAGTTTAGGACTTGGTAGTTTTTTGAGTCACGCAGTAGTGCGCGGGACCGGGCGCCTAGCAATGCGCAGGTCAGAAGCGCTAGCCAGGGGGCAGAATTGAATATGAGCCCACCATCAGGGTGGAAATTTGGAGACCCTATTCCCCCTCTCCTCAGCCTGCACCATCCACCTCCTACCCAAACCCCAGCAGCCCCGGCAGCCCCAGTCCATCCAGCAGAACCTTCCCCCGCGCCAGCACCAGAAGCAGCAGAGCCCACCCCTGAACCACACCCATCACCAGCACCAGTAGTTTCCCCTGCCCGGCCTTCTGTTCCGGAGTCCCCCATTGCCTATCCCAGCGTAGACTCAGATTCCATTTGGGATTCCATTGCCTAATGCTAGTGTCCGATCAAGGCTTCCTAACATGTGCGCATGTTCCGATCAAAGTTCATGTGCTATTAATTCTTACACTAGACTAAACAACTACGAATCCGATCAAGGTAGTAATTGCCTATCCTAGCGCGTTACTCCTAGTTGGCACCGTCAGGCTATTCAACTAGTTTAACAAACAACAACAAGCAATAAGAGTAAGATTGCGGTTCAAGGCTTCCCCTACTCATGTAACAAGCTGCCAGTAATGTGCACATAATTAATATAAGCAAGCAAGCTATGCATTAAGCGCAAATCTCAAAGGAAATACTCATAGATTCATGCCCAACCGATACTAAGCGTTTAGCTAGACATGCTAGTGATAAACATCATAGAAACAGTAAATAATAACTAAAGTGTCCAGGAAAACAATAGCAAACAGTGCGTGCAGGTTGCTGTCTTGGCTAGCGCGAACGGCTAGCGCATATCCTCTCAACAAGCTCGTGTGTTTTCCAGTCCTGCTGCGCAGTACCTCCTGGGTGTACGAATTGTGAATCCTAATAATTGTCTCCCAACCCTAGCCTCCTTCTCTTCTTTATATACTGCTGAGAGGCTCATCCTTGGCAACTTCCAAATCTGGCCGTGTCAGGATTTGTAAACACCACCATCTGCGCCTGGCTCATGGCATCTGCTTAGCGCAATCGGTTAGCGCACCGTGGTCGACTCTGCCAATTCTTTTGTTTGCGCCGCTAGCTCCGCAGGCTGTGTGATGCGCGTTGATGTGCGCGCAAAGTGCATAGTATTTATGTGCATTCCCCTTTTAGTTCTTGTTCATTCCGTGATGTTATATAAGTCTTTTGATGCTTTTCGCGTGCGTTTCAGGTTAATATCAAGTAGTTGGAGTCACGCAGCAGCTTAGAAGAGTTTCGGACAAAATCCAGTCGATTGCGGGCGTAAGCGCAAAAGAATCATGATAATGAAGCTTCGCCCGAGTCACATTGTGACTCGCCCGAGTCAATGTGACTCGGCCTGGACTAGTTGACTCGCCCGGATCAAAGCACTCGGGCAAATTGGAACTCTCTGGAAAGTTGACTCGCCCGAGTCAACTATTTGACTCGCCCGAGTCAGTTATGCCCGAGTCACGAAGCGCAAGACCGAGTCAAGAAGTGACTCGGCCAAATTCGAACCCTCTGGAAAGTTGACTCGCCCGAGTCAACTATTTGACTCGGTCAACGCTGGTCAACTCGGTCAATGCTGGTCAAACCTTCTAGGTATAAATGAAAAGCTTTGAAGAGAGAGAAATGGATCTCAATTTTAAAGAAAACTCAAGAAATCTTTCAAACCCTAAAGAGCAAAGATCAAACCTTTGGAGAAGATCAAGCTTGGTTGAAGATTGGAGCTTGGATTGAAGATCATTCAAGACCTAGACTACTTTTCTAAACCCTTAACTTTGTATTTACATTCATGTTTCACTTATTAATCATGTATTTGTGCACACTCATTATGAGTGAGCAGTTGTTCTTGTGGTTGAGGATTAAATGGATCCCCTAGGATTGGATATGATGTAGAACTCTAATTTATTGCATTGAATGAAGGTTGGTTTGATTATATTGTGCCCTAGCTATGTATTCATTGTATGCACACCAAGTGTTTGACGAAATGATTAAGTGAGTATGCTTGGTTAGAACCCCTAAGGCAGGAGCGAGAGTTGAACTTAGGATGTTTCATAGCTATCGTATGATCATAGATGGAGTGTTTGTGCGTGAGAGCGACATGCATTCTTGACATTAGGCTAAGTTTTGAGCGGATTTGAGTAACCGACCAATAGACCGAGAGGGTGCGGTTATGGGACTCATATTCTACACGGTTCAATAGAATGAGAGTTTGAGAACCATGTCATTTATGTATCCTCTCCATTCTAGGGAAGGAACGAGAGTTGAACCTAGAGCGGATGATGCATTAGCCTTACTTTTATCAACCAAATGTAGTTCATACATGTATTAGTGAGTTATTTCATTTCCTCATATCTTAGGGGGGAAGTTGAATCCCTAGTCACCCTTTTTATTCATTAAGCAAAATCCAAAAATATCATTTATCTTTAGTGCTTGCTAAAGATACCTCTATAGGAGGACAAACCCCCCCCCCCCCCCCCCCAAAACCGTAGACTTACATTAGTAGCATTGATTAGTTGTCAATTAGTCTAAGCTTTTCCTTTGGGTTCGATCCGAGGTCACTCGGTTATAAATATTGTTTGATATTTGCGTGACTAGAATAGCACTTCATTTTGCTTGCCTAAAACGCCAACGTCACGCGTCCTAAACGCTGCCTGTTAGCGCGTATCCGACTTAGGCCTTCGTTTTGCCCTGAAATACAAAAACACTGGAAACCAGTAATCTTGTACATAAAATAATGCCAACAAGCATAGGGTTGTGATCTAAATAATGCGTATAAATAGGCTCTATCAAACCCCCCACACTTGCCCCTTGTTCGTCCTCGAACAAGCACTCAAGCACGGATACTATTACCTCTCTGGAGTCTAGCGCACAGTCTTGCACTCTGGCGCGATCTGCACTACTGAACACCTTGCGCTGCTCTACCACCTGCGCACAACTGCTGTCAACAGTTTAAGTATAGTGATTTCGAAATTCATTACCTCTCAGCTGGGATGTAGATCATTTTGGATGACTGGGAGATAGCTCTTCATAGGCTCCGGGTTGTCAGCTCTCACTCCGAGGATGGGTATATGGTTAACAGCGCAAGCTTCTTCCGATGCGTGATTTTTTTTCCGCGCACTACCTGGGAACTCAAGCCTTTTGATGATTCTCTTTGTAGACTTTGCGCACGCTGGTGTTTATTAGTGCGCATGCTGATTCTTTTTGTAGCGCATATCATCTGCTGGTATTTTTTTTTTTTTATAGCCTTGTCTATGGTTCCTATCCTTCCCAGAACGGTTCCAATCTCGGCCTCCGGATAACAGCTATGGAACACCGCCCCGCTCTCCCTCCTTGGTCTATTTGCGCAGGTCGGCGCACGCGTTTACACCCGCGCCCGCCTTCCTTAAACTAGTTGAATAGCCTGACGGTGACGACTAGGAGTAACGCACTAGGATAATCAGTTGCTACTGTGACAGGATTCGTAGCTGGTTAACTAGTCTTAAGAATTAATAGCTCATGAACATTGATCGGAACATGCGCACATGTTAGGAAGCCTTGATCGGACACTAACATTAGCAAACTAAACTGTAGACATTTAGAGTCGATGATAAGGAATACACTCATAGAGGATTGTCTGCGCCGATACTCCTCATAGTCATAGTACTTAATACCTACTACCTGCGCACGTCTAGTGCAATTCCTGCGTTTACTACTGTTTACTCGTGCATTGCGCAACCCAATCACTCACACCCCTAGTTTTCGTAAGTGCAGGTTACTAGTTAAAGCTAATCTACTTGCTCCCTGTGGATTCGACCCCGACTTAACCGCTGTACTAAGTGGAAGAGGAAGATTATATTTGATGCGTACAACGACGCGCGCATCAAATTTTGGCGCCGTTGCCGGGGAGCAACATAGATAAGCTTTATTTAATTAGCTTAAGATTTCTTTTATAATAGTTAGTTATTTCAGTTTGTTTTATTTTCGTTGTTGTTTCTGACCGCGCGCAATCACCATTAGCCTGCGCAACCTTGAAATAGTTGCGCTGCGCAGATTCTAGTTGCGCACTGACAGACGCAACAGCTTAGTTATCTTTTAATTTCGTTATCTTTGAGATTTAGAACAGGTCATGGAGGATAACAGTGTCGTTGGGGACAAATTAGGGGACAGAACCCCAGAGGAAGCGAGAGCACATAACTGCGCAGCCCTGTTATGAGAGGAAGTGCACCGCGAGGTTGAAAAAAGGATGGTCGCTGAACTGTATAATGCGCCACCCGCGCGACAGGCCGAGCGACGCAGAATAGTGCGCGAAATGTCAGCCCCACTCACGGTTAACCAGCCATGGTGCATAGTGCTTCCACCAGACGGTCATTTTGAGCTAAGGAGCTCGCTCATTCATCACATGCCCAAGTTCCACGGGATGAACAACGAGAATCCAGTCAAGCATGTGCGTGAGTTCCTAGTCATTTGCGAGAACATGAAGGCCGAAGGGGAGAGCGACGAAGCGCTGAAGATGAAAGCGTTCCCATTTTCATTGTGTGACACGGCCAGGCATTGGCTAATGAACTTACCAGCAGGATCAATTCACAAATGGGAGCAGCTGCAGAAGAAGTTCTTGGACAAGTTCTACCCAGCAGCAAAGATCGCGCTACTCAGGAGAGAGCTGGCCGCACCTAGGCAGAGCGCAAGAGAGTCGCTGTCAGAGTATTACGAGCGTTTCAGGGAGCTAGAGGCCAACTGCTACAATCACGGCCTGCCCCAAATGTGCTGATAGAGAATTTTCTGAATGGATTGCTGCCCATGGAGCTGAGATTATTAAACGCATGCGCAGGAGGCGACATTTGCAACATGTACCCAGAGGACGCGTGGCAGCTGATAGAAGACTCTGCTGGACAGGTAAGACATCAGCTAACACTTGAAAATAGTCGTGCTCGTTCTGTGCATCAGGTAGAAACAAGCGCTGAGATCAAGGAAATGAAGGCCATGCTGCAGAAGTTGATGAGTGCGCAAGGCGCACAACCAGTTGCGCCAAAGGTATGTGAGTTCTGCAATTCCACCGAGCACAAAACCGATGCATGTCCCACGCTGTTTGAGGAATCAGGAGATGTCAATGCTCTTGGAGGATGGGATAACAGAGGGCCACAGAGGTAAAATCAGCCGCGTTTTGGCCTAGCCGCAAATGGGTTCAGATGGAAGGAGGAAAACAATTTCCAGAGGCAGTCCGCGGATCAGCGCGCACCACAGCAGACGCAACAAGCTGCGCCCTACAATCCACCACATCGCCGCCCTGACGCATCAGCGCAGAACAACCAGCAGCCATGGCAATCCTTAGAAGATATCGTGGGGCAGCTAGCAGACACAGTGCGCAAGAATGATGAGAAATATGACAAGAGGTTCGAGTCCATTGAGAAGCAGCTATCACAGATCGCTACCACGGTGTATGAGCTGAAAAAGAGCGATGGCAACCTGCCTTCGCAAGTGATTCAGAACCCCAAGGGAGGAGTCAACGCTGTGACACTAAGGACTGGGCGCACGATAGGAACAAAGCAGACCACGAAGGCGCCCGCGCAACCAGTTGCGCAAGTCCCGGATCCAACAGAGCAGAATGCGCAACCGGAGCAAGACGCGCAACCAGAAGCGCCAGCCACAAGCCAGCAGGGCGAAGCACCAGGAATGACACAATTAAAAAACAAAGGCACGAATCGTACTAACATACCTGCACCTTTCCCTGTACAGGCACCATCGGCTAAGAAGGAAGCGCTCGATAAGGAGCTCTACTAGTTATTCAGTAAGGTGGAAAGAAACATTCCCCTTATTGAAGCAGTTCGACAGATCCCTAGGTACGCCAAGTTTTTAAAGGAGCTGTGCATAAACAAGAGAAGGAAAGGCGAGTGCGCGCAGGTGATGCTCAATGCGCAGGCCTCAGCAATCGTGCAACATAAGGTACCACCTAAATGCCGAGACCCAGGTACGTTTACCATCCCATGCACTTTAGGTAATACCACAGTGAGCAATTGCATGATTGACTTAGGCGCATCTATAAATGTGCTACCCAATTCCCTATATGCGTCATTGCGCCTTGGACCACTAAAGCCTGCAGGTCTCACCATTCAGCTAGCAGATCGGTCGTGCAAGCAACCTACGGGCATGATCGAGGACGTTCTAGTTCGAGTAGGAGAGCTGGTGTTCCCAGCAGACTTCTATGTCCTAGAAATGGAAGGTGAGTCGAGCACAGACAGTGCGCAGATCCTACTGGGCAGACCATTTCTGATGACCGCGCGCACAAAGATAGACGTGTGGAGGGGCACGCTCTCCATGGAGGTTGATGGCGAAGAAATTCATTTCAACATATTCAAGGGGATGCAGCACCCTCATGAAGACGCCACAGTGCACGCAATGGACAGCTTAGATGACTTGGTCGCAGATGCGCAACGTGCGAGCGCAGCAGAAGAACCCATAACACTGGCACAAGCAGAGTTGGAGGCGCAGGAGAAGGAGCTGAGCAGTGCTGAACCAGAACCCAGACAGGTACAAGCCATAGTTAAAGTCTGCACTGCTAATAAAATCTTGCCCTCTATTGAACAGGCACCTAAGGTCGAGGTGAAGCAACTCCCAGAGCACCTCAAGTACATATTCTTGGGAAATGAAGACACCCTGCCAGTAATCATAAAGAAAGGATTAGAAGAGGAGCAGGAGGCGCAATTACAGCAGGTGATGCGCAGGAACCAGCGCGCTATAGGATGGACACTTGCTGATCTGCGTGGAGTGAGCCCGGACGTATGCATGCATAGAATTCTATTGGAAGATGGTGCCAAACCATCCAGGGAGCCTCAGCGCAGATTGAACCCGAATATGATGGAGGTGGTGCAGAAGCAGATTCTTAAGTTGCTTGACGCAGGAGTCATTTACCCTATTTCGGACAGCAAATGGGTAAGTCCAGTGCACGTTGTGCCGAAGAAAGGAGGAATCACAGTAGAAGAGAATGCGCAGGGCGAGCTAGTTCCCAAACGCATTCAGACTGGATGGCGCATGTGCATCGACTACAGGAAGCTTAACGCAGTCACGCGCAAGGACCATTTCCCGCTACCCTTTATGGACCAGATGCTAGACCGATTGGCAGGTAAGCCCTACTTTTGTTTCTTGGACGGATACTCAGGGTACAATCAGATATCCATAGCTGCGGAAGATCAAGAGAAGACCACATTTACCTGCCCATTCGGTACGTTTGCGTTTCGGCGAATGTCATTTGGGCTGTGTAACGCGCCAGGTACGTTCCAACGCCTTGTCATGATCATTTTTTCTGATATGATTGGTATATGCATAGAAGTGTTCATGGATGATTTTACTGTATACGGAGGTACCTTTGACGCATGCTTAACACATCTTGATAAGGTCTTAGCGCGCTGCATTTCAAAGAACCTAGTGCTCAATTATGAAAAATGTCATTTCATGGTATCGCATGGTGTAGTACTAGGACATATTATCTCGCAGGAGGGGATCAAGGTAGATAAAGCTAAAATTGATCTTATTTCCAATCTACCTTATGCCACTAGCGTGCGCAATGTGAAATCATTCCTTGGCCATGCCGGGTTTTACAGGCGCTTCATAAAAGATTTCTCTAAAATTTGTATACCCCTGTCTAACCTCTTGCAAAAGGATGTGTGTTTCGAATTTAATGATGAGTGCAGGGCCGCATTTTATAAGCTAAAGGAGGCGTTGACAAGTGCGCCAGTGATGCGCGCACCAGACTGGAATCTGCCATTTGAACTGATGTGCGACGCAAGCGATTATGCAGTAGGTGCAGTCCTGGGACAGCGAGTGGACAAGAAGCCGCACGCCATTTATTATGCATTGCGCACACTGGACGCTGCGCAGAGGAACTACACTACCACGGAGAAAGGAACTTATGGCAATTGTGTTTGCGCTGGAGAAGTTCCGTGCATATGTTCTTGGGGCCAGAGTTATCATCTACACAGACCACGCAGCAATCCACTACCTAATGTCCAAGAAGGAAACTAAGCCGCGCCTGATGCGCTGGGTGCTCCTACTTCAAGAATTTGACTTGGAGATCAAAGATAAGAAGGGCACGGAAAACACAGTCGCGAACCACTTGAGCAGGATTGTGAAAGCAGAGGAGCCAGGTGATAGAGCCTATTTATACGCATTATTTAGATCATAACCCTATGCTTGTTTGCGATATTTTATGTATAAGATTACTGGTTTCCAGTGTTTTTGTATTTCAGGGCAAAACGAAGGCCTAAGTCGGATACGCGCTAACAGGCAGCGTTTAGGACGCACATCACACAGCCTGCGGAGCTAGCGGCGCAAACAGAAGAATTGGCAGAGTCAACAACGGTGCGCTAAGCAGGTGCCGTGCGCCAGGCGCAGATGATGGTATTTCTAAATCCTGACACGACCAGATTTGGAAGTTGCCAAGGATGAGCCCCTGAGCAGTATATAAAGAAGAGAGGGAGGCTAGGGTTGAGAGACGATTCTCAGGATTCACAATTCGTACACCCAGGAGGCACTACGCAGCAGGACTGGAAAACACACGAGCTTGTTGAGAGGATCTGCGCCAGCCAAGACAGCAACCTGCACGCACTGTTTGCTATTGTTTTCTTGGACACTTTAGTTATTATTTACTGTTTCTATGATGTTTATCACTAGCATGTCTAGCTAAACGCTTAGTATCGGTTGGGCATGAATCTATGAGTATTTCCTTTTGAGACTTGCGCTTAATGCATTGCTTGCTTGCTTATATTAATTCTGTGCACATTATTGGCAGCTTGTTACATGAGTAGGGGAAGCCTTGAACCGCAATCTTACTCTTGTTGCTTGTTGTTGTTTGTTAAACTAGTTGAATAGCCTGACGGTGCCAACTTGGAGTAACGCGCTAGGTTAGGCAATTACTACCTTGATCGGATTCGTAGTTGTTTAGTCTAGTGTAAGAATTAATAGCACATGAACTTTGATCGGAACATGCGCACATGTTAGGAAGCCTTGATCGGACACTAACATTAGCAAATCGAGCTATAGACATTTAGAGTCGATGATAAGGAATACACTCATAGAGGATTGTCTGCGCCGATACTTCTCATAAGTCATAGTACTTAATCTCTATTGCCTGCGCACGTCTAGTGCAATTTCCTGCGTTACGATACCACTGTTACTTGCGCATCGCGCAAACCAATCACTCACCCCCCAATCTTCGTAAGTGTAGGTCACTGGCTAAAACTGAACTACTTGCTCCCTGTGGAGATCGACCCTTACTTAACCGTTATACTAGTGGAAGAGGAAGGATTATATTTGACGCGTACAACGACGCGCGATCACCAGGGCAAATCACGGAGACGTTCCCTGACGAGCATCTGATGGCGCTGACAGGTAAGGTACCATGGTATGCGCACATCAGATGATACGTTTCCTCCTCATTTCACTAAAACCCAATGCATGAGATTAAAACATGAGTCCAAACATTACATTCGGGATGATCCGTATATGCTCAGAATAGGACCTGATCAGATTTTAAGGCGCTGCGTGCCTGACCATGAAATTAACTCTGTTTTAATGTTTTGTCATGCGCACGCATGTGGAGGACACTTTGGTCCGAAGCGCACGAGCAGAAAGATCTTGGACTGTGGATTTTATTGCCCGCGCTTGTTCAGTGACTCATATAACTACTGCAGGAACTGTGACAGGTGCCAGCGCACAGGAGGCATATCAGCGCGCAATGAGATGCCGCAGACGCCAATTCTAGTGGATGAAGTATTCGACATTTGGGGGATTGACTTTATGGGGCCATTTCCTCCACATTCCGGATACGAGTATATTTTGGTCGCGGTAGATTATGTCTCCAAATGGGTTGAGGCCAAGGCTACCCTGAAGGATGATGGTAAGACGGTCGCTGACTTTTTGAGAACTAACATAATTTGCAGGTACGGAGTGCCTAAGGCAATCATTAGCGACCAGGGGACGCACTTTTGCAATAGGATAGTGGCGCAGGTATTTAAGCATTATGGAGTGCGCCACAAGACGTCCACCGCTTACCACTCTCAGACGAATGGACAGGCCGAGGTTTCCAACAGAGAGATCAAGCCCATTCTGGAGAAAACTGTGCGACCGTCGCGCAAAGACCGGAGTCAGCGCCTTGACGATGCGCTGTGGGCATACCGCACTGCGCATAAGACGCCAATTGGGACTTCACCGTTCCGGTTGGTTTACGGAAAAGCGTGCCACCTGCCAGTGGAGTTAGAGCACAAAGCATATTGGGCATTATGCATTTGCAACCTGAACCTAGACGAGGCCGGAAAGGAGCGCGCATTTGAGCTAAGCGAATTAGAAGAGCTGCGCCTAGATGCATATGAGGGACTGTGCGATTACAAGGCGCGCACAAAAGCATTTCATGACAAACATATCCTCAGACGCACTTTTGAGCCAGGAGACCAGGTATTATTATTCTCATCACGCCTAAAGCTCATGCCTGGAAAGCTGCGCAGCAAATGGACGGGACCGTACACAGTCACCAAGGTTTTCCCCTACGGAACAATCGAGTTAGAAAACGAGCACCGGCATCGTTTTCAGGTCAATGGGCAGAGAGTCAAACGGTATTTAGGAGAGCCTTGGGATGGCACAGCGCGCGAAATTGAATTGGCAGAGCCTGAGATAGCAGATGCGCAGGTTGCTGCGCCAGAGTCATCACCAGACGCGCCAGAGGGAAAACTGGGAACTATTGCTCATATTTCTTCTCCCTCTTTACCTACCCTCGTTACTTATAATTTATCACATACTATTAACCATGCTGACCACCCTTCCGACCCTTTGCGCAGGACCAAGAAGAACACAACACATGCACAAGCGCAGGGTCACTCAGAAGCAAGTGTGGGGGAGGTCGCTGGTATACTTTCACGCAAGTAACGAGGTACGGTCGAGCCAACGACGTTAAACAAAGGCACTTGTCGGGAGGTAACCCGACACGTTTTACTTTTACATATTTTTTCTTTTAGTTTCTGTAGTGTCTTTTAGCGAGTTTAGGACTTGTAGTTTTTTAGTCGAGCAGCAGAGCGCAGGACAGCTGCGCCAGTCAGAGGGGTATATAAGGGCAGTACTTAGAAAATTTCAGCACTTTTCACTCGACCGTTGCAAGAGAAACTCCCGCCCTCAGTAGCCGCTCACCGTCCGGCACTCAACCCAGCTTCCGTTTAGAGTGATTTGAGGAGCACACCGTCGCACGCCCCCCAGGTAACCTTTCCCCTCATATTTGAGCCGATTCAGTTAGGGTTTGTGTGAGAAGAGGGGTGCCCTAGGTTTGAAATCGCACCAAGCTAGCGTGCGCCGATTGGAGGTTTGGTTAGTGGGTTTTGTAGGCGGGCAGTAGGCGCCCATTTGGTGAAAGTTTCAGGGCATTTGGAGGAGTTTGGATTTTTTGAGCTTTAGAGAGTGTTGATCATAGTTGACCGGAGAGACCCAGCGCACGATGCAGCCTGCCGAGGACCAAGAGACCCCAGCTCACTTCGCCAGCAAGTACGAGGCCTTCCTGAGGCTCGAGATGTACGGGACTCCGTACATCAGCAGGGAGTTCCTGCGAGAGGTCGGTATGGAGGACCTCATCATGGAGAAGCTCGCGCTGGCGGGCTGGGAGGCGCTGTTGGAGATCAACAGCGCAGCAGACAAGGAGGATACCTGCGAGTTTCTGGCGTCGCTAGAAACGAGTGATATGGAGATAAGGTACCGGCATAGGGGAATCTGGTACATTGCCTCGGCTAAGAGACTGAAGCGCACACTGAGGTGCGCAAAGGTGCGGGAAGCTGATTCGGACACGCACACGAATCAGGAGGCATGGCGCGAGATGGCGACCGGCCCAGTTTTTGCCGCGGGGCGCAGTCGAGGACGCGAGCTGTGTGACCCGTGGATGTTCAACCTGTGGCGCATGGTCGCCTATGCGATCATTGGGCGTTTTAATGGTGCGCCGAAGATCAGCTTGCTGGATATGGAGATTTTGAAAGGCTTTTATTACGGGAAGAGGGTGCTGTTTGTCTTGAACATGGTGATCCATTGGAGTCGGGTCAGCACCAAGGGGCCGCTGACTTGCGGAGGGATAATAACGCACCTGCTGCGTGCGTTGCATGGAGCGCCTGAGGTGCCAAAGCACACAGTGGTGCCAGCTGCTCCCCTGGACCGCGCCCACATGCTGCAGATAAGAGCGGTAGCCGTAAGAGAGGATGGCACATTGGAGTGGTGCTACCGACTGCAGCCGGCCAGAGCGCCGAGGCAAAGAGCGAAGAGCAGCGCGCAAGCAGAAGAGGCTGCGGAGGAGATGGAGGAGGACGAGGCCCCAGAGCCAGTTGCGCCTCCAGTCAGGCGCGTGAGGACTCACGCGCAGACTGGAGTGCACTGTAGGGCCAGTGCACCGCGAGGGGAGCCAGTTACCATTTCCATTGAGGATTCTCCACCGCGTGCACAAGGGAAGCGCCCCAGGATGGAATTAGAGGAGGCGCCAGAGGAGGTACCAGAGGAGCGGCGCATGATGTTCAACGTCATGCGCGTGCTCGAATATTTACCTCCCGAGGGGGCAGACTTGAGTATGAGCCCACCATCAGGGTGGAGATTTGGAGATGCTATTCCCCCTCTCCTCAGCCTGCGCCGGCCACCTCCAGGGTCCCCCAGCGATCCGCACCAACCAGCCAGCCCTCCTACCCAGTCCCCAGTACATACAGCAGAGCCCACTCCAGCCCCAGCTCCAGCACCAGAGCCAGCCCCAGAGCCAGAACCCACCCCAGCAGCAGACCCAGCACCAGCACCTGCACCATCCCCTGCACAGCCGTCCATTCAGAGGTCTCCTGAAGCCGAACCTATCATTAGTACGAGCTTAGATTCATTATGGGATTCCATCTCAGAGGACGACCTCGTGGCTCAGCCCGCTGCCATTTCTGTCGTGCCGCCAGCCTCCAGCACCGAGTATGTGACCGATTCTTCAGATGAGGAGGCGCACGGATCCGAGGCTGAGTCCAGCTCCGAGGACATCTAGGGCTGCAGGGAGGGCGCGCATTTCTTTCGGCTGGTTTCTTTTCTTATCTTTTTGAAAATTATTGCTATATGTTGCTATATTTTGCTGAATATTTCTGTGCCCCCTTGCTATATTGCGCTGCTTTGGCTATATGTTTTTATTTTTATGTTCTTTGTTTTGCTTGCATGCGTGTGCGCGTTCTCCGTGCGCTTGAGCATGAGTCGTGGGGACACGTCTCTGTTTAAGTGTGGGGGGGGAGGAGCGTTACATTTACATTTCACGTTTTTGAGCTTTGTAGTGTAGCTTAGTTTAATTGAAGGGAACAGTAGCAGTAGTGCGCTTGTGTGCGGGTTGCGCACACTTTTCAGCTTGTTTTGCGCTATCCATATTGCATGCGCTGCTATCAACTGTTTTAGTATATTTTTTTGTTTTTCTACTCCTGTTAGTTAGGATATACAGGGGATGTGGAGTTGACAGAAACGCTCTTGAGAGGCGGTTAGTCGTTCGAGCTTCGAAGGTGAGGTATATGGTCGAGAGCGCTAATGGAGGCCGGTGCTTCGCGACCTTCGGAACAAGAGAGCGCGCTCAGTCACGCGGATGCCAAAGGCGAATACCCAAAGCGTGGCGAGGTGGGAAAACAGACCACCTTTCCTCTGGAAGTCGAGCTAGGGAAGGCGGGCGCGGGTGTAAACGCGTGCGCCGACCTGCGCAGATAGACCAAGGAGGGAGAGTGGGGCGTTGTTCCATAGTTGTTATCCGGAGGCCGAGACTGGAACCGTTCTGGGAAACATAGGAACCATAGTCAAAGCTGTACAAAAGAAAAAATACCAGCAGATGATGTGCGCCACAAAGAAGCCAGCATGCGCACAAATACGTACCAGCGTGCGCAAAGTCCACAAGAAAATCATCAAAGGCTTGAGTTCCCAGGAAGCGCGCGGAAAAATCACGCGCCGGAAGAAGCTGCGCTGTTAACCATATACCCATCCTCGGAGTAAAAGCTGACAACCCGGAGCCTATAAAGAGCTATCTCCCAGTCATCCGAAATGATCTTCATCCCAGCTGAGAGGTAATGAATTGTGAAATTATTATATTAAACTATTGAGGGCAGATGCGCGCAGGTGGTAGAGCAGCGCAAGGTGATCATTAGTGCAGATCGCGCCAGAGTGCAAGACTGTGCGCTAGACTCCAGAGAGGTAATGGTATCCGTGCTTGAGTGCTTGTTCGGGACGAACAAGGGGCAAGTGTGGGGGGTTTGATAGAGCCTATTTATACACATTATTAGATCCTAACCCTATGCTTGTTTGCATTATTTTGTGTACAAGATTACTGATTTCCAGTGTTTTTGTATCTCAGGGAGAAACGAGGGCCTAAGTCGGATACGCGCTAACATGCAGCTTTTAAGAAACGCATCACACAGCCTGCGGAGCTAGCGGCGCAAACAGAGAAGTTGGCAGAGTCGACTACGGTGCGCTAGCCGTTTGCGCTAACCAGGAGCAGTGCGCCATGCGCAGATAGTGGTATTTCCAAATCCTGACACTACCAGATTTGGAAGTTGCCAAGGATGAGCCTCTTGAGCAGTATATAAAGAGAGGAAGGCTAGGGTTTGATAATGATCATCACAGCACACGAGAGAGCAGCCAAACAGAAAAACACATGAGCTTGCTGCGAGGACCTGCGCTAGCCGACTGCGCCAGCCGAGACACTGCAACCTGCACGCACCTGCTAGTTGCTGTTTCTTTGACACTTTAGATATTATTTAAATTATTTAATCAAATGGCTCACAATACGCCACATGTCACTCACTAAAATTACTTTTGAAATAAGTACATTTGACTTGTTAACTCATAAAACTTTCTCTCTTTAATAATTGTTTTCTCTTTCTCTCTCCAATCATCTCTCACTCATTATTTCTATCCAACCCACATGTGATATGTCCTACTATGAATAATTTTATTTTCGTCAATTCATTTTTAACAAAAATAGATAATGAACTTTAATATCTATAAAAAACTCAAACATATAACAATGTATTTTAGCTTTTTCAGCATTTGAAATTAAAGTTTTAGAATTAGAACATATATGTATCAATGCACTTTAGATTTTTTAACCATTTGAGAGTCAATGCACTTTAATATTGAAAAAAAATTTAGAAATGCCTTGATTCCCAAATCAGATTTCCCAAATGCCTCACTTTTTAAAAAAGTTTCTGAAATGCCCTACTTCTAAATGATTCCGGACTTAGAAAAACCGGATTGCTCAAAAATCAATAATTCCGGTGCCAAGAACGCCGGAACCGTCGAAAAAACACACAATCCGGTTTTTGAAAAACCGGATTGATCACAAAATAAACCAGTTCGAACGGAATCGTTCGATTATCCTACGTGGATGTACAGTCAGCAGTGAAATCATCAATTTAATTGAATCCGGTTTTTGAACAACCGGATTGTTTATAGACTCCGGTTGTTCAAAACCCGGATTCAATTATTATCTTTTGAATCCGCTCCGGACTCGGACAAACAGTGTTTTCATCGGCAAAATCGATCTTAATCCCGTCAACAGTAACATCCTCACACCCAGTCCTCGGGGTCAGCGTCACCACCATCGTCTCATCATCATCCGCATCCAGCTCCTCCATCAGATCCGTCAGCCCCAGCCTCAACGACACTTTGCTCCTCCATCAAATCCGTCAGCCCCAGCCTCAATGACACTTTGCTCCTCCATCACAAAGCTGCCTGCATACTCCGATTTATTAGGTCGGACGGGCTCATCTTCATCGTTGATATAAACATCGATTTTCACGAAGTTGTTCTTGTCGAGCTGGATCCCCTCGATCACAAGGACCTCCTCTTTGCCCTCCTTCTCCTTCTTAGTCCGAATTATATTCTGTTTGAGTCCGGGTTTTGAACAACCGGAGTCTATAAACAATCCGGTGGTTCAAAAATCGGATTCAATTAAATTGATGATTCCGCTGCTGACTGTACCGCCACGTAGGATAATCGAACGATTCCGTTCGAACTGGTTTAATTTGTGACCAATCCTATTTTTTAAAAACCGGATTGTGTATTTTTTCGACGGTTCCGGCGTTCTTGACACCTAAATTACTAATTTTTGAACAATCCGGTTTTTCTAAGTCCGGAATCATTTAGAAGTAGGACATTTCAGAAACTTTTTTCAAAAGTGGGGCATTTGGGAAATCTGATTTGGGAATCAAGGCATTTCTAAATTTTTACTAACGACCTGATCACACAGATTCAGCCTATCCTATTAAAATGTATTATACTGGATGCTGCAACAACTTCTTTCGATAAGTTGCTGACGCTTCTGTCGTCGACTACTCCAAGCACTCCCTGCTCAGTAGTCAGACACTGTGCATTGCTCCCCCTCGATCATTGACCTCCCGTCACTATCAAGGAGCATGCTGGAACAGTCTACGCAAGCTGCATTCCGCAACTGTCAACCCTTCGGTCTATCAACGAGGCTCCGCTCCAGTTGACTCCCTCGAATCAATATAGGATCAGACTACTCCAGTCTTGATCACTCTTCAGCTCTCACACAACTTGCGCTCCAGCACTCTCTGGTTCTGCGCACTCTGATCTCTGCTCAGTGTGTGTGTGTTCTCCTTAATTGATCGATATTATAGCTCTGCCTCTGCAGACCTCTTTATAATTCCATCAATGACTGCTTTTGGAATCATCGTTTCCCTCGAATTCCTAGGACAGCTCGGCACCACTTGAATCTTCTCCTGAGTTCCTAGGACTGGATTCCTTATTTAATTATTATTTATCTAATTATATCTCTAAAAAATCAATTAAATCTATCATACCAAATCCACATATATCAGAAATTGACCGTATAAAATTTTAACAAAATTAAAAACTAATGAATATATTTTATTATGTAGTTTTATTTCCTATTAATTAAACCTTAGATTCATAATTCAAAACTAAATTTATTTAATTTAATATTTTTCTTGACCAATGCACTTTTATTTTTTTATATTATTGTACTATCTTAAAATGCAATAACGTACTCAATATTTTTGACACACTTTAAATTTAAATATTTCATATTTTAAATCAACATATTATTTGCACTTTGATTGTAATAGTGCACGTTATGTAAATTAAAGTGCATTAGCTTAAATAATATTTTAATACACTTTAAATTTTAAATATACTTTTAAATGTTTTACAATCTTTATTTAATTATGATGAATTATTTGTTTAATTAACAAAATTTTAAAAAAGATAGCAAAATTACCTTTTTCTTAATTATTAAATGACTAAATGGTATTTTTTTCTAGGATATTTAAAATTAATGATTACATTTCCAACCCTTAATTCATTGTCTCATTGTCTACCTATTTTAAAATACTAACTTAGAACCAATCAACATCATTCATTGGCTTTAATAGATGGATGAAATTTATGGGCCAAAACATAATTAATTCAAAGTTCTGGTTTTCTCGTATATATTATAAACTTTAATGAGGATATATTAGCGAGAGAAAAATCTAATTTTTTCCCATCTCTTTCATCATCTTCTCCACCCGATCTTCGCCGATGTCGGAGATGTTGAATTCATTTCAACCATCGGTTTTTCCTTCTTTTTCATATCAAGTTGCTGTTGTTAATTTTGTTGCATGCCGGTATATAAACGAATCAAATTGATTAATATTTATAATGCTTTCTAACTAATGAATCTTATTAATTTAGCATACATAATTTACAATGTATGTTATATAGTAAAGTGATGAAATCAATGAACATAATCACCGAGCTGTAACTTTCAAACTGAAGAATATAGCTATCCAATCGTTGAATATAACTATTTGCTGATAAATATAACAATCAAATGGTACACAATATGATATTATAGATTAAAACTATATGTGTTTATTAGTTTGATCCTTTATAATGTTCATCGAGGTCGTTGATCCTTTATTATGTATAACTTGCCTTAAGAACATGAATTAGGAGTACTTGCACAAAATATTTTGAAGGAAACAATTATTTGTCTAAATTATAAGCAAAATAATGAAAAAATAAGGACAAATCAATGAAATTTTTGTAAAACCCAGTTTTTGATTCAAGTCTAATTAAAAAACAAAGTTGAAAGGAACAGACAAACATGATTCCATTAATTGATTTGTCTACATGAGTATAATCATAAATTAGTGTAGATCGACCAACGCAGCATCATATATTGAAAGGAATTGTGCTCTGACTTTTGCTTCTTCAAAAACGTTTGTTAACGCTAATCAAATTCCCATAAGGAAAAGAAATCCAACACAAAGCTCCAACGACCACATCTGCGGAAAAGGAAAGAGAAGGTGTAATTCGATCGGCGAATGAAGTCTTTATTGTGTTGAAAAGGAAAGAAAATAATATGCATCAAAATGTATGCAAATGACCATCTAGCCCTTTCTTAATTAATAATGAATTTGATTTTTTTTATCATAGAAATATTTCATCCTTTAGATGGTTTGATCATATTGCCCATAATAGTTCTAAGTTTGTAATTTAAAAGGGAGTTTGTAATTAATCCTCTCGCTATATAGATAGGAGACACCAACTAGCAGCCGGTGTCACACAAGCCATTTTGGCTACGATCATAATGAGGATGAGGAAAATAGAAAGGGAATGGATGAGTAGTATTTATTTGTTCATCTAATTATTTTATTTATATATTTTAATACATTTGAATATCAAAACACTTATTTGATGTAGTTTTGTAGTATAGGTGTCGTTTGAATGGTAAGAGAGAAATCGTACTAAAATAGACATTTATCGGTAGTATTAGTTATGAGGATAGAATGATCTTTCAAGCTTTGAAAGCTTAATGAGCGCACATAAAATACTCGATGGAGACAAGATACATATCGTTGTGAAGCTAGCTCGGGGACCTATGACGTGCTTTTGTTTTTAACCTCTATAGCAAACAAAAGTGTTTTCAAGGATACGTTGCAGTTAAATAAAATTTATAAACTCGAGTAACTACCTAGGTGTTGATCCATGTAGTTCAAGGATCGTGAATGACATTCTTTTTTACAAACAAGGCAATGTTCTCGGCTGAGACAGAAGGTAAGACAACACCTGTTCAGGGAGTTCCTGTCAAGATATGCAAATGAAGTGCGTCAGCAAGGATATATTTTTCAGATTTTCCGAGGATATTCTTCTCCAGATTCTGCGCCTAGAATATTAGACTTTGCGATCCAAAGATTAGATTCTCTCCGGAAGATGGAAAGAATGATCGAATAATATCTCCTTGCCTAAAGATACGATATTGAGGATCGAATCTATTTTTGTGGTGCTGGAAGCATGCGGATTGATTATGCATTTTGAGAAAAAGAAAAAAAAACTATAGATTGGCAATTTAATCCGGCGATCATCATCAGAGCTAGCTAGAAAATGGTAGAGCAAAAGCGTCATCATTGTGCGCTGAAGAACAGAGTTGAACGGCCTGTGTTTTAGGTCTGAAAATTCTCGAGAAGAGAATTACCAATCTGTGGGAGACAGATCGAGGTGGGAAGAGGTGGATCTTCGTGTGAGGGAGTCAGACGTGCTCACAGTAGTTCATTTACACAGTGGTAACTAGTGAAGATAAGTTACTTAAAGATCTGTTGTCCTTGATTAAATTCTTGTGAGTGATTCCCACTTGGAGTTCTAAGTAACCCCCCCCCCCCCCCGATTAGACTCGTTGAGCTGAATAGGGTAAACACATCCTGTGTCGTTTACTGTTCTTCGTACTGTTTCTGTCTCGAACTAACAAACACCGAAACAATATCTGTTAAAGCTTTCTGAAACAATTAACACGTGATCTGGAACAGACAGAGTCGAACAGACATATAACTTTCACTAGGGTCGTCCAAGGAATTGATGTTACACACATGAATTACGATTTAGAAATTTCTAACCTATCCTAATTGATTAAGGTTCTATGTTTGGCAAAGCAATGTTTAATCAACGAGTGAACAATGAAAAGTAAGATGCACACTGAAATTCACAGTGCCTCTGATAAACAGATTTGTGAACAAGCAGTTGCTACAGCACACTCTTGTTCACTCGGAAACTGTTTCAGCAGGAAAGAACAAGGACAAAAGTTTGTTCACCCAGTTAAGCCAAATTGCCTACGTCTGGGGAGGACTCTTCTCAGTCCTCAATCCACTAATCTCAAGGTTTCCAAGTACACACGGTTACAACCCACGCAACCTATGCTACTCAACCTTAGGTGGATCCTCGCACACAATCAGAACAGGCTCTGACTTGTGTCTGCACACCCTCTACTAATATCTATCTAGAATAGCTACTGCCTCCTTGAAACTCAGCCTATTCTAAACAATACTCAGATTTTGCAGGGTTGCTATAGCATCTGCTATAGCACACAGCTGATGCACAAATTGTCCGTGTCGCTCCAAGCCTTCCGCTGAGCCGTTCGAACGATTCCACGATTGCTGCACACTCTGGAATACTCCCCCTCACTCAGTGACCTTCTGTCACTAGCAAGCACCTTCCGTCCAGACACTCGACCGAGTCACTCACCCGTCAGTTCTTCCGCGGCTGCCCTTGATCAACCAACAAGCACTATTGCTCTGAATTGGCTTCCAGATCAAGCTTGGATCAGACTACACAAGTCCTGATCACCCTCTACTTCTGTCACCACAGCTCTGCGCTCACGCTCTGCTCTCGGTGATAATCAAAGACCTCGTCCGCACACCAAAATTACTCTCTTGGAAATCTGTGTGTTCTCGCTTTCAGCTCTCTTCTTCGATCACCCTTCATTGCTCTGAAGGGTCTCCATTATATAGGCGCGTCCACTGCTATCATTATCAGATTATAGTAGTTCCCCTAGCAACATCAATCTCTCCTAATTTCTAGGAGATTAGATTTGATTTGAGATTCAAACCAAATCTCCTACTTCAGCTAGGAATCTCCACTCGAATATTCTCTGCAGCAACTCTGAACCTCCTCTGGTGCTCTTCGAAGGACTGCTACGCCTTCTTTTCAACACCCAGAATGCTGCTGCACGGACAGATGCTACAGCTCTCCTACTAAAGCTTCCTCCTGCTATAGCTGCTCTTTGTTCACTGACATTGTTCACGAAAGCTGGACTCCTGCTACAGCAGCATCTTGTTCAGCTGCTTGTTCACTTGTGCTGGTTTTGACAAACACTGCCATAACGCATCATCAATCTCCCCCTTGACATTTTGACAAAACCCCTTTGAAAGCTTCAATTCAAATCCTCCGGAACTAACTCACCCTCTCCTTTTTCTCCCCCTTTTTGGCACAATTGACAAGGGGAAGTTCCTTGCTGTCTTAAGAGGGCGAGACACAGAGTCCCAGAGAAGATCTCAGGTCTTCAAACTGTATTGCGTCCAGAGGTTTAGTGAAGATATCAGCAAGCTGTTTGGCCGACACAACATGCTGGAGAGCAATAATTTTCTTTTCCATTAGATCTCGGATGAAGTGATGCCTAATGTCAATGTGTTTGGTTCTGCTGTGCTGAACAGGGTTCTTGGAGATGCTGATTGCACTCATGTTGTCACAGTAGAGAGTCATTTCACCTTGATCGAGTCCATACTCGCCCAGCATTTGCTTCATCCACATCATCTGTGCACAGCAGCTCCCAGTACTCTACCTCGGCTCTAGATGGCGAGATGCTGTTTTGTTTCCTACTAAACCATGACACCAGGTTGTTCCCCAGGAAGAAGCAGCCTCCAGAAGTGCTCTTCCTATCCTCAGCACATCCTGCCCAGTCTGCATCACTATATCCCACTAGGTTTGCATTTGTATCCTTAGTATACCATAGGCCATAGTGCACCGTACCTCCAACATACCGAATGATTCGCTTGACGAGCTACAAGTGACTGTCTTTGGGGCAGGCTTGAAATCTAGCACAAACTCCTAATGCAAAGGAGATGTCATGGCGGCTGGCAGTCAGGTACAATAAGATCCCAATCATACTTCTGTAGGTGGTCTGACTCACTTCCATTCCATGTTCATCTTTGATGGCTTTGACGTGAGTGGCAACGGGTGTTCGTTTATGACTGGCTTTATCTAGCTGAAATTTCTACACAAGATTCTTGCTGTATTTGCTTTGTGCAATAAAAATGCCATCTGCTTTCTGGGTGATCTCTAGACCCAGGAAATACGATAATTCTCCGACCATGCTCATTTTGAATTCCTTCTGCATGTGATCCACAAACTGCTTCACCGGATGCTGAGACTTCGATCCAAAGACAATGTCATCCACATATATCTGCGCAATGATCACATCCGACTTGGTGTTTTTCACAAATAGAGTTTTGTCAGCTCCCCCTCTTTTGTAGCCATGGTTTTCAAGAAAAACTGTCAGCCGCTCGTACCATGCTCGAGGAGCCTGTTTAAGCCCGTACGAGCTTTCTTTAGTTTGTACACGTGCTTCGGATGATGAGGATCTTCAAAACCTTTTGGCTGGGTGATAGAGCCTATTTATACGCGCTATTTAGATCCTAACACTATGCTTGTTTGCATCATTTTGTGTACAAGATTACTGGTTTTCGGTGTTTTTGTATTCCAGGGCAAAACGAGGGCCTAAGTCGGATACGCGCTAACAGGCAGCGTTTGAAGAGCGCAACACACAGCCTGCGGAGCTAGCAGCGCAAACAAGATAGGAAGTGGCAGAGTCGACTACGGTGCGCAGACCGATTGCGCTAACCAATGTGTGCAGTGCGCCATGCGCAAGATAGTGGTGTTTCCAAATCTTGACACCATCGGATTTGGAAGCTGCCAAGATTGGGCCTCATGAGCAGTATATAAAGAGAGGGAGGCTAGGGTTTGATCATCATCGAAAGGCATCAAGACACAAACGAGAAAGAGGCAGAACTGAAAAACACACGAGCTACTGTGAGGACCTGCGTTAGCCGACTGCGCCAGCCGAGACACTGCAACCTGCACGCACCTGCTTGTTACTGTTTTCTTGGATACTTTAGCTATTATTTACTATTTCTATGATGTTTACTACTTGCATGTCTAGCTAAACGCTTTGTATCGGTTGGGCATGATTCTATGAGTATTTCCTTTGAGACTTGTGCAATATGCATAGTTTGTTGCTTGTATTAATTCTGTACACACTGTTGACAGCTAGATGCATGAGTAGGGGAAGCCTTGAACCACAATCCTATTCTTGCCACTTGTTTGTTATATGTTAAACTAGTTGGTAGCTTGACGGTGACAATTAGGAGTAACGCGCTAGGATAATCAGCTGCTACTGTGACAGGATTCGTAGCTGCTTAGACTAGTCTCAAGAATTAATAGCTCATGAACTTTGATCGGAACATGCGCACATGTTACGAAGCCTTGATCGGACACTAACTTGAGTAAACCGAACTATAGACGTTTAGAGTCGATGATAAGGAATATTTTCATAGAGGATTGTTTGCGCCGATACTTTTCATAGTCATAGTACTTAATCTCTACTGCCTGCGCACATCTAGTGCAAATCCTGCGTTAACTATTGTCATTCGCGCACCTGCGCAACCCAATCACTCACACCCCAATTTTCGTAAGTGTAGGTCACTAGTTAGAGCGAATCTGCTTGCTCCTTGTGGGATCGACCCTGACTTAGCCGCTATACTAAGTGAAGAAGGAAGGACTAATTTGATACGCACAACGACGCGTGCAATCAAATTTTGGCGCCGTTGCCGGGGAGCAACACAGATAAGCTTTAATTAGCTTAAGTTTTCTTTTACAATAGTTAGTTATTTCTGTTTGCTTTATTCTCGTTGTTGTTTCTGACAGCGCGCAATCAACATCAGCCTGCGCAACCTTGAATTAGTTGCGCTGCGCAGATTCTAGTTGTGCACTGACAGACGCGACAACTTCGTTGTCTTTTAATTTCGTTTTCTTTGAGATCAGAACAGGTCATGGAGGATAACAGTGTCATTGGAGACAACTTAGGGGACAGAACCCCAGACAATGCGAGGGCAGACAACCGCGCAGCTCGGTTCAAAGAGGAAGTGCAGCCGAGGTTGAAGCAAGGATGGCCGCTGAAGTGTATAATGCGCCACCCGCGCGACTGGCCGCGCGACGCAGAACAGTGAGCGAGATGTCAGCCCCAATCACGGTTAACCAGCCATGGTGCATAGTGCTTCCACCAGACGGTCATTTTGAGCTAAGGAACTCGCTCATTCATCACATGCCCAAGTTCCACGGGATGAACAACGAGAACCCAGTCAAGCATGTGCGAGAATTCCTAGTCATTTGCGAGAACATGAAGGCCGAGGGGGAGAGCGACGAAGCGCTGAAGATGAAGGCGTTCCCTTTTTCATTGTGTGACACGGCCAGGCATTGGCTGATGAACTTACCAGTAGGATCAATTCACACATGAGAGCAGCTGCAGAAGAAGTTCTTGGACAAGTTCTATCCTGCAGCCAAGATCGCGCTACTCAGGAGGGAGCTAGCCGCACCTAGGCAGGGCGCAAGAGAATCACTATCGGAGTATTATGAGCGTTTCAGGGAGCTGGAGGCCAACTGCTACAATCACGGCCTGCCCCAAAATGTGCTGATAGAGAATTTCCTGAATGGATTGCTACCCATGGAGCTGAGATTATTGAATGCATGCGCAGGAGGCGACATTTACAACATGTACCCAGAGGACGCGTGGCAGCTGATAGAAGACTCTGCTGGACAGGTAAGACATCAGCTAACACTTGAAAATAGTCGTGCTCGTTCTGTGCATCAGGTAGAAACAAGCGCTGAGATAAAGGAAATGAAGGCCATGCTGCAGAAGTTGATGCATGCGCAGGGGGCGCAACCAGCTGCGCCAAAGGCATGCGAATTATGTACGTCCACTGAGCACAAAACCGATGCATGTCCCACACTTTTCGAGGAATCAGGAGATGTCAATGCTCTAGGAGGATGGGATAATAGAGGGCTGCAGAGGCAGAATCAGCCGTGTTTTGGACTAGCCGCAAATGGGTTCAGATGGAAGGAGGAAAACAATTTCTAGAGGCAGTCCGTGGATCAGCGCGCACCACAGCAGACGCAACAAGCTGCGCCCTACAATCCACCGCATCGCCGCAATGACGCACCAGCGCAAAACAACCAGCAGCCGAGGCGATCCTTAGAAGATATCGTGGGGCAGCTAGCAGACACAGTGCGCAAGACTGATGAGAAGTATGATAAGAGGTTCGAGTCCATTGAAAAGCAGCTATCACAGATTGCTACCACGGTGTATGAGCTGAAAAAGAGCGATGGCAACCTGCCTTCGCAAGTGATCCAGAATCCCAAGGGAGGAGTCAACGCAGTAACACTGAGGACTGGGTGCACGGTAGGAACAGAGCAGACCGCAAAGGCACCCGCGCAACCAGTTGCGCAAGCCCTAGATCCAGCAGAGCAAGATGCGCAACCAGAAGCGCTAGCCACAAGCCAGCAGGGCGAGGCGCCAGGTATGGTGCAACCGAAAGACAAAGGCATGAATCGTACTAACATACCTGCACCTTTCCCTGTACAGGCACCATCGGCTAGGAAGGAAGCGCTTGACAAGGAGCTCTACGAGTTATTCAGTAAGGTGGAAATAAACATTCCCTTTATTGAAGGAGTTCGGCAAATCCCTAGGTACGCCAAATTCTTAAAGAAGTTGTGCACAAACAAGAGGAGGAAAGGCGAGTGCGCACAGGTAATGCTAAATGCGCAGGCCTTAGCAATCGTGCAACATAAGGTACCACCTAAATGTGTGGAGGGGTACGCTCTCAATGGAGGTCGATGGCGAGGAAATTCATTTTAACATATTCAAAGGGATGCAGCACCCCTATGAGGACGCCATAGTGCACACGATGGACAGCATAGATGACTTGGTTGCAGATGCGCAATGTGCGAGCGCAGCAGAAGGACCTGAGACACAAGCACAGGCAGAGTTGGAGGCGCATGAGGATGAGCTGAGCAGTGCTGAACCAGCACCTAGACAGGTACACGATAGAGTTAATGTCTGCACTACTAATAAAATCTTGCCCTCTATTGAACAGGCACCCAAGGTCGAGCTGAAGCAACTCCCAGAGCACCTCAAATACATATTTTTGGGAAATGAAGACACCCTGCCGGTAATCATAAAGAAAGAATTAGAAGAGGAGCAGGAGGCGCGATTATAGCAGGTGCTGCGCAAGAACCAGCGCGCTATAGGATGGACACTTGGTGACCTGCGCGGAGTGAGCCCGGACGTATGCATACATAGAATTCTATTGGAAGATGGTGCCAAAGCATCCAGGGAGCCTCAGCGCAGATTGAACCCGAATATGATGGAGGTGGTGCAGAAGGAGATCCTGAAGCTGCTTGACGCAGGAGTCATTTACCCAATCTCGGACAGCAAATGGGTAAGTCCAGTGCACGTTGTGCCGAAGAAAGGAGGAATCACAGTAGAGGAGAATGCGCAGGGCGAGCTAGTTCCCAAGCGCATGCAAACTGGATGGCGCATGTGCATCGACTACAGAAAGCTTAACGCAGTCACGCACAAGGATCATTTTCCGCTGCCCTTCATGGACCAGATGCTAGATCGATTAGCGGGGAAGCCCTACTTTTGTTTCTTGGACGGGTATTCAGGGTACAATCAGATACCCATTGCTGCGGAAGATCAAGAGAAAACCACGTTTACCTGCCCATTCGGTACGTTTGCGTTTCGGCGCATGTCATTTGGGCTGTGTAACGCGCCAGGTACGTTCCAACGTCTAGTCATGAGCATCTTTTCTGATATGATTGGTATATACATAGAAGTGTTCATGGATGATTTTACTGTGTACGGAGGTACCTTTTGACGCATGCTTAACTCATCTTGATAAGGTCTTAGCGCGCTGCATTTCAAAAAACCTAGTGCTCAATTATGAAAAATGTCATTTCATGGTATCGCATGGTGTAGTACTAGGACATATTATCTCGCAGGAGGGGATCAAGGTAGATAAGGCCAAAATAGATCTTATTTCTAATCTGCCTTATTCCACTAACGTGCGCGAGGTGAAATCATTCCTTGGGCATGCTGGGTTTTACAGGCGCTTCATAAAAGATTTTTCTAAGATTTGTATAAAAGACGGTCGCTGAATTTTTGAGAACTAACATTTTTTGCAGGTACGGGGTGCCTAAGGCAGTCACAAGCGACCAGGGGACGCATTTTTGCAATAGGATAGTAGCGCAAGTATTCAAGCATTATGGAGTGCGCCACAAGACGTCCACCGCTTACCACCCTCAGACGAATGGCCAGGCCGAGGTTTCCAACCGAGAGATCAAGCGCATCCTGGAGAAAACTGTGAGACCGTCGCGCAAAGACTGGAGCCAACGCCTTGGCGATGCGCTATGGGCATACCAAACCGCACATAAGACACCAATTGGGACTTCACCGTTTCGGTTGGTTTATGAAAAAGCGTGCCACCTGCCAGTGGAGTTAGAGCACAAAGCATACTGGGCATTGCGCGTTTGCAACCTGAACCTAGACGAGGCTGGTAAGGAGCGTGCATTTGAGCTATGCGAATTAGAAGAGCTGCGCCTGGATGCATATGAGGGGCTACGCGATTACAAGGCGCGCACAAAGGCATTTCACGACAAAAACATCCTCAGACGCACTTTTGAGCCAGGAGACCAGGTACTATTGTTCTCCTCGCTCCTGAAGCTCATGCCTGGGAAGCTGCGCAGCAAATGGATGGGACCATACACGGTTACCAACGTTTTCCCTTACGGAACAATCGAGTTAGAAAACGAGCACCGGCATCGTTTTCAGGTCAATGGGTAGAGAGTCAAAACGTATTTAGGAGAACCGTGGGATGGCACAACGTGCGAAGTTGAATTGGCAGAGCCAGAGATAGCAGATGCGCAGGTTGCTGCGCCAGAGTCGCCACCAGATGCACCAGAGGGAGAACTGGGAACTATTGCTCATATTTCTTCTTCCTCTTTACCTAACCTCACTACTTATGATTTATCACATACTATTCACCATGCTGACCACCCTTCCGATCCTTTGCGCAGGACAAAGAAGAACGCAACGCACGCACGAGCGCGGGGTCACTCAGGAGCAAGAGTGGGGGAGGTCGCTGGCACACTTTTACGCAAGTAACGAGGTACAGTCTAGCCAATGACGTTAAACAAAGGCACTTGTCGGGAGGTAACCCGACACGTTCTACTTTTACACGTTTTTTAGTGTCTTTTAGCTAGTTTAGGACTTGTAGTTTTTTTAGTCGCGCAGCAGTGCGCAGGTCAGTGCGCAAATCAGTGCGCAGAACAGCTGCGCCAGTCAGGGAGTATAAAAGGCCAGGACTTAGAAAAATTTCAGCATTTTTACAGTCGACCGTTGCAAAAAAAGCTCCTGTCCTCAGCCTCCGCTCACCGTCCGGCACTCAACCAGGCATCCGTTTAGAGAGATTCGAAAAGCTCACCATCGCACACTCACCAGGTAACCCTTCCCCTCAGATTTGAGCCGATTCAGTCAGGGTGTGTGCGATAGGAAGGTTGCCCTAGGTTTGAAATCACACCTAGATAGCCTGCACCATTTGGAGTTCTGGTTAGTGGGTTTTGTAGGCGGGCATTAGGCGACCTAAGGGTGACAGTTTCAGGGCGTTTGTCGGAGTTTGGATTTTTGGGCACTTGTGGAGCTTTGACCGTAGTTGACCGGAGGAACCCCTAGCGCACCATGCAGCCTGCCGAGGATCAAGCGACCCCAGCATCATTCGCCACCATGTTTGAAGCCTTCATGAGGCTGGAGATGTACGGGACCCCGTACATCAGCAGGGACTTCCTGCGCGAGGTCGGGATGGAGGACCTCATTGTGGAGAAGCTCGCGCTGGTGGGCTGGGAGGCGCTGTTGGAGATCAACAGCGCAGCAGACAAGGAGGATACATGTGAATTCTTGGCGTCGCTGGAGACGGGCGATTTGGAGATCAGGTACCGGCACAGAGGGGTCTGGTACATTGCCTCGGCCAAGAGGCTAAAGCGCACGCTGAGGTGCGCCAAGGTGCGTGAGGCGGATATAGACACGCACACGAATCAGGAGGCGTGGCGTGAGATGGCGACCGGCCCAGTTTTGGCCGCGGGGTGCAGCCGAGGACGCGAGCTGCGCGACCCGTGGATGTTCTACCCGTGGCGCAAGGTCGCCTATGCAATCATCGGGCGTTTTAATGGTATGCCGAAGATCAGCCTGCTGGACATGGACATATTTAAGGGATTTTACTATGAGAAGAAGGTGCTAGTTGTCTCGGACATGGTGGTTCATTGGAGTCGGGTCAGCACGAAGGGGCCGCTGACTTATGGAGGAAAGATCACGCACCTGCTGCGTGCGTTGCATGGAGAGCCGGAGGTGCCCGAGCACACGGTAGTGCCGGCTGTTCCCCTGGACCGCGCCCATATGCTGCAGCTCAAAGCGGTAGCCGTGAGAGAGGATGGGACATTGGAATGGTGCTACCAGCTGCAGCCAGCCAGAGCGCCGAGATAAAGAGCAGAGAGCAGCGCACAACCAGAGGAGGCCGCGGAGGAAAGGGAGACAGAAGAGGCCCGAGAGCTAGTTGCGCCTCCAGTCAGGCGCATGAGGACTCGTGCGCAGACTGGAGCGCGCTGGAGGGCGAGTGGACCGCAGGGGGAGCCTGTTACCATTGCCATTGATGATTCTCCCCCGCGTACACAAGGAAAGTGCCCCAGGACAGAGGCAGAGGAGGCGCCTGAGGAGGTATCAGAGGAGCAGAGCTTGATGTTCAACGTCATGCGCGTGCTCGAGTATCTAGCGCCAGAGGGGGCAGACCTGAGCATGAGCCCACCATCAGGGTGGAGATTTGGAGATTTTATCCTCCCTCTCCTCAGTCTGCGTAGGCCGCCTCCAGGATCCCCCAGTGAGCCGCGCCAGCCAGCCAGCCCTCCTACCCAGTCCCTAGTCCATGCTGAAGGCGAATATCCAAAGCGTGGCAAGGTGGGAAAACAGACCACCTTTCCTCTGGAAGTCGAGCTAGGGAAGGCGGGCGCGGGTGTAAATGCGTGCGCTGAACTGCGCAAATAGACCGAGGAGGGAGAGCGGAGCGTTGTTCCATAGCTGCTATCCGGAGGCCGAGACTGGAACCGTTATGGGAACATAGGAACCATAGATAAAGCTGTACAAAAAGAAAAAAACACCAGCAGATGATATGCGCTACAAAAGAGTCAGCATGCGCACAAATACGTACCAGCTTGCGCAAAGTTCACAAGAAAATCATCAAAAAGGCTCGAGTTCCCAGGAAGTGCGCGGAAGAATCACGCACCGGAAGAAGCTTGCGCTATTAACCATATACCCGTCCTCGAAGTAAAAGCTGACAACCCGACGCCTATGAAGAGCTATCTCCCAGCCATCCGAAATGATCATCATCCCAGCTGAGAGGTAACGAATTTCGAAATTATTCTATTAAACTGTTGAAGGTAGATGCGCGCAGGTGATAGAGCAGCGCAAGGTGAATAGTAGTGCGGATAGCGCCAAAGTGCAAGACTGTGCGCTAGACTCCAGAGAGGTAATTGTATCCGTGCTTGAATGCTTGTTCGGGACAAACAAGGGGCAAGTGTGGGGGGTTTGATAGAGCCTATTTATACGCGCTATTTAGATCCTAACACTATGCTTGTTTGCATCATTTTGTGTACAAGATTACTGGTTTCCGGTGTTTTTGTATTCCAGGGCAAAACGAGGGCCT
Organism: Umbilicus rupestris; assembly: GCA_963678935.1. Classification (NCBI taxonomy): domain Eukaryota; kingdom Viridiplantae; phylum Streptophyta; class Magnoliopsida; order Saxifragales; family Crassulaceae; genus Umbilicus; species Umbilicus rupestris. The sequence continues at coordinate 14,860,090 of OY787607.1, read as the reverse complement.
AAGTCGGATACGCGCTAACAGGCAGCGTTTGAAGAGCGCAACACACAGCCTGCGGAGCTAGGAGCGCAAACAGGATAGGAAGTGGCAGAGTCGACTACGGTGCGCAGACCGATTGCGCTAACCAATGTGTGCAGTGCGCCATGCACAAGATAGTGGTGTTTCCAAATCTTGACACCATCGGATTTGGAAGCTGCCAAGATTGGGCCTCATGAGCAGTATATAAAGAGAGGGAGGCTAGGGTTTGATCATCATCGAAAGGCATCAAGACACAAACGAGAAAGAGGCAGAACTGAAAAACACACAAGCTACTGTGAGGACCTGCGCTAACCGACTGCGCCAGCCGAGACACTGCAACATGCACGCACCTGCTTGTTACTGTTTTCTTGGATACTTTAGCTATTATCTACTATTTCTATGATGTTTACTACTAGCATGTCTAGCTAAACGCTTTGTATAGGTTGGGCATGATTCTTTGAGTATTTCCTTTGAGACTTATGCTTAATGCATAGTTTGTTGCTTGTATTAATTCTGTGCACACTGTTGACAGCTAGATGCATGAGTAGGGGAAGCCTTGAACCGCAATCCTATTCTTGCCACTTGTTTGTTATATGTTAAACTAGTTGGTAGCTTGACGGTGACAACTAGGAGTAACGCGCTAGGATAATCAGCTGCTACTGTGACAGGATTCGTAGCTGCTTAGACTAGTCTCAAGAATTAATAGCTCATGAACTTTGATCGGAACATGCGCACCTGTTAGGAAGCCTTGATCGGACACTAACTTGAGTAAACCGAACTATAGACGTTTAGAGTTGATGATAAGGAATATATTCATAGAGGATTGTCTGCGCCGATACTTTTCATAGTCATAGTACTTAATCTCTACTGCCTGCGCACATCTAGTGCAAATCCTGCGTTAACTATTGTCATTCGCGCACCTGCGCAACCCAATCACTCACACCCCAATTTTCGTAAGTGTAGGTCACTAGTTAGAGCGAATCTGCTTACTCCTTGTGGGATCGACCCTGACTTACCCGCTATACTAAGTGGAGAAGGAAGGATTAATTTGACACGCACAACGACGCGTGCAATCACTGGGCAACATCCACTTCTTCAGAGAGGTCTCTGTTTAGAAATGCACTTTTGACATCCATTTGATATAGTTTAAAACCCAGAAAACAGGACATAGCTAGAAGCAGTCTGATGGCCTCCAAACGAGCTACTGGAGCAAAAGTTTCTTCGAAGTCTAGCCCCTCAATTTGAGTGTATCCTTGAGCAACAAGCCTGGCTTTATTTCTTGTGATGTTCCCCTTTTCATCAGTTTTGTTTTTGAAGATCCATTTGGTACCTATAATGTTTACTCCTTTAGGTCTGTCCACCAAGTCCCAAACATCGTGTCTTTCAAATTCTGCTAGTTCTTCCTGCATAGCTATCATCCAGAATTCGTCATTCAAAGCTTCCTTGAATGTCTTCGGTTCTATACTGGATAGGAAGCAGGTATTGAGGTAAGCATTGCTTCTGGTTCTCCTTCTTTCTGTCGGATCTCCAATCACATTGGTCAGTGGATGGTTCTTCTGAATCTTCTTTGGAGGCTGCCTTGGTGGTGGATCATGAGTCTCATCATTCTGTTCTTCATGCAGGCTCTCTTGGAGTTCGTCTGTATTTTCTGCTTCAGCGCTTGCTATAGCATCATCTGGAGCTGAAGTTTGTTCACTTCTCCTCTGATTGGCAGGGGCATCTTCAAAGTCAGAGTCTTCGTCGTCAGGAACAGTGGAAGAACCTTCTTCAACATCTTTGACTACTACATTTATGGATTCCATCACTGTTCTTGTCCTCTGATTGTACACTCGATATGCCCTACTGTTCATTGAATATCCCAGGAAGAAACCAGCATCGCTCTTTGGTTCAAGCTTCTTCCTGTACTCCCGATTTCTTAGAATGTAGCAATCACTTCCAAAGATATGAAAGTATTTTACTGTGGGCTTCTTCTGATACCAGAGCTCATAGCAAGTCTGGTTGGTTCCTTTTCGTATGGTGACTTGGTTGATGATGTAGCATGCGGTGTTCACTGCCTCAGCCCAGAATCTCAGGGGGATCCTCTTGGCATGGATCATGACTCTGGCCATTTCTTGAATTGTCCGATTCTTTCGTTCCACTACACCATTCTACTGAGGAGTGATGGGAGAGGAAAACTGATGTGAGATACCCTTTTGGCGACAGAACTTATCCACTACTTCGTTTTCAAACTCTCTGCCATGATCACTACGGATGTTGGTGATTCTGAGATTTTTCTGTTGCTCCAGACGGGACACCAATGAGACTTTGACTTTTACAGTGTCTGATATCTCTTTGATAAAATCAATCCAAGTGAACCGGGTATAGTCATCAACGCAGACGAAGGCATATCTTTTCTTGCCCACACTCTCGACTTCCATAGGACCCATCAGGTCCATGTGTATCAACTGGAGAGGTCTGGATGTGTTTGTATCTTTAACTTTTGAATGTGAAGCCTTTTTTTTGTTTCCCAATCTGACAATCTCCGCAGATGGAACTTGTCTCGCCTTTAATCAGTGGTACTCCTCTGACTAATTCTGTTGCAATCTTCTTCAGAGTCCTCAGATTGACATGACCCATCCTTCTGTGCCAGAGATTCATTTCCTCTGCATTAGTTAGCATGCATCTTGGTAAAGGAGAGTTTGTGTCTACCTTGAGAAGATAGCAGTTGCTTCTTGATCTGGCCCCCTCCATTATACGTTCTCCATTCTTGTTGAAGACTTTGCACGAATCTTTTGTAAACTTCACCTGTTGAGTCCCATCACACAGCTGGCTAATGCTTATGAGATTCGCCTTCAGTCCTTCCACCAACATGACATTGCTTAGTTCGGGCATCCCTTCAACTGACAGTGTTCCCTTTCCTAGAACTCTTCCCCTCAGGCCATTTCCAAACTTCACATGTTGTTCTAAGCAAGGAGTCATACTCTTCAAGAAGGATCTTTCTCCCATCATATGCCCCGAGCAGCCACTGTCAAAATACCAGCTAACCTTGTTCGAGGAACTTGCTGTGCTGACAAGAGCAAGATGCTGAGTTCTCCCATATTTGTGCTTAGTTGTTTTTCTGGCTGACCCCTTCCTGTGGTATGCTGATGGACAGTTCCTCCTAATGTGACCTTTGAGCCCGCAGCTATAGCATCTTTTATACTTTAATAGTGTCTTGACATGGTGATACAGGGATTGCTGTAGCAGGAGCTGATTCACCCTACCTTGTGTTTTTCTGCCTTTCCTGACTGATCTGTATCTGACCATGTTGCATTCATCTTCACTCAGATCTGTCTCGTCTTCACTTCCGCTGGCAGAAAAAGCATTTTTCTGATCGGCCTTCTTCATTGGTTTACTAGTACAGTCGACTTGTCGATGACCATATCCTTCATAGTTCCAACACTTCATGCTCTTTCTTCTGTCTCTCTTTTCATCATCATTTTGAGCAGATTCCTTCCCTCTCCTTTTATTTTCTCCACCTCTTCTAAATTGTTTTCGTGTGGAAGAGCTTTGCCCAGTTCTTGAATCCATGTTCTTCAGGAGTTTCCCAAGGTTCCTCACGAGCATACTCGGTTGGTCATCTGGAGCTGGCTTCTTCACTTCTGTTTCTGCCTTCAGTCCTATATTCTCCTTAGGAGTAGGCTCTTCTTTAACCAGCTTCATCTCAAATTGTTTGAGTGATCCAACCAATTCTTCCAACCTCAAGTGTCTGACATTTTGAGCTTCTTCAATGGCCGTCACTTTCATGTCAAATCTTGTGGGCAACGATCTGAGTATCTTCCTAATCAGCTTCTCTTCAGGGATAGGTTTTCCAAGATCATGGGCTTCATTTGCCAAGTCACAAAGTTTTGCATTGAACTCAGTGATCGTCTCCTCTTCTAGCATTCTCAAATTTTTAAACTGCGTAGCAATAATCTGTAATCTTAACAGCTTTACTTTATCAGTTCCTTCATGGGCAGTTTGCAGGATCTCCCAAGCTTGCTTGGCCATATCACAGTTTGATATCAACCTGAAATTGTTAGCATCAACCGCAGCAAAGATAGCATTCAGAGCCTTTGATCTACCAGTTGCTGCAGCTCCCTCTTCAGCAGTCCATTGTTCTTCAGGTTTTATCCGTGTAACTCCCTGTTCATCCATGGTGATTGGAGGAGACCACTGGACCACAATAGCTCTCCAGGTCTTCTCATCAATGGCTTTGAGAAAGGCCTTCATCCTAGCCTTCCAATATCCATAGTTGCTTTTTTCCAACAATGGAGGTCTGCTCGCGCTCTGTCCTTCCTTCATTGTTCCTTGACTTCTTCAGAGGTGATGTAGGATCTTTTACTTACAGCGCCTCTGATAAACACATTTGTGAACAAGCAGTTGCTACAGCACACTCTTGTTCACTCGGAAACTGTTTCAGCAGGAAAGAACAAGGACAAAAGTTTGTTCACCCAGTTCAGCCAAATTGCCTACGTCTGGGGAGGACTCTTCTCAGTCCTCAATCCACTAATCTCAAGGTTTCCAAGTACACACGGTTACAACCCACGCAACCTATGCTACTCAACCTTAGGTGGATCCTCGCACACAATCAGAACAGGCTCTGACTTGTGTCAGCACACCCTCTACTGATATCTATCTAGAATAGCTACTGCCCCCTCAAAACTCAGCCTATTCTAAACAATACTCAGATTCTGCAGAGTTGCTATAGCATTTGCTGTAGCACACAGCTGATATACAAACTGTCCGCGTCGCTCCAAGCCTTCCGCTGAGCAGTTCGAACAATTCCACGAGTGCTGCACACTATGGAATACAACCCCCCACTCAGTGACCTTCTGCCACTAGCAAGCACTGCCGTCCAGACACTCGACCGAGTCACTCACTCATCAGTTCTTCCGCGGCTGCCCTTGATCAACCAACAAGCACTACTGCTCTGAATTGGCTTCCAGATCAAGCTTGGATCAGACTACACAAGTCCTGATCACCCTCTACTTCTGTCACCACAGCTCTGCGCTCACGCTCTGCTCTCGGTGATAATCGAAGACCTCGTCCGCACACCAAAATTACTCTCTCGAAAATCTGTGTGTTCTCGCTTTCAGCTCTCTTCTTCGATCACCCTTCATTGCTCTGAAGGGTCTCCATTATATTGGCGCGTCCACTGCTATCATTATCAGATTGTAGCAGTTCTCCTAGCAACATCAATATTTCCTATTTTCTAGGAGATTTGATTTGATTTGAGATTCAAACCAAATCTCCTACTTCAGCTAGGAATCTCCACTGGAGTATTCTCTACAGCAACTCTGAACCTCCTCTGATGCTCTTCGAAGGACTGCTACGACTTCTTTCCAACACCCAGAATGCTGCTGCACGGACAGACGCTACAGCTCTCCTGCTAAAGCTTCCTCCTGCTATAGCTGCTCTTTGTTCACTGACCTTGTTCACGAAAGCTGGACTCCTGCTACAGCAGCATCTTGTTCAGCTGCTTGTTCACTTGTGCTTGTTTTGTCAAACACTGCCATAACGCATCATCACACACGCCTATCATGCAAATAAAGCACTAAATGCAGAGTAAGATATGAAAAGTCCATGTATAAAGGAACAATGATCTATTCATCAAATGATGGCAGATGTAAAAGAAGACGACAAGAACTAAAGTAAGGAAAAGACTAATCCAATTATCATGAATCTCCCTTATAAGTGTCGGTTGTTGCTCCATGTGATCCTTAGGACTTCTTATCTGAATTTCCTACTCTACTGCTCTTTTCTAGACTCTACAAACTCGATTTGAGGTGCCATGCTCGAATGAAATTCAAGGAGATGAAGTTCCCCTATTTAGCACATCTCAGGCGTCGTTTGGAAAAGTGGGGCATCCTCTTAAAAGCTTAAAAATGGCCATGCATTGCCTGACATAGTGAGGCGTTGCCTTGAAAAGTGGGGCGTCGCTTGAAAATTTTCTATATTTGTCAGACTTTGCCTGGAAAAGTGGGGGCTGGCTTGAAAACCTTTCGTATTTGCTAAACGTCGCCTGAGACCTTCCATATTGGTCAGATATTGCCTAGAGTAGTGACGCGTCGCCAGGCCACTTTCCATATTATGCAGGTGTTGCTTGGAATAGTGAGGCCATGCCGAAACCTGCGTGATCCGTTTTAGCCCTTTTTTGGCTCCTTTTTGCGTCGTTTACATATTTTAGTCCTCAAACTTTTTTCTAAGAGAAAATGTTTAGAGAAACATGAAAGAAGACATCAAACCAAGAAATGTCGCTCAAAAAACGAACAAAATTTCATATTAAAAGGAGCCTAAAAGTGTAAAGAAATTCACTCATTATAACTTCACACGTAGGATTCATTAGACGAACGGTTGCATTTAGCAAATGCAACAAGTCGTTAAACCCCTAGCGCTGCCACGCTTTTTTAGAAAATGGAATGCCCACAAATCCAGAGTGCAGACCAAGCTAAACGATGCATGCACCCGTGGATCATGATGAACGGATAAATGACCTTATATTTATCCGTACTTTCACTTTACTTCTTGTTTGTTCAGTTATTTTTTAAAGTTGTTTAATGTTTTCTTTGTCCATTTTAGGTTTAAAATGTTTATTACATGATATGAAATGGCCCGAAGAAAATCCAGATGAATTTCGATTGATCGAAAGCAAAAACGAGCAAAATTAAGCAAAAGGGAAAAGTGATTCGCCCAAGGCAGATTTAATTCGCCCAGGGGGTGCGCGAATCACATTTATATCGACCAAGTTAGTCGACTCAACCTCTCAACTGCCCGGATCAACCTGACTCGAGGAGAATATTGACCAACGCTTGACCGGATCAAATGAAGGCTTGACCGAATCAAAAGTGATTCGCCCAAGAAGAAGTGTGCTGCCCGGATCAGCTTAACTCGAGAAGGATTTCGACCGATTAACCAAGGCTTGGCCGAATCAATTGAAGGGCTTGACCGAATCAAAAGTGATTCACCCAAGGAGAAGTGACTCTCCCAACCCCAAAACACACTGAGACTTTTATTCGAACACTCTGCACGAATCAACTCATTAAAGCTACCTTGAATAAAAAGTGATTCGGGCACGCGGGTGAATTGGTAAATTTCGAAGAGTATAAATAGAAAGAGATGAAAAATTAGAAGGCCTTTTTTTGCCACAAAAAAACAAAAACCCTAGACGATTTCTCTTGGAGGACTTGAAGAATTATCGAGGATTGGGAGAAGACATCCACAATTGGAGATTCTACATCATCCCTCTACTCAACCCCTACTAGTTTGTCTTTAGTTGGTGAACAATTTCAATTAAAAACTATCTTGTATTGAACTCACCATGAGTGAGTAGTTTGATAGGTTGATTTCTTACCGATTATTCGTTTCATTCGATGATGAATTTTGCTCCTCTCCCGAACTTTTCATTGTGTTTTCATCACTCTGCTCTCATTTCAGGTCAAGTTATATTAAACTGAGGATTTGTAGTTTGTTTGGAGCAAAATAAGGAAAAACACAAAGATTCAAACGAATACAGACTAAATCTAGGCAGATTGACCTATTCGTCATCAAAAGCTTGCCGAGAACATGATTCTTATCCGATTGAGGCGTGCTGTATCTTGTTGGAAAGCTGACTCAAAGGGCTACAACTTTGTAGTTTACAGCAAGACGTAATTCGAAGGTTTAGATGGTCACAAACATAAGAAAAGTCAGCATCACAGTGCTGAGTGAACAGTATTCCGGTTCAAGGAAGAACCTCCGGTTCACTAGTCAAACCGCCGGTTCATTGGTCAAACCGGCGGTTTGGTCTCAGAACCGGTCCCGAAGGCAAAATATCGTGATTCTCTGAAACTGGCCAGTTCGATTAGAAACCGGCGGTTTGTGGCCTGAACCGGCGGTTTAAACATTGGAACCGCCGGTTTGGAAGCAAACCGGGCCGCAAATTAATTCCGAAAATCAGCCCAATTAACTTTCAGTATAAATAGGAATCGAGGGCTCGTTTACAAGGGTTGGACGATTTTGGAGAACGAAGGCAAGAGAGAAGAGGATAGCTTGGAGTGAAGATCGTCGTCACGGGTTCTTCGTTCTTTATTCTCTTCATTTTTGTATTGGTAGTAATCCCGATGAGTATCGAGTAGTCTATTTAGTTCTGGGATCCTACGGATCCCATGCCTGTAACCTGATTTCATGTGATTTGTACAAACACCAGTTTTAATCTAATGCAAGTTTATGTTTTCAAGTCTATTATGCTTCATTCTATTGTTTTACCATTATTGATCATTGATTGGGATGACTGCATGTTAGAACGAACCTAGGTTAGATGCCAAACAGATGAATGGGTCTAAGCCAGTTAACTGGAACAAATAGGATTGATGTCGAGACATGGTAGCTATATTGTTAGTACATGAATCGATAAGAGAGTTGATGTATTTTGTCTGGAAACCTTTGGGTCTAATAAATCGAAACTGTTGATAATCCGTGATTGGGCGGCGTTCTGCAGTGTAGATTAATTCAGGTTATGATCCGTGAATGGGCGGCTCATCTGATGTCAGTTTAGGTTATTTCTAAAGCTATTTTGCATAACTATATGGTGTGACTGATTGCATGAATCGTGTTCCGAGCATGGGTGAATTTCGATCTTGGAATTATTTTCTCTGATCGAATTAACCGTTAGTATTTAGGATATTTAGGACAGCTTGGAATATTTAGAACTAAACTCAGAATTTTGATTAGGAGTAGCTGAACATATTGTTTGCTAGCTAGTATATACACACGCCTGTTCCTAGGATCGACCCTTGGCTTACCAAGGTCTATAAATTATTTTTGACTACAATTTGACCCCTGAAACTTATATCTGACATCTATAAAGGGTTAAAAATACGCATTGTCATAGTCCCATAGTAGTTGAGATCCTTATGGATCCCATAGGTTAGAATGTAACGCAAAACATTCAATTTTATTATGAATGAGGTTTTTGGATTGAAAATTCTCATGCTTTATCTTCATGTTAATTTTGTACACACCAAGTGTTTGACGAAAAGCATGAATGAGTATGAATTAATGAAACACCTAAGGATGGAATGAGAATTGAACTTTGGACGTTTAGAAGATCTAGCATGTTTATTTTAGATAGCGTTTGTGCGCGAGAGTGACATTCGCATTCTATTAAGCTAAGTATAGAGCAGACTTGAGTGAACTATCAATAGGGCGAGAGGTTGAGATTAGGAGACTTTTGTTCTACACGGTTCAATAGAGCGAAAGTTTGAGAACTGTGTCCCTTTGATATCATTCTCATTCAAGAGAAGGAGCGAGAGTTGAATCTAGAGTGCGTGATACTTTAGCCTAGAATTATCAATCAAATAACCTTGTGCATGTATTGCTGTTTTATGTTGCTAATCGCATGATCTAGGGGTGAAGTAGGATTCCGACTATGTTTTCTTTATTGCTTTCTTTCAACCCAAATTCGAACTTGTCTTTAGTATTTACTAGATATACCTAGCCTAGAGGAAAAAACTCCAATTTTTATTTAGTAGACTCGCGTTAAGCATTACTAGTTAGCTTTAGACTAATCTAGGCTTTTCTGTTGGGTTAGACCCGAGGTCACTCGGTTTATAAATATTATTTGTGTACCGTGATTGGACTAGTATTTTTACTTCCACAATTTTGGCAACGTCAAAATGGCGCCGTTACCAGGGATTAGCCATTAGACTAGTTTGCTTTTTAATATTACTTTAGTTAGTCTACTACATTTTTTCTTTATTTTGTTGATCGTGATTGCGTGTTTGCGTGCTATTCTTGCCTTAAATTAAGTCGACACTTATTGACGCTTTCTTCGATTGCTTGGTAGGTGTTTGAATGGAAACTAGAGCGCGCATGAAAAAGGCACAAGAAGAAGCTTCCACATCATACACAAGATTTTGATACTCCTCCTCAAATTCAAGTTAATCAACCACCATAAAGAATTTTGGATCAACCGAACCCGAGGAGGTTAGGGAATGCTATTTGTCCGCAAGAGGACAACGAAAGACCAGTTGTGGAATATACTACCCCAACCATCGGACATTATGGATCACCCATATACTTAGAAGAGGGTGACGATAAAGAATTCGTGTTAAAGTCGGCGCATGGTGGCCGCAAATCAATTCGAAGGGTATGAAAACCCTAATGCGCATTTGGCGCATTTCACAAAATTATGCCGCACCTACAAAGTGTAGGGGGCCAAACTGGAGGCCATTTATGTGAAAATGTTTCTGTTCTCGCTAAGCGAAAAAGCCAAGGATTGGCTAATGAGTCACGACCCAAACGTTTCCGCACTTGGGAAGAACTCGCCCAACCGTTTCTTATTCAATTCTTCCCGCCGGCAAAGACTAAGAAAATCCGGAACAGAATATGCCAGTTTACGCAACAAGATGATGAGAATTTTTACGAGGCATATGAGCGCTGATGGATTATATCGGTCATGTATTACAGAGGATGATCAGAAAGGGATTCTACGAAGATGCCACTCTTCCCCATATGGTGGACATGGTTCGAGCTCCAAAAATGCCGCGAAGGTTTTACAATGCAGGTTTTATTGGCCTACGTTGTCTAAGGACGCGTATGAATTTGTGAAGTCTTGTGACTCATGCCAACGCACGGGAAATATATCAAAGCGTGATGAGATGCCGTAGAAGGAAATGCATTAAGAGTTATTTGAAAATGCATGCTTAATGTTTTTGATAAACATTAATCAAAAAGGGTTGTTCTAAATCAATTTGTATCATTAATAGAACCATTCTTTGCTTTTGTCACTTGTCGTCAACCACTCAAACCCCTCTTTTAATATTTCATTTCTTTATGCTAAATCTAATGGAATCAATTCCCTAGGATCAACTTATGTGTGCCACTTCTCTAATGTTGATTTAGAGTAATTAATTTAATACGTATAACGACGCGTGCCACTTTCATCGTCAGATTTTATCGAATTATTAAATTTCTAGAAAAATATAAGTGTATATATGTTAAAATTTATTTGCACAAAACGATACACATGGTTCCATATGGCCATAATTTATTACTTGAACATTTTTAGAAGTGACTCATTGAGGACTTAACAATGTTGAGTTTCAAACTTCCATTGGTGAGAGAGCTCTTTCTCTAAAGTAATTTTGTAACATGAAAATCTTCTTTTTCCATTTGTCAAAATTTAAAAATAGAAAGAGCCAATTGTAAATGACCCTGAAATGGATTTATTTTAAAAATATTTATAGAAATATATGAAAACCAGAGATTGCTGATATTTCATCAAGGACACTTTTTTGAATAACCCGAACCTCCATAGTAAAAATGGGCACCAAAAATCCCTTCATTTTTGGGTTTTCTTGAAGAGTAGCAATTCTTATTGGTGATCTTTCTTCTGTATTTCAATTTTGCGCTCTTAAAGTTAGGGTTCTCCTCTTTTTGACTGATTGTCAAATTATGGAACATAGCACCTTTCATACACGCTCTTTGTGGAAATACTCCGTTTCCCATTTGCGTCGTTGTATGATAACCGTGGTTCCTTTTATTCAAAATTTGTCCACCCCATGACACATTATATGCACGATTTGATAAATGTGGGAAGAGATGTGCAGGCCAGTATCCAACAAACTCGCCATTTATAACCAAATTCCAATTTCCTAATGTCTGAGATGTAATAGTCAAAAAATGTTTGAAGCTAGTGTAAAACTTACTGTATCGAAATCTTATGTGTAAAACTTATGTAAGAAAAAACTATATACCATTTTTTTCTAACCTTTTGTATTGTTATAAATAGTTTATGCCTTTCAACTCCGTGTCCTGGAGTGGGTAGTAAATAAGCACCAGGCACAATTTTCTGGCTAACTTGAATAAATCCCGGACATTCTAGATTGTAGCATCCATTCACATACCCATCAGCCTTATACAGAATATCAAGAGTAGTTTTAGTCAATAATTTGGCAACAAAGACGAAGTTAAGTAACCTAAATATTTAAATACCATATGAAAGAATTGGTAAACGAACCGTCCAATATACAAATAAGTGGGTTTCAAGATCTCCATATTTTTGTAGATTAACCTGCTAAATTAGAAATTTAACATCATCAGTTCACCATTTAGTAGCCTTGTATTTTTATATTTTTTTCGTAAAATGTTTATGGATTAATGATTTAGTTTAGAGTTTACCATCCATCCTACTTCTATGGTATTTAAAATGTGAGATGGTCCAGCAGAAATCAAAGTTTGAGCTATACTTGCTTCATTATTTTCAATAATTGGCTTCCATACATCCATCATGAACTGGGTTCCGTAATACCTTCCTTCCGGTACTGCCTCAAATACATACTTTTCGGAATAATGCAATCGAAAAGCAGAAAACTATACTTAATTTATATAAGCTATAAAGAGATAAACGTATGACCAAAGAGAATACAGTGATCGATAAATATTACCTCAATAACTCCATTCAGATCTTCATTTGAGACATTTTTTCGATTTTTTCTTTTTTCGGTTTTTGTTATATGTTCTGAATTGACTTCCCCATATCTTCTTATGGGGATTGTTCCTTTAGGACATTCACCACTTTCACGCCATTTTTGATGTAATACAGGTGTTTTATAAGTATTAGATTGAATTTTGATCAAATGTGATGGCCTCATCTGATAGATTTGATAAAATGAAATAATTAAAGAAATAGTTTTTTAAAATAACATGTATGAAGTTAAAGAATACCACTTGAATTTTATGATCTTTAAGGAGCGGATGATTAAATGCAGGTTGCTGATAGATGTCGACGCAATGAATAACATCAAACTTACTCTGTCATCAAATCAAATAAAATATTGGTGAAACAAATACATCTGCAGTGATATGAAACATATGAAAATTTTAGGGTATTTGTAAACAGTTTACATGTATAGTTTTGACTATCCCTTTGAGTGTGGACAATTCTTTTTCTTCAAAATTTAACTCAATGTTGAAAAAGCAAAGAAGAATGAAGATGAATAAAAATATGTTAGCCATATTGGTGGATGAATTAGCGTACAAAGAAATGCCAACTGATTTTATATTAAAATTTAAGTAAATTAAATATTAAAAGTTTCATAAAATTTAAAGATATTGATACCATTTATTTAATATTTGAAATAGAAGATTGATTCTCATAAAAATTAATTTGCGATCAAAACAACGAAAATTAAGTGCTGTATAGCATTAAATAGCATATCAAAGAATTTTCCAACTTATAAAGTGCTGTATTAGTAAGTTAAAATTGTTATATTGATAATTAATTTCTATTCTGTTTTAAAAGTAGTATTAGGCTACAAGTTAAAATAATAAAAAATAATGAAAATATAAATTGAAAAAGTCATAAAACAATACTGATTCCTAGAAAAATTAATTTGCGATGAAAAAATGATAATTAATTTTAAGTTTAACATTAAATAGCATGACATGTCAAAGCGTTTTCCAACTATAAGTTGCTCTATTGGTAATTTAAATTTCTTTATTAATAATTAACTGCTATTATGATTTTAAAAATGTATTAGTCTACATGTTAAAATAATCACAAATTTCATTTGAGTTTAGTTTGATACAAATATCACAATACTAGTCGCATATCATAAATTGCGTAAACATATACTTATTCATAAATAATATATTTATTAGTTATTTTACAAAGAAATAGTCACGATCGAGTGTTTTTAACTGACTTCTTTAAGGGTTCGATTAGACAAGTTTAATTACGAACGGGACTATGAATTGATTTAATTATTTAAGTAAACCAGCCGAATGTAACTAATGGTATTGAATCAGGAATTTATCTACAATAATCCCTCGATAGTAATCATTATTTGCATATGAGTCCTTATAGTTCATTGATTTTACTATTTTCCGAAGTATGTTTTTGTTCAAAGATTGTTACTTCCTTTTCCAAGTAGGTGGCAAATAACAGGGTTGTTAGCCAGATATTTATTATCTTTCTAATCCAAATAAGTGAGTTGTTAGCCGTTCTGTGTTTTTATTCATTTTTATAACAATGTTCATTCAATATTTTTACGGTGCCCCCCAACTTTTGTCATTCTTTTTGATGCCCTTGTTAGTCATTTCTGAAATTATGACGCGCTGCTGGTGAGTTGTATCAACAAGTTGTTATAGCAACCTCTGTGTCACTTTGGGGAACTTCTTTGCTTCGACCGAACCTGAAAGACTCGGCAACTTTAGTTACCCAGTTCAGCAACTATCTACATCTGAGGAGGACTTCTCTCGGTTCTCAAGATTTCACTATCTTGGCTCAAGTACAATGGATTCTAAAACCTAGCTAATTCTAGTTTAACCTCTACATCTAACCTAGTCGAAATCTGTGCTAAATCTAATCACATAGACTAGCTACACAATCTGATCACACTGTCTGCACACTCCAGTAATAAATAGCTACAGCTCTAATCACCCAGACTTAGCCTATACTAATACAGTGTGTAACAAGAAGATGCTATAGCAACTTACTCTGTCAAGTTGCTGTAACTTCTGTCCACGACTGCCCCGCACTCCCTGTAGAGTAGTCGGGCCTCCACGAGTTCTCCTGACTCTAGCGATGCTCCCTCTTGATCAATGACCTACTGTCACTATCTGGGAACTCTGCTTTGATCTTCGACAGTCCGCGATAACTCTTGTCCGCAACTATGTTCCAAAGCAAGTACTTGATCAGTCAACAAGACTACCCTCCAGTTGAAGCTCTTAGATCTACCTTTGATCAAACCTCTCTAGTTTCGACCTTCTCTACCTCATGCACCCACAACTCTTCTAGCCTTTAGCTTTCCGCTCTGTGCTTATGCATATCTCTATGTGGTTCTATGTCGCCGTGTTGCATGTGCTGCACTCCCATATATAGCCGCAGGACAGAACAAGCATAGGAATTCTAATTCCCTTAGGATTCGCAAAACGTCCCAATCAACATAGCACATTGGATCTTCTTTTATATTCTTGCAAGTTTGTTGAGATTTAATTTCCTAAAACAATTTAGAACCTTATCTTCTTCAATCTCTTCCGAAGGCTTGATGAAGACTTCTGATCAACTATGATTGACTGGGAGACTCCCTCACTTGTTGCGATGCTGGCAGCAACTCTTCGGATGCTCTCATTGCTGCTCTATGTTGATCGGCTACGTTGCTCTATCTTTGAGTCTTCATGGTATGCTATAGCAACTATTAGTGATTGACTTCAGACAGTTTGTTCAGCTTCTGTTGCTTCCGGATGGTATAGCATCTTCTTACGGTCTTTTTACCAGGTTCAAAAATTTGCTACTGCTTCTGTCTTCACAGGATGCTATAGCAATTTTAGTTATGTCAGGTTATCATAAGGTGTGTTTTTGTAGTTTTGTCAAAATGGCAAGGGGGAGATTGTTGACGTATGACATCCTTGACAAAACAGCACAAGATTTTGCTACAACACTCCCTGAAGATTTGGAGCTGAAGCACAATTTGGAGACCGACTAAACAGCAACAAGTTACAGCAACAAGGAACCAGAATCTGCTACAGCACTCTATGGACCACAAAAGCTAAGGCAAACTAGGAAACAGACAGAGGACAGAATCTGCTACAGCAAACCGTGTTGATCTGAAGCTAGAGCAGCATGGGAGAGTGTCCTTAAGATGCACGGAGAATGTCCAGAGAGGTGCGGCCTACATCACAGAGGCTCAGGGTGCTCCGCAAACGTCATCAAATGATATGCAGTTGTCAGCACGAGAACAGAAGAGTTGCAGAATGATAAGGTTGCTAAATTCAGATTTAGGCAACCTTATCTCAACAACTTTCCAAGAATCTAGAAGAAGATTCAGATAATCCTATGCTGCACTTCGGATCCTAAGGCAACAAGGTTTCCGTCATTGATGATTGAAGAAGCTATAAGAGGAAGGCAGAGGTAGTTTCTTGAAATAGAGAAGAAGAAATCAAAGCAGAGAATACACACAACTAGAGTTTATAGTAGAAGTCTGACAGAGTTGTGTGGTGCACTGAAGAAATCAGAACTCGGTGAGTTTGGTCTAGTGTTGATCCAAAGAATTCAACTAGAGCGTGGCTCATTGAAGGATCAAACAAAAGCTTCAGAGAGCAACTGCGGACAAACCTGTCGCAGGCTGTTGGAGAGCCGAACATCTCTCTTTGATATTGTCAGGTGGGCATTGATCAAGGGAGAGGAACATCTGAATTGGAAGAATTTAGAGAGAGAGTCTGAGGGCGGCAGTGGGTGCTAGATAAGTTGTCGACTTGAGTTATTGCAACTCGGATACAGAGTGTGCTTTAGCATTCCGTCTACTACACATTGTAATATGGTAGGTTAAGTCTGTGTATCAGATTTGTACCTATTCTTTACTGGAAGTGTGTAAGTAGCACGAAGCGAGTCCGTGTGATCAGACTGCGGGCTAGTTTAGGTGGTTAGACTGAGCAAAAGATTTCGACTAGGTGAAAAGTAGAGCTTAGAGTCCTTTGTACTTTAAACCGTGATAGTGAAGTCTTGAGGATATGGGTGTGATCCTCCCCAGATGTAGGCAAGTTGCCTAACTGGGTGAACAAATTATTTGTGTCTTTCTTATTCTTCCAGAAAAACATATTCTGTAGGAAGATACAGCGAGTGCTACAACAGAAGCTATAACTAAGTTGTAACTCGAAATCAGCAGCGCAGTCAAATTTTAGCTCGACGTTTCAAGCATCCTGAGCTCAAGGCGCCCGATCAAATGGCTCACAAAAGAGTTTAGGGATGTACATCTATAAATATAGGGCATTGAATTACATCCCCTCTTGTGGTACATCCTTAAGGCCTTTTGTGAGCTATTTGATCATTTAATTAAATGAATTATAAATTACCGTGTGCTTGTAGAAAATAGTGAGAAATTTTTATCTTTAGGTGGGTTAAAAGTGATGATGCAGTATGGAAGTCTTTGACAAAACCAGCACAAGTGACCAAGCGGTTGAACAAGCTGTTGCTATAGCCGGAGCTGGTTCAGGAAGCTGTAGCATCTGTTCGTCAGCAACAGCTCGGATCTTCCCGGAAGGAACTTGGCAGTGCATCCATAAGCATCAAGGGAGTTCTTAAATACTCAGAGAGAATATTCCAGTGGAGATTCTCCGATAGCGGAGAAGATTTGTTTATAGAAGATTAGATTTGTCTAATCTCCTACAAATTAGGAGATATTGTTGTTTGGAGGAAATTGCTAAAACTGTGAATGGTGGGACTGGGTGTTCCTATTTAAAGAAGGCTGCTCAGAGCGTCAAAGGTATCGAAGTGAAGAGAGCAAACACGAGAGCGTACACAGAATACGGTGAGAACAGAATTCAAGTGCGAGAGGATCTTCGATCATCACCGAGAGCAGAGCGTGAGCTCAGAGCTGATGCGATTGAAGCAGAGTGTGATCAGGGCTTGCAGAGTCTGATGACAGCTTGATCACGAAGCCAATTCAGAGCACCGGTTGCTTGTTGGTTGATCAAGAGAGGCTGCGGAGGTATTGACGAGTGGACGAACTCGGTCAAGTGACTTGTCGGCTGAACTCACTAGTGACAGTTGGTCACTGAGTGAGGGGGAGTGCTCCAGAGTGTGCAGCGCTCTTGGAGAGGTTCGATCGGCTCAGCAGAAGGCTTGGAGCGACGCGGACAATTTTAGTACCAGCTGTGTGCTACAGCAACCTACAGATAACATTGAATTACTTAGAATAGGCTGAGTCTGTGGGATCAGAGTTGTAGCTATTTTGAATTATTTCAGGTCTTTAGGTGTTCAATACACAAGTCAGAACTTGTTCTGATTGTGTGATTAGTTTAGGCCAGGTAGCATAGGTGTCATGCGTCGAACCGTGTTGTACTGTGGACCTGAGAAGCTAGTGAATTAAGGGTTGGAGTTCAGCCCTTCCCAGACATAGGCTGATTGGCCGAAATGGGTGAACAAACCTTTGTTCCTTGTTCTATATTGCTGCATCAGATTTGGGTGTTTTCAAGAGTGTGTTGTAGCAACTGCTTATACACAATCTGCTACTCAGAGGTACCGCGAATTTCAATTGGTATCAGAGCCGGAGCTCCACATACAGAGTCAAGATCCTGTGTGCCTAGCTGAGAAGAGCAAGACAATGATGGAAGGACAAAGCATAAGCCGCCCTCCACTGCTAGAAGAAAGCAACTATGGCTACTGAAAAGCTAGGATGAAGGCATTTCTTAAGGCTATTAATGAGAAAGTGTGGAAAGTTGTGGTGACAGCAACTTTCCACACTTTCTTGGAAGAAACCTGAAGAGCAGTGGACTGAAGAAGAGGATGCTGCAGCAATTGGCAATTCAAAAGCCTTGAATGCAATCTTTGCTGCTGTGGATGCCAACAACTTCAGATTAATCTCCAATTGTGACATTGCAAAGCAAGCTTGGGAGATCTTGGAAGTTGCTCATGAGGGGACTGACAAAGTGAAGATATCCAGAATGCAGATGATTACTTCACAGTTTGAAGGTCTAAAAATGCAGGAGGAGGAAACCATCACAGAATTCAATGCCAAGCTGTGTGACCTATCAAATGATGCTCATGCTCTTGGAGAACCTATCCCTGATGAAAAGCTAATTAGGAAGGTCTTCAGATCATTGCCATCCAGATTTGACATGAAGGTGACAGCCATTGAGGAAGCTCATAATGTTAGGCACATGAGGCTGGAAGAATTAATTTGGTCTCTCAAGCAGTTTGAGATGAAGCTAGTCAAAGAAGATGCTCCCCTCAAAAGAAAAAAATGTTGGATTAAAAGCTGAAATAGAAGAGAATAAGCCCTCAGCTGATGATCAACTAAGTTTATTGGTAAAAAATCTGGGGAAGTTCTGGAAAAACATGGAAACAAGGTCTGGTCAAACCTCAAACTCTCGAAAACAATCCAGAAGAGGTGGAGGAAATCAGAGAAAAGCCAAAGAACCAGCCAAAGAGGAAGAAGAAAAGAAAGAAGGAAGGAAAGGCATTCAGTGCTGGAACTGTGAAGGATATGGACACAGAGAAGGAGTGTCCTAGCAAGTAGATCACACTACAAGAAAAACTGCTAAAATCAACGGCACGTTCCGTCAGTTTTAGCCTATATCCGTTGGTTATGAGATTAAAAATGAGGAATATTTCCGTTGGTACGCCGTGGGTTATAGGGGCGTAGATTTTATTGGATCTGTTGGTTTTGAAGCTACAGAATTTCTGTTGCTTAAATCGATTGAAAATAATGGAAAAAATCATCAAAAGTAACGATTAATCCGTCGTTTATAATATTTGTGGGTAAATTGTTAATCAAATACATTTACTATTATACCCTTTTTTATTAGCTACGAATTTATGACATTAATTTCAACAATAAATCGGTTGGTTTTATAAGTTGCGCGCAGTTACAATCAAGATAAAATCAACGAATAATTTGTGAGTTTTACCATTTGTTGATTATAAAATAAGTTTACTATTTTGCCCTTTTCTAATTCCTACGAATTTTTGATTTTATTTTCAACAAATATCTGTCGGTTGTAAAATATTGAGTTTCCAACAAACAAAGTTGTGGGTTTTAATGTTTGTCGTTTATATTTATAAAAAATTAAAATTAAAATTAATTTATAAAAAACAATACATTTAATTAATACGAAAGAAGCATTAATATTAAACTTGAACAAAAGTACAAATTGTTCTGAATAGAAGAGGGAAAACGTAAAAAGTGCTAAGTATCAAAGTTTACTAGCTAATCTGTTAATCTACTCCAAATGCATCATCATCGCTAGAACTTGCAACACTTCTCTAGCCATCATTTTGTTTTTCCTGAATTATACAAATAGAAATTAATATACGAATAATGTATCATGGCATATTTAAGTGTGCAATCTGTCAATTTCATGTCATAAAGTAAAAAATTAATATTTATTACCTTAAGCGAATGTTGAATTTTTGAATATATGCTCTCGAATGTCTTTATAACAAGGCGGACGACTTCTGTATTCTCCTTCACTGTATTATTTTCGAAGTTAGAAATGCCCCCATTAGCGGCAACATTTTCAGCCAAACTTCTTACTTCTTCACTTGACACTGAAGCTTCGCTGAGCAATGCATTTGAGTTTGCGTTTTGCAAGGTTTCATTCACAACTTTGAAAAATAGATCCTTCGCAAAACACCCACCACAATTCGAGTGAGTTGGTAATTTAGATCCATGCTTTTGATAATAAGAACCTGTCAATATTTCATTTGTAGGAACACGTGGCACATTAAGAATTCGATTCTTTTTAACCGGTCCAACGGCCTCAGTCCACCACTCAAGAGGTTCTTTTCTTTGCTCATCTCATGTTTGTAGTCGCTCTTGTAATATTTTTTTCATATCGCTCCTGAAAAATATTAGGTAAGTGTCATATTATAAATAAGAAAATGAGAAAAATATAAATGTAATGATTCTGATCTCAGAATCTAGTTTGACAATAAAATGGTTCATAATTCGGGAAAAAACATTAATAAAAGGTCGTGAAAAACTAGTAAAGGCAATGTACAACCTCATGTTGCATCAAATATGAAACTGTGACCAAACTGACAGTAAGCTTACATACAAAATCATTGTAATCTAAATATGAATCAAAAGAATGAAACTTGGTTCATAAGAACAAAAGGTGTTAACAACTTATTTCAGTGAGAAGAACATAAGGTAACATATTAAATACAACATATAAATTAAGAGGAACTGATATGAGGAAATGAAAATAATAATTAAAGATCATACATGGAAGCGAACATCATAAAATACTATGCAGGTTACAAACTTACCGCAACTGCTCTTGCATCAGCTGAAGTAAAAGTTTGGGTGTCTTTGTGTTTATATGTGGCCTCAAAAAGTTGTAAGCGCTAAGGAGATTGACCATTCTGCTCGGTAAGGTCCTACAATGATTTAAAGACAATAAATCATCAGCTAGCAAAGTAAACTATATATGTCTATAAACCGCATGCAGCAGCCATGAAGATTAATTCCTAACCAAGGCATTAATATTAACCACCCCAATCCTAATTACAATAAAAATAAAATCACAAACTCCAATCCACAAAAGAATATGTACATTGTCATATTATCAGCATTCATAGATAAAACCTACAAGTGTACCTTTTTAATTTTAGCATGTGGTGTCGGGCCAGTAGCATGTACCATAACCTTCTTCTTTCGATTTTCTTTGTTAATTTCAGATTTGGAAGCATGTTCTTGTCCTAGAAAATGGCCACAGAGTGAGCTCCAAACTTCATTTGAAAAGTATTCTGGTCTTTGGTCAATTATGGAGGTTCCATATGCTGTAGCTCTATCGAAAGCTTCCTTTTTTGCTTCACTTTTAAGCCCTCGCATCCGATTTTCAATATGAATGATGACGTCTTTATTCCATTGGCTTTCACAAGTTTCATCCTCGTTTTTGTAATACCTCTGTTAAAAACAGTGAGACATACATCAATTAATTTAAAATTTAAAGGTAAACTTGTGATAGAGGTAGAATTTTACCTGAAACTCGTTTAGGACGGTGTCTTTAAATTTGCCCTGAGTTTGTAAATTAGCTTCGAGGTAAGTGAAACATTCAACTGGCCAATGTATCCTCATTATAGTTGACAATGTCCTAGTAGCCGTACAATTCAATATGCTCCATATGGATAAAATAAGTAAAGAAGCCAAGTTAGTGAAAAGTTATTTAAGGAAATTAAAATAAAAAAATACTTACTGTCCTTCAGCTGCTCCAACAGATGGAATTTTGTTCGGTGGAGGAGGGTTTCCATAAACGCCTTTGGAATAATTCCGCCGTTTGCGTTTACTGCTTCCACCAACTTCCATTCCGTCAACCTGATTTTCAATGTTAGTGGTATGAGTACGATTGCTGCGACCTCTTCCACGTCGGGGTGCACCAACAACAATAGCTATCACGGTAAGGAGAGCAAAAAACACCAATAACCCACCAATTGATTCCTTCACATATAAAACAGATCTTTACTTTCGAACGTCACATATCAACATTTCGCATATAAATTGACTGAATTACTTAGTGACTTACTATAAGGCGCACCATTGTTATTTGAAGGGATCCCTGGAAGAGCGAGTGACGTGAAAATTCTGCACATATTTAAGGAATCAACAAATTATATACCTTACAATATACCAACAATTGCAGTTTCAAAAAGCTCATCACTTGAGCAATGATGTTGCTTTTCCCAGTTCAAATGACCTTGTTAATATTAAACCTTAAACCAAATAAATAAAACTCCGAGTACTAAGCCACATCTGTCTGCGCAATTTGATATACGAAATGATAGCTGACAATATTCCTCTTTCTCAGTTCTCCTTAATCTTCCAAATTTCAACTAATTAAAAAAACAAACAAGTTTGTAACCCTTAGTAAGCTGTTTCAATTTCAACATCACATCCATTCGACCTCAGTTAAAATTGAACATCCAGATAACTCCAATTCATTTCCTTAGTTTCATCTTGCTGATATTCATCATAAAATCTAACTTTTTCCAAATCCCCCTTGCTCAATTCCTCCATCTCATAACTGCCTATCACAACTTAAAACAAATCCAATGAAGAACACATCTAAACAACCTAATAATATCATTTCATTCTGACTTATGCACACTATACCTACAACTACTCTGTTTACGTAGAAGTAGCATCAAGTAAATTATCTTTATCCCAGACCCCATGAACCCAGAAAAGCATGCAAGTAAAACTTCACTAACGATTTACAATGAACCGCTCGCTCGTTCGGGGCATCGGGATTCGTGGCATCGCGGACAGTCGTTCCGAACGAAGGACCACAAGCTGGTGCGTGTTCGGAAGAGTGACGCGCAAAGAACTAAAGGAGGGAGCGCCGGAGTAGCAGCTGATTCGGGGCTATGACGGATTCGAGGTTTGTGAAGCGGCAACGGCAAGATGAAGAGTAACGCGACTGTTTTTTTGGGATTAGGGTTTCAAAAGGTTAATGTTTTATCGGGCTCAGTCGGCAATTAGCCCGGCGGGCTTAGGTCGAGCCGGGCCTTTGGACTGACTGGGGCTTAATTTTTTGGATATGCAACAACGAAAAAATTCTAAAAATTAAATTTACAAATTTTATTTCTTACGAAAATTCTTGTAGGTATATGATAGGCAAAATCCACGGATATTAGTAACGACAAATATCTGTTGGAATTAAACATAAAGTAGCAACAGAATTATTTGCAACCATATTTTATGTTGCAAATAGCAAAGTAAAAACTACTCATTATCTAGTTTAGAAAATTAATTATTTACGACCTTTATTTTCTATGAAAGTCTGTGGTATATACGAACAAATACCAACGGTATTTTTATTGACAAATATCTGTTGCTTTTATAAGTAAATAATCGACAGAATTAATTCCCACCATTTTTTGTGGCCTTTACATATATAACCGACAAAATACAATCCGTTGGTTCTGCTTTGTGGATTTTAGCAGTTTTTCTTGTAGTGTCAAGGGTTCTGACAAGAAAAAAAACAAGTCACTAACTGCAAAATGGAGTGACTCTGAGGAAATTGATGAAGAAAATTTTATTGTGTTAGCTAGTGTATCCTCTTATGATTCTGAAGAAGCAACAAAGAATGAGTTCAATTATGGGATTGATGTGTCAGATAGCGAAGATGAGGATGACTCTACACACAACATGTTAGAAAGTCTGGGAGACATCCTATAACAACGTGAGGATGCCCTGAAGGTAAATCAAGAATTAAAAGACAGAGTCGATCAACTGGAAGAAGAGCGGGAGGTGCTGCTTGAAAAACTGTCATCACTCAGTAGACCTGTCAACCTACCGAAGAAAGAAGATTCTGCTACCAAAGACACTGCTGCTAGCACTCCTCTCACAACTGACCCTCAGAAAAATATACTGGATGAAATCCTTTCCTATCAAAGATTTGGAGGAGGAAGAATGGGCCTGGGATATACAGGTGAGGAAACCACTGGTAGAACAGTCTTTGTTAAGCCTATTGAAACAGAGAATATCGAGGATTGTGAAGAGAAAGGTAAGCTCAGCCAGAAGCTGATGA
The DNA here is from genome assembly GCA_963678935.1 of Umbilicus rupestris. Taxonomy (NCBI): domain Eukaryota; kingdom Viridiplantae; phylum Streptophyta; class Magnoliopsida; order Saxifragales; family Crassulaceae; genus Umbilicus; species Umbilicus rupestris. The sequence continues at coordinate 14,836,060 of OY787607.1, read as the reverse complement.
AGGAAAAATTGACTGTCAACCTTAACCAGGAGGTGCTTCAGCAACCGCTGTATCTACCCTCTGTATCAAATGCAAGTCTTCACAGAAGAAGAAGTAATCCACAGGCTTGTGGAAAAGGAAAACGTACTCAAAGAAAACATTTTAGCCTGAAGAACCCTCAGATACGCAGAAGGGTTATCAGAGATGATTTCAGGAAAAGGAAATCGAAGTTCAACAATCACTGTCAGATGTCCTTCATCTAGGCTTATCCTGTAAATCTTCGTCAACAATCAGAACTACAATGGAGAGTCAGAATAATGGGTAAACCAGCGCACTGGAATGGAGCAAGCAAAAGAGAGTCACAGGAAACGCAGGTGTGGAGACCTAAATGTGACAAATGGAAAGACAAGAGAGTTGACTGTCAGAAGCTGTAGAAATAGAGGGTTTAGGGTTTACCCAAGGAATCAAGTATGGATGAAGAAACAACCAGCTAACTCTGACAAGGAATCACCTGACAATGGGGCTAGCATCAGCAAATAAGTGATCCAGTCCCGTGATGCTATAGCAACCAGGGCCTGAAGAAGCTTGTTCAAAACATTTGGTTACTAAAGACAGAAGAGGTCACATGCTGAGCACGTGCTTCTGCAAAAGAAAGAAAATCAGTGGGTAAATCAAATTTCTAGGGCACATTCGGTTGAAGGTTTTCCCAAATCGCACGCAGATCAAATCCTCCCCTACTCGAACTCCTGCAAATTGCTAAGAATGGTGAAGACTCGCGGACTGAAGAAGAACCTGGCAGCTGTACGACAAGGCAGAACTGAAAGGAGGTCTAAGTTTCGTAGTGAAGCGCCTGCTCATCGACTAGACTTGGTGGTCTAGGAACCCGCACCTCTCCCTGTGTCGCACAATGCTCCCTCTCCACAAGGAGGAACTCCACAGAAAAGGAGACGACTGGTCCATGACAGGGAGCCTGCAACCAGCGCAGCAGTGGTGACTGAAGAGGCAGTGCTCGAAGAAGGCTCAAGGGGAGTACAAGCTGCAGAGGTTACTACAGCCGGGTAAATGGTTGAAGAGTCCTGCAGAACCCTTGTCACGTCCCCTGGCATAGAAGGAGAAGGTGAGGAGGTTGACGCAGATCTTCTTAAACAAGAAATTGCTGCAGCACATCTTCCTCCATCTTCTAACGAAGGAAAAGCTTTAATCATCATCCCTGATTCCTGCAGTGAAGAAGAGGAGTCTAGTGAAGAGGATGTTGTAGGTGAACCTTCCGAGAGAAGACATGTTCTGGCTGACACTGTTGCAGTCACTATAGGGGGAGTTTGGTTCAGAAACAGGCATGCCTCTCAATCATGGTGCTCTATGGAGAGAAAGCACATTGTTACAGAGAAGAGACTGGACCTGGACAAATACAAATTTGCAGCTATCATCCAGCTCCTGACTGAGGTAAACCTACTCAAGTCCCTGACTTACCCTTACAGATTCAATATATCACTAGTTAGGGAATTCATAGTCAGCATGGAAGAAAAATTTGGTGAAGAAGAAGGAGATGATTTTGGGAAGAGTTGGGTGCGGGGTAAGAAGGTAGTAATCACCCTGAGAAGATAGATGAATTTCTATAAATAGACAGTGATGCCAGAGAGCCTACTAATGTCAAGCAAGAGGTGTTGGTCAAGGTTCTCACGAGAGGAGTGTGCATGTCTCGGGTTGACCAAATCTCAGTGCTGCGGAACTCACCTCCAAAAATGCCCTGATGTACAATTTGGGCATTAGGAACTGGATCCCTAACTCTCATAGGGGAAAGGTTAGCAGATCCTTTGCTAACCTTTTACACTCGATTGGGAAAAGGAGAAGAATCAGCTTGGGTAGTGTGATGTTTCCCCAACTTGCTGCTCATGCTGGCAGTGCTTCCTCATTTATGGAATGATGGTCTCTCAGCATCTAGAATTAGGAGAGATTATTGAAGGATTGTCCCAAGAGCTGCAGGTTTTTACAGTAGATCACAAGCTCTTCAAAGGGAAGCACGCAATTGACATTGCCCAAGAAGACCCGCTTCTGATTGCCCCTTCTGATCCACCTTCTAATGAGGAAGCTTTTCCCTCGCCCCTGCAATTCAAGCAGCTCTCCATGCAAGGATCGTGAACCACCTGAAGACAGAGCTATACATGCTGGACACTGAAGCCAAACGAAGGGATGCCAGACGTGCTAAAATCAGAAGCCTGCTCAAGGACTTGGAATATCCGAAGGAGCAAGGGCCTGCTCCAGGGCCGTGAGCATTTGTGTCAAAAAGGGGGAGGGTAAATGAAGGCCAGATGAACTGAACTCTCTAGATGTTTTTTATTGAAGCCCTGCTTCGCTAAGCTAAGGCCAAGTGTGGCCACAACTTACGTTTACTTTGAAACAGTTATTAAATTGTTTAATATTTATTTTTCGAGGAAGATTTCATCTGTGGCCAAGGGTTTTGTTAAAATGCCAAGGGGGACTGATGATGCAGTATGGCAGTCTTTGACAAAACCAGCACAAGTGAACAAGCGGCTGAACAAGCTGTTGCTATAGCCGGAGCTGGTTCAGGAAGCTGTAGCATCTGTTCATCAGCAGCAGCTCGAATCCTCACGGAAGGAGCATGGCAGTGCATCCGTAAGCATCAAGGGAGTTCCTAAATACTCAGAGAGAATATTCCAGTGGAGATTCCCAGATAGCGGAGACGATTTATTTGTAAAAGATTAGATTTGCAAATCTAATCTCCTACAAATTAAGAGATATCGTTGTTTGGAGGAAATTGCTAAAACTGTGAATGGTGGGACTGGGTGCCCTATTTAAAGGAGGCTGCTCAGAGCGTCAAAGGTATCGAAGTGAAGAGAGCAAACACGAGAGCGTACACAAAATACGGTGAGAACAGAATTCAAGTGCGAGAGGATCTTTGATCATCACCGAGAGTAGAGCGTGAGTGCAGAGCTGAGGTGATTGAAGTAGAGTGTGATCAGGGCTTGCAGAGTCTGATGACAGCTTGATCAGGAAGCCAATTCAGAGCAGCAGTTGCTTTTTGGTTGATCAAGGGAGGCCGCGGAGGTATTGACGAGTGGACGAACTCGTTCAAGTGACTTGTCGGCTAAACTCAATAGTGACAGGTGGTCAATGAGTGAGGGGGAGTGCTCCAGAGTGTGCAGCGCTCGTGGAGTGGTTCGATCGGCTCAGCAGAAGGCTTGGAGCGATGCAGACAATTTTGCTATCAGCTTTGTGCTACAGCAGGTGCTATAGAAACCTGCAGATAATATTGAATTACTTAGAATAGGCTGAGTTGTGGGATCAGAGTTGTAGCTATTCTGAATTATTTCAAGTCTGTAGGTGTGCAATACACAAGTCAGAGCTTATTCTGATTGTGTGACTAGTTTAGGTCAGGTAGCATAGGTGTCATGCGTCGAACCGTGTTGTACTGTGGACCTGAGAAGCTAGTGAATTAAGGGTTGGAGTTCAGCCCTTCCCAGACGTAGGCTGATTGGCCGAACTGGGTGAACAGACCTTTGTTCCTTGTTCTATCTTGCTGCATCAGATTTGGGTGTTCAAGAGTGTGCTGTAGCAACTACTTGTATACAATCTGCTACTCAAAGGTGCTGCGAATTTCAAAAAGGGTATGTTATTTTTTTAGCTTTTGTCGTCTTATGGTTTTTGTCCTTTAGTGCGCAAATGGGTTTTGATATTTTTAATAAATGGGTTTTATTGTTTTGTTAAAGATTGTGGCCTCCTTGACAAAACCTAAGCAGCTTGGTCCAGGAGTTGCTACAGCAAGTGGTAAATCAAGTAGCTTATACAACCTAAAGACAATGACGGAACAAACTGAAGACAGTCAGCAGCTGGTCAATGGTTTCTAATATGAGGAAGTTCCCTAAATTGTTTTAGGAAAGAACTGTTACAACAGAATTGCCAAACGTTCAATGAAGAGCGTGAAGAATATTTAGAAAGGGATCTAGGAAGTTTCCTAAACGATTTTAGGAAATAGTTGCATTAACAAAATTACATAACAACCGGCGAAGATCTTGAAGAAGATTCGGTCGGTTGAAAAGTTGTCAGGAAGTGTTCCTAAATCTAATAAATCCTGGTCGGACAAAGATTTCCATAATTTAGCATAGGCTGCCAGGAATATAAGGACAACATCTCTAAGAGTAGAAAAGCATGAAGAAAGAGAGAAAAGAAAGGACTATAAGCATAGAGCGAAGAGCGACAGTGCGATCATTGAAAAAGCCTGAGAGATCACGATTGGATGAGTGTGATTGAAGCTTGATCATTGTGTTCAACTGAAGAGGATTCTCGTTGAAGATCAAGTACATATCCTTTGAAAAATCGTCACCGTTGAGCTAAACACGGACGATCAATGTGTTAATCAACATTCTTATACGCTGAGAGGAGGTCACCGATCAGGGGGGAGCGTTATCGAAGTTGAGTGAATTCGTGGAGGTCTGACTAAGTGTCTAGAAGAGCTTGGAGATTCTGGGACATGTGCTACGGAAAGGTAGCTTGATTGAGTAAGTTGTTATAGCATCCTGTCATATAATGAGTTGAGTTGTTAACATAGTAGGCTGGTCAGTGTGATTAGACTGGGCAGAGATTCTAGCTAGGTTAGAAGTAGAGGTTGTTCTAGCAGCTGCTGAGAACTGGTACATGTGTATTTAGACCAGTAATAGTAAAATCCTAGAGACTGAAGAGAATCCCCTCAGACGTAGGCTGTAGCCGAACCGGTTGCCCAAAATGCGTTGTACTTTAAGTATTGTCTTAGCTACATTATCCCACGATCGTCACAATCAGTTGGTATAGCAGCCTGATTGACCTAGACACTAGCAACACATCAATTTCAGTTTTATTTTGACTTATTTAAAGTGCATTGGATTTTATGGATTTTTATTTATTTTTTAAGTGCATTGATACAATATATGCATAGCTAACGTCCATTCCTAAAGTGCATTGCTATATACATATACTCAAATAAACTTGGAAAAATTCAACGTACTACCATAATGCATGTCTACATACACTAGCAAAGTGCATTGCTACACCACTATCAAAGTAAGGGGCGCTCAATTGAGTCCCCTTTATAAAGTACATCCCTATGGTACTTTTAGGACCATTTATGTACTTTGATCTAATGGCTATGGAGCTGCCATATGTCCCACTGATTGCTTTTCATAACAGTGTTTAGAACATGAAAAAGAGGTAAATTGGTAATTTGTGCACTTTTCCTGCTAAACCCGTCAGTCATCTCCTAATTTTCTTTTACTCGTTGTACCTCCACACTTTGCGCTTACAAACCAACTCTGCACTTCATCTACCGTTCCGACTATGAATCCGTCTAAACACTAATACCAATCCATCTACCTTTTCCACTCTCTGCAACTTTTACATCAACTCTCTCCAATGTCGAAATCAGTTTGTTCTATGCATATTCAATCGACTCTTACACTTTGTGAACGAAGTAAATAGTTTAACCTTCTACAACCTTTTTATTACTCACCCTCCACATTTATGTACTTCTGCTACTCGGAAAACATTCACCCTTTGATCAAAATCATACTTTTGATAGGTAAATGATATGCACTTTATGTTAGTGGATAATACCAATATGTGTCTAGGGTATGAGTACAAGTAAATACATTTAGGATTCGTTCTAGGGTATGATATGGTAAAAAGAAATTGCTTGATGTATGATGAGCGGACAAATAACTTTATGTTTCTCCGTAATTTCACTTTACTTCTTGTTTGTTCCGTTATTTTATAAAGTCAGTTGATGTTTTCTTTGTCCATTTCAGGTTGAAAATGTGTACTACATGATATGAAGTGGTCCGAAAAAGTTTCGGGTGAATTCTAGTCGATCGAGAGCAAAAGAGAGCAAAATCAAGCAAAAGGTACATTTGATTCGCCCAGGCTAGTATGATTCGTCGAGACTGATTGACCTATTCATTTTCGAAGGCTCGCCGTGCACATAATTTTTATCCGATTGAGACGTGCAATATTTTGTTGGAAAGCTAACTCAAAAGGCTACAACTTCATAGTTTACATCAAGACGTAATTCGAAGGTCTAAAGGGTCAAAACAGGCAAGATGCTAGCACTACAAAGTTGATTCTCCCAAAGAGGAATTCAAGCTAGGCCGAATCACTTTTGATTCGGCCAAAGAAAAGTGATTCGCCCAAGAAGAAATTGATTCGCCCAGCTTTATTATATCACTGACATTATGATTCGGTCGAATCAAATTATGGGGCTGCCCGAGTCACTTTATTCTGGTCGAATTCGCCTAAAGATCAAATCTGGGCAGATTGACCTGTTCATCATTGAAGGCTTGTCGAGCGCGCGATTCTTATCCGATTGAGGCGTGCCATACCTTATTGGAAAACTAATTCAAAGATCTACAACTTCCTAGTTTACATCAAGACGTGAATCGAAGGATTAAAGGGTCAAAAAAATGAGTTTCTAACGCTTCAGAAGTGACCCGCCCAAGCAGTGGGCGAATCAAAAGTGACTCGGCCAAGGAGAAGGATTTCATCTCATGGACCAAGGTTTGACCGAATCAAATAAGGGTTGACCGAATCAAAAAGTGATTCGGGCAAGGAAAAGTGATTTGGCCAGCCCGAAGCAGCTCTGAGTGTTTGATTCAGACACTTTGTTCGAATCAACTCAACAAGCCTTGCCTGAATCAAAAGTGATTCGGGCACGGCGGGTAAGTATAAATAGAAAAGAGATGGGAAATATTAAAGAGAGCCTTGGGGTGCCTCCGGCGCCTAGGGTTCCTCTCATGGGAGGAAACTTTAAATCGAAAACTTGGAGAATTGTCAAAGATTCGGAGAAGACACACAACAATTGAAGATTCTACACCAACCCTTTACTCATTCCCTACTTCTCTACTACTCTACTTTTTCTTGTTATTCAATTTCATTATGTCTTGTTTCAAATTCACCATGAGTGAGTAGTTGTTTAGTAGTAAGAGTCCTTATGGATCCCTTAGGTTAGATTGTAATGCAAAACATGTTCTTTATGTATATGAGTGAAGTTTGATTGAAAATTCTTATGCTTGTTCTTCATGTTAATTCTATGCACACCAAGTTTTTGACGAAACGCATGAATGAGTATGAATTGATAAAACACCTAGGGATGGAATGAGAATTGAACTTAGGTTGTTTAGAAGATCAAGCATGATTATTTTAGATAGCTTTTGTGTGCGAGAGTGACATTGACAATTTCTTAGGCTAAGCATAGAGCGGACTTTAGTTAACTATCAATAGACCGAGAGGTTGAGATTATGAGACTTTTGTTCTCCACGATTCAATACAGCGAGAGTTTGAGAATTGTGTCACTTAGGTATCATTCCCATTCTAGAGAAAGAGCGAGAGTTGAATTTAGAATGCATGATACTTTAGCCTAGAATAATCAATCAAATTAACTCATGAATATATTTTTGTTTTGTATTGCTAATCGCATGACCTAAGAGTGAAGTAGGATTCCGAATACGTTTTCTTTATTACTTTTTTTCGAAATAAATTTGAATTTGTCTTTAGTAATCACTAGAGATACCTCTCATAGAGGTAAAATCCCCTTTTTATTTAGAAGACTCGCATTAGGCATTACTAGCTAGCTTTAGACTAATCTAGACTTTTCTCTTGGGTTCGTCTCTAGATCACTTGGATTATAAATATTGTTTGAATACCATGATTGGACTAGTATTTACCACACAATTACCACCACGTTCAATGTATGATATTCAGTAAATACATTGGATATTTAATGAAGATTTTACATTTAGGGTTATTTTTCCCTCACTGCACTTATATACTATGATTTGATGCTTCCGCTATTGGCTATATATTGGGATTTCAGGTTTAACCTGCACTTTTATACTGGGGTTAAGTTTAACTTATATACTGAGATTTGGTTCTTGCATTATCGGGTTTAAGTTCTTTCCCATTTGAATAAAGTGTATCAGATGTTTGAGATTGTTCATGCCAAGTAATTTTCTGTGATATATGATATTCAAAAATTGCAATAAGGTGCACTGGTAGTTAGGGTTATGCTTACCCTATTTGATGAAGTGCAGTATGGGTTAAGTGCATTCAAGTGCATTGGCTTTGTCAGTTATTCATAAAAAGCATTGATGTTTTTATAGGATCAAAGAAAAGAAAACCCAACACAATAAATTACAACCATCCAGAGAGCGACAATGATTTTGTAGCTCCTCCAAAAATAGAAAGAATTCGTCCTCCAAAAACTAAAGTGGTAGATGAGGAGAAACAAAAAAACCGAGTAAGCAAGGCACTGGTAAGTGCATTTGTAAGCCATGAATTTGAAGGCAAACACATAAAAACCAAAAACTCCATAAACTCTAGTAATAGATATTTTGTGTTACCTTTTTTCATTTTTGCACTTTAATCCTTTTGTACTTTTATCCTTTTTTGATGAGTTTTGATTTTTGAGAAATGGATTTAGATATTTTAAAGGATTTTGAGTTGTTTTGGTTGGGTGGATTCAACTAGTAGGTTTTGGTTTTTGAAAAATAGTTTTAAAGAAAGTGCATTGGATTGTAAATAGAGTGCATTGGTACCAATCACAATCTCTCACATGAAAGCGCATCATTTGTAAATAAAGTGCATAGGTTCAATTCATTAAAACTTTCATATGAAAGTGCATTGAATCTCAAATGGTTCAAAAATTTAAAGTGCATTGATACATATATGTTCTAATTTTAAAACTAAAAATGCAATCTTATATGTATGCTAAATGCTGAAAAAGCTAAAGTACATTGTTATATGTTTGACTTTTTTTATAGATATTAAAGTTCACTTTATATTTTTGTTAAAAATGAATTGATGAAAATAGCATTATTCATAGTAGGACACATGCCACATGTGGGTTGGATAGAAATAATGAAAGAGATATTTGGGAAAGAGAAAACAATGGTTAAAGAGAGAAAGCTTTATGAGTAAAAAGTCAAATGTACTTATTTCAAAAGTAATAGTAAGTCACATGTGGCGTATTGTGAGTCCTTTGATCAAGTGATTAGTAAAAGGCCTTAAAAATGCACATTTTTGAGGGGTCCAAATAAAATGCATTAGTACTATTCAAGAAAGTGCATTGACTCTCAAATGTTAAAAAAATCTAAAGTGCATGCTACATGTATGTTCGAATGCTCTAAAATTTAAACTGCATTGCTTTACGTATGTCTAAAGGCTAAAAAAACCTAGTGCATTGCTACATATGTGAATTTTGGTTGTTGTATATTTAAGAACATTGGGTAGTGGTAAGAAAAATATTAGATAGAAACAAGTTTATGCTTAGTTAGGATGAGGCACAAGTCATATGTGAATTGGATAAAGATAATGAGAGGGAAAAAGAAATGATGTTGATTGGAGAATGGAGAATGGAAAAAAGAAAGATTGAAGAGAGAAAGTTTAGGGATAAAAGTCAAATTTACCCTTTTGGCAGATTTGTTATTTAAAAAGTAGTATTTAATGAGTGGTATGTGGGCTAACGAGAGTCATTTGAGCAAATGGCTCACAAAGGGCCTTATAGATGTAGCTTATTGAGAGGGCCTCATTTGAACGCTCATTTATAAATATATAAGGTGCACTGACGGTGAGACACAATCTTATTAATTGGATAGTATGATCTAAATGTATCTCTAATTGACGTGTGACAATCCAAGGAATTAACTTAATAAATGCAAAAGGGCATAAACGTAGTTATCTACTATATTAATCCTAATTTATTTGGTGTTTATATTTTAAAATCTAGAAATTTACTTAAATATATATATTAACAAATCCATAAAAATGGATATTAACTAATTAAATTAGAAAAAATATATAAAAATCAATAAATATATTTATCATTGCAAATTTGTTTCCCATTTTCAAAACTATTTATTTTATAATTAAATAAATATAAGTTCAACATATTTTTCCATTAAAATATAATAAAATTTTACAAACTAAAAATATAGATTTTAGTATAAAATAAAGTGCATCAACTTGAATAATATTTTAACACTTTAAAATATATAATAATACACATTAAAGTTAAATATTACATTTATATTTAAAATACTTTACGATTAAAAAATAACTAGATTTGATAAACTTATAATTTGGATTTCACTACTATTAATAATTTTAATAAAAATATTTAATCTCTTTATATTTTGGATATATCTTGCTAGATTTCGTGTGTATCTCATCTTGTTAAATCCATGTGTCCCATGGATGTGCGGGCATGTTTTTGGTAAGCGGAGTTTATATCAGTCAAAAGTCAATAATTTGTATCACAATGGCATAGGCTTTTTTGGACAGGTCACATAGTCGAGCATTGAATTCTGTGATGGATTCTTCCTCTAGCATCTTCAAGTGCTCAAACCTTGTGAAGTGATCATCTAGATTCTTAAACTTTTTTCTTTGTCAGTTCCCTCGTGAGGTGTCTCGAGAATATCCCACGCCTGCTTTGCTCGGTCGCAGTTTGAGATCAACCTGAATTTTTTGCATCGACAGCTACAAATATAGCATTCAGAGCTTTAGAGTTACCAGATGCAGCAGCTTCCTCTTCCGCTCTCCATTTGTCCTCTAACTTCTTATGAGTAACCCCTTGTGTATCAATGAACAATGGGAGCGACCATTCAACAATCAGTGCTCTCTAGGCCTTTACATCTAATGCTTTTAGAAAAGCTTTCATCCGTACTTTCTAATATCCATAGTTGCCTCCCTTAAGCAGTGGTGGTCTGCTAGTGCCTCGGTCTTCTTTCATCTTGGCCGTGGCGATTAGCAGTGCTTTCCTGGACCTCACTTAGTGTGTCGAGCGACCGGCTCTGATACCAACTGAAATTGGCACTGCGTAATTGTTGATGAGAGAACCATAGTTCGCTTCATCACCTTGTACCGCTAGGTTGCTGGCGCTTTGCTTCTGCCAAATTTGAAAAACACGAACAAATTTATTCACTCAGTTCGACAATAGCCTATGTCTGGGGAGGACTGCTCTCGGATCTCAAGACTTCACTATCTCAGTTAGAGTACAATGGTTTCCAACAACTCAGCCACCGCTAGTCTAACCACTACTCCTAACCTAGTCGAAATATAAACTCAATCTGTCAACACAAACTAGCCTTCACTATCAACACACTTCACTAATAGATAGCTAACGACCTGATCACACGTACTCAGCCTGTCCTATTAAAATGTGGTACAGGGGATGCTGTAGCAACTTTTTTCGCCAAGTTGCTGACGCTTCTGTCGTCGACTACTCCAAGCACTCCCTGCTGAGTAGTCGGACACTGTGCGCTGCTCCCCCTCGATCAATGACCTCCCATCACTATCAAGAAGCATGCTGGGACAGTCTGCGCAAGCTGCACTGCGCAACTGTCTACCCTTCGTCTGTCAATGAGGCTCCCCTTCCGTCAACTCCCTCGAATAAATATAGGATCACACTACTACAATCCTGATCACTCTTCAGCTCTCACACAACTTGCGCTCCAGCACTCTCTGCTTCCACGCACTCTGATATCTGCTCAGTGTGTGTGTGTTCTCCTCAGTTGATCAATACTATAGCTCTGCCTCTGCACGCCTCTTTATAGTTCCATCAATGACTACTTTTGGAATCCTCGTTTCCCTCGAATTTCTAGACAGCTCGGCACCACTTGAATCTTCTCCTGAATTTCTAGAACTGGATTCCTTATTTAATTATTATTTATCTAATGATAACTCTAAAAAAATCAATTAAATCTATCCTACCAAATCCACATATATCAAAAACTAGCCATATAAAATTTTAATAAAATTAAAAATTAATTAATATATTTTATTAAGTAGATGTATTTCCTATTAGTTATACCTTAAATTCCAAATTCAAAAACTAAATTCAAAATTTATTTAATTTACTATTTTTCTTTACCAATGCACTTTTAATTTTTTATATTATCGCACTATCTTAAAGTGCAATAACGTACTCAATGTTTTTAACATACTTAAAATTTAAATATTTCATATTTTAAATCAACATATTTTAATATAATATACTTTAAAATATGTTCCAATCTTTATTTAATTATGATGAATTATTTTTTTAATTAAATATATTTTTTTATATAGTTATCTTATTGGATTGCGTATATATCTCTTTGTTAGTCAAATAATATTTAATTAACTAAAAATTAACAAAGATAGCAAAACTACCTTTTTTTAATTATTAAATGACTAAATGGTATTTTTTTCTAGGATATTTAAAATTAATGATTACATTTGATCCTACCCTTAATTGATTTCTCATTGTCTACCTGTTTTAAATACAAACTTAAAACAAATCAACACCATTCATTGGCTTTAATAGATGGATGAAATTTATGGGCCAAAACATAATTAATTCAAAGTTCTGGTTTTCTTGTATGTATCAAAAACTTTAAACAGGGTATATTAGCCAGAAAAAATTTAATTTTTGCCCATCTCTTTCATCGTCTTCTCCACCCAATCTTCGCCGATGTCGGAGAAGTTGAACTCATATAAACCATCAGTTTTTCCTTCTCCTTCATATCAGGTTGTTGTTGTTAATTTTGATGCATGCCGGTATATACATGAATCAAATTGATTAAAATTGTTATATTGCTTTCAAACTAATGAATTTTATTAACTTAGCATACATAATTTACAATGTATATTATATAGTAAAGTGATGAAATCAATGACATACTCACCAAGCTGTAACTTTCAAACTGATGATTATAGCTATCCAATCGTTGAATATAACTATCTGCTAAAAAAGATAACAAGTAAATGGTTACACAATATGATATAATATATTAAAACTATATAGATTACTTTAACAGTTCAATATTAGTTTCATTGTAATGTTCATCGACAATTAATTACTATTACTAAGTTCTACAAGTTTTCAATTGTCATGCTCAGGAAAGTCTCTGTCATACTTAGACTAAAAAATTGTCAACTCTTAAAATAAATTACTCTAACAGTTCAATATCATGCTTTTCGATAAAAAATTCAATACTATTAAAATATATGCTCATGTCAGGCTAGTAGTGTTGGTGGTTCGATTCTTTATAATCCTAGACATGCTTCTAGTTTCAATGGTTACTAGATAGGTAGTTGATGAAATAGGCATGGCATGAAGAGACCTAACTAAGCAAGACATCATCAAACATTCAACCAAAATTTAAGCAATAATGGTAGAATCTTAGCTAACTCATGAGGCAAAGAGAACAAATTCAAGTGTAGTCATGTCATGTGAGCATACACATGTGATCCTAAATCATGCAAGGCTAAAAACGAAAAGCATAACCAAGTATAGAAATTAAACTATATGCCAAGGAATACTAAACTATGTGCGATGCAAGTGACTACGTTCCAACTCTACATTTACATATTCTCAATCCCTAAGCATTGCAACCAAAATAAGGAGTAATAAGAAAAGAATACTGTCGTGGGAGAAATTGATGTCATCAACCAAGTCACTCCAGGTCAGCTATCGATGCTCCAAGTCAAGGGTATCTGTCACTTAAGGATCCAAAACGTGAAGAACAATAAGAAAATAGACACATGTACAAAGGTAAGCTGGGTTGCCTCCATCGAGGCCGTCTTTCACAATCGAGGGCTTTATTTCGACAATATTATCCTCTCTGTTGTAGTATTGAGTGGCGGATTTTAGGTCAAGGTCAGTCGACGCCACATAGCAACAGAGCACTCGTACTTGGTGAGGTTGCTCTCTTGCGGGCATCACGACTTCAGTAATATAGGTTCATGCGAGAGGAGAATCAAAAAGCACACTCAAAGTAGGCAATTCAAAGATAATGGATAGGCTCAGTTCATGTAAATACAAGTTTAGTGGTGTGTAAAAAATTAAATCCCCAAAAAGGATACCATTTTATAAAAATTGAAGTTCAAGGTTTTATACTAGGCAAAGCAATTCTTTATTGCTTTCTTTCAACCCAAATTCGAACTTGTCTTTAGTATTTACTAGGGATACCTAGCCTAGAGGAAAAAACTCAGTTTTTATTTAGTAGACTCGCATTAAGCATTACTAGTTAGCTTTGGATTAATCTAGGCTTTTCTCTTGGGTTCGACCCGAGGTCACTCGGTTTATAAATATTATTTGTGTACCGTGATTGAACTAGTATTTTTACTACCACAATTTTGACAACGTCAAAATGGTGCCGTTGCTGGGGATTAACCATTAGACTAGTTTTCTTTTGAGTATTGCTTTAGTTAGTCTACTACATTTTTTTTATTTTGTTGATCGAGATTGCGTGTTTGCTTTTGCTATTCTTGCTTACTTTAAATTAAGTCCACACTTATTGACGCTTTCTTTGATCGCTTGGTAGATGTTTGAATGCAAACTGGAGCGCGCATGAAAAAGGCACAAGAACAAGCTTCCACATCAACACCAAATTTTGATTCTCCTCCTCAAATTCAAGTTGATCAACCAACAATAGAGATTATGGATCAACCACTAGAAATAATTTTGGATCAACCGAACCCGAAGAGGTTAGGAAATGCTATTCGTTCGCAAGAGGACGACAAAAGATCGGTTGGGGAATACATTGCCCCAACCATCGGACATTATGGATCACCCATATACTTGGAAGAGGGTGACGATAAAGAATTCGAGTTAAAGTCGGCGCATGGTGGCCGCAAATTAGTTCGAAGGGTATGGAAACCCAAATGCGCATCTGGCCCATTTTACAGAATTATGCCGCACCTACAAAGTGTAGGGGGTCAAACCGGAGGCCATTTATATGAAAGTGTTTCCGTTCTCGCTAAGCGGAAAAGCCAAGGATTGGCTAATGAGTCACGAGCCAAACAGTTTCCGCTCTTGGGAAGAACTCGCCCAAGCGTTTCTTATTCAATTCTTCCTGCCGGCGGAGACTAAGAAAATCAGGGACAGAATATTCCAGTTTACGCAGCAAGTTGATGAGAATTTTTACGAGGCATATGCGCTGATGGATTATATCGGTCATGTATTACGGAGGATGATCAGAAAGGGATTCTACGAAGATGCCACTCTTCCTCATATGGTGGACATGGTTCGAGCTTCAAAACAGCCGCGAAGGTTCTACAATGCTGGTTTTATTGGCCTACGTTGTCTAAGGATGCGTATGAATTTGTGAAGTCTTGTGACGCATGCCAACGCACGGGAAATATATCAAAGCGTGATGAGATGCCGTAGAAGAAAATTCTTGAGGTTGAAAATTTTGATGTTTGGGGGATAGATTTCATGGGGCCATTCCCATCATCGCACGTGAACTGGTCACCGTCGATTATGTCTTCAAATGGGTGGAGGCAGTCGCTGCTTTTTCTTGCGATGCTAATGTGGTAAAGAAACTTTTCACCATGGTTATATTTCCAAGGTTTGGTGCGCCAAGAACAGTGATCAGTGATAATGGATCGCCCATTAAGGAAAAATAGTTTGAGGCATTGCTCCGAAAATGTGGTGTCTACCACAAGATAGCGACCCCGTATCACCCTCAAACCAGCGGCCAAGTTGAGGTATCTAATCGCGAGATCAAGGCCATACTGGAGAAGATGGTTAGTAGCTCTTGCAAGGATTGGTCATCAAAGCTAGATAAAGCTTAATGGGCTTACCGAGCGGCGTTTAAAAAACCAATTGGTATTTTCCCGTACAGACTTGTGTACCGCAAACCTTGCCATCTCCCTGTGGAACTCGAGTACAAAGCCATGTGCGGTGTAAAAAAACCGAACTTCGACTTGAAGTCAGCGGGGGAGAAGAGACTACTCCAGCTTCACGAGCTTGATGAAATCAGACTTGAATCATACGAAAGTGCCAGAATCTATAAGGAGAAAACCAAACAGTGGCATGACAAGAAAATTCAGAGGAGAACTTTCTCGAATGGAGATAGCGTTTTACTTTTCAAATTCAGACTTAGACTATTTCTGGGAAAGCTGAAATGAAGGTGGTCGGGGCCTTTCAAAGTCGAAAAAGTGTACGAGGATGACCATTTCGAACTGATGAACATAGACGGTGTAACTTTCAAAGTGAATGTCCATAAAATCAAAGCGTACCATGGAGACGAGCAGAGCTTAGAGCTTGGAGCTTAGAGCTCAACGATTCCACTTAATTCCACACTATCGACGCGTGGCACTTGAGAAGGGATCCTCACAAACGACTTCTCAAGTGTGTTTCTTATGAAGAAGGGAATCGGTTACGTCTTAGCAAAAATGTTAAACTAAGCTGGTGAGTATTTGTGCTTTTATTTCTACCTTTTTGTAGTATAGAATCGATTCGGAATTTGGGATCTGTCGTGCACCAAATGTTTGATTATTGGTTTTAGGGCTTTTGTGTTTGAGTGCACTTGAACTACCCCTATGGTTTGGTTATTGATAGAGCCTAGTTATATGCGCTATTTAGATCTTAACACTGTGCTGGTTTGCATTATTTTGTGTACAAGATTACTGGTTTTCGGTATTTTTGTATTTCAGGATAAAACAGGAGCATAAGTCAGATGCGCGCTAACGGGCGCTTTTAAAGAGCGCAATGCACGACCTGCGGAGCTAGCAGCACAAAAGGAGATAGGAGATAGCTGATTCGGACTGCAGTGCGCAAACCAATTGCGCAAAGCGAGTAGCGCAATCAACGTGCGCAGTGAGCCATGTGCAGGATAGAAGAGTTTCTAAATTTTAATCATCATTATCCCTACAAAATCTCCTAGATTTGGGAAGTAGCTAAAATTCTCACGGGCCAAATCTAAGCATTCCTTGGGCTTCAAGACCAGTATATAAAGAGGAGGGAAGCTAGGGTTTGGAGAGGATAGATAGAGAGAGAGATATAGCAGCAGAAACACACGAGCTCAAGAAGCCTGCAGCCGAGATTCTGCACGAACCACCTGCTCCAGCCGAAAATAGCAACCTTCGATTGCGCCGACTTGCTACTTTTCCTTGGCTGCTTTAGTTTTATTTCTATGATGTTTGCTTCTAGCATGTCTAGCTAAACACCTTGTATCGGTTGGGCATGATTCTATGAAGTATTTCCTTTGAGACTTGTGTTTAATGCTTAGTTCGTCTACTTATATTAATTCTATGCACATGGGTGATAATTAGTTGTGCGAATAAGAGAAGCCTTGAATCGCAATCTTATTCTAACTACTCGTTATTGTATGTTAAACTGGTTGATAACTTGACGGTGACAACTAGGATAATCGGCTACTACTGTGATAGGATTCGTAGTTGCTTAGACTAGTTTCAGGAATTAATAGCTCATGGACTTTGATCGGAACATGCGCGCACGTTAGGAAGCCTTGATCGGACACTAACTTAAGTAGAACTGCACTATAGATGTTTAGAGTCGATGATAAGGGATACATTCATAGATGATTGTCTTTACCGATACTTTTCATAGTTAGAGTACTTAATATGTACTGCCTGCACACGTATAGTGCAATTCTGCTTTCACTACTATTCATTCGCGCACCTACGCAACCCAATCACTCACAATCCCCAATTTCGTAAGTTGTAGGTTGCTAGCGAAGAAGAGTCTGCACGCTCCATGTACTAAGTGGAAAAGCAAGGATTAATTTGACGCGTACAACGACGCGCGATCAAATTTTGGCGCCGTTGCCGGGGAGCAACACATATAAGTTTTAACTAGTTCAAGTTTTCTTTTACATTAGTTAGTTATTTCTTTTTTTATTTTGTCGTTGGTGTTTTTGACAGTACGCAATCCTCATCAGCCTGCGCAACCTTGAAACGGTTGCGCTGCACAGATTATAGTTGCGCACCGACAGGGGAAACAACCTAGTTGTCTTGTAATTTCGTTTTCTTTAAGTTTAGAACAGGGCATGGAGAATAATAGTGTCATCGGCGATAACTTAGGGGACAGAACCCCAGAGGGACCTAACAATGCAAGGGCAGATAACCGCGCAGCTCGGTTCAGAGAGGAAGTACAGCACGAAGTTGATGCTCGGATGGCCGCTGAAGCAGTGTACAATGCGCAACCCGCGCAACAGATCGTGCAACACAGAACAGTGGGCGAGATGTCGGCTCCAATCACAGTCAACCAACCTTGGTGCATAGTACGTCCACCCGATGGGCATTTTGAACTACGGAGCCCATTCATTCATCATATGCCTAAGTTTCATGGGATGAACAACGAGAACCCGGTCAAGCATGGGCGTGAATTCCTAGTTATCTGCGAGAACATGAAGACCGATGGGGAGAGTGAAGAAGCGATGAAGCTGAAGGCGTTCCCTTTTTCATTATGTGATACAGCCAGGCATTGGCTGATGAGATTACCAGCAGGATCTATTCGCACATGGGAGCAGCTCCAGAAGAAGTTCTTGGATAAGTTCTACCCCGCAGCTAAGATTGCGCTACTCAGGAGGGAATTGGCAGCGCCCAGGCAGGGCGTAGGAGAGTCACTATCAGAGTACTATGACCGTTTCAGGGAGCTAGAAGCCAACTGCTATAATCATGGCCTGCCCCAAAATGTGCTGATAGAGAATTTCCTGAACGGGCTACAACCGATGGAACTTAGATTATTGAATGCATGCGCAGGCGGTGACATATGTAACATGTACCCGAAGGATGTATGGCAGATGATAGAGGATTCTGCTGGATAGGTGAGGCATCAATTGACGCTCGAGAACAGTCGTGCGCGTGCTGTGCATTAGGTGGATTCCAGTGCTGAAATAAAGCAGATGAAAGCCATGCTACAGAAGCTGATGAGTGCGCAAGGCACGCAACCAGTTGCGCCGAAGGCATGCGAGTTCTGTACGTCCACTGAGCACAAAACCGACCCATGTCCCACACTTTTCGAGGAATCAGGAGATGTAAATGCTCTAGGAGGATGGGACAATAGAGGACCACAGAGGCAGAATCAGCCGCGCTTTGGACTAGCCGCAAATGGATTCAGATGGAGGGAAGACAGCAATCTCCAAAGGCAGCTCGCGGAATATCGCACACCACAGCAGGCGCAGCAAGTATACAACCCACCGCACCGCCGCAATGATGCACCAGCACACAATAACCAGCAACCGCGGCGATCCTTAGAAGACATAGTGGGTTAGTTAGCAGACACTGTGCACAAGAATGATGAAAAGTATGACAAGAGGTTCGAGTCAATTGAGAAGCAGTTGTCGCAGATTGCTACCACGGTTTATGAGCTGAAAAAGAGCGATGGCAACCTACCTTCGCAAGTGATTCAAAACCCTAAGGGAGGAGTTAACGCCGTAACGCTAAGGACTGGGCGCACAGTTGGGACAGCTCTGACCGCGAAGGTGCCCGCGCAGCCAGTTGCGCAACCTCCAGAGCCAGCACAGCCGGATGCGCAACCAGCCGCGCGAGCTACAAACCAACAGGGGGTGGCACCAGGTATGATACAATCAGGAGAAAAGAGTATCAATCGTACTAACGCACCTGCACCTTTTCCTGTGCAGGTACCTTTAGCAAGGAAGGAGGCGTTAGACAAGGAGCTGTATGAATTATTCAGTAAGGTGGAAATAAACATTCCCCTGATTGAGGCAGTTCGGAAGATCCCTAGATACGCCAAGTTCTTGAAGGAGCTGTGCATAAACAAGAGGAGGAAAGGCGAGTGCGCACAAGTAATGCTTAACGCACATGCATCAGCAATTGTGCAACACAAGGTACCATCTAAATGCTGGGATCCAGGTACGTTCACCATACCGTGCACCTTAGGTAAGACCACGGTAAGCAACTGCATCATTGATCTCGGTGCATCTATAAATTTGCTTCCTTACTCCTTGTATGTGTCATTGCACCTTGGTCCATTAAAGCCTACAGGCCTCACCATCCAATTAGCAGATCGGTCATGCAAACAACCGACGGGCATGATAGAGGACGTTCTCGTCCAAGTGGGAGAGCTGGTGTTCCCAGCAGATTTCTACGTCTTGGAGATGGAGGGTGAGCCGAGCAAGGGAAGCACGCAAATCCTACTGGGCAGACCATTTCTAATGACAACGCGTACAAAGATAGACGTGTGGAAAGGTACGCTCACAATGGAGGTAGATGGCGAGGAGATTCACTTTAACATTTTTAAGGGGATGCAGCATCCTCATGAGGACGCCACAGTGCACGCGTTAGATAGTATGGACGACTTGGTTGCGCATGCGT
The DNA here is from genome assembly GCA_963678935.1 of Umbilicus rupestris. Classification (NCBI taxonomy): domain Eukaryota; kingdom Viridiplantae; phylum Streptophyta; class Magnoliopsida; order Saxifragales; family Crassulaceae; genus Umbilicus; species Umbilicus rupestris. The sequence continues at coordinate 14,815,975 of OY787607.1, read as the reverse complement.
AGTGTGCATGCGCAACAGGGGAGCCTGCGCCACTGACACAGAAAGAGATGGAGGCGCATGATGATGAGCTGAGCAGCACAGAACCAGTGTCCAGGTAGGTATATGATCTAGTTAATGTTTCCGCTACTAATAAAATCCTATCCTCTATTGAACAGGCACCCAAAGTTGAGCTGAAGTAATTGCCCGAGCACTTAAAGTACATCTTCCTGGGCAATAAGGACACCCTGCCTGTCATTATAAAGAAAGGATTAGAGGAGGAGCAGGAGGCGCGATTACAGGAGGTGTTGCGCAAGAACCAGCACGCTATAGGATGGAAATTAGCTGACCTGCATGGAGTAAGCCCTGATGTGTGTATGCACAGAATTCTGCTGGAAGATGGTGCCAAACCATCCAGGGAACCTCAGCGCAGACTGAATCCAATTATGATGGAGGTAGTGCAGAAGGAGATCCTGAAGCTGCTTGACGCAGGAGTAATATACCCGATCTCAGACAGTAAGTGGGTAAGTCCAGTGCACGTTGTGCCAAAGAAAAGAGGCATCACAGTGGAGGAAAATGCGCAGGGCGAGCTAGTTCCCAAGCGCATACAGACTGGATGGCGCATGTGTATTGACTACAGGAAGCTAAACGCAGTCACGCGCAAGGATCACTTCCCGTTACCGTTCATGGACCAGATGCTCGACCGTTTGGCAGGGAAACCGTACTTTTGCTTCCTGGACGGTTACTCAGGGTACAATCAGATACCTATAGCTGCGGAGGATCAGGAGAAGACAACCTTTACCTACCCATTCGGTACCTTTGCGTTCCGGTGCATGTCGTTTGGGCTGTGTAATGCGCCAGGTACGTTCCAACGCTTAGTTATGAGCATTTTCTCTGATATGATTGGTTTATGTATAGAGGTATTCATGGATGACTTTACTGTGCATGGTGAGACTTTTGATGCATGTTTGGATAATCTTGATAGGGTCTTAGCGCACTGCATTACGAAGAACCTAGTTCTCAATTATGAAAAATGTCACTTTATGGTATCACATGGAGTAGTACTAGGACATATTATCTCACAGGAAGGAATTAAGGTTGATAAAGAAAAAATAGATCTTATCTCAAATCTGCCTTATTCGACTAATGTGCGCGACGTTAAGTCGTTTCTTGGGCATGCAGGGTTCTACAGGCGTTTTATAAAAGATTTTTCTAAAATATGTATTCCATTGTCTAACCTCTTTCAAAAGGATGTGTGCTTTGAGTTCACTGATGAGTGCAGGAATGCTTTTGATAAGTTGAAGGATGCGCTGACCAGTGCGCCAGTGATGCATGCACCAGACTCGAACTTACCCTTTGAGCTGATGTGTGATGCAAGTGACTACGCCGTAGGCGCAGTATTGGGTCAGCGCGTGGATAAGAGGCCGCACGCTATCTATTATGCGTCGCACACACTGGACACTGCGCAAAGGAACTACACCACGACTGAGAAGGAGCTTCTGGCAATCGTATTTGCGCTGGAGAAGTTCCGCGCATATGTTCTGGGTGCTAGAGTCATTGTCTACACTGACCACGCTGCTAGAGTCATTGCGCTTGATGCGCTGGTTGCTTCTTCTCCAAGAGTTTGATTTAGAGATCAAGGATAAGAAGGGAACGGAAAACACTGTTGCTGATCACCTAAGCAGGATAGTGAAGGAAGAGGAGCTAGGACAGATCACGGAGACATTCCCTGACAAGCACCTGATGGCGCTGAACGGTAAGGTACCATGGTATGCGCATTTTGCAATTTACCTGGTCACAGGTGCGTTTCCCTCTCAGTTCACTAAAGCTCAATGCATGAGGTTAAAACATGAGTCTAAATATTACGTTTGGGATGATCCGTACATGCTTAGAATAGGCCCTGATCAGATTTTGAGGCGATGTGTGCCTGATCATGAGATGAGCTCTGTTTTAAGGTTTTGTCATGCGCACGCGTGCGGAGGACACTTTGGTCCACAGCGCACGAGCAGGAAAATCCTAGATTGCGGTTTTTATTGGCCGCACTTATTTCGTGACTCATATAACCACTGCAGGGCTTGTGACAGGTGTCAGCGCACAGGAAATATATCAACGCGCAACGAGATGCCACAGACGCCAATATTGGTAGACGAAGTATTCGACTTGTGGGGGATTGACTTCATGGGGCCGTTTCCTCCATCTTGTGGATATAAGTACATACTAGTTGCGGTGGATTATGTCTCGAAGTGGGTCGAAGCTAAGGCCACGCGCAAGGATGATGGTAAAATGGTTGTTGAGTTTTTAAGGACTAACATTTTCTGCAGGTACGGGGTGCCTAAGGCAATAATCAGCGACCAGGGGACGCACTTCTGCAACAAAATAGTTGCGCAGGTACTAAAGCATTATGGAGTGTGCCACAAGACGTCCACTGCATACCATCCTCAAACGAATGGCCAGGCCGAGGTTTCCAACAGAGAGATTAAGCGCACTCTGGAGAAAACCGTGAGACCTACGCGCAAAGACTGGAGCCAGCGGCTGGATGATGCACTTTGGGCATACAGGACTGCTCACAAGACACTGATTGGGACTTCACCATTTCGGTTGGTATATGGAAAAGCGTGCCACCTACCGGTTGAGTTGGAACACAAGGCATACTGGGCATTGGGCACTTGCAATCTGAACCTCGACGAGGCTGGTAAGGAGCGCGCATTTGAACAAAGGCACTTGTCGGGAGGTAACTCGACACGTTTTTTTCCACATTTTTATTTTTACACGTTTTTTTTAGGATTTGAATTTTTAGCTAGTTCAGGACATATAAATTTTTGAGTCACGTAGCAATGCACGGGTCAATGCGCAGTTCAGTGCACGGGACAGATGCGCAGGTCAGAGAGTATATAAGGACAGAAACTTAGTATGAGACAGAGTCCGTGGACGAGGAGGCACAAGGGTCTGCGAAGGACTCCAGCTCAGAGGATTTCTAGGGATGCACAGATGGCTCGACGCACATAATTTTGGGTTGTCCTTTCCTTTTGAAGGCTATCACTGGATGTTATTTTCCTATTTTGTGTTGGATATTTTGTGAACTCCTGACCTTATTTCTTTTGCTGCGTTGACTATGTTTTTCATTTTCGTGATGCATTTTACTTTTAATTATTAGTTGTCCTAGTAGCATGCATGAGTGCGCTCTCCGTTGCGCTTGAGCATGAGTCGTGGGGACACGTCTCTGTTTTAGTGTGGGGGGGGGGGGGGGGTTACATTTATATTTCATATTTATCATTGTAGTTTAGCTTAGTTAATGTAGTTAAAGGAAATAGTAGCGGTTGTGCGCTTGCGTGCGGATTGCGCGCACCTTTCGACTTGTTTTGTCTTATTCATCCTACACGCGCTACTATTAACCGTTTTAGTATAATTTTTTTCGATTTTTGTCTTTTTAGTTGGGATATACAGGGGATGTGGAGTTGACAGAAAAAGCTCTAGAGAGGCGGTTAGTCATTTTTACTTCGAGATTAAGATACATGGCTAAAGCGCTAGTGGAGGCCGGTGCTTCGCAACCTTCGGAACAATAGAGCGCGCTCAGCCACGCAGATGCCAAAGGCGAATACCCAAAGCGTGGCGAGGTGGGAAAACAGACCACCTTTCCTCTGGAAGTCGAGTGTAGGAAAGTGGGCGCGGGTGTAAACGCGTGCGCTGACCTGCGCAAGTAGACCAAGGAGAGAGAGCGGGGGGTTGTTCCATAGCTGCTATCCGAAGGCCGAGACTAGAACCGTCCTGGGAATACTAGAAAAGTGGACAAAGCTGTATAAAAGGAAAGAAACCAGCGTGCGCACACAACTGCATATTAGCGCATGCGCAAGTCCAAAAGTAAAAAAAGCATGCGCGATTATCCATGTACCAGAAATCGGAGTAGAGACCGACAACCAGGAGCCTATGGAGAGCTATCTCCCAATCATCCAAATTAAATTGCATCCTGGCTGAGAGGTAACAAATTTCGAAGTTATTATATTAAAATTGTTGAGGGTATGTGCGCGAAGGTGATAGAGCAATGCAGGGTGAACCGATGTGCAGATCATGCATGAGTGTAAGGCTGTGCACTAGACTTCAGAGAGGGTATTGTATCTGTGCTTAAGTACTTGTTCGGGACGAACAAGGGCAAGTGTGGGGGATTTGATAGAGCCTAGTTATATGCGCTATTTAGATCTTAACACTGTGCTGGTTTGCATTATTTTGTGTACAAGATTACTGGTTTTCGGTATTTTTGTATTTCAAGATGAAACAGGAGCATAAGTCAGATGCGCGCTAACGGACGCTTTTAAAGAGCGCAATGCACGACCTGCGGAGCTAGCAGCGCAAAAGGAGATAGGAGATAGCTGATTCGGACTGCAGTGCGCAAACCAACTACGCAAAGCGAGTAGCGCAATCAACGTGCGCAGTGAGCCATGCGCAGGATAGCAGAGTTTCTAAATTTTAATCATCATTATCCCTACAAAATCTCCTAGATTTGGGAAGTAGCTAAGATTCTCATGGGCCAAATCTAAGCATTCCTTGGGCTTCAAGACCAGTATATAAAGAGGAGGGAAGCTAGGGTTTGGAGAGGATAGACAGAGAGAGAGAGAGAGATATAGCAGCAGAAACACACGAGCTCAAGAAGCCTGCCGCCGAGATTCTGCGCAAACCACCTGCGCCAGCGGAAAACAGCAACCTGCGATTGCGCCGACTTGCTACTTTTCCTTGGCTGCTTTAGTTTTACTTATTATTTCTATGATGTTTGCTTCTAGCATGTCTAGCTAAACACCTTGTATCGGTTGGGCATGATTCTATGAAGTATTTCCTTTGAGACTTATGTTTAATGCTTAGTTCGTCTACTTATATTAATTCTATGCACATGGGTGATAATTAGTTATGCGAATAAGAGAAGTCTTGAATTGCAATCTTATTCTAACTGCTCGTTATTGTATGTTAAACTGGTTGATAACTTGACGATGACAACTAGGAGTAACACACTAGGATAATCGGCTACTACTGTGATAGGATTCGTAGTTGCTTAGACTAGTTTCAGGAATTAATAGCTCATGGACTTTGATCGGAACATGCGCGCACGTTAGGAAGCCTTGATCGGACACTAACTTAAGTAGAACTGCACTATAGATGTTTAGAGTCGATGATAAGGGATACATTCATAGAGGATTGTCTTTACCGATACTTTTCATAGTTATAGTACTTAATATCTACTGCCTGCGCACGTATAGTGCAATTCTGCTTTCACTACTGTTCATTCGCGCACCTGCGCAACCCAATCACTCACAACCCCCAATTTCGTAAGTTGTAGGTTGCTAGCGAAGACGAGTCTGCACGCTCCTTGTGGGATCGACCCTGACTTTGCCGCTGTACTAAGTGGAGAATGAAGGATTAATTTGATGCATACAACGACGCGCGATCAGTTTTCTAGAAGTTTTAAGTGTGGGGTAATTCGTTTTGTAGAATCTGGTAAGTTTTGAAGAATTTCGTATAGAGTGCGAGCTGTTAACACACAGCAGTTGATTCGCCATTTGATTCGTGCAGTCTGAAATCTTCATTACCCACTGAGTGTTTGATTCGGGCGAATCACATTTTGGCCACCCCGAAACACTTTTGATTCGGGCAAAGTAAGCGAGTCGAATTTATTCGGTCAAATCTGCACGAACCATGGGAGAATTGTGTCAAATCAATATTGATTCGGGCAAGGGTTCCACGAATTAAATTTGATTCGATGAGTTCAAAATTTTTCATTACCCACTGAGTATCTGATTTGTGCAAGGCCATTCCCTCACTTCCTCGAATCAGTTTCATTCGGGGTTTTAAGTTGACTCATTCGAATATTGTTTCTGTCTCACATCTTCCCCGAACCCTAAACCCTCGCCATCACTCCTTCGTCCGTCGCCGACCGTAGCCAGTATCCGTCCGACCACATCCAGCCACCTACCGCACTACACCCTTGCCCGCCCCGTCCAACCTAGCCGACTCCACTTCCCTGAGTCACCGACCTCTATCCAGAGTCAGTTTCCCGTGCACCAATTATGATCCGGGCGAAACATTCCCAGCCTTTTCGAGTCAGTTTAGCCTCACTAATTTTCAACCAATGGCTCGCACTAACTTGAACTCGGTCGGGAAACCGAGACAGCTACCACCCCGGAGGTTTTCCGCGGCTGAGAAATCAAAAGGACTAGCTAAACCCAAACCCAAACCAAGGCCGAGGTGAGCTGCCACTGCTGGCATTGTCATTCGATCATCTCTTCCGCTGTCTCCAATCAGCGAGACATCCTCATCTTCCTCCAAGGAATCCTGACCAGTGGGGGAATCCTCGCACGCAACCCAGCTTGGCTATAGTTTCGCACGTGAGAGCCAAAAGGCCATGGACACCCTTCCCTTTCAGTGAAGAAATTCAAATAGCCGATGCTCCGATGAAGGCTCTCTTGACGCAAAACAATGGGTATGTAGTCCTCGCGCCGACATACCCGGTTCTTGTCACTCTACATGAGCTTAATGTCATTGATGAAGTTTGTTGTTATCTACGAGCTAGTCAATTTCACTATCTTTTGATGGATGATCTTGGTACTTTTGGAATTCTGCTTGGGTGGACAGGTTTTTCGATTAGATATCAATGATCTCGCGGCCGCTTTTGGGTGCACTGAGTATGGTGAGTACCCAAGATTCCGGGGAGGCCATAGATATGTTTTTTGGAAGCACATTACCTGGCAGGATATTTTCTTCACATCCCCTTAGCTAACATCGATGATTCAGTCTCCGGTTTGGCGGCTGATTCATTGTTTTATAGCGACATCCATTCACATCCACAAGGATGGTGGACGGTATGTAAACACCGCAGATATGTACCTAATGGTACAAATTAATTTCGGGAAGTAGGTTTGCATTGTCCGTGCCTTGACGGTCTAGTTTGAGTCCTATCAGAACGCCGAATACAAGGGGCATGCTCTAGGTGGCGGATCATTTATTATGCTTCTCGCAAAGCACTTGGGCTTTACTTTGGACCATGGCACACCTCTCCCAAAAAAGGTACTCAACCTGGAGAGTCTTCGCAAGATGCATATGATAGACGCATAAATTCCAGAGTTACTAGATAGGTAATTAATGAAATACACATGGCATGAAGAGAGTGTGAATAAGAAAGTAAGATCATAAATTAAAAACTTAGATCAAGGGTAGTCTTGCTATATGCTCATGTCAAGCTTTAATTCTTTATGATCCTAGACATGCTTCTTGTTTCAAGAGTTACTAGATAGGTAGCATGAAGAGAACTAACTAAGTAAGACATCATCAAAATTCAACCAAAATTTAACCAATCATGGTAGAATCTTAGCTAACTGCTGAGGCAAAGAGAACAAATTCAAGTGTAGTCATGACATGTGAGCATACACATGTGATCCTAAATCATGCAAGGCTAAAAAGGAAAAGCATAACTAAGTATAGAAATTGAACTATATGCCAAGGAATACTAAACTATGTGCGATGCAAGTGACTACGTACCAAGTCATCAACCGAAATTGCAACCCTAAGCATTTACATTTACATGTACATTGCAACCAAAATCAGGAGTAATGAGAAAAGAGTACCGTGTGGGGAGAAATTGATGTCATCAACCGAGTCACTCCAGGTCAGCTATCGGTACTCCAAGTCAAGGGTACCTGTCACTTCAGGATCCAAAAAGTGAAGAACAATAAGAATGAAATTTGCAGCGCCCCTGAGTTATTGATAGTGTACAAGCAGTTGCTATAGCAACTCCTTGTTCAGCCGGATCTGGTGCAACAAGAAACAAAACAGTGAACAAAGATTGTTCACCCAGTTCGGTCAATCTGCCTACTTATGGGGAGGACTATACTTCAGTCCTCAATCCACTAGTCTCCAAGGTACTCCGTACAACACATACTCAACTCCGCGAAAATCTATACTACCCGACCTCAACTAGCAACTTGCACAAAATCATAACACCCTCAGATTTGTGTCTCGATCACCTACACATTCGAGTTAATTCATAATAGATAATCCTCTGATCCCACGTACTCAGCCTATTCTAATTAACACAATGTCTTAGTAGGTTTGCTATAGCACACCCTTATGCAGCTAGCTTGTACAGGTTTTGTCCGCTTCGCTCCAAAGCCTTCCGCTGAGCAGCTCGAACTTTATCGTGAGTGCTCCTCACACTGGGATGCTCCCCTTCACTAAGTGACTGCCTGCCACTAGCGAGAATAGGCCTTCTGTGGATTTTCCGAGTTCCTCCACCCGACAACTCTCCTCCCGCCTTCCTTGATCAGCCAACAAGCAAGTCTTGCTCTGAATTGGCCTTCTTCGATCAAGCTCTGATAAGACTCTACAAGTCTTCGATCAGCCTCTACAAGTCTTCGATCAGCCTCTGCACTTAACCACTCAGCTCTTCTCTCATGCTCTGCTCATGGTGGTGATCTGATCGTCCGCACCGCTCTCTGAATTTGATCTTCTCTGTATATCGCTCTGCTCTCTTTCAATATCTGAGGTGCTTGGATTGTGTGTTGGATGGATACTTTGCTACTCTGCCCAGCCTCTTAACTCCATGCTCCATCAATATCAAATTTAGGAAGCCTTCCAAAAAGCTCTCCTATATTCTTGCAAGTTTGTTGAGATTTGATTTCCTAAAACCAATTTTAGAAATCTTATCTTTACCTTGAGTTTGCTGAATTGTTTGTTGCTGCTGGAATTTCCTAAACCAATTAGGAAACAATCTTAGATCTTCTCCTCTTTGTATGAGATTTGATTTCCAAATCAAATCTTAAAGATGTGGCATGGAATCTTCACTGGGGATATTCTGAGAATATTTGGAAGTCTCCCGTTACACTGCTACTTCATATCTGGGCAGATTATTCTTCGTGCTAAAATTGTTGCTCTGCTGCTACAGCTCCTGCTGTAGCAACTGCTTGTACACTAGGCTTGTACACTCTGGCTAGCTTTGCACCAGCTGCTGATGTCTTCACATGGCTAGCTGTATCTTCACGATACTCCACCGACCTATTGCAATGCTGGCAGCAACCCTCCGTACGTTCTTTGGGCTGCTCCAAGTTGATCGGCATGCTATTGACTCTGGGAATCTTATAAGTTGCATTTAGAAAGCTTCCTTTGCTCTTCTCTTCAATTCTGAGCAGCTTGTTCTTCACACGGAAAATTGCTATTTAGGATGCTACAACTCTCTGCTACACAAGTTGTTGTAGCAATGCCTTGTGCACTCTGCTTGTTTACTCTGGAACGCTCTGCACCAGCTGTTGTCTTCACATGCTTGCTGTAGCAGACTCTTGTGCAGCTTGTAGTAGTTTGTCAATGATGCCACATACCTTAACAAAGAAAATAGACACATGTACAAAGGGTGCCTAGTTTAACATCTTGGCAAGATGGGACCGTCTTCATAGAATGTAAAAATGTTAAGCTGGGTTGCCTCCATCAATGCGGTCTTTCACAACCGAGGGCTTTATTTTGACAATGTTATCCTCTCTGTTGTAGTATTGGGTGGCTGATTGCTGGTCAAGGTCGGTTGATGCAGCACAGCGTTCCACCATCATATGAAGTGCTAAATTTCCTACCAAGCTGCTAGTTTGATCGACTCTTTACAATTTAAAGAGGTTCATGCGAGAGGAGAATCAAAGAGCACACTCAAAGTAGACAATTCAAAGATAATGGATAGGCCCAGTTCATGTAAACTCAAGTTCAGTGGTGTGTAAAAAATAAAATCACAAACAAGGATACCATTTTAAAAAAATTCAAGTTCAAGGTTCAATGTTAGGCAAAGCAATTCTGAATCAATATGTGAACGATGGAAAGTTGCTCAACTCATGCAAGGTAAGATGGACACTATCTATCATACAAATAAAGTTCTAAATATAAAGTAAGATATGCAAAATCAATGTATAAATAAATTGAGATTTATTCATCAAATGATGCCAAATGTAAAAGAAGGCAACAAGACCTTAAGTAAGGAAAAGACTAATCGTGTCAAGATGAATTTCCCTTACAAACACTGATCCTTGCTCCTTGTGATATTTTGGACTTCTTGGCTTAGGTTCCTGCTCATCTACTCTTTTGTGGACTCCAAGAGCTGGATTTGAGGTGCCAAATTCCAATGAAAAATTAAGTAGATAAAATTTGGTCCTCAAACCTTCTTTTTAAGTGCAAATGTCCTAGAAACTAGAAAGAAGACGTTAAACCAACATATGACGCTCGGAAACAAGCCGAAATCCATAAGAAATGGAGCCTAAAAATGTAAAGACCTCATCAACCTATAATTCTCTAGCCAAGAGCAAACTTTAAGATGAAGAAGGTCAATCAAATGTTCTAAGCTAGAACTTAGTGTGTACCGCGTGCGAGCATGAAATTAGCTTTGTCCAGAATGAATCAATTTGCACGCTGCGCTCGGGGCTAAGTTTCCCACAAAGCGCGGACACGTCAGTGATGATGTCATCAACGGGCAAACTTTCCAATTATGTGGATTTTTCCATGTGTTTTGATATGCTTCCAAAGACCTGTCAGCATTAGATGATTACTATATAGTAGGAATTCTTAAGAGCAAGTTAAGCCTAAATTACAAAGTAGTCCAAAAAGATAGATTCCTACACGGATTAGAATTGGCTAGCTACAACAATATTTAAGGACCTCTACTTTAGACATAATAATCGAACAAACAACGAATCAAAGCTTAAGCCCTGTTCTTTTGCACTTAAACTTTAAGTAAATAAGTTAAATTAAATTAAATTAAGTAAACTTAAGTCAAGTTAAGTACATTAATTATCTATTGGTATTGTGTTGTTTTTGTGGTGGTGGGTTGTTGTGGTTTTGGAAGTGTTGTGCTAATGGTGATGATATTGTGGTTGTGTGTTGGTGGTAGTATTTTTGTGGTGGTGGTGTGGATGTGTTGTTGTGGGGGTGGTGGTGGTGATAATGTGGTTGTGTGGTGGTTGTGATGTTAAGGTAGTGTGGTGGTAGTGGTCGTGGTCGTGGTAGTGGAGTGGTGGTGCTGGGTTGCAGGGCCGACCCAACCGTGAGGCCCATGAGGCAGCCGCCTCAAGCCTCACGGTTGAGAACGCCACAAAAAGAAAAATTGTCTACTCTCTCTTATGTCCTCTCTCCCGACTTCCGCTTCAGCGGCAACAGCAGTACGACAGTCCATCTCGTAATCTTGGCATCTCTGAATCAGAATATCAGATACCCTCAATCCGCCCCTGTCTAAGAATCTAACGAAGACTATCGATTTCTTTGTTTTTCAATAGGTTTTTGTTTATTGTCTGGTTTGATTTATGAGGCTAAGCATCTAAGGAAGACCTGCTCGGCAGCCTCGGCTAGTCGGCCGCGGTTGCAGGTTGCTCCTCCGCAGTCCGCCCTCAATGGCTGAGCCTCTGGAATCTAGATCTTCCAGGTTCTTTTGTTTCATTTATCATATGTGTGTTGGTTGTTTTTTTGGTGATTTTGTGATAGGATTGTTTAAAAACTAGGTCATTTGGGTAATTGATCATATTGTTGTGTTGGCTGTATTTTTTGGTGATTTTGTGATAGGATTGTTTAACAATTAGGTCATTTGGGTAATTGATCATATTTGTGTGTTGGTTGTATTTTTGGTAATTTTGTGATAGGATTATTTATCAATTGCATATGGCGGGCTTGACAATAGATACGATTCTGGGAAATTTTATGCTTCCAAAACTTTCTATGATCCTGTGAACTGTGAAGATGAGAAAAATTCTTTGGGGTTGGGATGTCGGGTTAATGAATCTGATAGTGAAACTGATTGAATCCAAAGAGGCTGGTCTGGCATTCAAGTAATCTAATCTTATCAACAGCAGTTAAATTTATATTTGAGTCCAAGTATATCAATTCCTTTTTTTCTCTAACAATAGGGCACATCATGAATTAGCAGATTAAGTTAATTAAGTTGAGCACAATGTATGTAATAGTCAACTGAAGCCACGTTATGTATTCTTGGCTATGGGGATGTCGATCCTCATGGGCATCTGATGTCTAATTAGAAGTGCACTTAATTGGTTTTGATTTTAAAAGATATAAGTGCAAGCATTTTCTTGGTTCACCAGATAGCTACTTATATCAACTGCTAATTGATGATTTTGTAGTCTTTTCCTAGGAGTGTTTTACTGAGTAAAAATGGGAAGTAGCTTATTCAATGGCCTATTGAAGAAATTGAAAAATTACGAACGAAAAAGGTGAATTTTAATGGGAAGAAACTTCAAGGTGGATCAATACTTGAAGTGTCTGGCATCACAGCTTCACAGGTATATTTTCCTCTAATTTGTTCCAAGAGTTGTTGTCTTACAGTTTCACTTTGTACTAACTAACTATTCAAATTGATATAAAATTTTTAAACTTTTGAAGGCTGATGTGGAAGTCCCATTCAGCTTACCAAGTTATGATGTACTTTTTGCTTTAAATCGTAGGTATTATTATTTCTCGAACGATTGAATTCGTCATTTAAAAGGCCTCTTTTTTGTGTTTCGTCTCAGGCCACCAAAAATGTTGAGCCGCCCCTAGTGGGCTGTGGTGGTGTGTTGTTGTGGGGGCGGTGGGTTGATGTTGGGTTGTGATGGTGGTAGTGTTTTTCTGATGATGGTTGTTGTGGTGGGGGTGGTGATATTGTGGTTGTGTGGTGGTGGTGATATTGTGGTTGTGTGGTGGTGGTAGTGTTTTGTGGGGGTGGTGGTAGTGTTGTGGTGGTGGTGATGATAATGTGGTTGTGTGGTGGTTGCGATGTTATGGTAGTGGGTGCTGGTGGTGGGTTGTTGTTGTGTTGTGGTGGTGTGGTGTGGTGTTTTTGTGGTGTGGATTGTTGTTGTGTTGTGGTGGTGGTAGTTTTTTGTGGTCGTGGGTTAGTGTGTCGGTGGTGATATTGTGATTGTGATGTTAAGGTAGTGGAGTGGTGGTTGTTGTTGGTGGTGGTGTGAATGATTTGTGGTGGTGGTGGTGTAGTGTTGTGGTGATGAATAGTAATTTAAGTACTTAAGTAAATAACTTCAGTTCAAAAGAACAGGCCTTTAGTCAAAGGAACTAGAGAGACTAATAGCCTAGAGGATTAGAGAAGCCAAACGTAATATTGGCTTGCTTCAAACGACATCATCTCTCTTCTTCTACTCTTTTTTTTACGATGTCTTATAGCCATGGTTAAGCGTAGCTAAATTCTTAGTTTTGCCTTGCAACAAAATCTTGAAACATTATAATTTTAATTTTGCTCTCATTTATATCTCTATGCTTAATTGTATGGAGTTGAATTGCTAGATTAAGTGGTTATGTGAGTATAATGTTTTTATGCTATTCAAATTCTTATAATTAAAACTTACTGGAAACTGTCATAAAAGTCAAGTATTAACAACTAGGCTTAGAATTACCTTTGCCAGAAAATGGTGTATATGAGAACTAAATATATTACTTTTGTTAGAGTATATTAAGAGTTATTTGAAAATGCATGCTTAATGTCTTTGATAAACATTAATCAAAAAGGGTTGTTCTAAATCAATTTGTATCATTAATAGAACCACTCTTTGCTTTTGCCACTTGCCGTCAACCACTCAAACTTCTCTTTTAATATTTTGAAATTCGCAGCGCCTCTGATAAACAGATTTGTGAACAAGCAGTTGCTACAGCACACTCTTGTTCACCCGGAAACTGTTTCAGCAAGAATGAACAAGGACAAAGGTTTGTTCACCTAGTTCAGTCAATTGCCTACGTCTGGGGAGGACTCTTCTCAGTCCTCAATCCACTAATCTCAAGGTTTCCAAGTACACACGGTTACAACCCACGCAACCTATGCTACTCAACCTTAGTTGGATCCTCGTACACAATCAGAACAGGCTCTGACTTGTGTCTACACACCCTCTACTGATATCTATCTAGAATAGCTACTGTCTTCTCGAAACTCAGCCTATTCTAAACAATACTCAGATTCTGCAGGGTTGCTATAGCATTTGCTGTAGCACACAGCTGATGCCCAATCTGTTCGCGTCGCTCCGAAAACTTCCGCTGAGCCGTTCGAACGATTCCACGAGCGCTGCACACTCTGGAATACTCCCCCTCACTCAGTGACCTCCTGTGCTGCACACACGACCGAGTCACTCACCCGTCAGTTCTTCCGCGGCTGCCCTTGATCAACCAACAAGCACCACTGCTCTGAATTGGCTTTCCCGATCAAGCTTGGATCAGACTACGCAAGTCCTGATCACCCTCTGCTTCAGCCACCATAGCTCTGCGCTCACGCTCTGCTGTCGGTGAAGATCAAAGATTTCATCCGTACACCAAAAATACTCTCTCGGAATTCTGTGTGTATACTCATTCACGCTTACTTCTTTGATCAATCTTCATTGCTCTGAAGGGTCTTCTTTAGATAGGAGCACCCACTTCTATCATTATCAGATTATAGCTCCAAAAGCAAAAACCCCTAATTTGTAGGAGATTAAATTCAATTGGCAAATCTAATCTTCTACAATCAAATCTTCTTCTCCAGCTGGGAATCTCTAGTGGAATATTCTCTGCAACAACTCTGAACCTCCTCTGATGCTCTTCGAAGGACTGCTACGCCCTCTTTCCAAGACCCAGGTTGTTGCTACTCGGACAGACGCTACAGCTCTTCTGAACAAGCTCCTGTTATAGCTCTCTCCTGCTATAGCTGCTCCTTGTTCACTGGTCTTGTTCACATATGATGGACTCCTGCTATAGCAGCATCTTGTTCACTTGTGAGTTGGTTTTGTCAAATACTGTCATACTACATCATCATATTTCATTTCTTTATACTAAATCTAATGGAATCAATACCCTAGGATTAACGTATACGTGCCACTTCTCTAGTGTTGATTTAGAGTAATTAATTTAATACGTATAAAGACGCGTGCCACTTTCATCGTCAGATTTTATCGAATTATTAAATTTCCAGAAAAATATAGGTGTATATATGTTAAAATTTATTTTCACAAAACGATACACATGGTTCCATATGACCATAATTTATTACTTGAACATTTTTAGAAGTGACTAATTGAGGACTTAACAATGTTGAGTTTCAGACTTCCATTGGTGAGAGAGCTCTTTCTCTAAAATAATTTTATAACATGAAAATCTTCCTTTTCCATTTTTCAAAATTTAAAAATAGAAAGAGTATTTTGTTGAACAAGCCAATTGTAAATGACCCTGAAATGGATTTATTTTAAAAATATTTATAAAAATCTATGAAAACCAAAGATTGCTGGTATTTCATCAAGGACACTTTTTTGAATAACCCGAACCTCCATAGTAAAAATGGGCACCAAAAATCTCTTCATCTTTGGGTTTTACTGCAGAGTAGCAATTCTTATTGGTGATCTTTCTTCTGTGTTTCAATTTTGCACTCTTAAAGTTAGGGTTCTCCTCTTTCTGACTGATCGTCAAATTATGGAACATAGCACCTTTCATATACACGTATTGTGAAAATACTCCGTTTCCCATTTGCGTCGTTGTATGACGACCGTTGTTCCTTTTATTCACAATTTGTCCACCCCATGACATATTATATGCATGACTTGATAAATATGGGAAGATATGTGCAGGCCAGTATCCAACAAACTCGCCATTTATAACCAAATTCCAATTTCCTAATGTCTGAGATGTAATAGTCAAAAATTGTTTGAAGCTAGTGTAAAACTTACTGTATCGAAATCTTATGTGTAAAACTTATGTAAGAAAAAACTATATACTATTTTTTTCTAACCTTTTGTATTGTTATAAATAGTTTATGCCTTTCAACTCCGTGTAGTGGAGTGGGTAGTAAATAAGCACCAGGCACAATTTTCTGGCTAACTTGAATAAATCCCGGACATTCTAGATTGTAGCATCCATTCACATACCCATCAGCCTTATACAGAATATCAAGAGTAGTTTTACTCAATAATTTGGCAACAAAGACGCTAAATATTTAAATACCATATGAAAGAATTGGTAAACGAACCGTCCAATATACAAATAAGTGGGTTTCAAGATCTCCATATTTTTGTAGATTAACCTGCCAAATTAGAAATTTAACATCATCAGTTCACCATTTAGTAGACATGTATTTTTATATTTATTTTCGTAAAATGTTTATGGATTAATGATTTAGTTTAGAGTTTACCATCCATCCTACTTCTATGGTATTTAAAAAGTGAGCTGGTCCAGCAGAAATCAAAGTTTGAGCTTTACTTGCTTCATTATATTCAATATTTGGCTTCCATACATCCATCATGAACTGGGTTCCGTAATACCTGCCTTCCGGTACTACCTCAAATACATACTTTTCGGAATAATGCAATCGAAAAGCAGAAAACTATACTTAATTTATATAAGCTATAAAGAGATAAACGTATGACCAAAGAGAATACAATGATCGATAAATATTACCTCAATAAACCCATTCGGATCTTCATTTGAGACATTTTTTCGATTTTTTCTTTTTTCGGTTTTCGTTATATGTTCTGAATTGACTTCCCCATGTCTTCTTATGGGGATTGTTCCTTTAGGACATTCACCACTTTCACGCCATTTTTGATGCAATACAAGTGTTTTATAAGTATTAGATTGAATTTTGATCAAATGTGATGGCCTCATCTGATAGATTTGATAAAATGAAATAATTAAAGAAATATTTTTTTTAAATAACATATATGAATTTAAAGAATACCACTTGAATTTTATGATCTTTAAGGAGCGGATGATTAAATGCAGGCTGCTGATAGATGTCGACGCAATGAATAACATCAAACTTACTCTGTCATCAAATCAAATACAATATTGGTGAAACAAATACATCTGCAGTGATACGAAACATATGAAAATTTTGGGGTATTTGTAAAAAGCTTACATATATAGTTTTGACTATCCCTTTGAGTGTGGACAATTCTTTTTCTTCAAAATTTAACTCAATGTTGAAAAAGCAAAGAAGAATGAAGATGAATAAAAATATGTTAGCCATATTGGTGGATGAATTAGCGTACAAAGAAATGCCAACTGATTTTATATTAAAATTTAAGTAAATTAAATATTAAAAGTTTCATAAAATTTAAAGATATTGATACCATTTATTTAATATTTGAAATAGAAGATTGATTCTCATAAAAATTAATTTGCGATGAAAACAATGAAAATTAATCTTATGGTTAACATTAAATAGCATGTCAAAGAGTTTTCCAACTTATAGAGTGCTCTATTAGTAATTTAAAATTATTATATTGATAATTAATTTCTATTCTGTTTTAAAAGTAGTATTAGGCTACAAGTTAAAATAATAAAAAATAATGAAAATATAAATTGAAAAAGTCATAAAAGAATACTGATTCCTAGAAAAATTAATTTGCGATGCAAAATGATAATTAATTTTAAGTTTAACATTAAATAGCATGACATGTTAAAGCATTTTCCAACTATAAGTTGCTCTATTGGTAATTTAAATTTCTTTATTAATAATTAATTGCTATTATGATTTTAAAAATGTATTAGTCTACATGTTAAAATAATCACAAATTTCATTTGAGTTTAGTTTGATACAAATATCACAATACTAGTCGCATATCATAAATTGCGTAAACATATAAATATTCATAAATAATATATTTATTACTTATTTTACAAAGAAATAGTCACGATCATGTGTTTTTAATTGACTTCTTTAAGGGTTCGATTAGACCAGTTTAATTAGGAACGGGACTATGAACTGATTTAATTGTTTTAAGTAAACCAGCCGAATGTAACTGACGGTATTGAATCAGGTATTTATCTACAATAATCCCTCGATAGTAATCATTATTTGCATATGAGTCCTTATAGTTCATTGATTTTACTATTTTCCGAAGTATGTTTTTATTTAAAGGTTATTACTTCCTTTTCCAAGTAGGTGGCAAATAACAGGGTTGTTAGCCAGATATTTATTATCTTTCTAATCCAAATAAGTGAGTTGTTAGCCGTTCTGTGTTTTTATTCATTTACATAAGAGTGTTCATTCAATATTTTTACGGTGCCCTCCAACTTTTGTCATTCTTTTTGATGCCCTTGTTAGTCATTTCTGAAATTATGATGCGCTGCTGGTGACTTGTGGCAACATGTTGTTATAGCAACCTCTGTGTCACTTTGCAGAACTTCTTTGCTTCGACCGAACTTGAAAGTCTCAGCAACTTTAGTTACCCAGTTCGGCAACTCTCTACATCTGGGGAGGACTTCTCTCGGTCCTCAAGATTTCACTATCTTGGCTCAAGTACAATGGATTCTAGTTTAACCTCTACATCTAACCTAGTCGAAATCGGTGCTCAATCTAATCACACAGACTAGCTACACAGTCTGATCACACTGTCTACACACTCTAGTAATAAATAGCTACAGCTCTGATCACCCAGACTTAGTCTATACTAATATAGTGTGTAACAAGAAGATGCTATAGCAACTTGCTCTGTCAAGTTGCTGTAACTTCTGTCCCCGCACTACCGGTAGAGCAGTCGGGCCTCCACGAGTTCTCCTAACTCTGGCGATGCTCCCTCTTGATCAATGACCTCCTGTCACTATCTGGGAACTCTGCTTTGATCTTCGACAGTCCGCGATAGCTCTTGTCCGCAACTATGCTCCAAAGCAAGTACTTGATCAGTCAACGAGACTACCCTCCAGTTGAAGCTCTTAGATCTACCTTTGATCAAACCTCTCTAGTTTCGACCCTCTCTACCCTCATGCACCCACAACTCTTCTAGCCTTTAGCTTCCCACTCTATGCTTATGCGTATCTCTATGTGGTTTTGTGTCGCCGTGTTGCATGTGTTGCACTCCCATATATAGCCGCAGCACAGAACAAGCATAGGAATCCTAATTCCCTTAGGATTCCCAAAACTTCCCAATCAACATTGCACATTGGATCTTCTTTTATATTCTTCCAAGTTTGTTGAGATTTAATTTCCCAAAACAATTTAGAACCTTATCTTCTTCAATCTCTTCCGATCTTTGATGAAGACTTCTGATCAACATTGACTGGGAGACTCCCTCACTTGTTGCGATGCTGGCAACAACTCTTTGGACGCTCTCATTGCTGCTCTATGTTGATCGGCTACGTTGCTCTAGTTTTGAGTCTTCACGGTATGCTATAGCAACTATTAGTGATCGACTTCAGACAGTTTTCTTAGCTTCTGTTGCAACCGGATGCTATAGCATCTTCTTGCAGTCTTTTTGCCAGCTTCAAAAATTTGCCACTGCTTCTGTCTTCACGGGATGCTATAGCAATTTTAGTTATGTCAGGTTATCATAAGGTGTGTTGTTGTAGTTTTGTCAAAATGGCAAGGGGGAGATTGTTGAGGTATGGCATCCTTGACAAAACAGCATAAGATTTTGCTACAACACTCCCTGAAGATTTGGAGCTGAAGCATAATTTGGAGACCGACTAAACAGCAACAAGTTACAGCAACAAAGAACCAGAATCTGCTACAGCACTCTGTGGACCACAAAAGCTAAGGCAAACTGGGCAACAAACAGAGGACAGAATCTGCTACAGCAAAACGTGTTGATCTGAAGCTAGAGCAGCATGGGAGAGTGTCCTTAAGATGCACGGAGAATGTCCAGATAGGTGCGGCCTACATCGCAGAGGCTCAGGGTGCTCCGCAAACGTCATCAAGTGATATGCAGTTGTCATCACGAGAACATAAGAGTTGCAGAATGATAAGGTTGCTAAATTCAGATTTAGGCAACCTTATCTCAACAACTTTCCAAGAATCTAGAAGAAGATTCGGATAATGCTATGCTGCACTTCGGATCCTAAGGCAACGAGGTTTCCGTCATTAGCGATTGAAGAAGCTATAAGAGGAAGGCAGAGGTAGTTTCTTGAAACAGAGAAGAAGAAATCATAGCAGAAACAACTAGAGTTCATAGTAGAAGTCTGACAGAGTTGTGTGGTGCGCTAAAGAAATAAAAGATTTCGACTAGGTGAGAAGTAGAGCTTAGAGTCCTTTGTACTTTAAACCATGATAGTGAAGTCTTGAGGATATGAGTGTGATCCTCCTGAGATGTAGGCAAGTTGCCTAATTGGGTGAACAAATTATTTATATCTTTCTTATTCTTCCAGAAAAACATATTTTGCAAGAAGATACAGCATGTCCTACAGCAGAAGCTATAACTAAGCTGTAACTCGAAATCAGCGGCGCAGTCAAATTTTAGCTCGACATTTCAAGCATCCTGAGCTCAAGGAGCCCTATAAAATGGCTCACAAAAGAATTTAGGGATGTACATCTATAAATATAGGGGCACTCAATTACATCCCCTCTTGTGGTACATGCATAAGGCCTTTTGTGAGCTATTTGATCATTTGATTAAATGAATTATAAATTATCGTGTGCTTGTAGAAAATAGTGAGAATTTTTATCTTTAGGTGGGTTAAAAGGGTATGTTATTTTTTTTAGCTTTTGTCATCTTATGATTTTTGTCCTTTAGTGCGCAAATGGGTTTTGATATTTTTAAGAAATGGGTTTGATTGTTTTATTAAAGATTGTGGCCTTCTTGACAAAACCTAAGCAGCTTGATCCAGGAGTTGCTACAGCAAGTGTAAATCAAGTAGTCTATACAACCTAAAGACAATGACGGAATAAACTGAAGACAGTCAGCAGATGGTCAACGGTTTCTAATCTGAGGAAGTTCCTTAAATTGTTTTAGGAAAGAACTGTTACAACAGAATTGCCAAACATTCTGTGAAGAGCGTGAAGAAGATTCAGAAAGGGATCTAGGAAGTTTCCTAAACTATTTTAGGAAATAGTTGCTGTAACAAAATTGCATAACAACCTGCGAAGATCTTGAAGAAGATTCAGTCGGTTGAAAAGTTGTCAGGAAGTGTTCCTAAATCTAATAAATTCTGGTAGGACAAAGATTTCCATAATTTAGCATAGGCTTCCAGGTATATAAGGACAACATCTCTAAGAGTAGAAAAGCATGAAGAAAGAGAGAAAAGAAAGGGCTATAAGCATAGAGCGAAAAGCGAGAGTACGATCATTGAAAAAGCCTGAGAGATCACGATTGGATGAGTGTGATTGAAGCTTGATCATTGTGTTCAACTGAAGAGGAGTCTCGTTGAAGATCAAGTATATGTCCTTTGAAAAATCGTCACCGTTGAGCTAAACACAGACGATCAATGTGCTGATCAACATTCCCATACGTTGAGAGGAGGTCGCCGATCAAGAGGGAGCGTTATCGGAGTTGAGTGAATTCGTGGAGGTCTGACTAAGTGTCTAGAAGAGCTTGGAGATTCTCGGACATGAGCAGCGGAAAGGCAGCTTGACTGAGTAAGTTGTTGTAGCATCCTGTCATATAATGAGTTGAGTTGTTAACATAGTAGGCTAGTCAGTGTGATCAGACTGGGCAGAGATTCTAGCTAGGTTAGAAGTAGAGGTTGTTCTAGCAGCTGCTGAGAACTGGTACATGTGTATTTAGACCAGTAATAGTAAAATCCTGGAGACTGAAGAGTATCCCCTCAGACGTAGGCTGTAGCCAAACCGGGTGCCCAAAGTGCGTTGTACTTTAAGTATTGTCTTAGCTACATTATTCCACGATGGTCACAATCAGTTGCTATACCAGCCTGATTGACCTCGATACCAGCAACACATCAATTTCAGTTTTATTTTGACTTTTTTAAAATGCATTGGATTTTATGGATTTTTATTTATTCTATAAGTGCATACAATATATGCATAGCTAACGTCCATTCCTAAAGTGCATTGCTATATACATATACTCAAATAAATTAGGAAAAATTCAACGTACTACCATAGTGCATGACTACATACACTAGCAAAGTGCATTGCTACACCACTATCAAAGTAGGGGGCGCTCAATTGAGCCCCCTTTATAAAGTACATCCCTATGGTACTTTTAGGACCATTTATGTACTTTGATCTAATGGCTATGGAGCTGCCATATGTCCCACTAATTGCTTTTCATAACAGTGTTTAGGACATAAAAAAGAGGTAAATTGGTAATTTGTGCACTTTTCCTGCTAAACCCGTCAGTCATCTCCTACTTCTCTTTCACTCGTTGCACTTCCCCGCGCTTTGCACTTACGATCCAGCTCTGCACTTCATCTACCGTTCCGAATATGAATCCGTCTGAACACTAATACCAATCCATCTACCTTTTCCACTCTCTACAACTTTTTCATCAACTCTCTCCAATGTTGAAATCAGTTTGTTCTATGCATATTCAATCGATTCTTACACTTTGTGAACGAAGTAAATAGTTTAACCTTCTAAAACCTTTTTATTACTCACCCTCCACATTTATGTACTTCTGCTACTTGGAAAACATTCACCCTTTGATCAAAATCATACTTTTGATAGGTAAATGATATGCACCTTATGTTAGTGGATAATACCAATATGTGTCTAGGGTATGAGTACAAGTAAATACATTTAGGATTCGTTCTAGGGTATGATATGGTAAAAAAAAATTGCTTGATGTATGATGACCAGACAAATAACCTTATGTTTTTCCGTAATTTCACTTTATTTCTTGTTTGTTCCGTTATTTTATAAAATCGTTTGATGTTTTCTTTGTCCATTTCAGATTGAAAATGCCTACTACATGATATTAAGTGGTCCGAAGAAGATTCGGGTGAATTGTAGTCGATCGAGCAAAAGAGAGCAAAATCAAGCAAAAGGCAGATTTGATTCACCCAGGCTAGTATGATTCGTCCAAACTGATTGACCTATTCATCTTCGAAGACTCGCCGAGCACACAATTCTTATCCGATTGAGACTTGAAATTATTTATTGGAAAGCTAACTCAAAGGGCTATAACTTCATAGTTTACATCAAGACGTAATTCGAAGGTTTTGATTCGAAGTTTACAACTTCATAAGGGTCAAAACAGACGAGATGCTAGCACTGCAAAGTTGATTCGCCCAAAGAGGCATTCAAGCTAGGCCGAATCACTTTTGATTCGGCCAAAGAAAAGTGACTCGCCAAAGAAGAAATTGATTCGCCCAGCTTCATTATAGCACTGACATTATGATTCAGTCGAATCAAATTATAGGGCTGCCCGAATCACTTGATTCGGGGACCATTCACCTGAAGATCAAATCTGGGCAGATTGACCTGCTCATCATTGAAGGCTTGCCGAGCGCGCGCTTCTTATTTGATTAAGTCGTGCCGTAGCTTATTGGAAATCTAATTCAAAGATCTACAACTTCCTTGTTTACGTCAAGACGTGAATCAAATGATTAAAGGGTCAAACAAACGAGTTTCTAATGCTGCAGAAGTGATCTGCCCAAGCAGTGGGCGAATCAAAAGTGATTCGGCCAAGGAGAAGGATTTCATTTCATGGACCAAGGTTTGACCGAATCAGAAAGTGATTCGGCCAAGGAAAAGTGATTCGGCCAGCCCGAAACAGCTCTGAGTGTTTGATTCGGACACTCTGTCCGAATCAACTCAACAAGCCTTGCCTGAATCAAAAGTGATTCGGGCACGGCGGGTAAGTATAAATAGAAAAGAGATGGGAAAAATTAAAGAGAGCCTTGGGGTTCCTCCGGATGTAAGTTTAACTTGGGTTCACTGTGGACGTGTCCCCAAGTACAGTTTGCACAGCGGATAAATAATGTAATGAAGAAAGATAAAGTAAGGGACTCGTACACAATAATTTATAGTGGAAACTCTAGTACAACCAGTACTCAGAGAAAAACCACTACCTTTCACATTTCACTGAAAGGATTTTGAGAAGCAGTCTTTTATTGCAGTGTACCGATATACTTTAGACAAAAAACTAGACAAGTTGAATAGCAACTGAATCTCCAATTCGCCCTAGACCCACCTTCTATCTTCTATGAATCAACTGGACTGCTCTGTGGACGCTTCCCCTTTGCGTTATTCAGCAGCTCACTGGACTGGTCTATCGAACCCTTCCTCAGACACAGCAATGTGTAGCAGCTCGAAAAACACAGATCGACCTCACCAAAATTTTGAATTCTCTTCTGTAGACTGACGTCTTTGAAATTCACAGTGTCTTAGTTCGACAGATTTGTGAACAAGCAGTTGCTGCAGCACACTCTTGTTCACTCAGAAATTGTCTCAGCAAACAATGAACAAGACAAAGTTTGTTCACCCAGTTCGGCCACTTGCCTACGTCTGGGGAGGACTATTCTCCAGTCCTCAATCCACTAAACTCGAAAGTCTCCAAGTACACACGGTTACACCTCCACGCAACCTATGCTACTCAACCTTGTGTGGATCACTCAACACAATCAGAACAATCTCTGACTTGTGTCTGCACACCCTCTACAATATGTCAATCTAGAATAGCTTCAGACTTCTCAAAGAACTAAGCCTATTCTAAACTACACTAACTCAGCAGGGTTGCTGTAGCAACTGCTGTAACACACAGCTGAAGCACAATTGTCCGCGTCGCTCCAAGGCCTTCTGCCGAGCCGATCGAACGATTCCACGAGCGCTGCACACTCTGGAATATTCCCCCTCAATCAGTGACCACCTGCCACTAGCGAGTACTGCCGCACGACACTTGACCGAGCCAACCACCCGTCAGTTCTTCCGCGGCTGTCCTTGATCAACCAACAAGCACCCAGCTCTGAATTGGCTTCCAGATCAAGCTTGGATCAGACTCTGCAAGTCCTGACCACCTTCTGCTTCTATCACCACAGCTCTGCGCTCACGCTCTGCTCTCGGGTGATGATCGAAGATTTCGTCCGTCGCACACCAAGAATTGCTCTCTCTGAATTCTGTGTATGCACTCGTGTATCCCTTAGCTTTGATCAACCCCTCAGCTCTGAACACCTCTCGCTTAAATAGGAGCACCTTCTTTAAGCAATGTCCAGGTTTAGGCAATGTCCCAAAAGGAACAATTATCTCCTCAAATCTAGGAGATTAGATTTGATCTTTAACTTCAATGCAAAACACTTTCTCTGACTAGTAAACCTCACTGGAAAATACTCCATAGTAATTTAGAAATTCTTCAGATGCTCTCTGTAGAGATTCCAGCCCTTCGATACAAGCCCAGGTAGCTGCTGCTTCTCAGACAGATGATGCAGCCAGTTGAACAAGCTCCTGCTGTAGCATCCCCTGCTGCAGCTGCTGCTAGTTCACTTCTGCTGGACTGCTTGTTTACTTGTGCTATAGCAACTCCTTGTTCACTTGTGCTGGTTTTGTCAAACACTGCCATACTACATTATCAATCTCCCCCTTGGCATTTTGACAAAACCTTAGAACATATGCACTCTCCCATGAACTAGAAAAAAACTCTAAATACTCTAAATAAGAAAGGTCCAACAATAGAGAGTTAGTAAGTAGGTGTGGCCACACTCGGCCATAGCACGACCACGCAGGGTCAGCAAAAAAAGTTCATCAAGGTTCATCAGTAGCAGGTAGTAGCATAATAATCTTCTCTCCCCCTTTTTGTCACAGATGCTCAAGGGGCCTGCTCCTCATCTGCCGGGAACTCCAGGTCTCTGAGGAGGCTTCTGATCTGTCCACGCCTAGCATCCCTCCATTTGGCTTCTGCTTCAAGAATGACCAGCTCCGATCTGAGATGGCTCACAATTCTGGCGCGGAGGGCTGATTGTATTGTTGCAGCAGGGGGAAGAGCATCCTCCAAGGGAGCTGGAGCTGAGGCACCAACCAGAAGAAGATCCTCATAAGCTATGTCCACTGCATGCTTCCCTTTGAACAGCTTGTGATCAACTGTGAAGACCTGCAGTTCCTCAGATAGTCCTTCAGAAATCTCACCAAGCTCCGAATGTTGTGAGACCATCATCCCATAGATGAGGGAGGGGAGCACAATGAGCTTGCTGGAGGAAGCGCTGCCGGCATGAGTAGGCAGCTGGGGAAACATCACACTTCCCAGGCTAATGCGCCTCCTTTTCCCATTGGAGTAGAGAAGGTTAGCAAAGGTTTTGCTAACCTTCCCCCTGTGAGAGCTGGGGATCTAGTTTCTAATGCCCAGATGATAAAGCAGGGCATTCTTGGAGGTTAGTTCAGCAGCACTCAGATTGGGACCTCCCCAAGACAGGTACACTCCCCCTGTCAGGACCTTAGCCAGCATCTCTGGCTGAACATCAGTGGGAGCTCTGGCATTCTCATGGATCCCAAGGAACTCATCAATTTTTTCTGGGGTAATAAGAACTGTCTTACCCCGTACCCAACTTCGTCCAAACTCATCCGCTCCTTCCTCACCAAACTTATCTTCCATATTCACAATAAATTCCCTAACCAGAACTATATTGAATCTGAATGGAAAGGTTAGGGACTTTATAAGGTTTACCTCGGTGAGAAGCTGAATAATTGCTGCTGATCTGTACTTGTCTAAGTCCAGCCTCTTCTCTGACACTATATGCTTCCTCTCAACTGTACTCCAGGATTGAGAAGCACTCCTATTTCTGAACCAAATACCTCCCACTGTGGTTGCAGTTGTGTCTACCAATGCAGGACCTCTAACAAAGGGTTCACCAGAGGCACCTGCATTTTCTTCACTAGATTCCTCTGCTTCACTGCTGGAGACTGGGATTAGGATATGAGATTTTCCTTTGTCTGAGGGAGGAAGAGGATGTGCTGCAGCAGGTTCTTGTTCAGGGGACTCAGCTACTGTTTCCTCCCCTTCACCCACAATGCCCGAGGACATAACCAGTGTTCTGCACCATTCTTCTGCAGAACCTGCTACAGCATCCTCTGTAGCTTGTTCTTCTCCAGGGACTTCCTCAGCCACAGCCTCTTTAGATAGCACAGAGGCACTGGATACGGGTTCTCCGTCACGTACCAGGCGCCTCCTCTTCTGCGAAGTTCCTTCATGAGGAGAGGGCTCGCTGTGCGACACAGGGAGAGGTGCTGGTTCCCATACCACCACATCCAGCCGCTGAGCAGGAGCTTCATTGAGCCCCTTGGTCCTCCTCTCAGACCTGCCTTGACGGTCTGCTGCCAGATTCTTCTTCAACCCGCGCGTCTTCACCATTGTAGCTAGATTGCAGAAGGTTTGAGGAGCGTTCAGAGGCTGATCGGCAACGATTTTGGGAAGCACCTTGCACCTTGTCTTTGCCCTAGAAAATGATTTACCCGTTATTTTCTTTTCCATTTTGAAGTTGTTAGATCACGTGCCTCACATGTGCCTTTTCCCATCATTAGCAACCAAAAACATGTGAACAAGCTCATTCTGACGAGGTTGCTATAGCAGACGCGAGCTGGTTCACCTACTTATTTCAGACGACAGCTTTGCTCAGAGGATCATTAAAAGGTTCTGGTGGAGATTTCTTCACCCACACATGGGATAAGCTAGATTTTCTCCTCTTCTGACCCTCCAGCCTCCTATCTCTTCGTTTGTCATGTTTGGGTTTCCATACCTGTAAAACATGTGGTTTTCCCTTGTCTTTAGCGATCCAGTGTCCTTGTGCAGCAGTCTTAGCGATCCTCCTCTGCGATTCTTTCCAGCAGAGAGCTTTTCCCGAAGTAACATGACACGGAGTCTTTAAGCAGCATGTGTTGGTTCTGAATTTTGCTCCCTCTTTTTCAACTGTGGAGGTTCTGTGCTGCTGCTTCAGATTGGAGGTAATCTTCTGATTCCCAACACTTGTACAAGAATCCCTTTTATTCTGAGCCTTTTGCTTTGTTTTAAAGGAATGATGTGCCCGGTGCTGCAGCATCCTCTTGTTCTCATGTCTAGTTCCATCTTTGTCTGCAGGTTTTGAGGAGTCATCTGAATTATTCTTTTCATCTATCCCAGCATCCGAGGCTTTAATGAAAACTGTCCCTCTAGAGCTTTCTTCACCAGTATACCCAAGCCCTGTTCTTCTTTTTCCAAGTCTTTGATAAGACAGAATTTCGTCCAAGATATTTTTCTGGGAATCGGCTGTCTTGGCAGTTGTTGGAGAAGAGCCAACGGAGATCTGTCTTCCAGAGTCTTCCCTTTTCAGTATGGTAACTTGATCCGTCTTCCAGAGTCTTCCCTTTCCTTCGTTCTTCTTCCAAGAGATTGACTCTGTCAGTCAAGGCTTGATTGGTCTGAAGTACTGCCTCACACTGTTTGAGTATCTTCCCCAGATAGTCAACAAGGCTGTCAGATGAGTCCTCCTCATCTTCACTTTCGGATACTTCAATCCCATAGTGAACTTCTTCCTTCTTTAGCTCTTTGAGGTTGAAATCTGATACACTGGTTAGCACAACACAATTTTCTTCATCGCTTTCATCAGAATCACTCCATCTTGCTGTCATGGACTTACTGTTCTTTTTCTCTGAGTTTTTGAAGGATTTGCTTGGACAGTCAGCCTCAATGTGTCCATACCCTTCACAGTTCCAGCATTGAACTCCCTTTTTCATTTCTTTCTTCTCATCTTCATCCTGAGCTGGTTCCTTCCCTTTCCTTTTATTTTCACCACCTCTTCTGAATTGTTTTCGTGAGGAGGAGCTTTTCCCAGTTCTTGAGTCCATGTTCTTCAGGAGCTTTCCAAGGTTCTTGACAAGCATACTCAGCTGATCAACTGGTACTGTCTTCTTGTCTTCTGTTTCAGCTTTCAGTCCAACATTCTTTTCCTTGGGAGTGGTGTCTTCTTTAACCAGTTTCATCTCAAATTGTTTGACAGACCCCATTAACTCTTCCAACCTCATGAATCTGACATTTTGAGCTTCTTCAATGGCCGTCACTTTCATGTCAAATTTAGTGGGCAGTGATCTGAGAACCTTCCTGATCAGCTTTTCTTCAGGAATAGGCTCACCAAGGGCATGGGCTTCATTTGCAAGATCACAGAGTTTAGCATTAAACTCAGCGACAGTCTCCTCTTCCAGCATTCTCAGATTCTCAAGCTGTGTGGCAATGATCTGGAGTCTTGACAGCTTCACTCTATCAGTTCCTTCATGTGCAGTTTGCAGAATTTCCCACGCTTGTTTGGCCATGTCACAATTCGATATCAACCTGAAATTGTTAGCATCAACTGCAGCAAAAATTGCATTCAGGGCCTTTGAATTACCAGTTGCTGCAGCTCCCTCTTCAGCAGTCCATTGTTCTTCAGGCTTTATCCGTGTGACTCCTTGTTCATCCATGGTGATTGGGGGAGACCACTGAACCACAATTGCTCTCCATGTCTTCTCATCAATGGCCTTGAGAAAGGCTTTCATCCTAGCCTTCCAATATCCGTAGTTGCTTTCTTCCAACAATGGAGGTCTGCTTGTACTCTGTCCTTCCTTCATTGTCGTGGCTTTTTCAGAGACACTGTAGGATCTTTTTACTCTGTGTGTTGAGCTCCCGCTCTGATCCAATTGAAATTCACAGTGTCTTAGTTCGACAGATTTGTGAACAAGCAGTTGCTGCAGCACACTCTTGTTCACTCAGAAATTGTCCCAGCAAACAATGAACAAGACAAAGTTTGTTCACCCAGTTCGGCCACCTGCTTAAGTCTGGGGAGGACTATTCTCCAGTCCTCAATCCACTAAACTCGAAGGTCTCCAAGTACACACGGTTACAACTCCACGCAACCTATGCTACTCAACCTTGTGTGGATCACTCAACACAATCAGAACAAGCTCTGACTTGTGTCTACACACCCTCTACAATATGTCAATCTAGAATAGCTTCATACTTTTCAAAGAACTAAGCCTATTCTAAACTACACTAACTCAGCAGGGTTGCTGTAGCAACTGCTGTAACACACAGCTGAAGCACAATTGTCCGCGTCGCTCCAAGGCCTTCTGCCGAGCCGATCGAACGATTCCACGAGCGCTGCACACTCTGGAATACTCCCCCTCACTCAGTGACCACCTGCCACTAGCGAGTACTGCCGCACGACACCGAGCCAACCACCCGTCAGTTCTTCCGCGGCTGTCCTTGATCAACCAACAAGCACCCAGCTCTGAATTGGCTTCCAGATCAAGCTTGGATCAGACTCTGCAAGTCCTGACCACCTTCTGCTTCTATCACCACAGCTCTGCGCTCACGCTCTGCTCTCGGGTGATGATCGAAGATTTCGTCCGTCGCACACCAATAATTGCTCTCTCTGAATTCTGTGTATGCACTCGTGTATCCCTCAGCTTCGATCAACCCCTCAGCTCTGAACACCTCTCGCTTAAATAGGAGCACCTTCTTTAAGCAATGTCCAGGTTTAGGCAATGTCCCAAAAGGAACAATTATCTCCTCAAATCTAGGAGATTAGATTTGATCTTTAACTTCAATGCAAAACACTTTCTCTGACTAGTAAACCTCACTGGAAAATACTCCATAGTAATTTAGAAATTCTTCAGATGCTCTCTGTAGAGATTCCAACCCTTCGATACAAGCCCAGGTAGCTGCTGCTTCTCGGACAGATGATGCAGCCAGTTGAACAAGCTCCTGCTGTAGCATCCCCTGCTGCAGCTGGTGCTAGTTCACTTCTGCTGGACTACTTGTTTACTTGTGCTGTAGCAACTCCTTGTTCACTTGTGCTGGTTTTGTCAAACACTGCCATACTACATTATCAGTCTTGATTTGAGACTTTGAAGCTCTATTTATAGTGCTAGGATCTCTATCTTTTATTGGATCTTCTTGCTTCCTAATCAAGAAACTAAAAAGATAATAACAAGTTAAAAGATAAAGATATTTCTAAATATTTGAATTATGGTTACGAAATATCTAAAAGAGAATCCTAACAATAGTTCGAATATTTCCTAGATTACTTAATTATCTCGTTTCTAAATATCAAAAGATATGCATCTAATCAATATAGATTTACAAACGAGATAATTAAGTAATGCAAGAATATTCTGCTGGTTAGCTTGGTGTTTGTTCCATCAACCCCACATGTCCCAACAATTTCCCCCTTTTTGATGGTGACAAACACCCTCTTCCATAAGACAGGAAAGTTAGTGTAGCTAAGTAGTGAAACATAGCTAAGCAGTACCACAATCATATTCTAAAGCACAACTCTAAAGAACAGCTTTACCACACTTCACCTTGACATTGGACTCGTTCCCCCTCAGATAACTACACAAGTTACCCGGGAACTGGTTCCCCCTCAAATAATGCTTTCCTGTCTATCTTCCCCCTTTTGGCATCATCAAAAAGAAAATAGTAAAATATTTAAGTCAAAATAAGTACTAAACAGATAATCCAAAATGTATCAGTGTATATCAAAGTTGGAATGCAGAGACGATGAACGGGTACATAGATTGAAAATGCCTGCACAAAATTAACAAGGCAAAAAGAAAGGATGAAATGAAAGGGAATGATATGCTAGGGTGACAAAGAGAGGCTGAACCATGACAAATCTAAGGTGCCGGGGGAGCAGTGGAGGGGTCCGTCCGAGAGATCAATACCCCAAGGAGCCTTTGGATTTCGGCCAGTGTCGTATTAGCCTGTCCTTGGCATTCCTCCAACTGACGAAGCTTGTCCTCAGTCCTCTGTCGGACTTCGGCCAACTTGCGAAACTCATCCTCAACCAGAGTTCTTAGATTAGGGGACCCTTCCCCAAGTGCAACCCTGGGGGATGGAGTTGGCAGCTCCCTAGTCCACCCTTGTCCGGGAACAAACCTGAACCCCATCTTGTGGATGGTCGCCTCATCCAGGTCCCCTCTGCCCCCTGATGTGCTGCATATGAGCCATCACTAAAAAATTTCTTCCTTTTTTTTTTCTCTTTCTCTTTCTCTTCTTATTTTTTTTCTATCCATCCGTTGCATCCGTCCATGCGTGTCACGCAAGCTTTGGAGCCGTTGCAGACTCGTTCATTGTGTGGAACGGATGCAATACACGTGTCTGGTCATACCAGTCCCTTGTGCGTAGCCCAAGTAGTCCATATTACCGTTGTGTACCCGTCCACTGATGAGTTGGTGCTTGTGTCAATAGTCTATTCATAGCTGTACACGCTACCCATTCTGTCGACGGGTCCCCCAACTGTCTCTCCACTGACCTTAGAGATTGTCATGGTTCTTTCAAGGGGTTTTGTATGATGCGGACAAGTACCCAAGTGGTTTTATGAAATGCATCACACACAATATTCATAAATGTATAATATAAAAGAGAGTACCTCATAGCTAGTAGTCAAGAGGAGTATTCAAGGGGTTCATAGGACCACTGATTGCTATGAGTAGGCTAAGGATGGCTGTGGACCCGTTCCTTCATGTTAGGCTTGTAATAAGGGTACGAGTATCCGGAAGGGTCCTTTGGGCTAGAATGAACAAGTCTTAAATAATCATGTGCAGTGCATTACCAACGGACGTTTCCCATGCATGCCATATACATCCAACTTATAATGAACATAAGACATAGTGAGTTAAATTTTTAGTGTCCTATGGCTAAAATATATCATACCTTCATTTCATAGCCAGTCATCGTGGGAGGCACGGAAAGTCAATTAATTTGAAAGAGAGACCATACCTCGTTCCATCCGTAGCTTCTCGAAGGGTTCAGGACTCAATGCCTTAGTGAAGATGTCCGCAACCTGTTCTTCAGTTCTACAGAACTCCATGGGCACCAGTCCCTTCTCTACGCAATCTCTTAGGAAGTGATGTTTGATTTCTATTTGCTTAGTGCGTGAGTGCTGTAAGGGATTTTTAGAAATGTTTATAGCACTAGTATTATCACACAAAATAGGGATATGAGATACAGAGATACCGTAGTCGCTTAGTTGTTGCTTTAACCATAGGAGCTGGGTACAACATGCTGCAGCGGCTATGTACTCGGCCTCAGCTGTAGAGAGGGACATCGAGTTTTGCTTCTTTGATCCCCATAAGACTAGGCTGGGCCCCACGTATTATGCCATGCTAGATGTAGATTTTCTATCAACTTTGTTTCCAGCGAAGTCGGCGTCAGTGTACCCTACTAGGTCTAAGCTTTCTCCTCTTGGGTACCAAAGGGACAGGTCCTCATTCCCCTTTAGGTACCTTAGAATCCTCTTCACTGCCTTCAGATGTGTTTCTCTAGGATCGGCCTGAAATCGAGCACATAAACAAACACTAAACATTATGTCAAGTCTACTAGCAGTTATGTATAAGAGAGATCCTATCATTCCTCTATAAAGGGTTTGGTCCACTGCGGACGAGTGTTCATCCTTCCCCAAAGACTCATTAGATGAGCAGGGAGTGGGGAAGGGTTTGGACCCTTCCCACCCAAACTTCTTTAACATCTCCCGCAGGTACTTTTGTTGATGTAGGCGAGTGCCATCCTTCTCTGGTGAGACTTGAAGTCCTAGAAAGAACTTTAGTTCTCCCATCATACTCATCTCGAATTCACTCGCCATCAAATCTGTAAACTTTTTGACCAAAGCATCATTAGTAGAACCGAAAATAATATCATTAACGTATATTTGAACTACTAAGGTATGCTTCCCTTCCCTATTTAGGAATAGGGTTTGATCTACCAGTCCTCGGACATATCCATGTGCCATCAGAAATTGGGATAGTCTTTCGTACCATGCACGTGGTGCCTGCTTCAGTCCATACATGGACGGGTCCTCAAACCCTGGAGTCTGCTCCATGTATACGTACTTCCTCCTTTAAGACTCCGTTAAGGAAGGCTGTCTTTACGTCCATTTGCTGCAGTTTGAAACCATGATAAGTAGAATATGCAATTAACAATCGTATGGCTTCTAACCTGGCAACCGGGGAAAAAGTCTCATCGTAGTCGATTCCTTCTTGTTGATTGTACCCTTTCACAACAAGTCTTGCTTTGTTTCTGACTACCCTTCCCTGGTCGTCAAGCTTGTTTCGAAATACCCATTTGGTCCCAATGATAGTGTGATCTTTGGGTCTAAGGACCAGTCTCCAGACATTGTTCCTTTCAAATTGATGCAACTCCTCTTACATTGCGTTTACCCAATCTGGATCTTTGAGGGCTTACGAAACCTTCTTCAGTTCTGAAAGAGACACAAATGCATTAGATGTGCATACCTGTTTGATCTGTCTGTGCATGTATGCTGACTCCTCGTCTTGGGATTTAGTGTCTGTGGACGGGTTCTCAACTTGAGAACAGTATACTTTGTAGCCTTCGAGACGTCTGGACGGTATCCTGTCACGCTCACTCCTTCGAGGACCCACTGTTTCCTGAATGTCTTCAGTGGATGTGTCCTCACCTTCTTCATTGGGTACCGGTCCCTGCTCTGGGGTTTGATCTTGCTCAGGGACTAGTTCCTCTTCCACAGTTTCCAACTGTTCAGTTCCCCCTGAGGATATGCCCGTTGCCTCTGTTTGGATCCATATCCGAAACTTCATGGTACCTGTCCACAGGTACTGTCTCTGTGAGAGAGAACTCTTCCTCGAACTATACAGGAGTATGTTTCCCGTCCTTTACAAGGTTCCCTCCCATGGTTTGCTCATCGAAGACGACGTGTATGCTTTCTTCCACCTTACGTAACCGTAGATTATACACTTTGTAGGCTCTACTATGGAGGGAGTAGCCCACAAATGTTCCTTCATCACCTCTAGGATCAAACTTCCCTAAGTTGTCCTTTCCATTGTTGTGGACGTATACCTTGCAGCCAAAGATTCTTAGATGGGACACGTTGGGCTTCCGTCCCCTGAGTAGCTCATATGGTGTCCTGTCCAGACCCTTCCGCAGATAAGCTCGGTTTAATACGTAGCATGCTGAGCGCAGTGCTTCTGCCCGGAAGCTTTTAGGAAGTCCACTATCGATCAGAAGGGTTCTAGTCATGTTCTCCAATATTCTATTCTTTCTTTCTATGACACCATTCTGTTGATTAGTGCGAGGAGCTGAGAAGTTGTGAGAGATACCCTTTTTTTGCATAAAGTTAGAAACTGAGAGTTTTCAAACTCAGTTCCATGGTCAGTGCGGACTGATGCTAGGGATGTGTCCAGTAGGTTCTCCGTAGTTAACATCCATGTTTCAAATTCTGCAAACACTTCATCCTTGGATGGGAAAAAGTAAGTCCAAGTGTATCTAGAATAATCATCAACAATGACTAATACATATTTGTTACCTCCCCCGCTTTTAGTACGGATGGGTCCGCACATATCCATGTGGATCAACTCCAGGGGTCTAGTGGTGCTTACCGCTCCATTGGATTTGAATGAGGACCTAGCTGCTTCCCCAATGTACATGAGCTGCATATGGTATGGAGGCTATCATCCACCTTTGGCATCCCTCTAACCAAGTCCTTTTTGACGAGTGTGGACAAGAGTCGTAGATTTGCATGCCCAAATCTCTTGTGCCATAGAGCCGTCTCCTCTGTGATTGATGACAAGAAGATTTCCCCATCAAATGTTTTGTTACCAAAGGACACGTTTCCTCTGGTATCTTGCTGAAGTGAGGTGAACCAGTCCATGCTTCCCATCATATGTCCTGAGCATGCGCTGTCTATGTACCAGGGACTGCTTCTCACTTCTTCCTGAAAAAGTAAAGTTAGTTTTTACGAACCCAGACAAGCTTGGGCTTACTGGGTTTCAAAATAGAAGCAGAAGTAGCAACAATATCAGTGTATGGGAAGGGTTGGTTAGATCAGTCTTCTTACTAGGAGTCGTCTTGGGTTTGCCTCTAGGTGCACGGACTCCTCTGAGGGAAAGGGTGTTCACGGTGGACTTAGGTACAGGAGCTAATGTGTTCTTGTGGCGGATTTCCCTGGCCCTGTTTCAGTGAACGGATGTCCTGTTCCAGTGAACGGGTTCCTTACCCCTGTTCCTGTTCTGACTTTTTCCTTTGTCAGATCTGGCATAGCTTCTCATCTTTTCGATCAGTCTCTTTTTTTCAGGACAGGTTGAGAGAACGTGTCCTACCTTTCCACAGTGCCAACACACAGTGTGATCTTTCAAGCGTACATACTTGCTCTTTCCAGGGGGAATGAACCTGTTCTTTATCCTTGCTTGAAAGTCAATGGACGGTGGTTCTTTGTTGCTGGCTTGCTTCTTCCATATCATATAGGCAGATCGTTGTCTCTTGTGAACGGGTGTGGCTGCGCTGATGGAGTTCGTTCCTTTAATTTTTTCTCGTCCTTCGTTGTTTTCGTGGCAGCAACGGTTCCGTTCGATCCTAAACCTGGGCGTAACCAGTCCTTAAAGTCCGTTTCAAGGGTTTTGAATTTGGATTTCCTTATCTCATCATCGGTTTTTAGCTCCTCAGCCATTATCTCCTTTTCGGACTCCAGATCGTGTACCCGTCCTTTGAGTACCTCGATCTACTTCTCCTGCTCCTTCCGTTCGGTTATCAACCTTTCATTCTCATTCCTCAGGAGCTGGATTTTTTTGGTGTGATCTTTGCAGGTACTGAATGTCTCGTTCAGTTCGTCTTCTAGCTCCCTAGCCGTCCCTGCCCATAAGTTGTTGTTCTCTTCAAGGCCTTCAAACAGTTCTCTATGTTGTTCTATTTCTTCCAGTAGCTCTTCATTCTTGGTTACCATAACTTTAAAGTAAGAGATAGTTTAGCATTTTTAGAAAGAGAAGGGTCAATAAGTACCTCTGTGGATAGGTCCTCAGAGTGAGCCATCATGCACAACCTTTCCTCAGAGGGTTCCTCCTGCTTTCTTCATCTGATGCCCCCATGCAGCAATCATAGCTTGTCTATTCTGGTGGGGCTTGATGACGTCCTTCAGCTTCACACGACAGTCCTTTGCCATGTGTCCTTTCTTTCCGCAGCGGAAGCATTTAAAGGTTGAAGTTTTGGATTCTTTGGCGTTTACTTTATTCTCTGGTTTGAAGCTGGTCATCTTGAATGCCCTCGTCAATAGGGCGATGTCAGGGTCGTCCTCCTCTGGGGGCTCATCGGATTGGGCTAGCTCAAACGCTCTTTCAATTTTCAGTGCAATGAACCTGTCCTTACTAGGTTCTCTACGCTTAACCTTCCGTTGATGAAATCCAGCATTGCTCTGTAGGCGGGCCACCAACTCTTCCAAGGTGATGGTTTTGATGTCGCTTTGAGCTTGGAAGGCAGACATGGCATTCCACTTCGAGTTCAGTGCTCCAAGGAACTGGTGTGTAACCTTCCAGTCAGGGATCTGTTCTTCAAGAAATAGCAGCTGGCCCACGTATCCTTTAAATCTTAAGAAGAATTCTTCAAGGGACTCGTCCCTTCCCTGGACAGCCTTCTCGTAATCCTTTGAGGCCGCTAGTATCCTGTTCCTTTGAACGTCTACATTGCCTGAGTATAGATTCCTCAGTGCCGTCCACATATCCTTTGCGGTTTTGTGAGTAATTACGAATTTCCTATCTCCATCAGATAGAGCTTGAAGGATCACTTTAATAGCTCTACTGTTCTTTTCTAGGGCCTTGTAGTCAGCATCGTCATAGTCTTTCCTATCTTTTTCTTTGGTTGGATCGGACTTGTCCATGAATATATATGGTCCTTGTTCAATGACCCTCTAGACCTGTCCATCCAGCGAACATACATGAGCTTCCATCTCCCGTACCCACCAATCGTACTGTCGGACCTTCAGCATGGGCGAATTTCAGAATGACTCCGTTTGATCCCATCTTCCTGAAAAGCTAACAAAAATCTAAAGCCGGGCTCTGATACCACTTGTTGGATCGTTAGGTTAGCATAAGTTTAACTTGGGTTTACTGTGGACGTGTCCCCAAGTACAGTTTGCACAGCGGATAAATAATGTAATGAAGAAAGATAAAGTAAGGGACTCGTACATAGTAATTTATAGTGGAAACTCTAGTACAACCAGTACTCAGAACAAAAACCACTACCTTTCAGATTTCACTGAAAGGATTTTGAGAAGAATTCTTTCATTGCAGTGTACCGATATACTTTTCACAAAAGACTAGACAAGTTCAATAGCACCCGAATCTCCAATTCGCCCTAGACTCACCTTCTATCTTCTATGAATCAACCGGACTGCTCTGCGTACGCTTCCCCCTTTGCGTTATTTAGCAGCTCACTGGACTGGTCTATTGAACCCTTCCTCAGACGCAGCAACGTGCAGGAGCTCGAAAACACAGATCGACCTCACCAAAATTCTGAAGTCTCTTCTGTAGACCGACATCTTGATTTGGGACTTTGAAGCTCTAATTATAGTGCTAGGATCGCTATCTTTTATTGGATCTTCTTGCTTCCTAATCAAGAAACTAAAAAGATAATAATAAGATAAAAAATAAAGATATTTCTAAATATTTGAATTATGGTTACGAAATATCTAAAAGAGAATCCTAACAATATTTCGAATATTTCCTAGATTACTTAATTATCTCGTTTCTAAATATCAAAAGATATGCATCTAATCAATATAGATTTAGAAATCTAATAATAAGTAATGCAAGAATATTTTGCTGCTTAGCTTGTTGTTTGTTCCATCAAAACCTGCTGGGTACATGTCCCCACATGTCCCAACACGGCGCCTAGGGTTTCTCTCATGGGATGAAACCCTAAATCGGAAACTTGGAGAATTGTCAAGGATTCGGAGAAGACACACAACAATTGAAGATTTTACACCAACCTTTTACTCATTCCCTACTTCTCTACTACTCTACTTTTCCTTGTTATTCAATTTCATTATGTCTTGTTTCAAATTCACCATGAGTGACACATGAGTGAGTAGTTGTTTAGCAGTAAGAGTCCTTATGGATCCCTTAGGTTAGATTGTAATGCAAAACATATTCTTTGATCTATATGAGTGATGTTTGATTGAAAATTCTTATGCTTGTTCTTCATGTTAATTCTATGCACACCAAGTGTTTGACGAAACGCATGAATGAGTATGAATTGATAAAACACCTAGGGATGGAATGAGAATTGAACTTAGGTTGTTTAGAAGATCAAGCATGATTATTTTAGATAGCTTTTGTGCGCGAGAGTGACATTGGCAATCTCTTAGGCTAAGCATAGACCGGACTTTAGTTAATTATAAATAGATAAGGAGGTTGAGATTATGAGACTTTTGTTCTACACGATTCAATAGAGCGAGAGTTTGAGAATTGTGTCACTTAGGTATCATTCCCATTCTAGAGAAGGAGCGAGAGTTGCATTTAGAATGCATGATACTTTAGCCTAGAATAATCAATCAAATTAACTCATGAATATATTTCTCTTTTGCATTGCTAATCGCATGACCTAGGAGTGAAGTAGGATTCCGACTACGTTTTCTTTATTACTTTTCTTCGAAACAAATTTGAATTTGTCTTTAGTAATCACTCGAGATACCTCGCATTGAGGTAAAACCCCATTTTTATTTAGTAGACTCGCATTAGGCATTACTAGCTAGCTTTAGACTAATATAGACTTTTTTCTTGGGTTCGACTCGAGGCCACTCGGGTTATAAATATTATTTGAATACCGTGATTGGACTAGTATTTTTACTACCACAATTGCCATCACGTTCAATAAATGATATTCAGTAAATACATTGGATATTTAATGAAGATTTTACATTTTGGGTTGTTTTCCCCTCACTGCACTTATATACTATGATTTGATGCTTCCGCTATTGGCTATATATTGGGATTTCAGGCGTAACCTGCACTTCTATACTAGGGTTAAGTTTAACTTATATACTGAGATTTGGTTCTTGCATTATCGGGTTTAAGTTCTTTCCCATTTGAATAAAGTGCATCAGATGTTTGAGATTATTCATGCCAAGTAATTTTCTGTGATATATGATATTCAAAAAATGCAATAAGGTGCACTGACAGTTAGGGTTATGCTTACCCTATTTGATGAAGTGCAATATGGGTTAAGTATATTCAAGTGCATTGGCTTTGTCAGTTATTCATAAAAAGTATTGATGTTTTTGTAGGATCAAAGAAAAGAAAACCCAACATAATAAATTACAACCATCCAGAGAGCGACAATGATTTTGTAGCTCCTCCAAAAATTGAAAGAACTCCTCCTCCAAAAACTAAAGTGGTAGATGAGGAGAAACAAAAAAACCGAGTAAGCAAGGCACTGGTAAGAGCATTTGTAAGTCATGAATTTGAAGGCAAACACATAAAAACCAAAAACTCCATAAAGAGTAAATACAATCTTGATCTTGAAAGGATAAACCCCTGTCAAGATTGATTAACCAATTTCTTGTATATATAGGGAGCTCTCAATTGAGGCCTTAGTCATAAGGTACATCCTTAAGACTTTTTGTGAGCCATTTGATGGCTCACATGTTACCACTTATCGGTAGACAAAAGTTAAAATTTTATCTCCTAGTGAATTGAAAGGGTATAATAGATATTTTGTGTTACCTTTTTTCATTTTTGTACTTTAATCCTTTTGTACTTTTATCCTTTTTGATGAGTTTTGATTTTTGAGAAATGGATTTAGATATTTTAAAGGATTTTGAGTTGTTTTGCTTAAGTGGATTCAATTAGTAGGTTTTGGTTGTTGAAAAATAGTTTTAAAGAAAGTGCATTGGATTGTAAATAGAGTGCATTAGTACAAGTCACTAAATCTCTCACATGAAAGCGCATCATTTGTAAATAAAGTGCATAGGTTTAATTCATTAAAACTTTCATATGAAAGTGCATTGACTCTCAAATGGTTCAAAAATCTAAAGTGCATTGATACATATATGTTCTAATTTTAAAACTAAAATCGCATTCTTATATGTATGCTAAATGTTAGATAAAATAGTGATAGCAAACAGAAAGTCTGTAATCAATTGTATATAAATATGAAATTACAGAAACAGGAGACTGAACGAGATACAAAACCCGAATTGTTGAAGCTTGCTCGGCAATTTCCTTAAAGCGTAATTTCCGCCCTACCGTGCTGGGTGTGGTTTGGCAACAGGCTTCCCAAGATACGACAACAAACTCCAAGCTGAATAGCACTATTCAGTTGAGGCGAATTGGATGGCACGCCTTCTAACTATCACCGAAAACAGAGCTAAGCTAATGACACACGAGAGAGGATTGCTGTTTTCCGGATGATTTTCAAAGGAGGACGCAGCCCTCCTTTTATAGTGATGAAGAGCCAACCGCCGCGCAACTCTTCCGCTTCTCCACCGTTTCATCTTCCCATGACCGTCAAACTCCCAAAAGTAAATGGGAAGATGAGGAGATACGGCTGGAGGTTAATGAAAGACTTGGTCCAAGTCTTTTGATCTTCAAAGGAAGTCCCAGTCTTTTGATCTTCAAAGAAAACAAAACTGCGTAGTTTTGTTTCTTAAAAAATCACATGTTATATGGTTGATATCATGTACATAAATCACATAGTGACTTAGAAAAATGCAAAACTAAGCTGTCATCTCGCACCCCGATTGGAGCTACATTCGTATCCGTAACATGCGGGCGCACACAAGTTTCTTCACTCTTTGAAATTCAAGAATTTCCAACAATCCCTCACATGAAGAAAATCGACAAGTGAAAACAAACCAAGACTCGACACTGGTGGTGATAGTTTCTGCGGCCAATATCTGCATAGGATAGGTGGGCATAACCTTTGAACCTTCCCTTGAAAGATATGCATTCTTTACTGACTATTCAGTAGACGCGATGTCCTAGAACTGTTCGTCTTATTGTGTCAATGAAGTACACATCTTCCACAGATATTGTCCTGGCATACATCCATTTCTCATGGGTGGGTTCATTATGGCCCTGAAACCCCTGCCTGGTTCTGCGAGAGTTGCTAAAGAATTAAGCCCACATAATTCTCCTTTGAAGCGGCCACACTTCTCTCTCGCATAGGTGATTCCTATTATGGTAATCCCGCATTACCCTATTTGGAATTTTCAATTCCAACTCCACAGAATCATTAAAAGCTTCAAGCTTAACCTCGTACGGGAATCACTGATTATTAAGGAATGGGTCTGGGGTTTTACCCCCCACAGTGATCTCACTTCGTCTCAGCAAAGAAGTTGTCCCATTGAACCAAGTTCTTGGGATCTCCAGTCATCATGGTTGGATTTTTCCTTTTACATTGGCTTATTTCATTAGGGCTTCAATCCCATTCCTTTAGCTGACTTCTCTACTAAGTCCCGATTTAACTCTTTGATTAGCGGATCCACAATATTCTCTTTGGACCGTACATAGTCAATAATAATGACTCCTGTAGAGAGTAGATGTCTAATGGTATTATGTCGTCGACGGATATGTCTAGACTTGCCATTATACAGGACATTTTGTGCCCGTCCAATGGCTGACTGATTATCGCAGTGTAAGAAAATTGCAGGCACAGGTTTTGTCCACTCTGGAATATCCTCCACAAAGTTTCTTAACCATTCAGCTTCTTCACCACATTTATCTAATGCGACAAACTCAGCTTCCATTATGGATCTGATTATCACAGTTTGCTTAGAGGATTTCCAAGATATAGCAGCATCTGCTAAGGTAAATACATAACCACTCGTGGCTTTCGAATCTTTTATATCAGAAATCCAACTGGTGTCACTAAATCCTTCAATGACTCTACGATCTTGGGTATAATGTAACCCATATTCCCGAGTGAATCGTAGATACTTCAGTACTCTCACGATTGCTTCCCAGTGTTCTGATCCTGGATTATTTGTATACCTTGCAAGTGTGCTTACGGTATAAGCTATGTCTGGTCTTGTACAATTCATTAAGTACATCAGACTGCCTATCACCCTGGCATATTCTAATTGATTGACACTTTCTTTCCTATTTTTAGACAAGTGTCTTCAAATATCAATTGGAGTTTTAGACACACCGGAACTCTCTTTTCCAAACTTGTCTAGAATTTTGTCCACATAATGTGACTGACTTAATTTGAGACCATCTGTTCTTCGTGTAATTTTGATTCCCAAAATGACATCAGCCAGTCCCAAATCTTTCATATCAAACTTAGAGTTTAATATGGCTTTCGTTGACTTCACCATGCCTTCATTGCTTCCCACAATAAGCATATCATCAACGTACAAACACAAAATCACATATCCATGATTAGTGTTCTTAATGTATACACATTTGTCACACTCGTTGATTTGAAAATCATTTGACATCATCACACTGTCAAATTTTTCGTGCCACTGTTTTGGCGCTTGTTTTAGACCATAGAGAGATTTAACAAGTCTACAAACTTTACTCTCTTGTCCTGGCACAACACAACCCTCAGGTTGTTCCATATAGATTTCTTCCTCCAATTCTCCATTGAGAAATGCAGTCTTCACATCCATTTGATGAATTTCCAGATTGCGCAATGTTGTAAGGGCAAGTATCATTCTAATGGAAGTGATTCTTGTCACTGGAGAAAATGTATCAAAGTAGTCTAGACCTTCTTTCTGTCTATACCCTTTGACTACAAGTCTCGCTTTATACTTATCTATTGCGCCATCCACCTTCATCTTCCTAGTAAATACCCACCTAGAACTAAGTGGTTTATTTCCAGGAGGAAGATTTACTAACTCCCATGTATGATTCTGCATAATGGAGTCAATTTCGCTTCGTATGGCTTCTTTCCATAAGGGACCCTCAATAGAGTTTATAGCCTCCTTATATGTTCGAGGTTCTGCCAAAAGACTTTTCGACTCTCACTCGCTTGTTGCGTCTTAGATCTTCTGAATCACTCTCATTCTCAGGTTCATCTTCCTGAATTTGTGATGATTCTCCAATCATCTTCCTCAAGTATAAACGACATCGACATTGGCTCGTGAAAATAAGACAAATTCATTTTCTTCACTCTTTGAAATTCAAGAATTTCCAACACTAAATGCTGAAAAAGCTAAAATACATTGTTATATGTTTGAGTTTTTTTTATAGATATTAAAGTTCACTTTATATTTTTGTTAAAAATGAATTGATGGAAATAGCATTATTCATAGTAGGACACATGTCACATGAGTGTTGGATAGAAATAATGAGAGAGATATTTGGAGAGATAAAGAGAAAACAATGATTAAGAGAGAAAGCTTTATGATTAAAAAGTCAAATGTACTTATTTCAAAAGTAATAGTAAGTCACATGTGGCGTATTGTGAGTCATTTGATCAACTGATTAGTAAAGGGCCTTAGAAATGCACATTTTTTAGGGGACCAAATGAAGTGCATTAGTACTATTTAAAAAAGTGCATTGACTCTCAAATGTTAAAAAAATCTAAAGTGCATGCTACATGTATGTTCGAATGCTCTAAAATTGAAACTGCATTGCTTTATGTATGTCTAAAGGCTAAAAGAACCTAGTGCATTGCTACATATGTGAATTTTGGTTGTTGTATATTTAAGTACATTGGATTGTGGAAAGAAAAATATTAGATAGAAACAAGTTTATGCTTAGTTAGGATGAGGCACAAGTCATATGTGAATTGGATAAAGATAATGAGAGGGAAAGAGAAATGATGTTGATTGGAGAATGGAAAAAATAAAGATTGAAGAGAGAAAAGTTTAGGGATAAAAGTCAAATTTACGCTTTTGGCAGATTTGTTATTTAAAAAGTAGTATTTAATAAGTGGTATGTGGGCTAATGAGAGTCATTTGAGCAAATGGCTCACAAAGGGCCTTATAGATGAAGCTTATTGAGAGGGCCTCATTTGAACGCTCCTTTATAAATATATAAGGTACAATGATGGTGAGACACAATCTTATTTATTGGATAGTATGATCTAACTGTATCTCTAATTGACGTGTGACAATCCAAGGAATTAACTTAATAAATGCAAAAGGGCATAAACGTAGTTATCTACTATATTAATCCTAATTTATTTGGTGTTTATATTTTAAAATCTAGAAATTTACTTAAATATATATTAACAAATCCATAAAAATCGGATATTAACTAATTAAATTAGAAAAAATATCAATATCAATAAATATATTTATCGTGCAAATTTGTTTCCCATTTTCAAAACTATTTATTTTATAATT
The DNA here is from genome assembly GCA_963678935.1 of Umbilicus rupestris. Taxonomy (NCBI): domain Eukaryota; kingdom Viridiplantae; phylum Streptophyta; class Magnoliopsida; order Saxifragales; family Crassulaceae; genus Umbilicus; species Umbilicus rupestris. The sequence goes on along the minus strand of OY787607.1, from coordinate 14,771,338 downwards.
AATTAAATATAAGTTCAACATATTTTTCCATTAAAATATAATAAAATTTTACAAACTAAAAATATGTATCTTAGTATAAAATAAAGTGCATCAACTTGAATAATATTTTAACACACTTTAAAACATATAATAATACACATTAAAGTGTTAAATATTACATTTATATTTAAAATATTTTACGATTAAAAATAACTAGATTTGATAAACTTATAATATGGATTTCACTACTATTAATAATTTTAATAAAAATATTTAATCTTTTTATATTTTGGATATATCTTGCTAGATTTCATGTGTATCTCATCTTGTTAATTCCATGTGTCCCATGGATGTGTGGGCATGTTTTTGGTAAGCGGAGTCTGTATCAGCCAAAATTCTATATTTGTATCACGGGTGTTGAAGCAAACAAACAAGGTTCACAAGACCAAGGCAGTTCAAACTTGAATCAGAGGGTGAGCCAAAGTTAGCTTGAACAGAGGCTCGTGCAGTCAGATTGTCAACAATATTGTGAATATTGCTTTGCTCAGGTTTCCTAAAATAAAGTCAAAAATATACTGAAAATTATGGTGAGATCTCAAGGTGGCTTGGATATGCGAAAGATTGGGTTGCACATTTGGAAAGTATGATCTTCACAATCTTCGTTAAGTAAAGTACGCAAGAATCCGCTAGTATATGAAATTGCTGTGTGCAGGATGATGAGAACTTGTCCAACTTGTTGTCCGGACTTTCTCCTCCAACAAGTTACGCAGCAGAATAAATAGACAGAAAGTAAGCTACTGCTAAGGACACAAGAATGGTGACCCAGTTCGGCTATAACGAGCCTACGTCTGGGGGGCTTATCCCAAGCCTGTGGGAACCGATTCACTAAGTTAAGACTGAGTACAAAAGACGTTACAAGATAGCAGACTCCCTCTCTATCCTAACCTCTACTCATCTACAAGAAACGGCACTCAGGCTCCCGTCTCTTCCTACAGTAAGCGTCTAGATAGTAGTATATGCTTTTGATGCTCAGGAGCAGACCGTCGTGTATTCGTAGTTTTTCTTTTCACTTGATCGATCGATATAAACACCGCGCGTCAGCACCTCATAAATAACCTGAGAGATGCATCCTTATCTCAGGTTGTTACGATATGAAGTTTGTTGAGTAAGATCTTGTTGCAATTTGTTTTGTTTTGATTATCTCGTTGCGATCTGGATGATTGTTGTGATTCTGATGATAAGAATATGTTCAACCTTTCTTCAATGTCATTTTGACCGATCATCATTATCTCCAAGTGCTTATCTTCATCGCGGATTCCGCGCCCGTAATTGGCGGATCGTCACAATAGGATGTCCCAGAGAGTTGTGCAGTATCGGCGCCTGGACAACTTCTTGTACAATTTTGTGCAAACATGCCATATGCATTCACAATCTCCCGCTTGGCATTTGCATCAAAACTCCCTAACCGTGACCCCATCCAAACCGAGCGAATCCATGGCAACCAAACTTCATAACAGTCACACCATCCAAACCAAAAACACAGTATCCATGGCAACCAAAACAAGCAACAAGACAACGAAAGTCTAAAGACAAGACATGTTCATGTGAACCAACAATTTAGCCAAGTAGTACCTTTCACCTTTCTTTCCCTTAACAAGTTGTAACCACCAGTTTCTCCCCCTGTTTTGTTGTAAATGCCAAGGCCTCTTAGTCTTCAGGCGGCTGAGCAGAGAACTTCATATTGCGGAGCAGATTGGTGATCTGAGCCCTCTGTAGGGTAAGCTGCTTGATCTCCACTGTAAGAAAGGAGGCATGTGACTCTACCTGCACAATGGCCCGAGCCCATAGAGCATTGTGTACTGGTGCCGCCTGAGATCACCGAGATCACTGAAGTGACGCCCCACAAACAACTTATGATCAGCATGATGATATAGGGCCGGCTGAGAGAAGGTGGTCTGGTGCCCGTAGACCAGGGTGAACCTTAGTGAACATATGGTAGAGCAGGGAAGAAAAGCCAATTGGATGTTGCTCACGAACAGAGGTGGCATGTCCAACCAAATTGTTGAACACAATCTGTCCAAAGTTGACGAAATGTACCATCCCAAGAGCAAATAGAAATTTCCTTAACTCCTTGTTCACAGTCCCTCTGTGCTGAGTGGGAAACCAGTTATGATGACCCATATGATATGGAAGAGAATGCTTGGTTGAAAGCTCAGCCGAGGGGATGGTAGCATCGGTCCACATTAGACGGGTTCCGCCAGTTAGAGAACAAGCAATGAGATCATAGTTGTCCTCTGGCAACTCACCGTCCTTAACCTTAATATCAAAGTAGTCATTAACATGCGCAGCGGATATTTTAAGAGACTTACCTCGAGCCCGCAGAAGACCCCAGTTAGAGCTGGTCTGATCTCCAAACTCAGTAGGTAAATTTGCAATAATCTCGCGTACCAATCCTTCATCATATCTGTTAGCTCTGGTTACAGTCCCATATATCCTGGTCTGATGGAGAAAGGCAACCACCCCTGGAGCAGCATACTTGGTTGGATTTAGAAGCTTTTTAGGAAATCACCTTCCTCTTAGTCACTGCTTGCCAACGCTGAGCACATCTGGAATCTGCAAACCAGACACCATTAATCCAGCTACCAGATGGAGGAACTTTGGACTTCTTGTTTTTCTTGGCTGGAACAGAAGTGCCCGGCGTCCTGGGAGACTTTCTCTTCGTAGCAATGGGAATCTTGGTGGAGGGAGCAATAGGAACAGATACGAACACAGAGTCAGACCCCTACGAGATCTCTTCAGGAATGAACACGCCCCCTTTTCTTCCTACTGTTTTCTTGCGGGGTGGCTTGGTCACCTGAGCCACCGGGCTGAACAAGTCTTGCAAGGAGGGGGTTAGCTCATGGGAGGCAGCAACGGACGATGGAATGGCGTCATCGGCGAACACTGGCACAGATTCCGAAGGGGAAGCAACAACAGCAGCAGGGGAAGTGATAGGATCTGGCGAAAGAATATCATCAGTAGATGTTGGGACAGGATCCGTGATAGAGAATACCTCAGGGTCTGGTACGGGAGTTGGATCAGGGACAGGCTCAGCAGAGGGCACGCCTGAGTCACTCTTGCCTACAGGAGCGCTGGACGGGCTGGCGCGTTTAATAATAAACTCATCATCGTCAGAGGATGAGCCTGATGGGTTGACAAGTTTGGAGCTTGACGGAGCTGGAGTATCTAGAGGCTTCCGGGCCTATCTGGTTCGCGGTCGACGAGCAGCCAACTCAGAGAGAGGCACATCATCATCCAGTGAGGGTCTTGTGGAGGCAATCCTGGTAGCTGATTTGGTTTTTCCACCCCTTGTGAGCACCATGGTGACGGAATCCGAGAGGAAATTGAGTTCTTGATTTCTAGGATTTTCAAGAGCACCGTGCAGTTCTGAGAGAGGATGAATCCTCAAGAGAAAATAATAGCCCCCTTTTGTTTTTGAAAAACAGATGCAGGAATGAGGCCTTGATTTTTTTTTTAAAATACTTTTCCTTATTCGTTGTACTTTGCCACGTGTCACTTCCTTGTGAAGTGAGGTTCCCGCACAAAATAAAGTAATATTGTAATGACCAGGGGTACCTCCTTGTGCACAGTACTCGTCAGTGTAGGGGAGCACACAGATTCAAAGAGGATCGGTGAGCTTCGAAGTGAGAGTAGTCCAAGGCTTTAGTGAATATATCGACAACCTACTATTCCGTTGAAATATAAGCCAGAGTGATCACCTTCTGTTCGACCAGTTCGCGGATGAAGTGACGGCGAATGTCAAGGTGCTTGGTCTGAGAATGTTGTACTGGGTTCTTCGAGATGCTGGTGGCACTCATGTTGTCGCAGAAGATGGTCATAACGTCTTGTTGGACACCCAGCTCGGACAACATGTGCTGCATCCATAATAGTTGAGCACAACAACTCCCTGCGGCAATATATTCTGCTTCAGCGGTAGATAATGAAATGTTGTTCTGCTTCTTGCTAAACCAGGACACCAAATTTTTTCCTAGATAGAAGCAGCCTCCCGAGGTACTCTTGCGGTCTTCAGTACTACCGGCCCAGTCTGCATCACTATACCCGATTAAGCAATCACTTGTATCCCGTGTATACCATAGTCCAAACTCAGCCGTTCCGTTGATATACCGGATGATCCTCTTCACATGAGACATGTGTGACTCCTTGGGATTGGCCTGATATCTAGCACACACACCCACGGAGTATGCGATGTCTAGTCTGCTTGTAGTTAGGTAAAGCAGGCTGCCAATGATACTACGGTATAGAGACAGATCTACTGGTTTCCTTGCTTCATCCTTAGTGACCTTCACATGAGTGGCTGCTGGAGTCCTTTTGTGGCTGGAGTTCTCGAGTCCGAACTTCTTGATCAAATTTTTGGCATATTTGTTGTTCGTTATAAAGTTTCCAGCCGGCTTCTGCACCACTAGCAGTCCTAAGAAGTATGACATCTCCCCGACCATACTTATCTGGAACTCACTCTTCATCGGTCCCACCAACTCCTGCGAGGTTGATCCAAAGACAATGTCGTCCACTTAGATTTGAGCAATGATGATGGTTGTCTTGGTACATCTAACGAACAAGGTTTTGTCCACTCCACCCCTGAGATAACCATGATGAGTTAAAAATTCAGTTAGTCTCTCGTACCATGCTCGTGGAGCTTGCTTGAAACCATAAAGAGCCTTTTTGAGCCGGTAGACATGATCTGGGTATGCTGGGTCTTCGAATCCCTTTGGCTGAGCTACAAACACCTCTTCAGATAAAACTCAATTGAGAAAGGCACTCTTCACGTCCATCTGGTGTAGCTTGAACTGCATTTGACATGATAAAGCTATTAGTAGCCGGATTGCCTCAAGTCGTGCCACGGGAGCAAAAGTCTTGTCAAAATCAATGCCTTCAATTTGTGTGTATCCTTGAGCCACCAGCCTTGCCTTGTTTCTAGTGATATTCCCCTTTTCGTCCGTCTTGTTCTTGTACACCCATTTATGCCAATGATATTGACTCCATGTGGCCGAGGCACAAGGTCCCACACATTGTTTCTCTCAAATTCTCCGAGCTCTTCTTGCATGGCCAGAATCCAGTGTTCATCCTTCATTGCTTCTTTTATACTCTTCGGCTCAACTTTGGATAGAAAGCATGAGTGATTGATCATGTCCGTATAGTTGATGCGGGGAATTTTTCTGGTTTGTCTATCTTCTGCAGGGTCTCCAATGATATTGTCGATCGGATAATTTGTCTGAATTCGGCTAGTTGACTGATGGCAAGATTCCGCGTCGCTTCCTTCGGGTTGCTCTTCTGTTTCGGGTACCTCATCCATACGCACAGGTTCATCTGTCCGAACAATTTCTGGGACACTTCGAGTTCCTACCTTCGTACATTTTTGCAGAAGCTCCTCATCTTTGTCTAGATGTCTCGTCAGGTTTATTGCATCATCTTCCACCACTACATTTGCAGATTCCATCACAGTTTCGGTCCGTCTGTTAAACACCCTGTACGCCTTGCTGTTGGTGGAGTATCCAAGAAACATCCCTTCATCACTCCTTGCATCCAGTTTCTGCTTGTACTCACGGTCTGCCAGTATGTAGTATGTACTCCCAAACACGTGAAAGTACATAACTGTAGGTTTGTTTCCAGTCCACAATTCATAGCTGGTCTTCTCCAACCCTTCTCTGATGAGAACTCGATTCAGGGTGTAGCACGCCGTGCTCATAGCTTCTGCTCAGAACTTCAGAGGAATGTTCTTGAAGTGGAGCATTACTCTGGTCATCTCTTGAAGGGCCCTGTTCTTTCTCTCCACAACTCCGTTTTGTTGAGGAGTGATTGGGGAGGAAGACTGATGCTGAATTCCATGATTGATGCAATAGTCCATCATTTGTGTGTTGTCAAACTCTCGTCCGTTGTCACTCCTGATGTCTATCACATATTCTCCCAGGCTCTTTCTTGTTTGTTCAAGCTGAGTGATCAGCTGGACAACTACTTGAACAGTCTCTGATTTATCCCTGAGAAAGAAGATCCATGTGTATCTGGTATAGTCATCTACACACATAAAGGCGTACCTCTTTTGTCCGAAACTTTCTACTTGCATTGGCCCCTTAGATCCATGTGTAGCACTTCCAGAGGCTTTGATGTGTTGATCCGGTTTGTCCTTCGATGAGCTGTCCTTGTCTGCTTTCCAAGTTGGCATTCTCCACACAACAAATCTACTTCTCCAGTGAATGCAGGCATGCCTCGAACTAGTCCTTCTGTTGCCAGCCTTTTGAGCAGCCTCCCATGAATATGCGCCATTCTTCTATGCCATAGTTGCAATTCTTCAGTGTTGGTTTTGAGGCATGTTGGGCCATCGGTGATGTTATGTTCCAACAGCAGGTAGCAATTGTTTAAAGAGCGATGTCCTCTGAGCAAGCACTCCCCTTGTTTGTTCACAACTTTGCAGGAGTCTCTGTTGAATTCCACCTAGTTCTCCCCATCACAGAGTTGACTTATGCTGATCAGATTGGCAGTGAGTCCCTTAACCAGCAGCACATTTTGGAGCATAGGCAATCCTGGAGCGTGTAAGGTGCCGACGCGCATTTATATCGATCGATATAAACAACGCGTGTCGGCACCTCATAAATAACCTGAGAGATGCATCCTTATCTCAGGTTGTTATGATAAGAAGTTTGTTGAGTAAGATCTTGTTGCAATTTGTTTTGTTTTGATTATCTCGTTGCGATCCGGATGATTGTTGTGATTCTGATGATTATCTTCAACCTTTCTTCAAAGTCATTTTGACCGATCATCATTATCTCCAAGTGCTTATCGGCGCCTGGACAACTTCTTGTACAGTTTTGTGCACACATGCCATATGCATTCAGAGTATATTTGATGGATCACTATGATCAACATGGTGTGCAAAAATGATTACTAAAGAAGAGAACTTGGGAGCAGAAGAGCATCGAGAATCCCCTATTCATAAGCAAAGATCAAATTAAAAATACATCGGGAGTGAGCTCAATCGTCATTGGAGATCGGGCGGAAGTGGAGCTCACTCGAAGTTATTTATAGGTTGTTTCACTGCTATACGAATAGTCTGTAAAAGCAATACTCGGTGAAGTGCTGGTATTCAAGGAGCGCTGGTGTTCTCGGGTTCCGATCTGCGGGAGGCAGATCGTGGTAGACTAGAGAGGGATATCTGTCTGAGGGAGTCAGACGCATTCACTATGGTGCAACAACATAGTTGTAATAGAGGGAGTCTGTGAGCTCTTCATCATCACTGCTATTTAACTCAACAATCTCATAGAGAATCTCAGAATTCATTAAATTTGAATGTTCAATGTCAGTTAAAGTGCAAAGGTAACGTTGCTTTTCTTCTCAGTATCTTCTCCACTGTCCTCATCACTCCAGTTGACAGTGAGAGACTTGTTGTTCTTCTTATGATAGCTGGGGCATTTCGACTGTCTGTGACCATATCCTTCGCATTTCAAGCATTGAATTCCTTTTGACATGTCCTTCTTGTCTTCCTCACTTTGCTCTGTATTATGGTTTCTTATCTAGGAATTACCTCCTCTCCTGGACTGATTTCTTCCACCAGATCTTTGTCCCGCAGACGAGGAGCTTTGTTCTATTTTCTTGAAGAGCTTGCTGAAGTTCTTTTCCAGAAGAACTAGTTGTTGTCCCAACTATTATGTTGATTCTACTTTCTCCTTGGTCTCAACCTTCAGCCCAATATTTTTCCCAGAGGATGGTATAACATCTTCTACAATATTCATCTCGAACTGCCTCAAGGACACTATCAGAGCAAGCCTCACTCAGTGTGTCGATCGACCGGCTCTGATACCAATTGAAATTGGCACTGCGTAACTGTTGACGAGAGAACCATAGTTTGCTTCAGCAACTTTTTCTGCTAGGTTGCTGGCGCTTTGCTTCTGCCAAATTTGAAAAACACGAACAGATTTATTCACTCAGTGCGGCAACAGCCTACGCCTGGGGAGGACTACTCTCGGATCTCAAGACTTCACTATCTTAGTTAGAGTACAATGGTTTCCAACAACTCAACCACCGCTAGTCTAACCACTACTCCTAACCTAGTCGAAATGTAAACTCAATTTGTCAACACAGACTAGCCTTCACTATCAACACACTCTAGTAATAGATAGCTAACGACCTGATCACATGGACTCAGCCTTTCCTATTAAAATGTGGTGCAGGGGATGCTGCAACAACTTCTTTCGCCAAGTTGCTGACGCTTCGGTCATCGACTACTTCAAACACTCCCTGCTGAGTAGTCAGACACTGTGCGCTGCTCCCCCTCGATCAATGACCTCCCGTCACTATCAAGAAGCATGTTGGGACACTCTGTGCAAGCTGCACTCCGCAACTGTCAACCTTTCGGTCTGTCAACGAGGCTCCGTTTCCGTCAACTCCCTCGAATAAATATAGGATCAGACTTCTACAATCCTGATCACACTTCAGCTTTCATACAATTTGCGCTCCATCTCTGCTTCCATGCACTCTGATCTCTGCTCAGTGTGTGTGTTCTCCTCAGTTGATCGATACTATAGCTCTGCCTCTGCACGCCTCTCTATAGTTCCATCAATGACTGCTTTTGGAATTCTCGTTTCCCTCGAATTTCTAGGACAGCTCGGCACCACTTGAATCTTCTCCTGAATTCCTAGGAATGGATTCCTTATTTAATTATTATTTATCTAATGATATCTCTAAAAAAAAATCAGTTATATCTATCCTACCAAATCCACATATATCAGAAACTGACCATATAAAATTTTAATAAAATTAAAAATTACTGAATATATTTTATTATGCAGATGTATTTCCTATTAATTATACCTTAAATTCAAATTCAAAAACTAAATTTAAAATTTATTTAATTTACTATTTTCTTTACCAATGCACTTTTAATTTTTTTATATTATCGCACTATCTTAAAGTGCAATAACGTACTCAATGTTTTTAACAAATTTAAAATTTAAATATTTCATATTTTAAATCAACATATTATATGCACTTTGATTTTAATAGTGCACGTTATGTGAATTAAAGTGCATTAGCGCAAATAATATTTTAATGCACTTTAAATTTTAATATAATATACTTTAAAATATTTTACAATCTTTATTTAATTATGATGAATTATTTGTTTAGTTAAATATTTTTATATAGTTATCTTATTGGATTGCGTATATATCTCTTTGTTAGTCAAATAATGTATAATTAACTAAAAATTAACAAAGATAGCAAAACTACTTTTTTTTTAATTATTAAATGACTAAATGGTATTTTTTTTCTAGGATATTTAAAATTAATGATTACATTTGATCCAACCCTTAATTGATTGTCTCATTGTCTACCTGTTTTAATACAAACTTAAAACCAATCAACACTAGTCATTGGCTTTAATAGATGGATGAAATTTATGGGCCAAAACATATTTAATTCAAAGTTCTGGTTTTCTTGTATGTGTCATAAACTTTAATCAGGGTATATTTGCCAGAAAAAATGTAATTTTTGCCCATCTCTTTCATGGTCTTCTCTACCCAATCTTCGCCGATGTCGGAGAAGTTGAACTCATATAAACCATCAGTTTCTCCTTCTGCTTCATATCAGGTTGTTGTTGTTAATTTTGATGCATGCCGATATATACACGAATCAAATTGATTAAAATTGTTATAATGCTTTCAAACTAATGAATTTTATTAATTTAGCATACATAATTTACAATGTATGTTATATAGTAAAGTGATGAAATCAATCAACATACTCACCAAGCTGTAACTTTCAAACTGACAAATATAGATATCCAATCGTTGAATATAACTATCTGCTAATAAAGATAACAAGTAAATGGTTACACAATATGATATAATAGATTAAAACTGTATAGATTACTCTAACAATTCAATATTAGTTTGATTGTAAAGTTCATCGAGAATTAATTACTATTACAAAGTTCTACAAGTTTTCAATTGTCATGCTCAGGAAAGTCTCTGTCATACTTAGACTAAAAAATTGTCAACTCTTAAAATAGATTACTCTAACAGTTCAATATCATGCTTTTCGATAAAAAAATTCAGTAATCTTAAAATATATGCTCATGTCAGACTAGTAGTGTTGGTGGTTCGATTCTTTATAATCCTAGACATGCTTCTAGTTTCAACGGTTACTAGATCGGTAGTTGATGAAATAGGCATGGCATGAAGAGACCTAACTAAGCAAAACATCATCAAACATTCAACCAGAATTTAAGCAATCATGGTAGAATCTTAGCTAACTCATGAGGCAAAGAGAACAAATTAAGTGTAGTCATGATATGTGAGCATACACATGTGATCCTAAATCATGCAAGGCTAAAAAGGAAAAGCATAACCAAGTATAGAAATTGAACCATATGCCAAGGAATACTAAACTATGTGCGATGCAAGTGACTACGTTCCAACTCTACATTTACATATTTTCAATCCCTAAGCATTGCAACCAAAATAAGGAGTAATAAGAAAAGAGTACTGTCGCGGGAGAAATTGATGTCATCAACCGAATCACTCGAGGTCAGCTATGGGTACTCCAAGTCAAGGGTATCTGTCACTTAAGGATCCAAAAAAATGAAGAACAATAAGAAAATAGACACATGTACAAAGGGTGCCTGGTTTAACATCTTGGTGAGATGGGACCCTCTTCATAGAGTGTAAAAATGGTAAGCTGGGTTGCCTCCATCGAGGCAGTCTTTCACAACCGAGGGCTTTATTTCGACAATGTTATCCTTGTTGTAGTATTGAGTGGCTGATTTTAGGTCAAGGTCGGTCGACGCACATAGCAACAGACCACTCGTACTTGGTGAGGTTGCTCTCTTGCGGGCATCACGACTTCAGTAATAGAGGTTCATGCGAGAGGAGAATCAAAAAGCACACTCAAAGTAGGCAATTCAAAGATAATGGATAGGCTCAGTTCATGTAAATACAAGTTCAGTGGTGTGTAAAAAATTAAATCCCCAACAAGGATACCATTTTATAAAAATTGAAGTTCAAGGTTTTATGTTAGGCAAAGCAATTCTTTATTGCTTTCTTTCAATTCGAATTCGAACTTGTCTTTAGTATTTACTAGAGATACCTAGCCTAGAGGAAAAAAACCCCAGTTTTTATTTAGTAGACTCGCATTAAGCATTACTAGTTAGTTTTAGACTAATCTAGACTTTTCTCTTGGGTTCGACCCGAGGTCACTCGGTTTATAAATATTATTTGTGTACCGTGATTGGACTAGTATTTTTACTACCACAATTTTGACAATGTCAAAATGGCGCCATTGCCGGGGATTAGCTATTAGACTAGTTTGCCTTTTAGTATTGCTTTAGTTAGTCTACTATATTTTTTCTTTATTTTGTTGATCGCGATTGTTGGACTATGAAGACTAATAAAGGCCCAGGCCTAGTGGTTAGCTAGGGTTTCTCATATTTTCTTATAAATAAAAACATAGCTTGTAACCCAGAGACAACACCGAAGAAAACCCTAAACTTATCATAGTGAATCTCTCCTGGCTTGGTAGTGCCCTTAGAGGTAGTCATATTCTGTGACGAACTGGGTAAACAAATCATTGTGTCTGTTTGTCTTTCGTTTCTCTTATTTGATTTGGGTGCTTATCCATATCGTTGTTTCGATCCTAACAACTGGTATCAGAGCGAGGTTGATTATGGACGGAAAGCATCCTATTAAGAAGTTCGATGGATCGAATTTTGGATTTTGGAAGATGCGGATAGAAGATTACCTATACGGTAAAGATCTGTTCTTACCAGCGATAGGAGAAAAGCCGACAGACATGAAGAATGAAGAGTGGACCTTGATGGACAGGAAGGCGATGAATGCGATTCGTCTGTCGTTATCAAGGGAGGTAGCACACCACATAATAAAGTCAAAATCAACAAAGGAGTTGCTTGAGACACTATCTAGACTGTATGAGAAGTCGTCTGTAGTGAACAAGATTCATCTGATTCGGCGATTGTCAATATGAGGATGACAGAGAGCACAGTGGTGGCGAAGCATCTCAATGAGTTCAATATGATTATTGCTCAATTAAGTTCTGTTAACATTGACTTTGATCATGAGATACAGGCGTTGATTCTATTGTCATCGTTGCCCGAAAGTTGGAATGGAATAGTCACTGCAGTGAGTGCTTCAGCTGGGAAGACAAAGCTGAGACTAGATGAGGTCATGGATTTGATGGCCAGTGAAGAGATTCGCATGAAGGAATCAAGTCCTATTTCTAGTTTTGGTGTGGCTTTGAATGCTGTAAGAAGAGGCAGATCAGAATCAAAGTCCAAATCCAAAGGGCAGCGTAGCAGATCAAAATCCAGAGGATCGGACAGGGATAAGAAGGATAAAAGTAAGATTAAGTGTTGGCAGTGCAACGATTTTGGACATTTTAAGAGTGAGTGCAAGGCGCCGGCCGCGAATATGGCTTCTGAAGATGCTGAGGAAGCATTGATTTTGACTGTGAGCAGTCCGCTAGAGTCATGGGTTTTGGATTCAGGAGCATCGTTCCAGTCATGCAGTAGTGCCGACCTGATGTAGCATTATGAGTCAGGAAATTTCAGGAAGGTCTACCTTGCGGATGATGAGCCGTTGGATGTAGTGGGAAGGGGTGATGTTATGATACAAGCACCTATTGATTCGCTACTGAAGTTGCATAGAGTCGGACTGATAGCGCGTCGTCGTGCGCCTCAAATTTGAATTTATAACTCCTATTAACACATTAGCAAGCGGTAAGCAGGGTTGAACCCAAAGAGAGCAAATGAGTTGGAGTTCAAATGATAGTCACAGAAAAAAGGAACAACTGAGGATATCAATTCAGAGAAAATCAGTTCGGGGAATACAATGCAACTAGTTATCACCGATCGAATACATACATAAGCTAGTGAATTCTGCCTGAGTCCAACATTCTCGCTAAAGATATGTCGACAATCAAATTCTACCTATTCTTAACCGCTAGGTTTTCGAACAAGTGCAATAGTTACTCAAATAACACCACAAAATCGGTTCTACCGCTAGGTTCTCCCCAACAATGCAATCCAATCAAGTATAACACAAATGACATCAATATAGCTCACCGCTAAGCTGCACTAAACTGACAATCAAAGCATTCATTCATTCATACGAGGGCAACGAATCAATAGCTCGAATCATGTATTCATTGACCTCAAACCAAATGTTGCATTATAAACCCCAAACTGAAAATAGGATTTAGCTACTCATATCATTCATGGAATACAACAAAAATGAGTTCATTACACTACAATAGGCTAAGGAACATAAACTGACTAAAATAAATTCTGTCGTGAACAGTGTTCCGGCATGAACAGTAACAGTGAACAGTGCAATGTGAACAGTAAAATGAATAGTAATCGGAGTGAACAGTGATTTCCGGCGACTTCTCTCTCAAGCTCTTCACTCCTCTCCTCCCGCCGTTCTATTGTAGCTCCGTGCGTGAATAGTGTCGTCCAAAAATGGAGTGAAGTGAAGTGAGATGTTTCTTTTCCTCTTTTGTCAATGTCTTAGGTTTAGGGTTTTTGGGTTGAACCAGAATGAACCACATTGAACCACATCTAACTTCTAATTGAACCAGCAGAGTTGACTGCTGTTGACTTTGACTGCTGTTGACTTCTTGATCTTGGATGAATGCTTCGAATATGCAATAAATTCCAATGCGATCTTGAACATTCCTGCGATACGAAAACACTACAAAAGAGTAATCGATTCACACAAAATGTAATAAAATTATGGGAATAAACAACTCAATGGAGCGTATAAATACGCTCCATCACGGACACATTCCAGAATTGAAGAGAAATCTTCTATCAGTTGGTCAGCTTGATGATAAGGGTTACGTTGTGACAATTAGTTGCAACAGCTGGAAGATAACCAAGGGAGCTATGGTCATAGCTCAAGGAAGCAAAGAGGGTACCTTGTACATGACGAGCAGCGTTCAGGAGAGCATTGTTGTTGTTAGAGACGAGTGTACTGCATACCTATGGCATTATCGCCTTGGTCATATGAGTGAGAAAGGCATGAAAGTGCTTTACTCAAGGGGTCTTTTACCTGGTCTCAAATCCGTTGAAGTCGGAGTTTGTGAGGACTTTATATTTGGGAAGCAGAAAAGAGTCTGTTTCTCAAAGAGTGGTAGAGCCTTGAGGAAGCAGAAGCTTGAGCTAGTACACTCTGATCTGTGGGTTCCAGCACCGGTAGCATCATTTGGTGGAGCATTGTACTACACGTTCATTAATGACTCCACAAAAAAGGTATGGGTTTATTTTCTGAAACGTAAATCTGATGCGTTTGATGTTTTCAGGAAGTGGAAAGCGCTGGTAGAGACTGAGACAGGTTTGAAGGTGAAATTTCTAAGGTCTGATAATGGTGGAGAGTATGAACTGAGAGAGTTCAAAGAATATTGTGCTGAGAATGGAATTCGGATGGAGAAAACTGTGAGAGGGTCTCCTCAACAAAATGGCGTGGCTGAGCGTATGAACAGGATGCTGAATGAGCGGGCAAGAAGCATGAGGTTGAAGTGCAGTTTACCAAAGATGTTTTGGGCAGAAGCAGTTAACACTGTAGCTTTTCTGATTAACCGAGGGCCATCAAGCGCACTGGTTAATGGAATTCCGCAGGAAGCTTGGAGTGGTAAAGAGGTAAATCTGTCATTTGTGCGTATTTTTGGTTGCGTAGCCTATGCTCATATTGCTGATGTTGAAAGAAGTAAGCTTGATGCAAAGTCTGTTAAGTGCACATTTGTTGACTATGGCGGTGATGACTTTGGATATCGTCTTTGGGATGATAAGAATAGAAAGGTGTTTCGCAGCCGGGATGTTGTGTTCAATGAACAGATGTTACACAAGGATTTTGCAAGTGCATCAGAACCGGAAAGCTCAGAAGCTGAGGTAGTGGAGTTAGACATTTCTAACTCGGGTGGGAGCATGGTAGTTCCTGATGAGAGTGAAGAAGAGGAACAACCAAGAACACCGGAAAAAGTGTTGCGGAGATCCAGTAGACTCCGTGGTCCGCCTATCAGGTATTTGCCATCCAATAATTACTTGTTGTTGACTGACTGTGGTGAACCAGAGTGTTATGAAGAGGCATCTCGAGTAGAATAGGCGAGTAAGTGGAAACTTGCAATGGATGATGAGATGGAATCTCTTATGGTTAATGAAGCCTGGGAGTTGGCTAAACTTCCTGATGGTAAGAAAGCTCTGCACAACTAGTGGGTTTACAGAATCAAGAGGAAGCAGATGGTAGCAAACGCTACAAGGCTAGGCTGGTGGTGAAAGGTTTTCTGCAGAAATACGGTATTGATTATACTGATGTTTTCACTCCTGTTGTCAAGATGACTACTATACATCTTGTGTTGAGTATGGTTGCAGTTGAAAATCTTGAGCTGGAGCAGTTGGATGTGAAAACAACGTTCCGTCATGGTGATTTGGAGGAGGATATTTACATGAGACAACTAGAAGGCTATGAGTAGAAAGGTAGTGAGTCTCTTGTATGTAAGCTGAAGAAGAGCTTGTATGGGTTAAACAGGCTCCGAGGCAGTGGTACAAGAAGTTCGATGGATTCATGCACGAGATTGAGTTCATCAGAAGTGAAGCTGATCATTGCTGTTACTTCAAGAGAAAAAACAATGGCTACTTAATTCTGCTACTGTATGTTGATCATATGTTGATTGCAGGATCAAGTGCTCAGGAGGTGAGCATGTTGAAGAAGCAATTGTCAAAGAGATTTTCTATGAAAGACCTTGGAGAAGCGAAGCAGATTCAAGGGATGAGAATTTGGCGCGACAGAAAGGCAGAGAAGTTGTTTCTCTCACAGGCTGATTATGTCAGAAAAGTGTTAGAAAGGTTCAACATGCAAGATGAAAAGCCGTCCAGTGTTCCATTGGGTAGTCAGTTTATGTTATCCAGGGAGAATACGCCAAAGGATCAGGCAGAAAGGGACTACATGAAGAAGATTTCGTACGCTTCAGCAATTGGCAGTTTGATGTATGCTATGGTGTGCACTAGGCCTGATATTGCACATGCGTTGGGAGTTGTCAGTTGCTTTATGGGAGAACCTAGCAGAAAACATTGGGAAGCTGTGAAGTGGGTTCTGAGGTAATTGAGGGGAACCACTGATTGCGCCTTGTGCTTCCAGGGCAAAGAAGTTGTGTTAGCAGGATATGTTGATGCGGATTTGGGTTCGAGTGGCCTTGAAAAGAGAAGAAGTACGACTGGCTATGTTTTTACATTGGGTGGTATTGCTGTCTCTTGGGCGTCAAAGTTATAGAAGATTTTTGCATTGTCTACAGCTGAATCAGAGTATGTTGCTGAGACTGAGGCAAGTAAAGAGATGGTGTGGTTGCAAAACTTCTTGCGTGAATTGGGGAAGGAGCAGAAGAACAGTGTATTGTATAGTGACAGTCAGTGTGCTATTCATTTGGCAAAGAATCCCGCATTTCATTCGAGGACAAAACACATTGAATTGCGATACCACTACATACGACATCTCTTGAAGAAGAAGGTCTTGCGTCTCTTGAAGATAGATGGAGACAAGAATCCTGTTGACATGTTGACTAAGGTCGTCACCTTAGTGAAGTTGAAGCTGTGCATGGCTTCAACTGGCCTCTCTATGTAGAAGAGGAGGATTGGCACTACTAGCATTGGAGAAGATGGATGAGCTAAGGAGCATATGCATTAGTCTTCAGGTGGGAGAATTGTTGGGCTATAAAGACTAATAGAGGCCCAGGCCCAGTGGTTAGCTAGGGTTTCTCATATTTTCTTATAAATAGAAACATAGCTTGTAACCCAGAGATAATATAGAAGAAAACCCTAAACTCATCATAGTGAATCTCTCCTGGCTTGGTAGTGCCCCCTGACGTAGTCATATTCTGTGACGAACCGGGTAAACAAATCATTGGTCATTTGACTTTCGTTTTCTTATTCGATTTGGGTGCTTATTCATATCGTTGTTTCGATCCTAACAGTGATTGCATGTTTGCGTGCTATTCTTTCTTACTTTAAATTAAGTCCACACTTATTGACGCTTACTTCGATCGCTTGGTAGGTGTTTGAATGCAAACTAGAGCGCGCATGAAAAAGGCACAAGAACAAGCTTCCACATCAACATCAGATTTTCATACTCCTCCTCCTCAAATTCAAGTTGATCAACCAACAATAGAGATTATGGATCAACCACCAGAAAGAATTTTGGATCAACCGAACCCGAAGAGGTTAGGAAATGCTATTCATCCGCAAGAGGACGATGAAAGACCGGTTGGGGAATACATTGCCCCAACCATCAGACATTATGGATCACCCATATACTTGGAAGTGGGTGACGATAAAGAGTTCGAGTTAAAGTCACCGCATGGTGGCCGCAAAGTAGTTCGAAGGGTATGGAAACTCAAATGCGCATCTGGCGCATTTCACAGAATTATGCCGCACCTATAAAGTTTGTAGGGGGTCAAACCGGAGGCCATTTGTATGAAAGTGTTTTCGTTCTCGCTAAGCGGAAAAGCCAAGGATTGGCTAATGAGTAACGAGCCAAACAGTTTCCGCACTTGGGAAGAACTCGCCCAAGCGTTTCTTATTCAATTCTTCCCGCAGGCAGAGACTAAGAAAATCTGGGACAGAATATGCCAGTTTACGCATCAAGATGATGAGAATTTTTACGAGGCATATGAGCGCTGATGGATTATATCAGTCATGTATCACGGAGGATGATCAGAAAGGGATTCTACGAAGATGCCACTCTTCCCCATATGGTGGACATGGTTTGAGCTCCAAAACAGCCGCGAAGGTTCTACAATGCGTGTTTTATTGGCCTACGTTGTCTAAGGATGCGTATGAATTTGTGAAGTCTTGTGACGCATGCCAACGCACGGGAAATATATTAAAGCGTGATGAGATGTCGTAGAAGGGAATTCTTGAGGTTGAAATTTTTGATGTTTGGGGAATAGATTTCATGGGGCTATGCCCATCATCGCACGGGAACAAATATATTCTGGTCGCCGTCGATCATGTCTCCAAATGGGTGGAGGCCGTCGCTGCTCCTTCTTGCGATGGTAATGTGATAAAGAAACCTTTCACCAAGGTTATATTTCCAAGGTTTGGTGCGCCAAAAACAGTGATCAATGATAATGGATCGCACATTTAGGAAAAATAGTTTGAGGCATTGCTCCGAAAATGTGGTGTCTACCACAAGATAGCGACCCTGTATCACCCTCAAACCATCGGCCAAGTTGAGGTATCTAATAGCGAGATCAAGGCCATATTGGAGAAGACGGTTAGTAGCTCTCGCAAAGATTGGTCATCAAAGCTAGATGAAGCATAATGGGCTTACCAAGCGGCATTTAAGACACCAATTGGTATCTCCCATACAGACTTGTGTACGACAAAGTTTGCCATCTCCCTGTGGAACTTGAGTACAAAGCCATGTCTGGTGTAAAGAAACTGAACTTCGACTTGAAGTCAGCGGGGGAGAGGAGACTACTCCAGCTTCACGAGCTTGATGAAATCAGACTTGACTCATACGAAAGTGCCAGAATCTATAAGGAGAAACCAAACAGTGGCATGACAAGAAAATTCAGAGGAGAACTTTCCTGAATGGAGATAGCGTTTTATGTTTCAGTTCAGACTTAGACTATTTCTGGGAAACCTGAAATCAAGGTGGTCGGGGCCTTTCAAAGTAAAAAAAGTGTACGAGGATGGCCATTTCGAACTGGTGAACAAAGGCGGTGAAACTTTCAAAGTGAATGACCATAAAATCAAAGCGTGCCATGAAGACGAGCAGAGCTTAGAGCTTGGAGACTTCAAGCTCAACGATTCCACCTAATTCCACACTATCGACGCATGGCACTTGAGAAGGGATCCTCACAAACGACTTCTCACGTGTGTTTCTTATGAAGAAGGGAATCAGTTACGTCTTAGTCAAGACGTTAAACTAAGCTGGTGAGTATTTGTGCTTTTATTTCTACCTTTTGTAGTATAAAATCGATTCGGAATTTGTGATGCGTCGTGCACCAAATGTTTGATTATTGGTTTTAGGGATTTTTTTTTTGAGTGCACTTGAATTACCCCTTTGGTTTGGTTATCTAGAAGTTGTAAGTGTGGGGCAATTCGTTTTGTAGAATCTGGTAAGTTTTGAAGAATTTTGCGTAGAGTGCAGGCTGTTAACACACAGCAGTTGATTCGCCCAAATCAGTTTTAGGCTTGCACGAGTCATTTTTGATTCGTGCAGCCTGAAATCTTCATTACCCACTGAGTGTTTGATTCGGGCGAATCACATTTTGGCCACCTCGAAACACTTATGATTCGGGCAAAGTAAGCGAGTCGAATTTATTCGGTCAAATCTGCACGAACCATGGGAGAATTGTGTCCGAATCAATAATGATTCGGGAAGGGTTCCACGAATTAAATTTGATTCGATGAGTTCAAAAATTTTCATTCCACTGAGTATTTGATTCGGACGAACAAGTTCTGATTCGGGCAAGGCCACTCCCTCACTTCCCCGAATGAGTTTCATTCGGGGTTTTAAGTTGACTCATTAGAATATTGTTTCTCTCCCACATCTTCCACGAACCCTAAACCCTCTCCAGCACTCCTCCGTCCGTCGCCGACCGTAGCCAGTATCCGTCAGGCTAGTAGTGTTGTATGCTCATGTCAGGCTAGTAGTGTTGGTGGTTTGATTCTTTATAACCCTAGACATGCTTCTAGTTTCAAGAGTTACTAGATAAGTAATTAATGAAATACACATGGCATGAAGAGAGTGTGAATGAGAAAGTAAGATCTTTGATGAGGCGTATTTATACAACTCGCTAAACCGTTTAAACCCAACAATTTCGATATGTTTTTATGTGAATAGTTACTTCTTAGTGTTGTTTGTATTTCAGGTGTTTGGGATACATGAAAAGACTTGCGACTCAAAATGTTGTTTTTAGGGAGAAAATCGACGTTGAAGGAAATTGGTGCGCATCTCAGTGAGTTACGCGCCAGCAGGCAACATTAGCATCGCGTGCCAGACCTTAATGTCCTCTTCGAGCGCGCAAGTTAATGTCTTCTTGGGGTGCGGTAAGATTATGATGACGTCAGCAATCGGGCTCACGGTCCAAAATCAATTTTTAAAGCCCGATCTCAATTAGGGTTTCGTAATCAGTTTGAGACAGTAGTTTTGGACGACAGAGGTTTGGAGGAGACGACCGGATGGAATTTTGGAGGTTGGCGTGAACAGTGTTTTTCTGGGTGAACAGTATTTTCCGGCGTGAACAGTGCATTCCGGCGTGAATAGTGATCGTGAATAGTATTTTTCATTCTTTTTAGTTTAATGCATTTTTCAGTTATGACTATGAGTAGCTAAACTTCTGTTTCAGTTTAGGATTTTCAGTGAGTGACATACATGTTTGAGACTTGGATTTAATGCCTATTTCTATTCAATCGTAAGTTCTGGATCTTAAATTGAATGAATTCTATTGCACGGTTAGCGTATACTTTGTCGTGAAACTATCCGCTCATCAATTCTGATTATTAACTCTTGTCGAAGCTTTGTCTTGGAAACAAGTAGTAGAATCTAGGCTTAGTATCACCTTTGTCGGGATACTCTAGGTTATTACCTTTGTCGGGATGTCCACATATTTGATTAGAATCGCAATCTTTACAAGTCGATGACAACAATCACTACTGAATTCCCTGAGCTGAATACTTCTCGTAATTGATATTCACACTTTTTACTTTCTTTCTCGCAATCGACTTGCTCAAACCCCCCCCCCTTTAGTTCAGTATTTACACGAAATCGCTTCACAGTCAGTTCTCTTGGGTTCGACCCTTGCTTGCCGCTACACTAGCTAGAGCTTGGAATTATAAATATAAATTTGGCGCCCACAATGACGCGCGTCAAATTTTGGCGCCGTTGCCGGGGAACTGCTACAGTGAAGAGTTTCTTTTCTTTTTCTTTTTATATTTAGTTTTGGCGCCGTTGCTGGGGAACTGCTACATGAACTGAGCCAGCCGAGCCCCACAGCGATAACTGAGTTGAGGTACCGTCGAGCCAACGACGTAAAACAAAGACGCTTTGCGGGAGGCAACCCGATATTTTTTCATTTTAATTCTTAGTATGTGTCTACTTAGTGTTTCATAGAATCTCCCCTGTTAGAATGTCGTTAGGGATTGAATTGTTTGGAGGCGAATTTGGGGCATATCTCAGTAAGTACCGCGTTCCCAAGCAACATTACCTACCGCGTCGGAAACATACATTATTTTACGTAATGTCTACAGGTGGCGCGGGACTTATGTATGCATCGGGCGCGCGCACCTCATGTTCCACACGCCGCGTTTCAATCCTATAAAGCTTGTCGCGCGCCTTGATTTCCAGTTATCGCGCGCTAGCTTAAGACATTACTAATCGCGCCAGTAGTATAAATTATGCATTGTAATGTTTCACGATGGCGCGCGAATAATGTTGGCTCGGGGCGCGGGTCGTATTTAGCAGGCCGCGTTTCAACCCCATAAGAGTTGGGGCGGGCCTCATAACCCCAACTCTCTCACCTCCCGCGCCAACCAACATCCCAGGTTCAAAACTTTGTTTTTCACTCCATTCTTACGACGTTTCCACCTGCTTACACATCCCAGGTACTTCTTCACTCTACCCCTTACTCAGTTCATGCTATATTCAACCGTATGTGGAGTTTGGGAGTTTTAGGGTTTATGCTTGATCTGCAATTTTGGGTGAAATTGGATGTTTCTATTGGTTGCAGGTTACTCATACATGTTCTGGGGTGCTAGGGCTTCTATTTAGGGTGTTAATTTTGAGTATTGGGGGTTAATTTAGCTTAGGGTTCATAGCTGTCCCGCGCCTCGATTCCCAGATTTTGCGCGCCTTGTGAGAACATTATTCGCGCGCCGGATGCATATATTAAGGCCTTGACCGCGCTTCATAATGTATTCATCCGGCGCGCCCCCTCCTGAATTTCGTTGACTGACATATTTTCGCTTGTTTCATTTTCAGAATGGCACCAAACAGAGACCCTACATTAGAAGAACTTTACAAGCAGTTCTCCCAGAAGCAGTGCGGTGCCAGTACTTTTGTCGACGAAGAGTTCCTACGGGCTACCGGGCTATATGATCGCATATTACAGTTGCTCACAGGAGCTGGCTGGCCTGGACTCTTGACCATCCATTCCGAGACAGATGTCGAGGATGTGCGGGAGTTTCTGGCATCATTCAATTATGTGAGCCGCGCAGACCATCTTGGTATCCGGTACAGGCACCGCTGCCAGTATTATGTCACTCACCCACCGCAGTTGCGCGATTTATTTGGATGGCAGGTGGATGGCTACAACTGGACGCTGAACACGAGAGTACTTTGTGATACCTGGTCTGTCCTCTCCTCGGATGTGATTTATAGTCCCAGCGCCAGCAAGGCGCGCACCCTTCTCTAGCCGGCTTATTTTTATCTTCAGAAGCTCCTGTCCGGGTCAGTTTTCGGACGTGACAATGGAGGTGACAAGTTTCCCTATTCGAGATGCACGTGTTCATTCTTGCCACACCCAGTCGCCTCTCGACTTTGTAGATGTGCTAAGCAAGTTCTGGAGGAGGCGGTTGTCGTGTGGAGATATATACTGCGGAGGCCTTATCACATATATATTGCGCCGCCTGCATGGTCAGCCGGTCTTGGATTCGTACCATCTTATCCCGCCGGCGTTTCTCACCAGAGAGGTTTTCTTAGGGATGCGCGCTATCACTGCTCGCCCACGGAGGCCTGACCAGTTTGCATGGACATATCACTTGGACCTGACACTCCATGAGCCGCTACCGATAGACAGGCACCGCAGGCAGCCAGCACCGACAGAGCAGGCTGAGTCTTCAGCTGCCGGCTCCAGGAGAGCCGCGCATAGGAGAGCAGCCAGAGATAGTGATCAGCCACCACCGGCCTTCGTCCAGACATAGTTGGACGCTGCGTTCAACGCCTATAGGGTGTTGGATTATTTCTTGCCACCTGGGACGCAGCCAGTACCAGCACCACCAGGGCGGCTTCTAGAGCAGCCGATTCCTCCAGAGTACGTGATTGCGCGGGAGTCTCCCTCATCCCCCAGCGGATCCACAGAGGGCTCTGCCGAGTTCTAGGGGAGTTTCTGTTTTCTTTCTTCTTTGTTTCTTTCTTAGTCATTTATGTTATTCTGTTGTGTTGCATGACCCGCCCTTGAGCATAAGTCGATCCGTGAGGACATGGCTATGTTCAATAGTGTGGGGTGGGGTAGTAGAGTCTGTTGTGTCAACACGTTTACCTTTATTAGCATTCATTAGTAGTAGCTAGGGCTCGTTTTTTTTCAAATTTGTATGAGATGATGTCGATGCTATGAGGTTTTGATATGTATGATTTGCATGATTTCTGAAATTTTGTGATGCGAGTTACGTGATGTTATATTTTCCTTTGAGTTGAGATATTACAGGGTGGGAATTGATAGAAAATGTCCTAGAGGGACTTGACAAACATTCAAAGGTTCAAGGGATTAGTCGTGTAGCACGCTGAGTTTGTAGAGGTTGGCGCTTCAAGTTATTAGGGGCAAGACTTCCACTCCACCTTGCAGCGTTTATGCAATGGTGGGACGGGAAAATAAACCGTCCTATCTCTAGTCCTAGTAACCGAGAATGGGTGGGTAACCCCTATCCTGCCTCGCGCTGAAAGGATAATGATGAGAAAGAGCGGGACGCGCTCCATATGCTGCTATTCGAAGGCGATGATTGGAACAGTTCAAAGAGCAAAATGAAAAAGGACAAGCAATTCACAGTGGAGAGCAAAGCTCAAAAGAAAATTCAGACACGTGTGAAAGAAAAAAAAGAAGAGAAAGGCAAGAAACAAGAAAGTTGAGTGAAGTCTTCGGACTAAACAAAACAAGAAAGTTTCAAGAGCTGTTCTACCAAAGAGAAAAAGAAAAGTTGAGTTCCTCGTAGCTTGGATTTCTCACGTGCCAGAGAAAGCAAACTCAGCGTATGCGCGTGACTATGACCTCGAGCTGAAGAATGGAGTCAGAAGTCTAAAGAGGACTATCTCCCAGGCATCCATTAAATCCCATCTCGACCTCTCAGGTAACATGTATCATTACGGTTTCTTGCTAATCATTATTAAAGAATGAATGTGAGCATATATCTATGAGCTGATTAGTGACGACATCTCAAGTAAAGTCAGTGTTTAGTCGTTGGTGTATTAGAAGTGCTTTGAGTGTGCGAGTCTTGTTTTTGTTCTTGTTCGGGACGAACAAGTTTAAGTGTGGGGTGGTTTGATGAGGCGTATTTATACGACTCGCTAAACCGTTTAAACCCAACAATTTCCATATGTTTTTATGTGAACAGTTACTTCTTAGTGTTGTTTGCATTTCAGGGTTTGGGATACATGAAAAGAGGCTTGCAACTCAAAATTGTGTTGTTAGGGAGAAAATCGACGTTGAAGGAAATGGGTGCGCATCTCAGTGAGTTAGCGCCAGCAGGCAACGTTAGCATTGCGCGCCAGACCTTAATGTCCTCTTCGGACGCGCAAGTTAATGTCTTCTTGGGGCGCGGTAAGATTATGATTACGTCAGCAATCGGACCCGCGGCCCGAAATCAATTTTTAGAGCCCGATCTCAATTAGGGTTTCGTAATCAGTTTGAGACGGCAGTTTTGGACGGCAGAGGTTTGGAGGAGTCGACCGGACGGAATTTTAGAGGTTGGAATTTCCTAAACCAATTAGGAAACAATCCTAGATCTTCTCTTCTTTGTAGGAGATTTGATTTCCCAATCAAATCTTAAAGATGTGGCATGAAATCTTCACTGGGGATATTCTAAGAATATTTGGAAGTCTCCCGTTGCACTGCTACTCCATATCTGGGCAAATTATTCTTCGTGCCAAAATTGTTGCTCTGCTTCTACAGCTCCTACTGTAGCAACTGCTTGTAAATTGGTCTTGTACACTCTGGCTAGTTTTGCACCAGCTGCTAATGTCTTCACACGGGTAGCTGTATCATCTTGCTTTCAATTTTCACGATACTCTACCAACCTGTTGCAATGCTGGTAGCAACCCACCGTACGTTCTTTGGGCTGCTCCAAGTTGAGTGGCATGCTATTGACTCTGGGAATCTTTTAAATTGCATTTAGAAAGCTTCTGTTGTTCTTCTTTTCAATTCTGAGCAGCTTGTTCTTCACACGGAAAATTGCTATTTAGGATGCTACAGCTCTCTGCTACACAGGTTACTGTAGCAACGCCGTGTGCACTCTGCTTGTTTACTCTGGAACGCTCTGCACCAGCTGCTTTCTTCACATGCTTGCTGTAGCAAACTCTTGTGCAGCTTGTAGGAGTTTGGCAATGATGTCATATACCTTAACAAAGAAAATAGACACATGTACAAAGAGTGCCTAGTTTAACATCTTGGCGAGATGGGACCGTCTTCATAGAGTGTAAAAATGTTAAGCTGGGTTGCCTCCATCAAGACGGTCTTTCACAACCGAGGGCTTTATTTGACAATGTTATCCTCTCTGTTGTAGTATTGGGTGACTCAAGGTCGGTCGATGCCGCAAAGCAACAGAGCACGTACTTGGTGAGGCTGCTCTTTTGCGGGCATCACGACTTCTCCTAGGTCCACTATCATATGAAGTGCTAAATTTCCTACCAAGCTGCTAGTTTGATCGACTCTTTACAATTTAAAGAGGTTCATGCGAGAAGAGAATAAGAGCACACTCAAAAAAGATAATGGATAGGCCCAGTTCATGTAAAGTCAAGTTCAGCCGTGTGTGAAAATTAAAATACCCAACAAGGATACCATTTTATAAAAATTCAAGTTCAAGGTTCAATGTTAGACAAAGCAATTCTAAATCAGTATGTGAACGATGGAAAGTTGCTCAACTCATGCAAGGTAAGATGCACACTATCTATCATGCAAATAAAGTTCTAAATATAAAGTAAGATATGCAAAATCAATGTATAAAGGAATTGAGATTTATTCATCAAATGATGCCAAATGTAAAAGAAAGGAACAAGAGCTAAAGTAACGAAAAGACTAATCGTTTCAAGATGAATTTCCCTTACAAACATTGATCCTTGCTCCTTGTGATCCTTTGGACTTCTTGGCTTAGGTTCCTGCTTGTCTACTCTTTTGTGGACTACACAAGAGCTAGATTTGAGGTGCCAAATTCCAATGAAAATTTAATGAGATAAATTTTGGTCCTCAAACCTTCTTTTTAAGTGCAAATGTCCTAGAAACTAGAAAGAAGACGTTAAACCAACATATGACGCTCGGAAACAAGCCGAAAAGAAATGGAGCCTAAAAATGTAAAGACCTCATCAACCTATAATTCTCTAGCCAAGAGCAAACTTTAAGATGAAGAAGGTCAATCAAATGTTCTAAGCCAGAACTTAGTGTGTACCGCGTGCGAGCATGAAATTAGCTTTGTCCAGAATGAATCAATTTGCACGCTGCGCTCGGGGCTAAGTTTCCCACAAATCGCGGACACGTCAGTGATGATGTCATCAACGGGCAAACTTTCCAATTATTTGGATTTTTCCATGTGTTTTGATATGCGTCCAAAGACCTGTCAACATTAGATGATTACTATATAGTAGGAATTCTTAAGAGCAAGTTAAGCCTAAATTACAAAGTAGTCCAAGAAGATAGATTCCTACACGGATTAGAATTGGCTAGCTACAACAATATTTAAGGACCTCTACTTTAGACATAATAATCGAACAAACAATGAATCAAAGCTTAAGACGTAATAATCGAACAAACAACAAATCAAAGCTTAAGCCCTGTTCTTTTGCATCTAAATTTTAAGTAAATAAGTTAGTTAAATTAAATTAAGTAAACTTAAATCAAGTTAAATACATTAATTATTATATTTTATTGGTGTTGTGTTGTTTTTGTGGTGGTGGGGTGTTGTGGTTTTGGAAGTGTTGTAATAATGGTGATGATATTGTGGCTGTGTGTTGGTGGTAGTATTTTTGTGGTGGTGGAGTGGATGTGTTGTTGTGGGGGTGGTGGTATTGTTGTGGTGGTGGTGGTGATAATGTGGTTGTGTGGTGGTTGTGATGTTAAGGTAGTGAGGTGGTAGTGGTGGTGGTGGGTTGCAGGGCCGACCCAACCGTGAGGCCCATGAGGTAGTTGCCTCAGGCCTCACGGTTGAGAAGGCCACACACAAAAAATTGTCTACTCTTTCTTCTGTCTTCTCTCCCGACTTCAGCTTCAGCGGCAACAGCAGTACGGCACTCCATCTCGTGATCTTGGCATTTCTGAATCAGAATATCAGATTTCTTTGTTTTTTAGTAGGTTTTTGTTATTGTCTGTTTGATTTATAAGGCTAAGCATCTGAGGAAGAACTGCTTGGCAGCCTCGGCTAGTCGGCCGCAGCTGCAGGTTCCTCCTCCACAGTCTGCCCTCAACGGCTCAGCCTCTGGAATCTAGATCTTCCAGGTTCTTTTGTTTCATTTATCATATGTGTGTTGGTTGTTTTTTTGGTGATTTTGTGATAGGATTGTTTAACAATTAGGTCATTTGGGTAATTAATCATATTGGTGTGTTGGCTGTATTTTTTGGTGATTTTGTGATAGGATTGTTTAACAATTAGGTCACTTGGGTAATTGATCATATTTGTGTGTTGGTTGTATTTTTGGTGATTTTGTGATAGGATTATTTATCAATTGCATATGGCGGGCTTGACAATAGATACGATTATGGGAAATTTTATGCTTCCAAAACTTTCTATGATCCTGTGAACTGTGAAGATGAGAAAAATTCTTTGGGGTCGGGACGTTGGGTTAATGAATCTGATAGTGAAACTGATTGGATCCAAAGAGGCTGGTCTGGCATTCATGTAATCTAATTTTACCAACAGCAGTTAAATTTATATTTGAGTCCAAGCATATCAATTCCTTTTTTCTCTAACAATAGAGCACATCATGAATTGGCAGAGTAGGTTAATTAAGTTGAGCACAATGTATGTGATAGTCAACTGAAGCCACGTTATGTATTCTTGGCTATGGGGATGTCGATCCTCATGGGCATCTGATGTCTAATTAGAAGTGCACTCAATTAGTTTTTGATTTTAAAAGATATAAGTGCAGGCATTTTTCTTGGTTCACCAGATAGCTACTTATATCAACTGCTAATTGATGATTTTGTAGTCTTTTCCTAGGAGTGTTTTACTGAGTAAAATGGGAAGTAGCTTATTCAATGGCCTATTGAAGAAATTGAAAAACTACAAACGAAACAGGTGAATTTTAATGGGTGGAAACTTCAAGTTGGATCAATACTTGAAGTGTTCTGGCATCACAACTTCACAGGTATATTTTCCTCTAATTTGTTTCAAGAGTTGTTGCCTTAGAGTTTCACTTTGTACTAACTACCTATTCAAATTGATTCAAATTTTTAAAATTTTGAAGGCTGATGTGGAAGTCTCATTCAGTTTACCAAGTTATGATGTACTTTTTGCTTTAAATTGTAGCTATTATTATCTCTCGACCGATTGAATTCGTCATTTAAAAGGTCTTTTTTTTGTGTTTCGTCTCAGGCCACCAAAAGTGTTGAGCCGCCCCTAGTGCGCTGTGGCGGTGTGTTGTTGTGGGGGCGGTGGGTTGTTGTTGGGTTGTTGTGGTGGTAGTGTTTTTGTGATGGTGGTTGTTGTGGTGGGGGTGGTTATATTGTGGTTGTGTGGTGGTGGTGATATTGTGGTTGTGTGGTGGTGGTGATATTGTGGTTGTGTGGTGGTGGTAGTGGTGTGGTGGTGGTGGTTGTGATGTTAAGGTAGTGGGTGATGGTGGTGGGTTGTTGTTGTGTTGTGGTGGTATGGATTGTTGTTGTGTTATGGTGGTGGTAGATTTTTGTGGTCGTGGGTTAGTGTGTCGGTGTTGATATTGTGATTGTGATGTTAAGGTAGTGGAGTGGTGGTTTGTTGGTGGTGGTGGTGTAGTGTTGTGGTGATGAATAGTAATTTAAGTACTTAAGTAAATAACTTCAATTCAAAAGAACAGGTCTTTAGTCAAAGGAACTAGAGAGACTAATAGCCTAGAGGATTAGAGAAGCCAAACGTAATATTGGCTTGCTTCAAACGACATCATCCCTCTTCTTCTACTCTTTTTTCTTTATGATGTCTTATGTCCATGGTTAAGCATAGCTAAATTCTTAGTTTTGCCTTGCAACAAAATCTTGAAACATTATAATTTGATCAACATTACAACACTTCTAACCTCTTTTAATATTTCATTTCTTTATACTAAATCTAACGGAATCAATTCCCTAGGATCAACCTATACGTGCCAGTTCTCTAATGTTGATTTAGAGTGATTAATTTAATACGTATAACGACGCGTGCCACTTTCATCGTCAGATTTTATCGAATTATTAAATTTCCAGAACAATATAGGTGTATATATGTTAAAATTTATTTGCACAAAACGATACACATGGTTCCATATGACCATAATTTATTACTTGAACATTTTTAGAAGTGCCCGATTGAGGACTTAACAATGTTGAGTTTCAAACTTCCATTGGTGAGAGAGCTCTTTCTCTAAAGTAAATTTGTAACATGAAAATCTTCCTTTTTCATTTGTCAAAATTTAAAAATAGAAAGAGTATTTTGTTGAACAAGCCAATTGTAAATGACTCTGAAAGGGATTTATTTTAAAAATATTTATAGAAATCTATGAAAACCTGAGATTGTTGATATTTCATCAAGGACACTTTTTTGAATAACCATAACCTCCATAGTAAAAATGGGCACCAAAAATCTCTTCATCTTTGGGTTTTACTGAAGTGTAGCAATTCTTATTGGTGATCTTTCTTCTGTGTTTCAATTTTGCGCTCTTAAAGTTAGGGTTCTCCTCTTTTTGACTGATTGTCAAATTATGGAACATAGCACATTTCATATACACTTTTTCTGAAAATATTCCGTTTCCCATTTGCGTTCTTGTATGACGACCGCTGTTCCTTTTATTCATAATTTGTCCACCCCATGACACACTATATGCACGACTTGATAAATGTGGGAAGAGATGTGCAGGCCAGTATCCAACAAACTCTCCATTTATAACCAAATTCCAATTTCCTAATATCTGAGATGTAATAGTCAAAAAATGTTTAAAGCTAGTGTAAAACTTACTGTATCGAAATCTTATGTGTAAAACTTATGTAAGAACAAACTATATACCATTTTTTTCTAACCTTTTGTATCGTCATAAATAGTTCATGCGTTTCAACTCCGTGTATTGGGCTAGGTGGTAAATAAGCACCAGGCACAATTTTCTGGCTAACTTGAATAAATCCCGGACATTCTAAATTGTAGCATCCATTCACATACCCATCAGGCTTATACAAAATATCAAGAGTAGTTTTAGTCAATAATTTGGCAACAAAGACGCTAAATATTTAAATACCATATGAAATAATTGGAAACGAACCGTCCAATATACAAATAAATGGGTTTCAAGATCTCCATATTTTTGTAGATTAACCTGCCAAATTAGAAATTTAACATCATCAGTTCACCATTTAGTAGCCATGTATTTTTATATGTTTTTCGTAAAATGTTTATGGATTAATGATTTAGTTTAGAGTTTACCATCCATCCTACTTCTATGGTATTTAAAATGTGAGCTGGTCCAGCTGAAATCAAAGTTTGAGCTATACTTGCTTCATTATTTTCAATAATTGGATTCCATACATCCATCATGAACTGGGTTCCGTAATAACTTCCCTCCAGTACTGCCTCAAATACATACTTTTCGGAATAATGCAATCGAAAAGCAGAAAACAAAACTTAATTTATATAAGCTATAAAGAGATAAACGTATAACCAAAGAGAATACTAGGATCGATAAATATTACCTCAATAACCCCATTTGGATCTTCATTTGAGACATTTTTTCGATTTTCGTTATATGTTCTGAATTGACTTCCCCGTATCTTCTAATGGGGATTGTTCCTTTAGAACATTCACCACTTTCACGCCATTTTTGATGTAATACAAGTATTTTATAAGTATTAGATTGAATTTTGATCAAATGTGATGACCTCATCTGATAGATTTGATAAAATGAAATAATTAAAGAAATATTTTTTAATAACATATATGAATTTAAAGAATACCACTTGAATTTTATGATCTTTAAGGAGCGGATGTTTAAATGCAGGCTGCTGATAAATGTTGATGCAATGAATAACATCAAACTTACTCTGTCATCAAATCAAATACAATATTAGTGAAACAAATACATCTGCCGTGATACAAAACATATGAAAATTTTAGGGTATTTGTAAATAGTTTACATGTATAGTTTTGACTATCCCTTTGAGTGTGGACAATTCTTTTTCTTCAAAATTTAACTCAATGTTGAAAAAGCAAAGAAGAATGAAGATGAATAAAAATATGTTAGCCATATTAGTGGATGAATTAGCGTATAAAGAAATGCCAAATTTTATATTAAAATTTAAGTAAATTATATATTAAAAGTTCCATAAAATTTAAAGATATTGATACCACTTATTTAATATTTGAAATAGAAGATTGATTCTCATAAAAATTAATTTGCGATGAAAACAATGAAAATTAATCTTATGGTTAACATTAAATAGCATGTCAAAGAGTTTTCCAACTTATAAATTGCTGTATTAGTAATTTAAAATTGTTATATTGATAATTAATTTCTATTCTATTTTAAAAGTAGTATTAGGCTACAAGTTAAAATAATCAAAAATAATGAAAATATAAATTGAAAAAGTCATACAAGAATACCGATTTCTAGAAAATTTAATTTGGGATGAAAAAAATGACAATTAATTTTAAGTTTATTATTAAATAGCATGACCTGTCAAAGCGTTTTCCAACTATAAGTTGCTCTATTGGTAATTCAAATTTCTTTATTAATAATTAACTGCTATTATGATTTTAAAGATGTATTAGTCTACATGTTAAACTAATCACAAATTTCATTTCTATTTAGTTTGATAAAAATATCACAATACTAGTCGCATATCATAAATTGCGTAAACATACAATTATTCATAAATAATATATTTATTACTTATTTTACAAAGAAATAGTCATGATCAAGTGTTTTTAAGGGTTCGATTAGACAGTTTAATTAGGCCGGATGTAACTAATGGTATTGAATCAGGAATTTATCTACAATAATCCCTCGATAGTAATCATTATTTGCATATGAGTCCTTATAGTTCATTGATTTTATTATTTTCCGAAGTATGTTTTTGTTTAAAGGTTATTACTTCCTTTTCCAAGTAGGTGGCAAATAACAGGTTTGTTAGCCAGATATTTATTATCTTTCTAATCCAAATAAGTGAGTTGTTCGCCGTTCTGTGATTTTATTCATTTGCATAAGAGTGTTCATTCAATATTTTTACGATGCCCTCCAACTTTTGTCATTCTTTTTGGTGCCCTTGTTAATCATTTCTAAAATTATGGCGCGCTGCTGGTGACTTGTATCAACAAGTTGCTATAGCAACCTCTGTGTCACTTTGCGGAACTTCTTTGCTTCGACCTAACCTGAAAGACTCAGCAACTTTAGTTACCCAGTTCGGCAACTATCTACATCTGGGGAGGACTTCTCTCGGTCCTCAAGATTTCACTATCTTGGCTCAAGTACAATGGATTCTAAAACTTAACTAATTCTAGTTTAACCTCTACATCTAACCTAGTTGAAATCTGTGCTCAATCTAATCACACAAACTAGCTACACAGTCTGATCACACTGTCTACACACTCTAGTAATAAATAGCTACAGCTCTGATCACCCAGACTTAGCCTATACTAATACAGTGTGTAACAAGAAGATGCTATAGCAACTTACTCTGTCAAGTTGCTGTAACTTCTATCCACGACTGTCCCCGGTAGAGCAGTCTGACCTCCACGAGTTCTCCTGACTCTGGCGATGCTCCCTCTTGATCAATGACCTCCTGTCACTATCTGGGAACTCCGCTTTGATCTTTGACAGTCCGCGATAGCTCTTGTCCGCAACTATGCTCCAAAGCAAGTACTTGATCATTCAACGAGACTACCCTCCAGTTGAAGCTCTTA
Organism: Umbilicus rupestris; assembly: GCA_963678935.1. Classification (NCBI taxonomy): domain Eukaryota; kingdom Viridiplantae; phylum Streptophyta; class Magnoliopsida; order Saxifragales; family Crassulaceae; genus Umbilicus; species Umbilicus rupestris. The sequence continues at coordinate 14,738,271 of OY787607.1, read as the reverse complement.
GATCTACCTTTGATCAAACCTCTCTAGTTTCGACCTTCTGTACCCTCATGCACCCACAACTCTTCTACCCTTTAGCTTCCCGCTCTGTGCTTATGCGTATCTCTATGTGGTTCTGTTTCAGCGTGTTGCATGTGCTGCACTCCCATATATAGCCGCAACACAGAACAAGCATAGGAATCCTAATTTCCTTAGGATTCGCAAAACTTCCCAATCAGCATTGCACATTGGACCTTCTATTATATTCTTGCAAGTTTGTTGAGATTTAATTTCCTAAAACAATTTAGAACCTTATCTTCTTCAATCTCTTCCGGTCGCTTGATGAAGACTTCTGATCAACTGTGATTGACTTGGAGACTCCCTCACTTGTTGCGACGCTAGCAGCAACTCTTCGGACGCTCTCATTGTTGCTCTATGTTGATCGGCTACGTTGCTCTAGCTTTGAGTCTTCGTGGTATGCTATAGAAACTATTAGTGATTGACTTCAGACAGTTTGCTCAGCTTCGCAGTCTTTTTGCCAGCTTTAGAAATTTGCTACTGCTTCTGTCTTCACGGGATGCTAAAGCAATTTTAGTTATGTCAGGTTATCATAAGGTGTGTTGTTGTAGTTTTGTCAAAATGACAAGGGGGAGATTGTTGAGGTATGGCATCCTTGACAAAACAACATAAGATTTTGCTACAGCACTCCTTTAAGATTTGGAGCTGAAGCACAATTTGAAGACCGACTAAACAGCAACAAATTACAGCAACAAAGAACCAGAATCTGGTGCAGCACTTTGTGGACCACAAAAGCTAAGGCAAACTGGGCAATAGACAGAGGACAGAATCTGCTACAGCAAATCGCGTTGATCTGAAGCTAGAGAAGCATGAGAGAGTGTCCTTAAGATGCACGGCGAATGTCCAGAGAGGTGCGGCCTACATCATAGAGGCTCAGGGTGCTCCGCAAATGTTATCAAGTGATATGCAGTTGTCAGCACGAGAATAAAAGAGATGCAGAATGATAAGGTTGCTAAATTCAGATTTAGGCAACATGATCTCAGCAACTTTCCAAGAATCTAGAAGAAGATTCATATAATGCTATGCTGCACTTCGGATCCTAAGGCAACGAAGTTTCCGTCATTGATGATTGAAGAAGCTATAAGAGGAAGGCAGAGGTAGTTTCTTGAAACAGAGAAGAAGAAAGCAAACCAGAGAATACACACAACTAGAGTTTATAGTAGAAGTCTGACAGAGTTGTGTAGTGTGCTGAAGAAATCAGAACTCGCTGAGTTTGGTCTATTATTCCAAAGAATTCAACTAGAGCGTGGCTCATTGAAGGATCAAACAAAAGCTTCGGAGAGCAACTGCGGACAGACCTGTCGCAGGCTGTTGGAGAGCCGAATATCTCTCTTTGATATTGTCAGGTGGGCATTGATTAATAGAGAGCAACATCTGAATTGGAAGAATTTAGAGAGAGAGTCTGAGGGACAGCAACTCGGATACAGAGTGTGCTTTAGCATTCCGTCTACTACAAGTCTGTGTGTCAGGTCTGTACCTATTCTTTAATGGAAGTGTGTATGTAGAACGACGCGAATCTGTGTGATCAGACTGCGGGCTAGTCTAGGTGGTTAGACTGAGCAAAAGATTTCGACTAGGTGAGAAGTAGAGCTTAGAGTCCTTTGTACTTTAAACCATGATAGTGAAGTCTTGAGGATCTGAGTGTGACCTCCCCAGACGTAGGAAGATATAGCGAGTGCTACAGCAGAAGCTATAACTAAGTTGTAACTCGAAATCAGCAGCGCAGTCAAATTTTAGCTCGACATTTCAAGCATCCTGAGCTCAAGGCGCCCGATCAAATGGCTCACAAAAGAGTTTAAGGATATACAACTATAAATATAGGGGCGCTCAATTACATCCCTCTTGTGGTACATCCTTAAGGTCTTTTGTGAGCTATTTGATCATTTGATTAAATGAATTATAAATTACCGTGTGCTTGTAGAAAATAGTGAGAAATTTTTATCTTTAGGTGGGTTAAAAGGGTATGTAATTTTTTTAGCTTTCTTATGGTTTTTGTCCTTTTAGTGCGCAAATAGGTTTTGATATTTTTAAGAAATGGGTTTGATTGTTTTGTTAAAGATTGTGGCCTCCTTGACAAAACCTAAGCAGCTTGATCCAGGAGTTGCTACAGCAAGTGGTAAATCAAGTAGCTTATACAACCTAAAGACAATGACGGAAAAAACTGAAGACCGTCAGCAGATGGTCAACGGTTTCTAATTTGAGGAAGTTCCCTAAATTATTTTGTGAAGAAGATTCGGTCGGTTGAATAATTGTCAGGAAGTGTTCCTAAATCTAATAAATCGTGGTCGGACAAAGATTTCCATAATTAGCATAGAGGCTGCCAGGTATATAAGGACAACATCTCTAAGAGTAGAAAAGCATGAAGAAAGAGAGAATAGAAAGGGCTATAAGCATAGAGCAAAAAGCAAGAGTGCGATCATTGAAAAAGCCTGAAAGATCAAGATTGGATGAGTGTGATTGAAGCTTGATCATTGTGTTCAACTGAAGAGGAGTCTCGTTGAAGAACAAGTACATTTCCTTTGAAAAATCGTCACCGTTGAGCTAAAAACGGACGATCAATGTGCTGATCAACATTCCCATACGCTGAGAGAAGGTCGCCGATCAAGGGGGAGCGTTATCGGAGTTGAGTGAATTCGTTAAGGTCTGACTAAGCGTCCAGAAGAGCTTGGAGATTCTGGGAAATGTCCTACGGAAAGGCAACTTGACTGAGTAAGTTGTTGTAGTATCCTGTCATACATTGAGCTGAGTTGTTAATATAGTAGGCTAGTCAGTGTGATCATACTGGGAAGAGATTCTAGCTAGGTTAGAACTAGAGGTTGTTCTAATAGCTGCTGAGAACTGGTACATGTGTATTTAGACCAGTAATAGTAAAATCCTGGAGACTGAAGAGAATCCACTCAGACGAAGGCTGTAGCCGAACCGGGTGCCCACAGTGCGTTGTACTTTAAGTATTGTCTTAGCTACATTATTCCACGATCGTCACATCAGTTGCTATAGCAGCCTGATTGACCTAGACACCAGCAACACATCAATTTCAGTTTATTTTGACTTGTTTAAAGTGCATTGGATTTTATGGATTTTTATTTATTTTTTAAGTGCATGATACAATATATGCATAGCTAACGTCCATTCCTAAAGTGCATTGCTATATACATATACTCAAATAAACTAGGAAAAATTCAACATACTACCACAGTCCATGTCTAGATACACTAGCAAAGTGCATTGCTACACCACTATCAAAGTAGGGGGCGCTCAATTGAGCCCCCTTTATAAAGTACATCCCTATGGTACTTTTAGGATCATTTATGTACATTGATCTAATGGCTATGGAGCTGCCATATGTCCCACTAATTGCTTTTCATAACATTGTTTAGAACATAAAAAATAGGTAAATTGGTAATTTGTGCACTTTTCGTGCTAATCTCGTCTGTCATCTCCTACTTCTCTTTTACTCGTTGCACTGCCCCATGCTTTGCACTTACGACCCAGCTCTGCACTTCATCTACCGTTCCGACTATGAATCCGTCTGAACACTAATACCAATCCATCTACCTTTTCCACTCTCTGCAATTTCAAAATCAGTTTGTTCTATGCATATTCAATCGACTCTTACACTTTGTGAACGAAGTAAATAGTTTAACCTTCTACAGCCTTTTTATTAGTCACCCTCTACATTTATGTACTTCTGCTACTCGGAAAACATTCACCCTTTGATCAAAATCATACTTTTGATAGGTAAATGATATGCACTTTATGTTAGTGGATACCAATAGGTGTCTAGGGTATGGGTACAAGTAAATGCATTTAGGATTCGTTCTAGGGTATGAAATGGAAAAAACAATTGCTTGATGTATGATGAGCGGACAAATAACCTTATGTTTTTCCGTAATTTCACTTTACTTCTTGTTAGTTCCGTTATTTTATAAAGTCATTTGATGTTTTCTTTGTCCATTTTAGGTTGAAAATGCATACTACATGATATGAAGTGGTCGGAAGAAGTTTCGGGTGAACTCTAGTCGATCGAGAGCAAAAGAGAGCAAAATCAAGCAAAAGGCAGATTTGATTCGCCCAGGCTAGTATGATTCATCCAGGCTGGTGGACCTATTCATCATCGAAGCCTTTCTGAGCACACAATTCTTATCAGATTGAGACTTGAAATATCTTGTTGGAAAGCTAACTCAAAAGGCTACAACTTCATAGTTTACATCAAGACGTAATTCGAAGGTTTAAAGGGTCAAAACAGGCGAGATGCTAGCATTGCAAAGTTGATTCTCCCAAAGAGGAATTCAGGCTAGGCCGAATCACTTTTGATTCCACCAAAGAAAAGTGATTCGCCCAAGAAGAAAATGATTCGCCCAGCTTCATTACAGCACTGACATTATGATTCGGTCAAATCAAGTTATGGGGCTGCAATCAATGATTCGGGGAGAATTCGCCTGAAGATCAAATCTGGGCAGATTGATCTGTTCACCATCAAAGGCTTGCCATAGCTTGTTGGAAAGCTAATTCAAATATATACAACTTCCTAGTTTACTTCAAGACGTGAGTCGAAGGATTAAAGGGTCAAACAAGCGAGTTTGTAACGCTGCAGAAGTGATCCGCCCAAGCAGTGGGCGTATCAAAAGTGATTCGGCCAAGGAGAAGGATTTCATCTCATGGATCAAGGATTGACCAATCAAATAAGGGTTTACCGGATCAAAAAGTGATTCGGCCAAGAAAAAGTGATTCGGCCACCGCGAAACAACTCTGAGTGTTTGATTCGTACACTCTGTCCGAATCAACTCAACAAGCCTTGCCCGGCACGGCAGGTAATTATAAATAGAAAAGTGATGGGAAAAATTAAAGAGAGCCTTGGGTTCCTCTCATGGGACGAAACCCTAAATCGAAAACTTGGAGAATTGTCAAGGATTTGTGGAAGACACACAACAATTGAAGATTCTACACCAACTCTTTACTCATTCCCTACTTCTCTACTACTCTACTTTTCCTTGTTATTCAATTTCATTATGTCTTGTTTCAAATTCACCATGAGTGACACATGAGTGAGTAGTTGTTTCGTAGTAAGAGTCCTTATGGATCCCTTAGGTTAGATTATAATGCAAAACATGTTCTTTTATCTATATGAGTGAAGTTTGATTGAAAATTCTTATGCTTGTTCTTCATGTTAATTCTATGCACACCAAGTGTTTGACGAAACGCATGAATGAGTATGAATTGATAAAACACCTAGGGATGGAATGAGAATTGAACTTAGTTGTTTAGAAGATCAAGCATGATTATTTTAGATAGCTTTTGTGCACGAGAGTGACATTGGCAATCTCTTAGGCTAAGCATAGAGCGGACTTTAGTTAACTATCAATAGACCGAGAGGTTGTGATTAGGAGACTTTTGTTCTACACGATTCAATAGAGCGAGAGTTTTGAATTGTGTCACTTAGGTACACTACAAGAAAAACTGCTAAAATCCACAAAGCAAAACCAACAGATTGTATTTTGTCGGCTATAAATGTAAAGGCCACAAAAAATGGTGGGAATTAATTCTGTCGATTATATTACTTGTAAAAGCAACAGATATTTGTCAATAAAAATGCTGTTGGTATTTGTTCATATATACCACAGACTTTCGTAGGAAATAAAGGTCGTAAATAATTAATTTTCTAAACTAGATAATGAGTAGTTTTTACTTTGCTATTTGCAACAAAAAATATGGTTGGAAATAATTCTGTTGCTACTTTATGTTTAATTCCAACAAATATTTGTCGTTTCTAAGATCCGTGGATTTTGCCTATCATATACCTAAAAGAATTTCCGTAAGAAATAAAATTTGTAAATTTAATTTTTGGAATGTTTTCATTGTTGCAAACAGAACACGTGCTTTGTGTGTTTCTATTTAAAAAGCAGCTGGCTTTTTCTTTTTCACCCCAGTTTGTGCAAGGAGGATGGGTTCCATTCGAGGCATGCTACTGATTCATTATTTTCTCACAGCCCTTCTTACGTTGTTAGTTGACAAAAGATCCATTTTCATCCCCTTGTCCTGTTTTTTCTCATCTTTTATGCAAGATCACCATATATTCTAATTATCTCGTGTAAATCATATTTTCGCAGAATATGTATCATACTATCATGTGTACTTGAAATTGATACCGACAGGTCACCGCAATATGTGCAGCATGCGAACCTAAACTGATTTTTGATGGGATCATGTATTAACTATATGTCATGTTAAACGAGTGAGTTAGCTTGTGCTTATAACCTGTTTGATTAAATTTCTAAAAGACAATGCCCATGACGTGTTAATGGGGACCTGTAGAGGTAGGACGTAGGAGTGCGATTTCATCAAAAGTTTGCGTTTGTTTTTTTAATTTATTCTCATCTCTAGTGTTGGCATGGTGCTAAAGAGATTCTATCGCGCCTTTTGTGATTATGAAATTTTTGTAAGTTATATAGTGCATGAAGATATTACATAAATGTGGTTTATCAAAAATATAAATTGCTAGTATAAAAAATCAAATTATTAAAGATAAGAATATCAAAATAACTCCTCTTATGGAAAGAGTTGTGAATGATAAATCAACTTCCTTGAAATTGTCTAACCGTGAGGCATCATGCCTTAATTATCGATAAGAGAACTCTAATTCCCGCTTTATATTTTCTCAGCCCGCCTACAGTACAACTTCATAACCATGGTGCGCCTTAAGGTTTTGGCTCGCGAAGACATGTTCCGAAGGAGTCCTGCTGCCAACGTCGACCTGCACCCGCCCTTTATAGTAAGTCACTAAGTAATTCAGTCAATTTATATGTGAAATATTGATATGTGACGTTCGAAAGTAAAGATCTGTTTTATATGTGAAGGAATCAACTGGTGAGTTATTGGTATTTTTTGCTCTCCTTACCGTGATAGCTATTGTTGTTGATGCACCCCGACGTGGAAGAGGTCGCAGCAATCGTACTAGTACCACTGATATTGAAAATCAGGTTGACGGAATGGAAAAACAAAATGATGGCCAGAGAAGTGTTGCAAGTTCTAGCGATGATGATGCACTTGGAGTAGATTAACAGATTAGCTAGTAAACTTTGATACTTGGCACTTTTTATGTTTTCCCTCTTCTATTCAGAACAATTTGTACTTTTATTCAAGTTTAATATTAATGCTTCTTTCGTATTAATTAAATGTATTAATTTTGTTTTTTATAAATTAATTTTAATTTTAATTTTTTATAAATATAAACGACAAACATTAAAACCCACAACTTTGTTTGTTGGAAACTCAATATTTTATAACCGACAGATATTTGTTGAAAATAAAATCATAAATTCGTAGGAATTAGAAAAGGGCAAAATAGTAAACTTATTTTATAATCAACAAATGGTAAAACCCACAAATTACTCGTTGATTTTATCTTGATTGTAACTGCACGCAACTTATAAAACCAACCGATTTATTGTTGAAATTAATGTCATAAATTCGTAGCTAATAAAAAAGGGTATAATAGTAAATGTATTTGATTAACAATTTACCCACGAATATTATAAACGACGGATTAATTGTTACTTTTGATGATTTTTTCCATTATTTTCAATGGATTTAAGCAACAGAAATTCTGTAGATAAAATCTTCAAAACCAACAGATACAATAAAATCTACGCCCTTATAACCCACGGCGTACCAACGGAAATATCCGTCATTTTTAATCCCATAACCAACGGATATAGGCTAAAACTGACAGAACGTGCCGTTGATTTTAGCAGTTTTTCTTGTAGTAGTATCATTCCCATTCTAGAGAAGGAGCGAGAGTTGAATTTAGAATGCATGATACTTTAGCCTAGAATATATTTCTGTTTTGCATTGCTAATCGCATGACCTAGGAGTGAAGTACGATTCTGACTACGTTTTATTTATTACTTTTCTTCGAAATAAATTTGAACTTGTCTTTAGTAATCACTAGAGATACCTCGCATAGAGGTAAAACCCCTCTTTTTATTTAGTAGACTCGCATTAGGCATTACTAGCTAGCTTTAGACTAATCTAGGCTTTTCTCTTGGGTTCGACTCGAGTTCACTCGGATTATAAATATTGTTTGAATACCGAGATTGGACTAGTATTTTTACTACCACAATTACCACCACGTTCAATGTATGATATTTAGTAAATACATTGGATATTTAATGAAGATTTTACATTTAGGATTGTTTTTCCCTCACTGCACTTATATACTATGATTTGATGCTTCCGCTATTGGCTATATATTGGGATTTCAGGCTTAACATGCACTTCTATACTAGAGTTAAGTTTAACTTATATACTGAGATTTGGTTCTTGCATTATCGGGTTTAAGTTCTTTCCCGTTTGAATAAAGTGCATCAGATGTTTGAGATTGGTTATGCCAAGTAATTTTCTGTGATATATGATATTCAAAAAATGCAATAAGGTGCACTGGCAGTTAGGGTTATGCTTACCCTGTTTGATGAAGTGCAGTATGGGTTAAGTGCATTCAAGTGCATTGGCTTTGTCAGTTATTCATAAAAAGCATTGATGTTTTTGTAGGATCAAAGAAAAGAAAACCCAACACAATAAACTACAACAATCCAGAGAGTGACAATAATTTTGTAGCTCCTCCAAAAATAGAAAGAATTCCTCCTCCAAAAACTAAAGTGGTAGATGAGGAGAAACAAAAAAACCGAGTAAGCAAGGCACTGGTAAGTGCATTTGTAAGCCATGAATTTCAAGGCAAAAACATAAAAACCAAAAACTCCAAAAACTCTAGTAAATACAATCTTGATCTTGTAAGGATGAAAACCTGTCAAGATTGATCAACCAATTTCTTGTATATATATATATATATATAGGGAGCTCTCAATTGAGGCCTTAGTCATAAGGTACATCCTTAAGACTTTTTGTGAGCCATTTGATGGCTCACATGTTACCACTTATCGGTAGACAAAAGTTAAAAATTTATCTCCTAGTGAATTGAAAGGGTATAATAGATATTTTGTATTACCTTTTTTCATTTTTGTACTTTAATCATTTTGTACTTTATCCTTTTTTGATGAGTTTTGATTTTTGAGAAATGGATTTAGATATTTTAAAGGATTTTGAGTTGTTTTGCTTAAGTGGATTCAAAATAGTAGGTTTTGGTTTTTGAAAAATAGTTTTAAAGAAAGTGCATTGGATTGTAAATAGAGTATATTGGTACCAGTCACTAAATCTCTCACATGAAAGCGCATCATTTGTAAATAAAGTGCATATGTTCAATTCATTAAAACTTTCATATGAAAGTGCATTGACTCTCAAATAGATCAAAAATCTAAAGTGCATTGATACATATATGTTCTAATTTTAAAACTAAAATTGCATTCTTATATGTATGCTAAATGCTGAAAAAGCTAAAGTACATTGTTATATGTTTGAGTTTTTTTATAGATATTAAAGTTCACTTTATATTTTTGTTAAAAATAAATTGATGGAAATAGCATTATTCATAGTAGGGCACATATCACATGTGGGTTGTGACAGAAATAATGAGAGAGATATTTGGAGAGAGAAAGGGAAAACAATGATTAAAGAGAGAAAGCTTTATGAGTAAAAGGTCAAATGTACTTATTTCAAAAGTAATAGTAAGTCACATGTGGCGTATTGTGAGTCATTTGATCAACTGATTAGTAAAGGGCCTTAGAAATGCACATTTTTGAGGGGTCCAAATAAAGTGCACTGACTCTCAAATGTTTAAAAAAATCTTAAGTGCATGCTACATATATGTTCGAATGCTCTAAAATTTAAACTGCATTGCTTTATGTATGTCTAAAGGCTAAAAAAAACCTAGTGCATTGCTATATATGTGAATTTTGGTTGTGGTATATTTTAAGTACATTGGGTTGTGGTACGAAAAATATTAGATAGAAAATAGTTTATGCTTAGGATGAGGCACAAGTCATATGTGAATCGGATAAAGATAATGAGAGGGAAAGAGAAATGATGTTGATTGGAGAATGGAAAAAAGAAAGATTGAAGAGAGAAAAATTTAGGGATAAAAGTCAAAAAATTTACCCTTTTGGCAGAATTGTTATTTAAAAAGTAATATTTAATGAGTGGTATATGGGCTAATGAGAGCCATTTGAGCAAATGGCTCACAAAGGGCCTTATTTGAACGCTCCTCTATAAATATATAAGGTGCAGTGACGGTGAGACACAATCTTATTTATTGGATATTATGATCTAAGTGTATCTCTAATTGACCTGTGACAACCCAAAGAATTAACTTAATAAATGCAAAAGCGCATAAAAGTAGTTATCTACTATATTAATCCTAATTTATTTAGTGTTTATTTTTTAAAATCTAGAAATTTACTTAAATATATATTAACAAATCCATAAAAATCGGATATTAACTAATTAAATTAGAAAAAATATATAAAAATCAATAAATATATTTATCGTGCAAATTTGTTTCTCATTTTCAAAACTATTTATTTTATAATTAATTAAATATAAGTTCAACATATTTTTCCATTAAAATATAATAAAATTTTACAAACTAAAAATATATATTTTAGTATAAAATAAAGTGCATCAACTTGAATAATATTTTAACACACTTTAAAATATATAATAATACACATTAAAGTGTTAAATATTACATTTATATTTAAAATATTTTACGATTAAAACTAGATTTGATAAACTTATAATTTGGATTTCATTACTATTAATAATTTTAATAAAAATATTTATTCTCTTTATATTTTGGATATATCTTGCTAGATTTCGTGTGTATCTCATCTTGTTAAATCCATGTGTCCCATGGATGTGCGGGCATGTTTTTGGTAAGCGGAGTCTGTATCAGTCAAAAGTCTATAATCTGTATCACGGGTGTCGAAGCAGACCAACAAGGTTCACAAGACCAAGGCAGTTCACAATCTTTGTTACCTAAAGTAGGCAAGAATCCGCTAGTATATTTGATGGATCACTATGATCAACATGGTGTGTAAAAAAAGATTATTAAAGAAGAGATTTTGGGAGCAGAAGAGCATCGAGAATCCCTTATTCATAAGCAAAGATCAAATTAAAAATACATCGGGAGTGAGCTCAATCGTCATTGGAGATCGGGCGGAAGTGGAGCTCACTCGAAGTTAACTATATGTTGTTTCACTGCTATACAAATAGTCTGTAAAAGCAATACTCGGTGAAGTGCTGATATTCTCTGGAGGAGAACTTACGATTTGTGGGAGATAGATCAAGGAGCGCTGGAGTTCTCGGGAGGAGAACTTCCGATTTGCGGGAGGCAGATCGAGGTGGACTAGAGAGGGATATCTGTCTGAGGGAGTCAGACACATTCACTGTGGTGCAACAACATAGTTGTAATAGAGGGAGTCTGTGAACTCTTCATCGTCACTGCTATCTGACTCAACAATCCCATAGGGAATCCGAGAATTCATTAAATGTGAATGTTCAATGTCAGTTTTAGTGGCAAAGGTAACGTTTCTTTTCTTCTCAGTTTCTTCTCCACTGTCCTCATCACTCCAGTTGACAGTTAGAGACTTGTTGTTCTTCTTATGATAGCTGGGGCATTCTGACTGTCTGTAACCATATCCTTCACATTTCAAGCATTGAATTCCTTTTGAGATGTCCTTCTTGTCTTCCTCACTCTCCTCTGTATTTTGGTTTCTTATCTAGGAATTACCTCCTCTCCTGGACTGATTTCTTCCACCAGATCTTTGTCCCTTAGACGAGGAGCTTTGTTCCATTTTCTTGAAGAGCTTGCTGAAGTTCTTTGCCAGAAGAACTAGTTGTGGTCCCAACTTATATTGATTCTATCTTCTCCTTGGTCTCAGCCTTCAGCCCAATATTTTTCCCAGAGGATGGTATAGCATCTTCTACAATATTCATCTCGAACTGCCTCAAGGACACTATCAGAGCCTCCAGCCTCATTTTTTTTTATGTCTTGATCTTCCTTTATGGTTGTGATCTTCATACCAAATTTTGAGGTCAATGATCTGAGAACTTTCCTGACCAGCTTCTCTTCTGGTATTGGTTCTCCAAGGGCATAGGCTTTTTTGGACAGGTCACATAGTCGAGCATTGAATTCTGTGATGGATTCTTCCTCCAGCATCTTCAAGTTCTCAAACCTTGAGGTGATCATCTATATTCTTGAACTTTTTTTCTTTGTCAGTTCCCTCGTGAGCTGTCACAAAAATATCCCACGCCTGATTTTCTCCGTCGCAGTTTGAGATCAACCTGAAATTGTTTGCATCTACAGCTACAAATATAGCATTCAGGGCTTAAGAGTTACCAGATGCAGCAGCTTCCTCTTCCGCTGTTCATTTGTCCTCTAACTTCTGATGAGTAACTCCCTGTGTATCAATGGACAATGGGAGCGACCATTCAACAATCAGTGCTCTCTAGGCCTTTACATCTAATGCTTTTAGAAAAGCTTTCATCCGTACTTTCTAATATCCATAGTTGCCTCCCTCAAGTAGTGGTGTGTTAATGTATATGGCATCATTGACAAACTCCTACAAGGTGCACAAGACTCTGCTACAGCAAGCGTGTGAAGACAGCAGCTGATGCAGAGGGTTCCAGAGTGACCAAGCAGAGTGCACAAGGCGTTGCTACAGCAACCTGTGTAGCAGAGAGTTGTGGCATCCTAAATAGCAGATTCCCGCGTGGAGAACAAGCTGCTCTGAATTGAAGAGAAGAGCAACGGAAGCTTTCTAACTTGGAGCATCGCAACAGGTTAGTAGAGTATCGTGAAGATAGAGAGCAAGATGATGCAGCTGCCCGTGTGAAGACAGCAGCTTGTGCAAATCCAGCCAGAGTGAACAAGCTCAGTGAACAAGCAATTGCTACAGCTTCTGCTGTAGCAGCTTGGCAGCAGTTTTTGACCGAAGAGGAATCTTCTCAGATATGATGTAGCAGTGAATCGGGAGGCTTCCAAATATTCTCAGAATATCCCCAGTGAAGATTCCGTACCAAAGCTTGAAGATTTGATTAGGAAATCAAATCTTCTACTAATTAGAAGATATGATCTTGTTGAGATTTAGAGAGGAGCTTCTAAATATTCTCAGAGAATATTCCCAGTGGAGATTCCCGTATCCAGGAGAAGATTTGTTTGTAGAAGATTAGATTTGCAAATCAAATCTAATCTTTTACAAATTAGGAGATAAGATCTTGTTGAGATCCTTAAGGAATTTCCAAATACTGATATTGATGGAACTGGTAGTTCCTATTTAAAGGAAGCTGGGCAGAGGTTCAAGGGCATCGAATCAGAGAGCAAATACTGAGAACACACGCAGAATACCGAGAGAGAGATTCAAGTGCGTGCGAAGATTCGATAACCACCATGAGCAGAGCGTGAGAGCAGAGCTGAGTGGTTAAGTGCAGAGACTGATTGCAGACTAGCAGTGTCTGGTCAGTGGTTGATCAGGAGGACCAATTCAGAGCAAGGCATGCTTGTTGGTTGATCAAGGGAGGCCGCAGAGGTACTGACGAGTGGACGAACTCGGTCAAGTGACTAGACGGTTGTGACTCGCTAGTGGCAGGTGGTCACTGAGCAAGGGGGAGTATTCCAGAGTGTGCAGCGCTCGTGGAATCTTTCGATCGGCTCGGCAGAAGGCCTTGGAGCGATGCGGACAATTGTGCATCAGCTGTGTGCTACAGCAGTTGCTAGAGCAACCCTGCAGAGTTGAGTGTAGTTTAGAATAGGCTGAGTTTCGGGGAGACAGTAGCTATTCTAGATTGACATTTGTAGAGGGTGTGCAGACACAAGTCAGAGCTTGTTCTGATTGTGTCCAGTGATCCACACAAGGTTGAGTAGCATAGGTTGCGTGGAGTTGTAACCGAGTGTACTTGGAGACCTATGTGATTAGTGGATTGAGGACTGGAGAATAGTCCTCCCCAGACGTAGGCAGTTGGCCGAACTGGGTGAACAAACTTCTGTCTTGTTCATTGTTTGCTGAGACAATTTCTGAGTGAACAAGAGCGTGCTGCAGCAACTGCTTGTTCACAAATCTGTCTATCAGAGACGCTGCGAATTTCATGGTGGTTTGCTAGTGCCTTGGCCTTCTTTCATCTTGGCCGTGGCGATTACCAGTGCCTTCCTGGACCTCACTCAGTGTGTCGAGCGACCGACTCTGATACCAATTGAAATTGGCACTGCGTAGCTATTGACGAGAGAACCATAGTTTGCTTTAGCAACTTCTTCCGCTAGGTTGCTGGCGCTTTCCTTCTGCCAAATTTGAAAAACACGAACAGATTTATTCACTCAATTCGGCAACAGCCTACGTCTGGGGAGGACTACTCTCGAATCTCAAGACTTCATATCTCAGTTAGAGTACAATGGTTTCCAACAACTCAGCCACCGCTAGTCTAACCGCTACTCCTAACCTAGTCGAAATGTAAACTCAATCTGTCAACACAGACTAGCCTTCACTATCAACACACTCTAGTAATAGATAGCTAACGATCTGATCACACGAACTCAGCCTGTCTTATTAAAATGTGTTACAGGGGGATGTTGCAGCAACTTATTTCGCCAAGTTGCTGACGCTTCTGTCGTCGACTACTGTGCTCCCCTTCCGTCAACTCCCTCGAATAAATATAGGATCAGACTACTCCAATCCTGATCACTCTTCTGCTCTCACACAACTTGCGCTCCAGCACTCTCTGCTTCCGCGCACTCTAATCTCTACTCAGTGTATGTGTGTTCTCCTAAGTTGATTGATACTATAGCTCTCTGCACGCCTCTTTATAGTTCCATCAATGATTGCTTTTGGAATCCTCGTTTCCCTCGAATTTCTAGGACAGCTCGGCACCACTTGAATCTTCTCCTAAATTCCTAGTACTGGATTTTTTATTTAATTATTATTTATCTAACGATATCTCTAAAAAAAAATCAATTAAATCTATCCTACCAAATCCACATATATCAGAAACTGACCATATAAAATTTTAATAAAATTAAACATTAATGAATAAATTTTATTATGTAGATGTATTTCCTATTAATTATACCTTAGATTCAAAATTCAAAATTCAAAACTAAATTCAAAATTTATTTAATTTACTATTTTTTCATTACCAATGCACTTTTAATTTTTTATATTACGCACTATCTTAAAGTGCAATAACGTACTCAATGTTTTTAACACATTTAAATTTAAATATTTCATATTTTAAATCAACATATTATATGCACTTTTATCGTTATGTAAATTAAAATGCATTAGCGTAAATAATATTTTAATGCACTTTAAATTTTAATATAATATACTTTAAAATATTTTACAATCTTTATTTAATTATGATGAATTATTTGTTTAATTCAATATTTTTATATAGTTATCTTATTGGATTGCGTGTATATCTTTTTGTTAGTCAAATCAAGTTTAATTAACTAAAATTTAACAAAGATAGCAAAACTACCTTTTTTTTAATTATTAAATGACTAAACGGTATTTTTTTTCTAGGATATTTAAAATTAATGATTACATTTGGTTTTAACCCTTAATTGATTGTCTCATTGTCTACCTGTTTTAAAAAAACAAACTTAAAACCAATCAACATCATTCATTGGCTTCAATAGATGGATGAAATTTATGGGCCAAAACAAAATTAATTCAAAGTTCTGGTTTTCTTGTATGTATCATAAACTTTAATCCGGGTATATTAGTCAGAAAAAATCTAATTTTTGCCCATCTCTTTCATCATCTTCTCCACCCAATCTTCGCCGATGTCGTAGAAGTTGAACTCATTTCAACCATTAGTTTTTCCTTCTGCTTCATATCAGGTTGATGTTGTTAATTTTGATGCATGCTGGTATATACACGAAACAAATTGATTAAAATTGTTATAATGCTTTCAAACTAATGAATTTTATTAATTTAGCATACATAATTTACAATGTATGTTATATAGTAAAGTGATGAAATCATTGAACATACTCACCAAGCTGTAACTTTCAAACTGACGAATATAGCTATCCTATCGTTGAATATAACTATCTGCTAATAAAGATAACAAGTAAATGGTTACACAATATGATATAATAGATTAAAACTATATAGATTACTCTAACAGTTCAATATTAGTTTGATTGTAATGTTCATCGACAATTAATTAGTATTACAAAGTTCAACAAGTTTTCAATTGTCATGCTCAAGAAAGTCTATGTCATACTTAGACTAAAAAATTATCAACTCTTAAATAGATTACTCTAACAGTTCAATATCATGATATGCTCATGGCAGGCTAGTAGTGTTGGTGGTTCGATTCTTTATAATCCTAGACATGCTTCTAGTTTCAACGGTTACTAGATAGGTAGTTGATGAAATAGGCATGGCGTGAAGAGAACTAACTAAGCAAGACATCATCAAAATTCAACCAAAATTTAAGTAATAGTAGTAGAATCTTAGCTAACTCATGAGGCGAAGAGAACAAATTCAAGTGTAGTCATGACATGTGAGCATACACATGTGATCCTAAATCATGCAAGGCTAAAAAGGAAAAGCATAACTAAGTATAGAAATTGAACTATATGCCAAGGAATACTAAACTATGTTCGATGCAAGTGACTACGTTCCAACTCTACATTTACATATTCTCAATCCCTAAGCATTGCAACCAAATAAGGAGTAATAAGAAAAGAGTAATGTCGTGGGAGAAATTAATGTCGTCAACTTACCTCTCACTTAAGGATCCAGAAAGTGAAGAACAATAAGAAAATAGACACATGTACAAAGGGTGCCTGGTTTAACATCTTGGTGAGATGGGATCGTCTTCATAGAGTGGAAAAATGGTAAGTTGGGTTGCCTCCATCGAGGCGGCTTTCACAACCGAGGGCTTTATTTCGACAATGTTATCCTCTCTGTTGTAGTATTGAGTGGCTGATTTTAGGTCAAGGTCGGTCGACGCCACATAGCAACAGAGCACGACTTCAGTAATATAGGTTCATGCGAGAGGAGAATCAAAAAGCACACTCAAAGTAGGCAATTCAAAGATAATGGATAGGCTCAGTTCATGTAAATACAAATTCAGTGGTGTGTAAAAAATTAAATCCCCAACAAGGATACCATTTTATAAAAAATGAAGTTCAAGGTTTTATGTTAGACAAAGAAATTCTTTATTGCTTTATTTCAACCCAAATTCGAACTTGTCTTTAGTATTTACTAGAGATACCTAGCCTAGAGGAAAAAATCCCAGTTTTTATTTAGTAGGCTCGCATTAAGCATTACTAGTTAGCTTTAGACTAATTTAGGCTTTTCTCTTGGGTTCGACCCGAGATCACTTGGTTTATAAATATTATTTGTGTACCGTGATTGGACTAGTATTTTTATTACCACAATTTTGACAACTTCAAAATGGCGCCGTTGCCGAGGATTAGCCATTAGACTAGTTTGCTTTTTAGTATTCCTTTAGTTAGTCTACTACATTTTTTTCTTTATTTTGTTGATCGTGATTGCGTGTTTGCGTGCTATTCTTGCTTTCTTTAAATTAAGTCCACACTTATTGACGCTTTCTTTGATCGCTTGGTAGGTGTTTGAATGCAAACTAGAGAGCGCATGAAAAAGGCACAAGAACAAGCTTCCACATCAACACCTGATTTTGATTCTCCTCCTCCTCAAATTCATGTTGATCAACCAACAATAGAGATTATGGATCAACCACCAGAAAGAAGGTTAGGAAATGATATTCGTCCGCAAGAGGACGACGAAAGACGGGTTGGGGAATACATTGTCCCAACCATCGGACATTATGGATCACCCATATACTTGGAAGAGGGTGACGATAAAGAATTCGAGTTAAAGTCGGCGCATGGTGGGCGCAAATCAGTTCGAAGGGTATGGAAACTCAAATGCGCATCTAGCGCATTTCACAGAATTATGCCGCACCTACAGAATCGGAGGCCATTTATATGAAAGTGTTTCCATTCTTGCTAAGCGGAAAAGCCAAGGATTGGCTAATGAGTCACGAGCCAAATAGTTTCCGCACTTGGGAGGAACTCGCCCAAGCGTTTCTTATTTATGCCAGTTTACGCAGCAAGATGACGAGAATTTTTACGAGGCATATGAGCGCTGATGGATTATATTGGTCATGTATTATGGAGGATGATCAGAAACAGATTCTACGAAGATGCCACTCTTCCCCATTTGGTGTACATGGTTCGAGCTCCAAAACAGCCGCGAAGGTTCTACAATGCGGATTTTATTGGCCTACGTGTCTAAGGATGCGTATGAATTTGTGAAGTCTTGTGACGCATGCCAACGCTCGGGAAATATATCAAAGCGTGATGAGATGCCGTAGAAGGGAATTCTTGAGGTTGGAATTTTTGATGTTTGGGGGATAAATTTCATGGGGCCGTTCCCATCATCGCACGGGAACAAATATATTCTGGTCGCCGTCGATTATGTCTCCAAATGGGTGGAGGCCGTCGCTGCTCCTTCTTGCGATGCTAATGTGGTAAAGAAACTTTTCACCAAGGTTATATTTCCAAGGTTTGGTGCGCCAAGAACAGTGATCAGTGATAATGGATCGCACATTAAGGAAAAATAGTTTGAGGCATTGCTCCGAAAATGTGGTGCCTACCACAAGATAGCGACCCAGTATCACCCTCAAACCAGTGGCCAAGTTGAGGTATCTAATCGCGAGATCAAGGCCATATTGGAGAAGACGGTTAGTAGCTCTCGCAAGGATTGGTCATCAAAGCTAGACGAAGCATAATAGGCTTACCGAGCGGGGTTTAAGACACCAATTGGTATGTCCCCATACAAACTTGTGTACGGCAAACCTTGCCATCTCCCTGTGGAACTCGAGTACAAAGCCATGTGCGGTGTGAAGAAACTGAACTTTGACTTGAAGTCAACGGGGGAGAAGAGACTACTCCAGCTTCACGAGCTCGATGAAATCAGACTTGACTCATACGAAAGTGCCAGAATCTATAAGGAGAAAACCAAACAGTGGCATGACAAAAAAATTCAGAGGAGAACTTTCACGAAGGGAGATAGCGTTTTACTTTTCAACTTCTGAATTAGACTATTTCCGGGAAAGCTGAAATCAAGGTGGTCGGGGCCTTTCAAGTCGAAAAAGTGTACGAGGATGGCCATTTTGAACTGGTGAACAAAGACGGTGAAACTCTCAAAGTGAATGGCCATAAAATCAAAGCATACCATGGAGACGAGCAGAGCTTAGAGCTTGGAGACTTCCAGCTCAAAGATTCCACCTAATTCCACACTATCAACGCATGCCACTTGAGAAAGGATCCTCACAAACGACTTCTCAAGTATGTTTCTTATGAAGAAGGGAATCAGTTACGTCTTAACCAAGATGCTAAACTAAGCCGGTGAGTATTTCTGCTTTTATTTCTAACTTTTTGTAGTATAGAATCGATTCGAAATTTGTGATGCGTCGTGCACTAAATGTTTGATTATTGGTTTTAGGGATTTTGTGTTTGAGTGCACTTGAATTACCCCTTTGGTTTGGTTATCTAGAAGTTTTGAGTGTGGGGTAATTCGTTTTGTAGAATCTGGTAAGTTTTGAAGAATTTCGTGTAGAGTGCAGACTATTAACACACAACAGTTGATTCGCCCAAATCAGTTTTAGGCTTGCACGAGTCATTTTTGATTCGTGCAGCCTGAAATCTTCATTACCCACTGAGTGTTTGATTCAGGCGAATCACATTTTGGCCACCCCGAAACACTTTTGATTCGGGCAAAGTAAGCGAGTCGAATTTATTCAGTCAAATCTGCACGAACCATGGGAGAATTGTGTCCGAATCAATATTGATTCGGGCAAGGGTTCCACGAATTAAATTTGATTTGATGAGTTCAAAATTTTTCATTACCCACTGAGTATCTCATTCGGGCAAATCAGTTTCATTCGGGGTTTTAAGTTGACTCGATATTGTTTCTCTCTCACATCTTCCCCGAACCTTAAACCCTCGCCAGCACTCCTCCGTCCGTAGCCGACCACAGCCAGTATCTGTCCGACCACATCCAGCCACCTACCGCACTACACCCTTGCCATCCCCGTCCAACCTAGCCGACTCCACGTCCCTGACTCACGGACCTCTATCCAGAGTCACTTTCCCGTGCACCAATCAATTCTGATCCGGGTGAAATATTCCCAGCCTTCCTGAGTCAGTTTAGCCTCCTCGCTAATGTTCAACCAATGGCTCGCACTAACTTGAACTCGGCAGGGAAACCGAGACAGCCACCACCCCGGAGGTTTTCAGCAGTTGAGAAATCAAAAGAAATAGCTAAACCCAAACCGAGGCCGAGGCGAGTTGCCACTGCTGGCATTGTCATTCGATCATCTCCTCTGCCGTCTCCAGTCAGCGAGACATCCTCATCTTCCTCCGAGGAAGCCAGACCAGTGGGGGAATCCTCTCACGCGCAACCCAGCTTGGCTATAGTTTCGCATGTGAGAGCCGAAAGGGCAAGGACGCCCTTCCCTTTCAGTGAAGAAATTCAAATAGCCGATGCTCCGATGAAGGCTCTCTTGACGCAATACAGTGGGTATGCAGTCCTCGCGTCGACATACCCGGATCTTGCCACCCTACATGAGCTTAATGTCATTGATGAAGTTTGTCGTTATCTACGAGCTAGTCAATTTCACTATCTTTTGATGGATGATCTTGGTACTTTTGGAATTTTTCCTTGGGCGGACAAGTTTTTCGATTAGATTTTAATGATCTCGCGACCGCATTTGGGTGCACTGAGTATGGTGAGTACCCAAGATTTCGGGAGGCCATAGATACGAGTTCTGGAAGCACATGAACACCTCTCCCAAAGAAGGTACTCAACCTTGAAAGTCTTCGCAAGATGCATATGATAGATGCAAAGACTCGTGAATGGATTGTTCGAAAGGATGTGCCGAAGAAATTAGAGAAGCGGATTGCGAAACAGCGAATAGAGCATGGGGTGGAACCTGCCCATGCTCCTAGACCGGCTCCTGCACCTACCCACGATTCAGAACAAATTCCAGATTTCAGACCATCTTCCACCGCTCCCCCTACCATTGAACCCGAGACAGGTGTACGCGAGGACCTGAGGTTGATGAGCGCACGTTTGGATTCCCTCTCGGATTTTCACACGACGCTCATCCGCTCCCACGAGGTATTATCCTACCTTATCCACAATTTTGTCGCATGGCAAGGAGGTGTCATGGCGCGTATGGCAGCACATTTGGGTATTATAGACATCCCACCTCCGCCGGAGCCGTTTGCTCAGCCACCGCCTCAGCCCACTATGCCCCCTTCAGACACGGGCGACGACTTCATTTCAGCAATGGTCGAAGGGGGGGTTGGTGATACCATTGCCTCGATCGAAGGGAGTGACAGCGAAGAGGACACCGGGAGTGGCAGCGAGAGCAACAGTGGAGATTATACAGAGGGGGAAGACAAAGCAATCGACGCGGCTGTCCACGATGACGATGACTCGGTGCACGAGACCCGCAAGAAAAATAGGAATGATGTTTAGGTTGCATTTTTGTATGTCATGACTTGTGTTGGTATTCTTTTTATGAAATTTGCTTGACTAGTCCATTTGTATTTTGATGCACTTCCCCGTGATATTTTTTGCATGACAGATGGTTTGCGAACTTGTATTGTTTTTATTTGGCAGTTTTTCCCTTAGCCCACTGATTACTAGCTAGCTTTAGACTAATTAAGGCTTTTCTCTTGGGTTCGACCCGAGGTCAATCAGATTATAAATATTGTTTGCGTACTGTGATTGGACTAGTATTTTTACTACCACAATTTCGACAACATCAGCTCACAATATCAATTATCACATACAACAAGTCTCTAATTACATATGAAAGCACATGATTCGATGAATTACTATTACAAAGTTCTACAAGTTTTCAATTGTCATGCTCAGGAAAGTCTCTATCATACATGGACTAAAAAATTATCAACTCTTAAAATAGATTACTCTAAAAGTTCAATATCATGCTTTTCGATAAAAAAAATTCAATACTCTTATGGCATTCAATATCATGTATAAAGGAATTGAGATTTATTCATTAAATGATGCCAAATGTAAAAGAAGGCAACAAGAGCTAAAGGAAAAGACTAATCGTGTCAAGATGAATTTCCCTTAGAAACACTGATCCTTGCTCCTTGTGATCCTTTGGACTTCTTGGCTTAGGTTCCTACCCGTCCACTCTTTTATGGACTCCAAGAGCTGGATTTGAGGTGCCAAATTCCAATGAAAATTTAAGTAGATAAATTTTGGTCCTCAAACCTTCTTTTTAAGTGCAAATGTCCTAGAAACTAGAAAGAAGACGTTACACCGACATATGACGTTCGGAAACAAGCCGAAGTCCATAAGAAATGGAGCCTAAAAATGTAAAGACCTCATCAACCTATAATTCTCTAGCCGAGAGCAAACTTTAAGATGAAGAAGGTCAATCAAATGTTCTAAGCCAGAACTTAGTGTGTACCGCGTGCGAGTGATAGAGCCTATTTATACGCATTATTTAGATCATAACCCTGTGCTTGTTTGCATTATTTTGTGTACAAGATTACTGGTTTCCAGTGTTTTTGTATTGCAGGGCAAAACAAGGGCCTAAGTCGGATACGCGCTAACAGGCAGCGTTTAGGACGCGCATCACACAGCCTGCGGAGCTAGCGGCGCAAACAGAAGAATTGGCAGAGTCAACCACGGTGCGCTAACCAATGCCGTGCGCCAGGCGCAGATGATGGTATTTCCAAATCCTGACATGACCAGATTAGGAAGTTGCCAAGGATGAGCCTCTGAGCAGTATATAAAGAAGAGGAAGGCTAGGGTTTGAGCATTCATATCACACCATCCATCTTCGGCGGATCAGAGGAGAGAGCGGCAGAACTAGAAAACACGCGAGCTTGTTGAGAGGATCTGCGCCAGCCGACTGCGCCAGCCGAGACTGCAACCTGCACGCACTGTTTGCTATTGTTTTCTTGGACACTCTAGTTATTATTTACTGTTTCTGTGATGTTTATCACTAGCATGTCTAGCTAAACGCTTAGTATCGGTTGGACATGAATCTATGAGTATTTCCTTTGAGACTTGCGCCTAATGCATAGCTTGCTTGCTTATATTAATTCTGTGCACATTATGGCAGCTTGTTACATGAGTAGGGGAAGCCTTGAACCGCAATCTTACTCTTGTTGCTTGTTGTTGTTTGTTAAACTAGTTGAATAGCCTGACGGTGCCAACTAGGAGTAACGCGCTAGGATAGGCAATTACTACCTTGATCGGATTCGTAGTTGTTTAGTCTAGTGTAAGAATTAATAGCACATGAACTTTGATCGGAACATGCGCACATGTTAGGAAGCCTTGATCGGACACTAACATTAGCAAACCAAACTATAGACATTTAGAGTCGATGATAAGGAATACACTCATAGAGGATTGTCTGCGCCGATACTTCTCATAGTCATAGTACTTAATCTCTATTGCCTGCGCACGTTTAGTGCAAATTCCTGCGTTACGATACCACTGTTTACTCGCGCATCGCGCAAACCAATCACTCACCCCCCCAATTTCATAAGTGTAGGTTACTGGCTAAAACTGAACTGCTTGCTCCCTGTGGAGATCGACCCTTACTTAACCGCTGTACTAGTGGAAGAGGAAGGATTTAATTTGACGCGCACAACGACGCGCGATCAAATTTTGGCGCCGTTGCCGGGGAGCAACACAGCTAAGTTCTAGCTAGTTTACGTTTTTCCTTTTTAGTAACTAGTTATTTCAGTTTGTTTTGTTTTCTCGTTGTTGTTTCTGACAGCGCGCAATCACCATTAGCCTGCGCAACCTTGAAACAGTTGCGCGGCGCAGATTCTAGTTGCGCACTGACAGACGCAGCAGCATTAGTTATCTTTTAATTTCGTTTTCTTTGAGATTTAGAACAGATCATGGAGGATAACAGTGTCGTAGGAGACAACTTAGGGGACAGAACCCCAGAGGAGGCAAGGGCACATAACCGCGCAGCCCTGTTCAGAGAAGAAGTGCAGCGCGAGGTTGAAGCAAGGATGGCGCAGAACAGTGCGCGAGATGTCAGCCCCTATCACTGTTAACCAGCCATGGTGCATCGTGCTTCCGCCAGACGGACATTTTGAACTAAGGAGCTCGCTCATCCATCACATGCCCAAGTTCCACGGGATGAACAACGAAAATCCAGTCAAACATGTGCGAGAGTTCCTAGTCATATGCGAGAAGATGAAGACAGAAGGGGAGAGCGATGAGGCGCTGAAGATGAAGGCATTCCCATTTTCACTATGTGATACGGCCAGACATTGGTTGATGAACTTACCAGCCGGATCAATTCACACATGGGAGCAGCTGCAGAAGAAGTTCCTGGATAAATTCTATCCCGCAGCAAACATCGCGCTACTCAAGAGGGAACTGGCCGCGCCAAGACAGAGCGCAGGAGAGTCACTGTCAGAGTATTACTAGCGTTTCAGGGAGCTAGAGGCCAACTGCTACAATCATGGCCTGCCCCAGAATGTGCTGATAGAGAACTTCCTGAATGGACTGCTGCCCATGGAGCTGAGGTTATTGAACGCATGCGCAGGAGGCGACATTTGCAACATGTATCCAGAAGACGCGTGGCAGCTGATAGAAGACTCTGCTGGTCAGGTAAGACATCAGCTAACACTTGAAAATAGTCGTACTCGTTCTGTGCATCAGGTAGAAACAAGCGCTGAGATCAAGGAAATGAAGGCCATGCTGCAGAAGTTGATGAGTGCGCAAAGCGCACAACCAGTTGCGCCAAAGGTATGTGAATTTTGCAGGTCAACCGAGCACAAAACGGATGAATGTCCCACACTTTTCGAGGAATCTGGAGATGTTAATGCACTTGAAGGATGGGATAATAGAGGACCACAAAGACAGAATCAGCCGCGCTTTGGACTGGCAGCAAATGGATTCAGATGGAAGGAGGAAAACAATTTCCAGAGGCAATCCACAGATCAGCGCGCACCACAGCAGACGCAACATGCTGCGCCCTACAATCCACCGCATCGCCGCACTGACGCACCAGCGCATAACAACTAGCAACCGAGGCGATCTTTGGAAGATATCGTGGGGCAGCTAGCAGACACAGTGCGCAAGAATGATGAGAAGTATGACAAGAGGTTCGAGTCCATTGAAAAGCAGCTATCACAGATCGCTACCACGGTATATGAGCTAAAGAAGAGCGATGGCAACCTGCCTTCGCAAGTGATTCAGAACCCCAAAGGAGGAGTCAATGCAGTGACACTGAGGACTGGGCGCACAATAGGAGCAGAGCAGACCACGAAGGCGCCCGCGCAACCAGCTGCACAAGTCCCGAATCCAGCAGAACAGAATGCGCAACCAGAGCAAGATGCGCAACCAGAAGTGCCAGCCACAAGCCAGCAGGGCGAGGCGCCAGGTATAACACAAATAAACGACAAGGGCACGAATCGTACTAATATACCTGCACCTTTTCCTGTGCAGGCACCATCGGCTAGAAAGGAGGCGCTGGACAAAGAGCTATACGAGTTATTCAGCAAGGTGGAAATCAACATTCCCCTTATCGAAGCAGTTCGGCAGATTCCCAGGTACGCCAAGTTTTTAAAGGAGCTGTGCACAAACAAGAGGAGGAAAGGCGAATGCGCACAGGTAATGCTAAATGCGCAGGCCTCAGCGATCGTGCAACATAAGGTACCACCCAAGTGCCGAGACCCAGGTACGTTCACTATCCCTTGCACTTTAGGTAAGACCACAGTAAGCAACTGCATGATTGATTTAGGCGCATCCATCAATTTGTTACCTTATTCCCTATATGCGACATTGCGCCTTGGACTACTAAAGCCTGCAGGTCTCACTATTCAGCTAGCAGATCGGTCTTGCAAACAACCTGCAGGCATGATAGAGGATGTTCTCGTGTGAGTAGGAGAGCTGGTGTTCCCAGCAGATTTTTATGTGCTAGAAATGGAGGGTGAATCAAGCACCAGCAGTGCGCAGATCCTACTGGGCAGACCTTTCCTGATGACCGCGCGCACGAAGATAGACGTGTGGAGGGGCACACTCTCCATGGAGGTTGACGGCGAAGAGATCCATTTCAATATATTCAAGGGGATGCAACATCCTCACGAGGACGCCACAGTGCACGCAATGGACAACATTGACGATTTAGTCTCAGATGCGCAATGTGCAAGCGCAACAATAGAACCAGAGCCACTGGCACAGGCAGAGTTGGAGGAGCAGGACGAGGAGCTGAGCAGTGCTGAACCAGAGCTCAGACAGGTACACGGTATAGTTCATAGTTGCACTGCTAATAAAATCTTGCCCTCTATTGAACAGGCACCCAAGGTCGAGCTGAAGCAACTGCCAAAGCACCTCAAATACATTTTCTTGGGAAATGAGGACACCCTGTCAGTGATCATAAAGAAAGGATTAGAAGAGGAGCAGGAAGTGCGTTTACAGCAGGTGCTGCGCAGGAACCAGCGCGCTATAGGATGGACACTGGCAGATCTGCGTGGAGTGAGCCCGGACGTATGCATGCATAGAATTCTATTGGAAGATGGTGCCAAATCATCCAGGGAGGCTCAGCGCAGATTGAACCCAAATATGATGGAGGTAGTGCAGAAGGAAATTCTAAAGTTGCTTGACGCAGGAGTCATTTACCCCATCTCGGACAGCAAATGGGTCAGTCCAGTGCACGTTGTGCCTAAGAAGGGAGGAATCACAGTGGAAGAGAATGCGCAGGGCGAGCTAGTTCCCAAGCGCATCCAGACTAGATGGCGCATGTGCATCGACTACAGGAAGCTTAACGCAGTAACGCGCAAGGACCATTTCCCGCTACCCTTTATGGACCAGATGCTGGACAGATTAGCAGGTAAGCCCTATTTTTGTTTCTTGGACGGATATTTAGGGTACAACCAGATACCCATAGCTGCGGAGGATCAAGAGAAGACCACGTTCACCTGCCCGTTCGGAACGTTTGCGTTTCGGCGCATGTCATTTGGGCTGTGTAACGCGCCAGGTACGTTCCAACGCCTTGTCATGAGCATTTTCCCTGATATGATTGGTATATGCATAGAAGTGTTCATGGATGATTTTACTGTATATGGAGGTACCTTTGATGCATGCTTAACTCATTTAGATAAAGTTTTAGAGCGCTGCATCTCTAAGAACCTAGTACTCAATTATGAAAAATGCCATTTCATGGTAACGCATGGTGTAGTGCTAGGACACATCATCTCAGAGGAGGGGATCAAGGTAGACAAAGCTAAGATAGACCTTATTTCTAATCTACCTTATGCCACGAACGTGCGCGATGTGAAGTCATTCTTAGGACATGCCGGATTTTACAGGCGTTTTATAAAAGACTTCTCTAAAATTTGTATTCCCCTGTCTAACCTCTTGCAAAAGGATGTGTGGTTCGATTTTACTGATAAGTGCAGGGCCACATTTGATAAGCTGAAGGAAGCGCTGACCAGTGCGCCAGTGATGCGCGCACCAGACTGGAACCTGCCATTTGAACTGATGTGCGACGCAAGCGATTATGCAGTAGGTGCAGTCCTGGGGCAGCGAGTGGACAAGAAGCCGCACGTCATCTATTATGCATCGCGCACACTGGACGCTGCGCAGAGGAACTACACCACCACGGAGAAGGAGCTTCTGGAAATTGTGTTTGCGCTAGAGAAGTTCCGTGCATATGTTCTAGGCGCTAGGGTCATCATATACACAGACCACGCAGCCATCCGCTACCTAATGTCCAAGAAAGAAACTAAGCCGCGCCTGATGCGCTGGGTGCTCCTACTGCAGGAATTCGACCTGGAGATCAAGGATAAGAAGGGCACGGAAAACACAGTTGCAGACCACCTGAGCAGGATCGTGAAGGAGGAGGAGCCAGGGCAGATCACTGAGACATTTCCTGACGAGCATCTGATGGCGCTGACAGGTAAGGTACCGTGGTATGCGCACATTGCGAATTACCTGGTCACAGGTACGTTTCCTCCGCATTTCAATAAAACCCAATGCATGAGATTGAAACATGAGTCCAAGAATTACCTGTGGGATGATCCTTATATGCTTAGAATAGGACCATATCAGATATTGAGGCGCTGCGTGCCTGACCATGAATTTAACTCAGTTTTGATGTTTTGTCATGCGCACGCATGTGGAGGACACTTTGGTCCCAAGCGCACCAGCAGGAAGATCCTGGACTGCGGATTTTATTGGCCGCACCTGTTCAGAGACGCATATGACTATTGTAGGAATTGTGACAGGTGCCAGCGCACAGGAGGCATATCAGCGCGCAACGAGATGCCGCAGACGCCAATTCTAGTGGATGAAGTGTTTGATATATGGGGAATTGACTTCATGGGGCCATTTCCTCCGTCTGCAGGATACGAGTACATATTGGTCGCGGTGGACTATGTCTCCAAATGGATCGAAGCTAAGGCCACACGGAAGGATGATGGTAAGACGGTCGCTGAGTTTCTGAAAACTAACATCTTTTGCAGGTACGGGGTGCCTAAGGCAATCATCAGCGACTAGGGGACGCACTTTTGCAACAGGATCGTGGCGCAAGTTTTCAAGCATTATGGGGTGCGCCACAAGACGTCCACTGCTTATCATCCTCAGACAAATGGACAGGCCGAGGTCTCCAACAGAGAGATCAAGCGCATCCTGGAGAAGACTGTGAGACCGTCGCGCAAAGATTGGAGCCAGCGCCTAGACGACGCGCTGTGGGCATACCGCACTGCGCATAAGACACCAATCGGGACTTCACCGTTTCGGTTGGTCTACGGAAAAGCATGCCACCTGCCAGTGGAGTTAGAGCACAAAGCATATTGGGCCTTACGCATTTGCAACCTAAACTTAGATGAGGCTGGAAAGGAGCGCGCATTTGAGCTGAGCGAATTAGAAGAGCTGCGCCTGGATGCCTATGAGGGACTGCGTGATTACAAGGAGCGCACAAAGGTGTTTCATGACAAGCATATCCTCAGACACACTTTCGAGCCAGGAGATCAGGTATTATTATTCTCATCACGCCTGAAGCTCATGCCTGGAAAGCTACGCAGCAAATAGATGGGACCGTACACAGTCACCAAGGTTTTCCCCTATGGAACAGTCGAGTTAGAAAACGAGCACCGGCATCGTTTTCAGGACAGCTGCGCCAGTCAGGGGGTATATAAGGGCAAGACTTAGAAAATTTGAGCACTTTTTCACTCGACCGTTGAAAGTACAACTCCCGCCTTCGCTCCTCCGCCCGCTGTCCGGCGCCCAACCCAGCTCCAGTTTAGAGAGATTTGCAGAGCACATGGCCGCACTCACCCCAGGTAACCTTTCCCCCAGACTTGAGCACGATTCCAGTAAGGGTTTTGTACGGAGGAGAAGTGTTTTAGGGTTTTGAAATCGCACCAGGCTAGAGTGCGCCAATTGGAGTGCTGTTTAGAGGGTTTTGTAGGCGGGCAGTAGGCGCCCCTTTGGTAAGAATTTCAGCGCATTCGGAGGAGTTTGGATTTTTGGAGTGTTTCAGAAGTGTTGACCGGAGTTGACCAGAGAAATGCAGCCTGCCGAGGACCAAGCTACCCCAGCTCGCTTTGCCAGCATGTACGCGGCCTTCCTGAGGCTCGAGATGTACGGGACTTCGTGCATCAGTCGGAAGTTCGGTTTTGAGGACTTCATTTTGGAGAGGCTCGCGCTGGCGGGCTGGGAAGCGCTGTTGGAACTCAACAGCGCAGCAGACAGGGAGGACACCTGCGAATTTTTGGCGTCATTGGAGCCAGGAGCTATGGAGATCAGGTACCGGCACCGAGGGGTGTGGTACATTACCTCGGCTACAAGGCTGAAGCGCATATTGAGGTGCGCTAAGGTGCGAGAAGCTGACATGGACGCGCACACCAACCAAGAGGCGTGGCGCGAGATGGCAACCGGGCCTGTGTTTGCCGCGGGGCGCAGCAGGGGACGAGAGCTGCGTGACCCGTGGATGTTCTACTTGTGGCGCCTGGTCGACTATGCCATCATTGGGCGCTTTAATGGTGCGCCGAAGATCAGTTTGCTGGATATGGAGATCTTAAAGGGGTTTTATTATGGGAAGAGGGTGCTCTTTGTTCTGAACATGGTGCACCACTGGAGCCGAGTCAGCACCAAGGGGCCGCTGACTTGCGGAGGTATTATTACGCACCTGCTGCGGGCGTTACATGGAGAGCCCGAGGTGCCAGAGCACACATTGGTGCCGGCTGTCCCTCTGGACCGCGCCCACATGCTGCAGATCAGGGCGGCAGCCATGAAGGAAGATGGCACATTGGAGTGGTGCTACCGCCTGCAGCCGGCCAGAGTGCCGCGGCCAAGAGCAGAAAGCAGTGCGCAAGTAGCAGCGGCCGCGCAGGAGATGGAGGAGGATGAAGTCCCAGAGCAAGTTGTGCCTCCAGTCAGGCGCGCAAGGACCCGCGCGCAGACTGGAGCGCACCGGAGGGCCCGCGCACCGCAGGGGGAGCCAATTACCATTTCCATCGAGGATTCTCCCCCGCGTGCCCCAGGGAAGCGCCCAAGGACTGAGGCTGAGGCGGCACCTGAGGAAGCATCAGCAGAGCAGCGCATGATGTTCAACGTCATGCGCGTGCTCGAATATTTAGTGCCAGAGGGGGTGGACTTAAGCATGAGCCCACATCAGGGTGGAGATTTGGAGACGCGATTCCCCCTCTCCTCAGCCTACACTGGCCACCTCCAGGTTCTCCCGGCAGTCCACACCAGCCAGCCAGCCCTCTTACTCAGCCCCCAGTGCATCCAGCAGAGCCCTTCCCAGCAGCACCAGCACCAGCACAATCAGCCCTAGCACCAGCAGCACCAGCACCAGCAGAACCCACCCCCGAACCAGAACAAGTACCAGCACCTGCACCTTCCCCTGCCCAGCCGTCCATTCCAAGGTCCCCTATAGCCGAACCCATTATTAGACCCAGCTCAGACTCGCTATGGGACCCCGTTTCAGAGGATGACGTCGAGGCGCAGCCTGTCGCCCTATCAATTGTACCGCCTTCCTCCAGCTCCGAATATATGACGGATTCTTCAAAGGAGGAGGCGCATAGTTCAGCGGCTGCGTCCAGCTCAGATGACTTCTAGAGCTGTAGGGGGGAGCGCATTATTTCTTTCGG
The DNA here is from genome assembly GCA_963678935.1 of Umbilicus rupestris. Lineage (NCBI taxonomy): Eukaryota > Viridiplantae > Streptophyta > Magnoliopsida > Saxifragales > Crassulaceae > Umbilicus > Umbilicus rupestris. The sequence continues at coordinate 14,707,115 of OY787607.1, read as the reverse complement.
GTGGTGTCTATTTTCTTTTATATGCTGAACCTTATTTGATATTCTGTTGCTATATTTGTGTGCTGAACTCCTTTGATACATATTTTGTGCCCCTATGCTATATTGCACTGCTTTGACTTTATGTTCTTAGTTTTTATGTTCTTTATTTTGCTTGCACGCATATGTTCTGCATGTGCGCGTTCTCCGTGCGCTTGAGCTTGAGTCGTGGGGACATGGCTCTGTTTAAGTGTGGGGGGGGGGGGGAGCGTTACATGTACATTTCACGTTTTTTTGAGCTTTATAGTGTAGCTTAGTTTAATTGAAGGAAACAGTAGCAGTAGTGCGCTTGAGTGCGGGCTGCGCGCACTGTTCAGCTTGTTTGCGCTATCCATATTGCACCGTGCGCTGCTATCAACTGTTTTTAGTATATTTTTCATTTTTCTGCTCCTGTTAGTTGGGATATACAGGGGATGTGGAGTTGACAGAAACGCTCTAGAGAGGCGGTTAGTCGCTCGCGCTTCAGAGGAGAGGTATATGGTTGAGAGCGCGAGTGGAGGCCGGCGCTTCGCGACCTTCGGAACAAGAGAGCGCGCTTAGTCACGCAGATGCCAAAGGCGAGTACCCAAAAGCGTGGCGAGGTGGGAAAACAGACCACCTTCTCTCTGGAAGTTGAGCCAAGGAAGGCAGGCGCAGGTGTTAACGCGTGCGCCGACCTGCGCAGATAGACCGAGGAGGGAGAGCGGGGCGGTGTTCCATAGCTGTTATCCGAAGGCCGAGACTGGAACCGTTCTGGGAAAAGATAGGAATCATAGACAGAGCTATACACAAAGAAAAAAGACCAGCAGATGATATGCGCTACAAAAGAATCATCATGCGCACAAGTACCAGCGTGCGCAAAATACACAGAAAATCATCAAAAAGCTTGAGTTCTGATCGGTCGGATTCCAGACCGATTCTCGCTTGTGTTTATTGGTTGTTTTCGTTCATTTTTGGAATATTATGACCATTATACACTCTCTCTTTCTTGTTTCAGGGCCAATCTGCTCAGGGCGCCATAGGGAGTAAAGTAGAGGCAACTGCATGCAGAAGAGTCGAGAAATTGTCAAAGTGCTCGTATCTCCCGTACTACCCGTATTGGTATGCTCGGCACGGTCGATACGACCGTGTCGATTGTTCGATTTCACAGCTGGTGTCGTGTCGACCGTAGCGAGTGCATATGGTCGTATCGGTCGTATCGACCGTACTGATACGACCGATACGGACAGCTCAGCATATTTTCATAGAATTTGAAGGGAACTGAGAGAAGAAAGAGGAGAGATTGGATAGGACACTAACCAGAGGGGCTGGGAGGCGAGGAAGGGAGGAAGAAAAGAGGTTTTTCAATCCTTGAATACTCAAGTGCATGGTTGTAATCCATTGTTTTTCATTAGAGAATTGGATTTGTAACTCAGTCTTTATCTATGAAAGCAATGAAATCATTTTCTATGTCTTGTGAGGAATCCCCCTAATTCCAGGGTTTGATGAATCTTGTCTAGTGTGTTTGACATATTGTGATGATGTTCTAAACGAAAGTTTAGGTGGATGATTGATAGATTACGGTTTTCCCTCAAGTGTGTCAAGTTATGCATGCTAGATGTTTGAAAGAATGTCAGCATGAAATCCGTTTTAACTCGAGTGCGTTATTGAGAGATACATACTTAGGAAAGACGAGAGTAAAACCGACTTTGATTTTATTGACATACGAAAGTAGCATAAAGAGATAAGTTAGAGGTTAGGTTAGCTTCATCCTAACTCTTTTACTGATCATCATAGCGCCGGTTTGTGATTAGTGGAGGAAGTTAGAGCGAATCAATATATTGAGAGATTGAGATTCGATTTCCATAATAGGTTGATAATCAAAATTGAGCGAAAGCTAGTTTAGAATATTGATCTATTCATAACCTCTATAGTCTTCAATCATCCATTCATCTTCGTCACTTTATTAGAAAACACTAGGCAAGTAAAATCAACCTTGGAATCTTCTTGAAATTTGGCCATTTAACCTTAGCTTGCTTGTCTTAATTCAATTATTTACACAATATCAATTCACAGATCGAGTTAGCTAAACAAAAACTAGATTTTGCGTAGTGCATAAGCTTAGTTTACTCCTTGGACGACCCGAAATACTTCGGTTTATAAATTGTTTTTGACCTGCCTTGGAACTTCATATTCACTGAATTTGGAGTACAAAATTATTACACGTCAAGTTCTCAGGAAGTGCGCGGAAGAATCACGCGCGGGAAGAAGCTGGCGCTGTTAACCATATACCCATCCTCGGAGTGAGAGCCGACAACCTGGCGCCTATAAAGAGCTATCTCCCAGCCATCCGAAATGATTTTCATCCCAGGTGGGAGGTAATGAATTGCGAAATCATTATATTAGAACTGTTGAATGCAGTTGTGCGCAGGTGGTAGAGCAGCGCAAGGTGTTCAGTAGTGCAGATCGCGCCAGAGTGCAAGACTGTGCGCTAGACTTCAGAGAGGTAGTAGCATTCGTGCTTGAGTGCTTGTTCGAGGACGAACAAGGGGCAAGTGTGGGGGGTTTGATAGAGCCTATTTATACGCATTATTTAGATCATAACCCTGTGCTTGTTTGCATTATTTTGTGTACAAGATTACTGGTTTCCAGTGTTTTTGTATTGCAGGGCAAAACAAGGGCCTAAGTCAGATACGCGCTAACAGGCAGCGTTTAGGACGCGCATCACACAGCCTGCGGAGCTAGCGGCGCAAATAGAAGAATTGGCAGAGTCAACCACGGTGCGCTAACCGATTGCGCTAACCAATGCCGTGCGCCAGGCGCAGATGATGGTATTTCCAAATCCTGACATGACCAGATTAGGAAGTTGCCAAGGATGAGCCTCTGAGCAGTATATAAAGAAGAGGAAGGCTAGGGTTTGAGCATTCATATTACACCATCCATCTTCGGCGGATCAGAGGAGAGAGCGGCAGAACTAGAAAACACACGAGCTTGTTGAGAGGATCTGCGCCAGCCGAGACTGCAACCTGCACGCACTGTTTGCTATTGTTTTCTTGGACACTCTAGTTATTATTTACTGTTTCTGTGATGTTTATCACTAGCATGTCTAGCTAAACGCTTAGTATCGATTGGACATGAATCTATGAGTATTTCCTTTGAGACTTGCGCCTAATGCATAGCTTGCTTGCTTATATTAATTCTGTGCACATTACTGGCAGCTTGTTACATGAGTAGGGTAAGCCTTGAACCGCAATCTTATTCTTGTTGCTTGTTGTTGTTTGTTAAACTAGTTGAATAGCCTGACGGTGCCAACTAGGAGTAACGCGCTAGGATAGGCAATTACTACCTTGATCGGATTCGTAGTTGTTTAGTCTAGTGTAAGAATTAATAGCACATGAACTTTGATCGGAACATGCGCACATGTTAGGAAGCCTTGATCGGACACTAACATTAGTAAACCAAACTATAGACATTTAGAGTCGATGATAAGGAATACACTCATAGAGGATTGTCTGCGCCGATACTTCTCATAGTCATAGTACTTAATCTCTATTGCCTGCGCACGTCTAGTGCAAATTCCTGCGTTACGATACCACTGTTTACTCGCGCATCGCGCAAACCAATCACTCACCCCCCAATTTCATAAGTGTAGGTTACTGGCTAAAACTGAACTGCTTGCTCCCTGTGGAGATCGACCCTTACTTAACCGCTGTACTAGTGGAAGAGGAAGGATTTAATTTGACGCGCACAACGACGCGCGATCAGCGAGCATGAAATTAGCTTTGTCTAGAATGAATCAATTTTCACGCTGTGCTCGAGGCTAAGTTTCCCACAAAGCGCGGACACGTCAGTGATGATGTCATCAACGGGCAAACTTTCCAACTATTTGGATTTTTCCATGTGTTTTGATATGCTTCCAAAGATCTGTCAACATTAGATGATTACTATATAGTAGGAATTCTTAAGAGCAAGTTAAGCCTAAATTACAAAGTAGTCCAAAAAGATAGATTCCTACACGGATTAGAATTGGCTAGCTACAACAATATTTAAGGATCTCTACTTTAGACATAATAATCGAACAAACAACGAATCAAAGTTTAAGCTCTGTTCTTTTGCACTTAAACTTTAAGTAAATAAGTTAAAGTTACATTAAATTAAGTAAACTGAAGTCAAGTTAAGTACATTAATTATTATATTTTATTGGTGTTATGTTGTTTTTGTGGTGGTGGGTTGTTGTGGTTTTGGAAGTGTTGTGCTATTGGTGGTAGTATTTTTGTGGTGGTGGTGTGGATGTGTTGTTGTGGGGGTGGTGGTATTGTTGTGGTGGTGGTGATAATGTGGTTGTGTGGTGGTTTTGATGTTAAGGTAGTGAGGTGGTAGTGGTAGTGAAGTGGTGGTGGTGGGTTGCAGGGCCGACCCAACCGTGAGGCCCATGAGGCACCGCCTCAAGCCTCACGGTTGAGAAAGCCACAAAACAAATTGCCTACTCTCTCTTCTGTCTTCTCTATCGACTTCCGCTTCAGCGGCAACAGTAGTACGACACTCCATCTTGTGATCTTGGCATCTCTGAATCAGAATATCAGATACCCTCAATCCGCCCCTGTCTAAGCATCTGAGGAAGACTATCGATTTCTTTGTTTTTCAGTAGGTTTTTGTTTATTGTCTGGTTTGATTTATAAGGCTAAGCATCTGAGGAAGACCTGCTCGGCAGCCTCGGCTAGTCAGCCCGGCTGCAGGTTGCTCTTCCACAGTCCGCCCTCAACGGCTCAGCCTCTAGAATCTAGATCTTCCGGGTTCTTTTGTTTCATTTATCATGTGGGTTGGTTGTTTTTTTGGTGATTTTCTGATAAGATTGTTTAACAATTAGGTCATTTGGGTAATTGATCATATTGGTGTGTTTGCTGTATTTTTTGGTGATTTTGTGATAGGATTGTTTAACAATTAGTTCATTTGGGTAATTGATCATATTTGTGTGTTGGTTGTATTTTTGGTGATTTTGTGATAGGATTATTTATCAATTGCATATGGCAGGCTTGACAATAGATACGATTCTGGGAAATTTTACGCTTCCAAAACGTATTATGATCCTTTGAACTGTTAAGGTGAGAAAAATTCTTTGGGGTTGGGACGTTGGGTTAATGAATCTGATAGTGAAATTGATTGGATCCAAAGAGGCTGGTCTGGCATTCAAGTAATCTAATCTTACCAACAGCAGTTAAATTTATATTTGAGTCCAAGCATATCAATTCCTTTTTTCTCTAACAATAGAGCACATCATGAATTAGCAGATTAGGTTAATTAAGTTGAGCACAATGTATGTGATAGTCAACTAAAGCCACATTCTATATTCTTGGCTATGGGGGTGTCGATCCTCATGGGCATCTGATGTCTAATTAGAAGTGCACTCAATTGATTTTGATTTTAAAAGATATAAGTGCAGGCATTTTCTTGGTTCACCAGATAGCTACTTATATCAACTGCTAATTGATGATTTTGTAGTCTTTTCCTAGGAGTGTTTTACTGAGTAAAAATGGGAAGTAGCTTATTCAATGGCCTATTGAAGAAATTGAAAAACTACGAACAAAACAGGTGAATTTTAATGGGAAGAAACTTCAGGGTGGATCAATACTTGAAGTGTCTGGCATCACAGCTTCACAGGTATATTTTCCTCTAATTTGTTCCAAGAGTTGTTGCCTTACAGTTTCACTTTGTACTAACTAACTATTCAAATTAATTCAAATTTTGAAGGCTGATGTAAAAGTCTCATTCAGTTTACCAAGTTATGATGTACTTTTTGCTTTAAATTATAGGTATTATTATCTCTCGAACGATTGAATTCGTCATTTAAAAGGCCTCTTTTTTGTGTTTCGTCTCAGGCCACCAAAAGTGTTGAGCCGCCCCTAGTGGGCTGTGGCGGTGTGTTGTTGTGGGGGCGGTGGGTTGTTGTTAGGTTGTGGTGGTGGTAGTGTTTTTGTGATAGTGGTTGTTGTGGTGAGGGTGGTGATATTGTGGTTGTGTGGTGGTGGTGATATTGTGGTTGTGTGGTGGTGGTAGTGTTTTTGTGGGGGTGGTGGTAGTGTTGTGGTGGTGATGGTGATAATGTGGTTGTGATGTTAAGGTAGTGAGTGATGGTGGTGGGTTGTTGTTGTGATGTGGTCGTGTGGTGTTTTTGTGATGTGGATTGTTGTTGTGTTGTGGTGGTGGTAGTTTTTTGTGGTCGTGGGTTAGTGTGTCGTTGGTGATATTGTGATTATGATGTTAAGGTAGTGGAGTGGTGGTGTTGGTGGTGGTGGTGTGAATGATTTATGGTGGTGGTGGTGTAGTGTTGTGGTGATGAATAGTAATTTAAGTACTTAAGTAAATAACTTCAGTTCAAAAAAACAGGCCTTTAGTCAAAGGAACTAGAGAGACTAATAGCCTAGAGGATTAGAGAAGCCAAACGTAACATTGGCTTGCTTCAAACGACATCATCTCTCTTCTTCTACTCTTTTTTCTTTATGATGTCTTATAGCCATGGTTAAGCATAGCTAAATTCTTAGTTTTGCCTTGCAACAAAATCTTGAAACATTATAATTTAAGTTTTGCTCTTATTTATATCTTTGTGCTTAAATGTATGGAGTTGAATTGCTAGATTAAGTGGTTATGTAAGTATAATGTTTTTATGCTATTCAAATTCTTATAATTAAAACTTGTTGGAAACTGTCATAAAAGCCAAGTATTAACAACTAGGCTTAGAATTACCTTTGCCAGAAAATGGTGTATACGAGAACTAAATATATTACTTTTGTTAGAGTATATTAAGAGTTATTTGAAAATGTATGCTTAATGTCTTTGATAAACATTAATCAAAAAGGGTTGTTCTAAATCAATTTGTATCATTAATAGAACCACTCTTTGCTTTTGTCACTTGTCGTCAACCACTCAAACCCCTCTTTTAATATTTCATTTCTTTATAATAAATCTAATGGAATCAATTCCCTAGGATCAACCAATACGTGCCAGTTCTCTAATGTTGATTTAGAGTAATTAATTTGATGGTGCTGTGTGGCAGTCTTTGACAAAACCAGCTCACGTGAACAAGCTCTTGTTGTAGCAGTTCCTGGAGCACGGAGATGTAGCAGAAGTTAAGCGCCCTTTCCGAGTGTGCATTCAACGGACCATATTGAAGAGCAGTGCTCTGCGGGGAGCTTCTAAATATTCAATGAAGAATATCCCAGAGAAGATTCCCGTACCAGGTAAAGATTTTTTTGTGGGAGATTTGATTTTCGAAATCAAATCTAATCAACTAGGAGATTATGTTGCTTTAGAGAACTTCCAAAAAGCGGAAATCTGTGCAAAGCTGGGCGAGTATTTAAAGGAGGCTGAGTAGAGCGTCCTGATTAATCGAAGCAAAGAATATACAGAGAGAGCATACGCAGAATACCAGAGAGTGGAATATCAAGTGCGAGAAGAGCTTCGACCATCACCGAAGAGCACCGCAGGCGCGTGGAGCTGTGTGATTGAACCGAGGGTGATAGAGACTTGTTGAGTCTGATCACTGCTTGATCTGAGAAGCCAATTCATAGCATCGAAGTGCTTGTTGGTAGATCAAGGAAGGCCGTGGAGCAATTGTCTAGTGAAGGTACTCTGACAATTGGTTGAATGTGTGTCTCGCTAGTGACAGGAGGTCACTAAGTGAGAGGGAGTATTCCAGACTGTGTAGTGCTAGTGGAATTGTTCGATCGGCTCAGCTGAAGGCTTGGAGCGGCGCGGACAGATTGCGCATCAGCTGTGTGCTACAGCAAGTGCTACAGCAGACCTGCAGAGACTGCGTGTTAATTAGAATAAGCTGAAATTTGTCGAGTCAGTAGCTGTTCTAGATTAATACCAGTGTAGGCAGTTGTGACACAAGTGAGAGTTTGTTCTGATTGTGGTCGAAGTCCTAGCTAAGGTTAAGTAGCATAGGTTGCGTGTTGACGAACCGTGTTGTACGAGAGAATTTTGAGCTTAGTGGATATAAGGACTGAATTCAGTCCTTCCCAGAGGTAGGTACTTGGCCGAACTGGGTGAACAAACCATTTTCCCTTGTTCTATCTTGTTGCATCAGATTTGGGTGTTCAGTGTGTTGTAGCAACTTCTTGTACATAAATCTGCATCTCAGAGGCGCTGCGGAAATTCAATTGGTATCAGAGTGGGAACTTAACCTACAGAGTAGAGATCCTTAGAGTCTAAGCAAGGTACAATGAAGGAAGGACAGAGCACGAGCCGTCCACCGTTGTTGGAAGAGAGCAACTATGGCTATTGGAAGGCTAGGATGAAGGCATTCCTCAAAGCCATAGATGAGAGAACCTGGAGAGCAGTTGTGGTCTCCTCCCATTACCATGGATGAAAGGGGAATTACTAGGGTGAAGCCTAAAGTACAATGGACTGATGAAGAGGGAGTTGCAGCAACTGATAATTCAAAGGCACTGAATGCTATTTTTGCTGCAGTAGATGCTAACAATTTTAGGTTGATCTCTAACTGCGACATTGCCAAACAAGCCTGGGAGATCTTGCAAATTGCCCATGAAGGAAGCGACAAAGTGAGGATGTCCAGATTACAGATCATAACTACTCAGTTTGAGAATCTGAAGATGCAAGAAGAGGAGACGATTACTGAGTTCAATACCAAGCTATGTGACCTGTCAAACGAAGCTCATGCTCTTGGAGAACCTTTTCCTGAGGAGAAGCTGATTAGGAAAGTTCTGAGATCCTTGCCCGCCAGATTGACATGAAGGTAACAGCTATTGAAGAAGCTCAGAATATCAGACATATGAGGCTGGAGGAGTTGATCGGATCCCTCAAACAATTTGAAATGAAGCTGGTCAAAGAAGAGCCCTCTTCTAAAGACAAGAATGTAGGACCCAAAGCTGAAACAGAAGAAAAGAAGTCAGTACCTGATGATCAACTGAGTCTGCTAGTTAAAAATTTCGAGAAGCTCTTGCAGAATATGGAAACAAAATCTAGGCGAGGCTCATCCTCTCAAAGGCAACCCAGAAGGGGTGGAGGAAATCAGAGGCGGGGAAAGGAGCCTGCTCAGAATGAAGATGAGAAGAAAGAAAAGAGAAAGGGTGTTCAGTTCTGGAACTGTGATGGATATGGTCACCTACAAGCCGACTGTACCAGAAAACCAATGAATAAATCTGAGCAAAAGGCTGACAGTTCCTTCTCAGCTAGCTGGAGTGAAGACGAGACTGATCTCAGTGAAGATGAATGCACCATAGTCAGACACAGATCAATCACGAAAAGAAGAAGGGCACATGAGAAGATGAATAAGGTCCTGCTACAGTAACCTCTATATCTCGGCACGAGAGAGTACAAATCCATAAGATGCTATATCTGTGGACGCAAGGGACACATTAAGAGGCACTGCCCATCAACACTCACCAGGGAAAATCTGACCAAAAGTCCTATAAAGCAGAAACACAATAGAACCTTGCATATCGCACTTCTCAGCACTGTAAGTTCTTCAAACAATGTAAGATGGTACTTTGACAGTGGATGCTCAGGGCATATGACTGGAGAAAGATCATTCCTGAAGAACATAACTCCATGCTCAGAACAGCTGGTAAAATTTGGAAATGGCTTGAAAGGAAGAGTCCTGGGCAAGGGAACACTGACAGTCAAAGGGATGCCCAAGCTGAATAATGTAATGCTGGTAGAACGGCCAAAAGCAAATCTCATAAGCATCAGTCAGCTGTGCGATGGAACGATGCAGGTAAAGTTTACTCAAGACGCGTGCCAAGCCTTTAACAAATCAGGAGAGTGTATAATGCAAGGGGCCAGATCAAAGAACAATTGTTATCTTCTTAAAGTTGGTACAACAACCTCTTCACCAAAGTGCATGCTGACCAACACGGAAGAAATGAATCTCTGGCATAGAAGGATGGGACACATCAACCTGAGAAGCTTGAAGAAAATTGCTGCAGAAGGGTTAGTCAGAGGAGTTCCTTTAATCAAAGGTGAACCGAGCACGATCTGTGGAGAATGCCAGATTGGCAAACAGAAGAAGGCGTCACACCCAAAGGTCAAGAACACCAATACAGTTAGACCTCTTCAATTGATTCACATGGATCTGATGGGGCCTATGGAAGTTGAAAGCATTGGAAGGAAGAGGTATGCATTTGTCTGTGTTTATGATTATACCAGATTCACATGGATTGACTTTGTCAGGGAGAAATTAGACACTGTGGGAGTAATTATCTCCCTGGTGTCCCGTCTAGAGCTAGAAAAGAACCTCAGAATTTTCAATATCCGAAGTGTTCATGGACGGGAATTTGAGAATGAAGCAGTAGACGAGTTCTGCAGAAAAAGAGGTATAACTCATCAGTACTCTTCTCCAATCATTCCTCAGCAAAATGGTGTCGTGGAACGGAAGAATAGAACAATCCAAGAAATAGGCAGGGTCATGATTCATGCGAAGAAGGTCCCCCTGAGATTCTGGGATGAGGCAATGAACACAGCCTGCTACATCATCAACAGAGTTTCCATACGGAAAGAAACGAATCAGACCTGTTACGAGCTCTGGAATCAGAAGAAGCCCACAGTGAAATACTTTCACATTTTCGGGAGTGACTGCTACATTTTAAAAGATCGGGAATACAGAAAGAAGCTTGACCCCAAGAGTGATGTTGGCATGTTCTTGGGTTACTTAGTAAACAGCCGAGCATACCGTGTTTATAATGAGAGGACGAAGACAGTGATGGAATCCATTAATGTAGTCATCAATGATTTTGAAGAAGCTACTCCCACTAGCCTAGATGATGAAGACTCAGACACAGAAGCTGTACCCGTGAGACGGAACAGGAATGTACAAGCCCCTGCACTAGAGGATGCTACAGCAAGTGCTGATGCAGAAAGTCTAAATGAACGTGAGGACACCCTGGATGAAGAACAGGTTAGTGAAGTTCTTCTCACACCATCAAGGCAACCCCCAAAAGAAGACTCAGAGGAATCATCCCTTGACAAATGTAATTGGAGACCCGACAAAAAGGAGAACTAGAGGCAACACACATCTCAACACCTGCTTTCTGTCCTGCACAGAACCAAAGAACTTCAAAGAAGTCATGAGCGACGAATACTGGATGATGGCAATGCAGGAAGAACTAGCTAAGTTCAAAAGAAACAATGTGTGGGACTTAGTTGCCAGACCAGAAGGAGTAAACATCATAGGTACCAAGTGGATCTTCAAAAACAAAAGTTGAAATTCACAACGCCTCTGATAAACAGATTTGTGAACAAGTTGTTGCTACAGCACACTCTTGTTCACCAGAAAAATGTTTCAGCAGGAAAGAACAAGGACAAGGGTTTGTTCACCCAGTTCAGCCAAATTGCCTACGTCTGGGGAGGACTCTTCTCAGTCCTCAATCCACTAATCTCAAGGTTTCCAAGTACACACAGTTACAACCCACGCAACCTATGCTACTCAACTACAAGTGGATCCACGTACACAATCAGAACAGGCTCTGACTTGTGTCTTCACACCCTCTACTGATATCTATCTAGAATAGCTACTGTCTTCTCGAAACTCAGCCTATTCTAAACAATACTCAGATTCTACAGGGTTGCTATAGCATCTGCTGTAGCACACAGCTAATGCACAAACTGTCCGCGTCGCTCCAAGCGTTCCGCTGAGCCGTTCGAACGATTCCACGAGCGCTGCACACTCTGGAATACTCTCCCTCACTCAGTGACCTCCTGTCACTAGCAAAGAGCTGGCCTTCAATCAATTGCCCGAGTCCCTCCACTCGATAATCCCTTCGCGGCCTTCCTTGATCCACCAACAAGCACTGCTGCTCTGAATTGATCTCCAGATCAAGCTGTAATCAGACTCTGCAAGTCCTGATCACACTCTGCAATAACCACTCAGCTCTGCGCACACGCTCTGCTCTCGGTGGTGATCGAATCTTTGCACGCACTCGAATCTCTCACTTGAACTTCTGCGTATGCTCTGTGTATTCACTCTGTCATTCGATTCCCTCCATAGCTCTGAAGAGTCTCCATTATATAGCTGCGTCCACTGCCATCATTATCAGGATTTAGCAATTCCCCTAGCAAGATCAATATCTCCTAATATTTACGAGATTAGATTTGATTTGAGATTCAAATCTCCCACAATCAAATCTCCTACTTCAGCTAGGAAACTCCACTGGAATATTCTCTGCAGCAACTTAGAAACTCCTCTGATGCTCTTAGAAGGACTGCCACGCCCTCTTTCCAAAGATCCAGAAAGTTGCTACTCGGACAGATGCTACAGCCCTTCTGAACAAGCTCCTGCTATAGCTTTCCTGCTACAGCTGCTCCTTGTTCACTGGTCTTGTTCACAAACACTGGACACGAGCTATAGCAGCAACTTGTTCACTTGCTTGTCCATTTGTGCTGGTTTTGTCAAACACTGCCATACTGCATCATCAATTTCTACCTTGGCATTTTGACAAAACCCCTTTGCAAATCCTCCAGTAACTAACTCCCTCCCTCTTTTTCTCCCCCTTTTTGGCACAATTGATAAGGGGAAGCTCCTCGCTGTCTCAAGAGGGCGAGACACAGAGCCCCAGAGAGGATCTCAGGTCTTCGAACCGTACTGCGTCCAAAGGTTTTGTGAAGATGTCAGCAAACTGTTTGGCCGACACAACATGCTGAAGAGCAGTGATTTTCTTTTCCACCAGATCTCAGATGAAGTGATGTCGAATGTCAATGTGTTTGGTTCGGCTGTGCTGAACATGGTTCTTGGAGATGCTGATAGCACTCATGTTATCACAGTAGAGAGTCATTTCACCTTGATCGAGTCCATACTCGCCCAGCATTTGTTTCATCCACATCATCTGTGCACAGCAGCTCCCAGCAGCTATGTATTCTGCCTCAGCTGTAGATAGCGAAATGCTGTTTTGTTTCCTACTGAACCAAGACACTAGGTTGTTACCCAGGAAGAAACAGCCTCCAGAAGTGCTCTTCCTATCCTCAGCACACCCTGCTCAGTCGGCATCACTATATCCTACTAGGTTTGCATTTGTATCCTTAGTATACCATAAGCCATAGTGCACCGTACCACCAATATACCGAAGGATTCGCTTGACCAGCTGCAAGTGACTGTCTTTGGGGCAAGTTTGAAATCTAGCACAAACTCCTACTGCAAAGGAGATGTCAGGACGACTGGCAGTCAGGTACAATAAGCTCCCAATCATACTTCTATAGGTAGTCTGACTCACTTCCATTCCATGTTCATCTTTGATGGCTTTGACATGAGTGGCAGCGGGCGTTCGTTTATGACTAGACTGGCTTTATCTAGCTGAAATTTCTGCACAAGATTCTTGCTGTATTTGCTTTGTGCAATAAAGATGCCATCTGCTTTTTGGGTGATCTCCAGACCAAGGAAATATGATAATTCTCCGACCATGCTCATTTTGAATTCCTTCTGCATGTGATCCACAAACTGCTTCACCAGATGCTGAGACTTCGATCCAAAAACAATGTCATCCACATATATCTCGCAATGATCACATCCGATTTGGTGTGTTTCACAAATAAAGTTTTGTCAACTCCCCCTCTTTTATAGCCAGGGTTTTCAAGAAAAACTTTCAGCCGCTCGTACCATGCTCGAGGAGCTTGTTTAAGCCCGTACAGAGCTTTCTTCAGTTTGTACACATGCTCCGGATGATGAGGATCTTCAAAACCTTTTGGCTGAGCAACATACACTTCTTCAGCAAGGTCTCCGTTTAGAAACGCACTTTTGACATCCATTTGATATAGTTTAAAACCCAGAAAAAAAGACATAGCTAGAAGCAGTCTGATGGCCTCCAGACGAGCGACTGGAGCAAAAGTTTCTTCGAAGTCTAGCCCCTCAATTTGAGTGTATCCTTGAGCAACAAGCCTGGCTTTATTTCTTGTGATGTTCCCCTTTTCATCAGTTTTGTTTTTGAAGATCCATTTGGTACCTATAATGTTTACTCCTTTAGGTCTGTCCACCAAGTCCCAAACATCGTGTCTTTCGAATTCTGCTAGTTCTTCCTGCATAGCTATCATCCAGAATTCGTCATTCAAAGCTTCCTTGAATGTCTTCGGTTCTATACTGGATAGGAAGCAGGTATTGAGGTAAGCATTGCTTCTGGTTCTCCTTCTTTCTGTCGGATCTCCAATCACATTGGTCAGTGGATGGTTCTTCTGAATCTTCTTTGGAGGCTGCCTTGACGGTGGATCATGAGTCTCATCATTCTGTTCTTCATGCAGGCTCTCTTGGAGTTCGTCTGAATTTTCTGCTTCAGCACTTGCTATAGCATCATCTGGAGCCGAAGTCTGTTCACTTCTGCTCTTTTGGCAGGGGCATCTCTAATGTCAGTGTCTTCGTCGTCAAGGACAGTGGAGGAACCTTCTTCAATATCTTTGACTACTACATTTATGGATTCCATCACTGTTCTTGTCCTCTGATTGTACACTCGATATGCCCTACTGTTCGTTGAATATCCCAGGAAGAAACCAGCATCGCTCTTTGGGTCAAGCTTCTTCCTGTACTCCCGATCTCTCAGAATGTAGCAGTCACTTCCAAAGATGTGAAAGTATTTAACTGTGGGCTTCTTCTGATTCCAGAGCTCATAGCACGTCTGGTTGGTTCCTTTCCGTATGGTGACTCTGTTAATGATGTAGCATGCGGTGTTCATTGCCTCAGTCCAGAATTTCAGGGGGATCCTCTTGGCATGAATCATGACTCTGGCCATTTCTTGAATTGTCCGATTCTTTCGTTCCACTACACCATTCTGCCGAGGAGTGATGGGAGAGGAAAACTGATGTGAGATGCCCTTTTGGCGACAGAACTCGTCCACTGCTTCATTTTCAAACTCTCTGCCATGATCATTGCGGATGTTGGTGATTCTGAGATTTTTTCTGTTGCTCCAGTCGGGACACCAACGAGACTATGACGTTTACAGTGTCTGATTTCTCTCTGATAAAGTCAATCCAAGTGAACCGTGTATAGTCAACAACGCAGACAAAGGCATATCTTTTCTTGCCCACACTCTCTACTTCAATAGGACCCATCAGGTCCATGTGTATCAACTGGAAAGGTCTGATTGTGTTTGTATCTTTAACTTTTGGATGTGTAGCCTTTTTTTGTTTCCCAATCTGACAATCTCCGCAGATGGAACTTGTCTCGCCTTTAATCAGCGGTATTCCTCTGACTAACCCTTCTGTTGTAATTTTCTTTAGAGTCCTCAGATTGACATGACCCATCCTTCTGTGCCAGAGATTCATTTCCTCTACATTAGATATCATGCATCTGGGTAAAGGAGAGTTTGTGTCTACCTTGAGAAGGTAGCAGTTGCTTCTTGATCTGGCTCCCACCATTATACATTCTCCATTCTTGTTGAAGACTTTGCACGAATCTTTCGTAAACTTCACCTGTTGAGTCCCATCACACAACTGGCAAATGCTTATGAGGTTTGCCTTCAGTCCTTCCACCAGCATGACATTGCTTAGTTCGGGCATCCCTACAACTAACAGTGTTCCCTTTCCTAGAACTCTTCCCCTCAGGCCATTTCCAAACTTCACCTGTTGTTCTAAGCAAGGAGTTATATTCTCCAAGAAGGATCTTTCTCCTGTCATATGCCCCGAGCAGCCACTGTCAAAATACCAGCTAACCTTGTTCGTGGAACTTGCTGTGCTGACAAGAGCAAGATATTGAGTTCTTCCATATTTGTGCTCGGTTGTTTTTCTGGCTGACCCCTTTCTGCGATACGCTGATGGACAGTTCCTCTTAATGTGTCCTTTGAGCCCGCAGTTGTAGCATCTTTTATACTTTGATAGTGTCTTGACATGGTGATACAGGGATTGCTGTAGCAGGAGCTGATCCACCCTACCTTGTGTTTTTCTGCCTTTCCTGACTGATCTGTATCTGACCATGTTGCATTCACCTTCACTCAGATCTGTCTCGTCTTCACTTCCGCCGGCAGAAAGGCTCTTTTCTGCTCGGCCTTCTTCATTGGTTTGCTAGTACAGTCGGCTTGTCGATGACCATATCCTTCATAGTTCCAACACTTCATGCCCTTTCTTCTGTATCTCTTTTCATCATCATTTTGAGCAGATTCCTTCCCTCTCCTTTGATTTCCTACACCTCTTCTAAATTGTCTTCCAGAGGTTGAGGTCTGCCCTGACCTTGTTCCCATGTTTTTCAAGAGCTTTCCTAGGTTTTTTTACCAGCAGACCCAGTTGATCATCAGCTGAGGGTTTCTTTTCATCTGTTTCAGCCTTCAATCCAACATCAGTGTTTTTGAGGGGAGCATCCACTTTGACTAACTTCATCTCAAACTGTTTGAGCGATCCAATTAATTCTTCCAGCCTCATGTGTCTGATATTTTGAGCTTCTTCAATGGCGGTCACTTTCATGTCAAATCTTGTGGGCAACGATATGAGTACCTTCCTGATCAACTTCTCTTCAGAAATAGGTTCTCCAAGAGCATGGGCTTCATTTGCCAAGTCACATAGTTTCGCATTGAACTCAGTGATCATCTCCTTTTCTAGAATTTTCAAATTTTCAAACTGCGTAGCAATAATCTATAATCTTGACAGCTTTACTCTATCAGTTCCTTCATGGGCAATTTGCAGAATTTCCCAAGCTTGCTTGGCCGTATCACAGTTTGATATCAACCTGAAATTGTTAGCATCAACCGCAGCAAAGATAGCATTCAGAGCCTTTGAATTACCAGTTGCTGCAGCTCCCTCTTCAGCAGACCATTGTTCTTTAGGTTTTATCCGTGTAACTCCCTGTTCATCCATGGTGATCGGAGGAGACCACTGGACCACGATAGCTCACCAGGTCTTCTCATCAATGGCTTTGAGAAAGGCCTTCATCCTAGCCTTCCAATATCCATAGTTGCTTTCTTCCAACAATGGAGGTCTGCTCGTGCTCTGTCCTTTCTTCATTGTTCCATGACTTCTTCAGAGGTGATGCAGGATCTTTTACTCTGTGCGTTGAGCTCCCGCTCTGATACCAATTAAAATTCACAGCGCCTCAGATAAACAGATTTGTGAACAAGCTATTGCTACAGCACACTCTTGTTCACCAGAAAATTTTTTCAGCAGGAAAGAACAAGGACAAGGGTTTGTTCATCTAGTTCAGCCAAATTGCCTATGTCTGGGGAGGACTCTTCTCAGTCCTCAATCCACTAATCTCAAGGTTTCCAAGTACACACGGTTACAACCCACGCAATCTATGCTACTCAACCACAAGTGGATCCACGTACACAATCAGAACAGGCTCTGACTTGTGTCTGCACACCCTCTACGGATATCTATCTAGAATAGCTACTGTCTCCTCTAAACTCAGCCTATTCTAAACAATACTCAGATTCTGCAGGGTTGCTATAGCACACAGCTGATGCATAAACTGTCCGCGTCGCTCCAAGCCTTCCGCTGAGCCGTTCGAACGATTCCACGAGCGCTGCACACTCTGGAATACTCCCCCGCACTCATTGACCTCCTGTCACTAGCAAAGAGCTGGCCTTTGATCAATTGCCCGAGTCCCTCCACTCGACAATCCCTTCGCGGCCTTCCTTGATCCACCAACAAGCTCTGCTGCTCTGAATTGGTCTCCAGATCAAGTTGTAATCAGACTCTGCAAGTCCTAATCACACTCTGCAATAACCACTCAGCTCTGCGCTCACACTCTGCTCTCGATGGTGATCGAATGAATCTCTCACTTGATCTTCTGCGTATGCTCTGTGTATTCACTCTGTCATTCGATTCCCTCCATAGCTCTGAAGAGTCTCCATTATATAGCTGCGTCCACTGCCATCATTATCAGGATTTAGCAATTCCCCTAGCAAGATCAATATCTCCTAATATTTACGAGATTAGATTTGATTTGAGATTCAAATCTCCCACAATCAAATCTCCTACTTCAGCTAGAAAACTCCACTGGAATATTCTCTGCAGCAACTTAGAAACTCCTCTGATGCTCTTAGAAGGACTACCACGCCCTCTTTCCAAAGATCCAGAAAGCTGCTACTCGGACAGACGCTACAGCCCTTCTGAACAAGCTCCTACTATAGGTTTCCTGCTACAGCTGCTCCTTGGTCACTGGTCTTGTTCACAAACACTGGACACGAGCTATAGCAGCAACTTGTTCACTTGCTTGTCCACTTGTGCTGGTTTTGTCAAACATTGCCATACTGCATCATCAAAAGTGATGAGAAGGGCAACATCACAAGAAATAAAGCCAGGTTAGTGGCACAAGGGTACACACAAATTGAAGGTTTAGATTTCAATGAAACCTTTGCACCAGTTGCTCGGTTGGAAGCTATTAGACTGCTCCTTGCCATGTCATGCTACCTCGGATTTAAGCTATATCAAATGGATGTCAAAAGTGCATTTATGAACGGTGAGCTCTCTGAAGAAGTTTATGTAGCTAAACCGAAAGGGTTTGAAGACCCTCATTATCCGGAGCATGTGAACAAGTTGAAAAAAACCCTATATGGGCTCAAACAGGCTTCTAGAGCATGGTATGAACGACTGACCATCTTCCTTGAAACTCATGGATATGAAGGGGGGGGAGGGTGGCTGACAAAACACTCTTTGTGAAAAGAACCAAGTCAGATGTGATCATCACCCAGATTTATGTAGATGACATTGTCTTCGGATCAAGGTCCCAGCATCCGGTAAAGCAGTTTGTGGATCACATGCAGAATGAATTCAAAATGACCATGGTGGGAGAGCTGACTTATTTCCTCGGTCTGGAAATCTCCTAGAAAGAAGATGGAATCTTTGTGGCACAAAGCAAATATAGCAAGAATCTGGTGAAGAAATTCCAGCTGGACAACGCCAGTCACAAACGAACACCAGCTGCCACCCACATCAAGGCCGCCAAAGATGAGAATGGGGTGAAAGTGAATCAAGCTATCTACGGAAGTATGATTGGGAGCCTGCTGTATCTGACTGCTAGCCGTCCCGACATCTCCTTTGCGGTAGGGGCATGTGCAAGGTTCCAAGCAGCCCAAAAGAAAGTCACCTGCAGCTCTTGAAAAGGATCATCCGGTATGTCGGAGGTACAGTAAACTATGGCTTGTGGTACACTAAGAATACAAATGCAAATCTCGTAGGATATAGTGATGCAGACTAGGCAGGATGCGCTGAGGATAGGAAGAGCACATCTAGAGGATGCTTCTTCCTGGGAAACAACTTGATGTCCTGGTTTAGTAGGAAAAAAAACAGCATTTCCTTGTCCACGGCTGAGGCAGAGTACATTGCAACAGGAAGTTGCTGTGCACAAATGATCTGGATGAAACAGATGTTAGCTGAATATGGCCTCAATCAGGGAGTAATGGTCCTCTACTGTGAAAACATGAGTGCTATCAGCATTTTCAAGAACCCTGTTCAGCATAGCAGGACCAAACACATTGATATTCGGCATCACTTCATCAGAGATTTGGTAGAAAAGAAGATTATTGCTCTCCAGCACGTGGTGACCGAGAAACAACTTGCAGATATCTTCATCAAGCCTCTGGATGCAGTCAGATTCAAAGACTTGAGATCCTCTCTGGGTCTCCGTGCTTTAGCGCCATAATCCAGTCCGCTTCTTTTCCCCTTGGCATATCTTCTAAAAAGGGGGAGGAAGACAATATCAAGAGGGAGTTGAGAGAAGACAAGATCAACGGAGAGTCGAGGGACCTAAAGAGAATCAATCAATCGAATCATAGAAGAGGTTTTGTCAAAATGCCAAGGGGGAGATTGATGATGTTGTGTGGCAGTCTTTGACAAAACCAGCTCATGTGAACAAGCTCCTGTTGTAGCAGTTCCTGGAGCACGGAGCTGTAGCAGAAGTTCAGCTCCCTTTCGGAGTGTGCATTCAACGGACCATATTGAAGAGTAGTGCTATGCGAGGAGCTTCTAAATATTCAATGAAGAATATCCCAGAGAAGATTCCCGTGCCCAGGTAAAGATTTGTTTGTGGGAGATTTGATTTTCGAAATCAAATGAAATCTCCTACAAACTAGGAGATTATGTTGCTTTAGGGAACTTCCAAAAAGTGGAAACATATGCCAGGCTGGGCGAGTATTTAAAGGAGGCTGAGTAGAGCGTTCTGATTAATCGAAGCAAAGAATATACAGAGAGAGCATACGCAGAATACTAGAGAGTGGAATTCAAGTGCGAGAAGAGCTTCGACCATCACCGAAGAGCACCGCAGGCACGTGGAGCTGTGTCATTGAACCGAGGGTGATCGAGACTTGTAGAGTCTGATCACTGCTTGATCTGAGAAGTCAATTCAGAGCATTGAAGTGCTTGTTGGTAGATCAAGGAAGGCCGTGGAGCAATTGTCGAGTGAAGGTACTCTGACAATTGGCTGAATGCTATGTCTCGCTAGTGACAGGAGGTCACTGAGTGAGGGGGAGTATTCCAGACTATGCAGCGCTCGTGGAATTATTCGATCGGCTCAGCTGAAGGCTTGGAGCGACGCGGACAGATTGCGCATCAATTGTGTGCTACAACAGGTGCTACAGCAGACCTGCAGAGACTGCTTGTTAATTAGAATAGGCTGAGATTCGTCAAGTTAGTAGCTGTTCTAGATTAATACTAGTGTAGGTAGTTGTGACACAAGACAGAGCTAGTTCTGATTGTGGTCGAAGTCCTAGCTAAGGTTGAGTAGCATAGGTTGCGTGTTGACGAACCGTGTTGTACGAGAGAACCTTGAGCTTAGTGAATAAAAGAACTGAGTTCAGTCCTTCCCAGAGGTAGGCACTTGGCCGAACTGGGTGAACAAACCATTGTCCCTTGTTCTATCTTGCTGCATCAGATTTGGGAGTTCAAGAGTGTGCTGTAGCAACTGCTTGCACACAAATCTGCATCTCAGAGACGCTGCGGAATTTTCATAATTTAAAAGGTATAACGACGCGTGCCACTTTCATTGTCAGATTTTATCGAATTATTAAATTTCCAGAAAAATATAGGTGTATATATGTTAAAATTTATTTGCACAAAACGATACACATGGTTCCATATGACCATAATTTATTACTTGAACATTTTTAGAAGTGACTGATTGAGGACTTAACAATGTTGAGTTTTCAAACTTCCATTGGTGAGAGAGCTCTTTCTCTAAAGTAATTTTGTAACATGAAAATCATCCTTTTCCATTTGTCAAAATTTAAAAATAGAAAGGGTATTTTTTTGAACAAGCCAATTGTAAATGAACCTGAAATGGATTTATTTTAAAAATATTTATAGAAATCTATGAAACCCAGAGATTGCTGGTATTTCATCAAGGACACTTGTTTGAATAACCCGAACCTCCATAGTAAAAATGGACACCAAAAATCTCTTCATCTTTGGGTTTTACTGAAGAATAGCAATTCTTATTAGTGGTCTTTCTTCTGTATTTCAATTTTGCGCTCTTAAAGTTAGGGTTCTCCTCTTTTTCACTGATTGTCAAATTATGGAACATAGCACCTTTCATATACACTTTTTTTGAAAATGCTCGGTTTCCCATTTGCGTCGTTGTATGATGACCGTTGTTCCTTTTATTCACAATTTGACCACCCCATGACACACTATATGCACGACTTGATAAATGTGGGAAGAGATGTGCAGGCCAGTATCCAACAAACTCGTCATTTATAACCAAATCCCAATTTCCTAATGTCTGAAATGTAATAGTCAAAAAATGTTTGAAGCTACTGTAAAACGTACTGTATCGAAATCGTATGTGTAAAACTTATGTAAGAAAAAACTATATACTATTTTATTTTAACCTTTTGTATCGTTATAAATAGTTCATGCCTTTCAACTCCGTGTACTGAAGTGGGTGGTAAATAAGCACCAGGCGCAATTTTTTGGCTAACTTGAATAAATCCCGGACATTCTAGATTGTAGCATCCATTCACATACCCATCAGGCTTATAAAGAATATCAAGAGTAGTTTTAGTCAATAATTTGGCAACAAAGACGAAGTTAAGTAACCTAAATATTTAAATACCATATGAAAGAATTGGTAAACGAACCGTCCAATATACAAATAAGTGGATTTCAAGATCTCCATATTTTTGTAGATTAACCTGACAAATTAGAAATTTAACATCATCGGTTCACCATTTAGTAGCCATGTATTTTTATATTTTTTTCGTAAAATGTTTATGGATTAATGATTTAGTTTAGAGTTTACCATCCATCCTACTTCTATGGTATTTAAAATGTGAGCTGGTCCAGCAGAAATCAAAGTTTGAGCTATATTTGCTTCATTATTTTCAATAATTGGCTTCCAGACATCCATCATGAACTGGGTTCCGTTGTACCTTCCCCCCGGTACATACTTTTCGGAATAATGCAATCGAAAAGCAGAAAACTATACTTAATTTATGTAAGCTATAAGAGATAAACGTATAATCAAAGAGAATACAATGATCGATAAATATTACCTCAATAACCCCATTCGGATCTTCATTTGAGACATTTTTTCGATTTTTCTTTTTTCGATTTTCGTTATATGTTCTGAATTGACTTCCCCATATCTTCTTATGGGGATTGTTTCTTTAGGACATTCACCACTTTCACGCCATTTTTGATGTAATACAGGTGTTTTGTAAGTATTAGATTGAATTTTGATCAAATGTGATGGCCTCATCTGATAGATTTGATAAAATGAAATAATTAAAGAAATATTTTTTAAATAACATATATGAATTTAATTAATATCACTTGAATTTTATGATCTTTGACGAGCGGATGATTAAATGCAGGCTGCTGATAAATGCCGACGCAATGAATAACATCAAACTTACTCTGTCATCAAATCAAATACAATATTGGTGAAACAAATACATCTGCAGTGATACGAAACATATTAAAATTTTAGGGTATTTGTAAAAAATTTACATGTATAGTTTTGACTATCCCTTTGAGTGTGAACAATTCTTTTTCTTCAAAATTTAACTCAATGTTGAAAAGCAAAGAAGAATGAAGATAAATAAAAATATGTTAGCCATATTGGTGCATGAATTAGCGTACAAAGAAATGCCAACTTATTTTATATTAAAATTTAAGTAAATTAAATATTAAAAGTTCCATAAAATTTAAAGATATTGATACCACTTATTTAATATTTGAAATAGAAGACTGATTCTCATAAAAATTACTTTGGGATGAAAACAATGAAAATGAATCTTATGGTTAGCATGTCAAAGAGTTTTTCAACTTATAAATTACTGTATTAGCAATTTAAAATTGTTATATTGATAATTATTTTCTATTCCGTTTTAAAAGAAGTATTAGGCTACAAATTAAAATAATCAAAAATAATGAAAATATAAATTGAAAAAGTCAAAAAAGAATACTGATTCCTAGAAAATTAATTTGCGATGAAAAAAATGACAATTAATTTTAAGTTTAACATTAAATAGCATGACATGTCAAAGCGTTTTCCAACTATAAGTTGTTTTCTTTATTAATAATTAACTGCTATTATGATTTTAAAGATGTATTAGTCTACATGTTAAAATAATCACAAATTTCATTTGAGTTTAGTTTGATACAAATATCACAACACTAGTCGCATATCATAAATTGCGTAAACATATAATTATTCATAAATAATATATTTATTACTTATTTTACAAAGAAATAGTCACGATCAAGTGTTTTTAACTGACTTCTTTAAGGGTTCGATTAGACCAGTTTAATTAGGAACGGGACAATGAACTGATTTAATTTTTAAGTAAACCAGCTGAATGTAACTAATGAAATTGAATCAGGAATTTATCTACAATAATCCCTCGATAGTAATCAATATTTGCATATGAGTCCTTATAGTTCATTGATTTTACTATTTTCCGAAGTATGTTTTTGATTAAAGGTTATTACTTCCTTTTCCAAGTAGGTGGCAAATAACAAGTTTGTTAGCCAGATATTTATTATCTTTCTAATCCAAATAAGTGAGTTGTTAGCCGTTCTGTGTTTTATTCATTTGCATAAGAGTATTCATTCAATATTTTTACGGTGCCCTCCAACTTTTGTCATTCTTTTTAGTGCCCTTGTTAGTCATTTCTGAAATTATGACGCGCTGCTGGTGACTTGTATCAACAAGTTATTATAGCAACCTCTGTGTCACTTTGCGGAACTTCTTTGCTCCGACCGAACCTAAAAGACTCATCAACTTTAGTTACCCAGTTCGGCAACTATCTACATCTGGGGAGGACTTCTCTCGGTCCTCAACATTTCACGATCTTGGCTCAAGTACAATGGATTCTAAAACTTAGCTAATTCTAGTTTAACCTCTACATCTAACCTAGTCGAAGTCTGTGCTCAATCTAATCATACAGACTAGCTGCACTGTCTACACACTCCAGTAATAAATAGCTACAGCTCTGATCACCCAAACTTAGCCTATACTAATACAGTGTGTAACAAGAAGATGTTATATCAACTTACTCTGTCAAGTTGCTGTAACTTCTATCCACAACTGTCCCCGCACTCCCGGTAGAGCAGTCTGACCTCCACGATTCTCCTGACTCTGGCGATGCTCCCTCTTGATCAATGACCTCTTTTCACTATCTGGAAATGCTGCTTTGATCTTCGACAGTCCGCGATAGCTCTTGTCCGCAACTATGCTCCAAAGCAAGTACTTGATCATTCAACGAAACTACCCTCCAGTTGAAGCTCTTAGATCTACCTTTGATCAAAACTCTCTAGTTTAGACCTTCTCTACCCTCATGCACCCATGACTCTTCTAGCCTTTAGCTTCCCGCTCTGTGCTTATGCGTATCTCTATGTAGTTCTGTGTCGCCGTGTTGCATGTGCTGCACTCCCATATATAGCCACAGTACAGAACAAGCATAGGAATCCTGATCGCAAAACTTCCCAATCAACATTGCACATTGGATCTTCTTTTATATTCTTGCAAGTTTGTCGAGATTTAATTTCCTAAAACAATTTAGAACCTTATCTTCTTCAATCTCTTCCGGTCGCTTGATGAAGACTTCTGATCAACTGTGATTGACTGGGAGACTCCCTCACTTATTGCGACGCTGGCAGCAACTCTTCGGACGCTCTCATTGCTGCTCTATGTTGATCAGCTACGTTGCTGTAGCTTTGAGTCTTCATGGTATGCTATAGCAACTATTAGTGATTGACTTCAGACAGTTTGCTCATCTTCTGTTGCAACCGGGTGTTATAGCATCTTCTTGCAGTCTTTTTGCCAGCTTCATAAATTTGCTACTGCTTCTGTCTTCACGGGATGCTATAGCAATTTTAGTTATGTCAGGTTATCATAAGGTGCGTTGTTGTAGTTTTGTCAAAATGGCAAGGGGAAGATTGTTGAGGTATGGCATCCTTGACAAAACAGCACAAGATTTTGCTACAGCACTCCCTGAAGATTTGGAGCTGAAGCACAATTTGGAGACTGAATAAACAGCAACAAGTTACAGCAACAAAGAACCAGAATCTGCTACAGCACTCTGTGGACCCCAAAAGCTAATGAAAACTGGGCAACAGACAGAGGACAGAATCTGCTACAGCAAACCGTGTTGATCTGAAGCTAGAGCAGCATGGGAGAGTGTCCTTAAGATGCACTGAGAATGTCCAGAGAGGTGCGGCCTAAATTGCAGAGGCTCAAGGTGCTCCGCAAACGTCATCAAGTGATATGCAGTTGTCAGCACGAGAACAGAAGAGTTGCAAAATGATAAGGTTGCTAAATTCAGATTTAAGCAACCTTATCTCAACAACTTTCCAAGAATCTAGAAGAAGATTCGGATAATGCTATGCTGCACTTCGGATCCTAAGGCAACGAGGTTTCCATCATTGATGATTGAAGAAGCTATAAGAGGAAGGCAGAGGTAGTTTCTTGAAACAGAGAAGAAGAAATCATAGCAGAGAATACACACAACTAGAGTTCATAGTAGAAGTCTGACAGAGTTGTGTGGTGCGCTAAAGAAATAAAAACTTAGTTAGTTGTGTATTTCTTATTCTTCCAGAAAAACATATTCCGTAGGAAGATACAGGAAGTGCTACAGCAGAAGCTATAACTAAGTTGTAACTCGAACTCAGTAGCGCAGTCAAATTTTAGCTTGACATTTCAAGCATCCTAAGGTCAAGGCGCCCGATCAAATGGCTCACAAAAGAGTTTAGGGATGTACATCTATAAATATAGGGGCACTCAATTACATCCCCTCTTGTGGTACATGCATAAGGCCTTTTGTGAGCTATTTGATCATTTTGATTAAATGAATTATAAATTACCGTGTGCTCGTAGAAAATAGTGAGAAATTTTTATCTTTAGGTGGGTTAAAAGGGTATGTTATTTTCTTAGCTTTTGTCGTCTTATGGTTAAAAGGGTATGATATCTTTAAGAAATGGGTTTGATTGTTTTGTTAAAGATTGTGGCCTCCTTGACAAAACCTAAGCATCTTGATCCAGGAGTTGCTACAGCAAGTGGTAAATCAAGTAGCTTATACAACCTAAAGACAATGACGGAACAAACTGAAGACAATCAGCAAATGGTCAACGGTTTCTAATCTGAGGAAGTTCCCTAAATTGTTTTAGGAAAGAACTGTTACAACAGAATTGCCAAATGTTCTGTGAAGAGCATGAAGAAGATTCAGAAAGGGATCTAGGAAGTTCCCTAAACTATTTTAGGAAATAGTTGCTGTAACAAAATTGCATAACAACCTGCGAAGATCTTGAAGAAGATTCGGTCGGTTAAAAAGTTGTCAGGAAGTGTTCCTAAATCTAATAAATCGTGGTCGAACAAAGATTTCCATAATTTAGCATAGGCTGCCAAGTATATAAGGACAGCATCTCTAAGAGTAGAAAAGCATGAAGAAAGAGAGAAAAGAAAGGGTTATAAGGATAGAGCGAAGAGCAAGAGTCGGATCATTGAAAAGGCCTGAGAGATCACGATTGGATGTGAGTGTGATTGAAGCTTGATTATTGTGTTCAACTAAAGAGGAGTCTCGTTGAAGATCAAGTACATGTCCTTTGAAAAATCGTCACCGTTGAGCTAAACACGGGCAATAAATGTGCTGATCAACATTCTTATACGCTGAGAGGAGGTCGCCGATCAATGGGAGCGCTATCGGAGTTGAGTGAATTCGTGGAGGTCTTACTAAGCGTATAGAAGAGCTTGGAGATTCTGGGACATGTGCTACGTAAAAGCAGCTTGACTGAGTAAGTTGTTGTAGCATCCTGTCATACATTGAGCTGAGTTGTTAACATAGTAGGCTAGTCAGTGTGATCAGACTGAGCAGAGATTCTAGCTAGGTTAGAAGTAGAGGTTGTTCTAGCAGCTGCTGAAATCTGGTACATGTGTATTTAGACCAGTAATAGTAAAATCCTGGAGACTGGAGAGAATCCCCTCAGACGTAGGCTGTAGCCGAACCGCGTGCCCAAAGTGCGTTGTACTTTAAGTATTATCTTAGCTCGTCACAATCAGTTACTATAGCAGCCTGATTGACCTAGACACCAGCAACACATCAATTTTAGTTTTATTTTGACTTGTTTAAAGTGCATTGGATTTTATGGATTTTTATTCATTTTTTAAGTGCATTGATACAATATATGCATAGCTAATGTCCATTCCTAAAGTGCATTGCTATATACATATACTCAAATAAACTAGGAAAAATTCAACATACTACCATAATGCATGTCTCCATACACTAGCAAAGTGCATTGCTACACCACTATCAAAGTAGGAGGCGCTCAATTGAGCCCTCTTTATAAAGTACATCACTATGGTACTTTTAGGACCATTTATGTACTTTGATCTAATGACTATGGAGCTGCCATATGTCCCACTAATTGTTTTTCAAAACAATGTTTAGAACATAAAAAAGAGGTAAATTGGTAATTTGTGCACTTTTCCTGCTAAACTCATCAGTCATCTCCTACTTCTCTTTTACTCGTTGCACTTCCCCACGCTTTGCACTTACGACCCAGCTCTGCACTTCATCTACCATTCCGAATATGAATCCATCTGAACACTAATACCAATCCATCTACCTTTTCCACTCTCTACAACTTTTTCATTAACTCTCTCCAATGTCGAAATCAGTTTGTTCTATGCATATTCAATCGACTCTTACACTTTGTGAACGAAGTAAATAGTTTAACCTTCTACAGCCTTTTTACTACTCACCCTCCACATTTATGTACTTCTGCTACTCGGAAAACATTCACCCTTTGATCAAAATCATACTTTTGATAGGTAAATGATATGCACTTTATGTTAGTGGATACCAATAGGTGTCTAGGGTATGGGTACAAATAAATGCATTTAGGATTCGTTCTAGGGTATGATATGGTAAAAAAAATTGCTTGATATATGATATTCAGTAAATACGTTGGATATTTAATGAAGATTTACATTTAGGGTTGTTTTTCCATCACTGCACTTATATACTATGATTTGATGCTTCCGTTATTGGCTATATATTGGGATTTTAGGCTTAACATGCACTTCTATACTAGGGTTAAGTTTAACTTATATACTGAGATTTGGTTCTTGCATTATCGGGTTTAAGTTCTTTTCCATTTGAATAAAGTGCATCAGATGTTTGAGATTGTTCATGCCAAGTAATTTTCTGTGATATATGATATTCAAAAAATGCAATAAGGTGCACCGGCAGTTAGGGTTATGCTTACCCTGTTTGATGAAGTGCAGTATGGGTTAAGTGCATTCAAGTGCATTGGCTTTGTCAGTTATTCATAAAAAGCATTGATGTTTTTGTAGGATCAAAGAAAACCCAACACAATAAACTACAACCATCCAGAGAGTGACAATAATTTTGTAGCTCCTCCAAAAATAGAAAGAATTCCTCCTCCAAAAACTGAAGTGGTAGATGAGGAGAAACAAAAAAAAACCGAGTAAGCAAGGCACTGGTAAGTGCATTTGTAAGCCATGAATTTGAAGACAAACACATAAAAACCAAAAGCTCCATAAACTCTAGTAAATACAATCTTGATCTTGAAAGGATAAAACCCTATCAAGATTGATCAACCAATTTCTTATATATATATATATATATAGGGAGCTCTCAATTGAGGCCTTAGTCATAAGGTACATCCTTAAGACTTTTTATGAGCCATTTGATGGCTCACATGTTACCACTTATCGGTAGACAAAAGTTAAAAATTTATCTCCTAGTGAATTGAAAGGGTATAATAGATATTTTGTATTACCTTTTTTCATTTTTGTACTTTAATCATTTTGTACTTTATCCTTTTTTGATGAGTTTTGATTTTTGAGAAATGGATTTAGATATTTTAAAGGATTTTGAGTTGTTTTGCATAAATGGATTCAATTAGTCGCTTTTGGTTTTTGAAAAATAGTTTTAAAGAAAGTGCATTGGTACAAGTCACTAAATCTCTCACATGAAAGCGCATCATTTGTAACTAAAGTGCATAGGTTCAATTCATTAAAACTTTCATATGAAAGTGTATTGGTACATTTATGTTATAATTTTAAAACTAAAATTGCATTCTTATATGTATGCTAAATGCTGAAAAAGCTAAAGTACATTGTTATATGTTTGAGTTTTTTTATAGATATTAAAGTTCACTTTATATTTTTGTACTTATTTCAAAAGTAATAGTAAGTCATATGTGGCGTATTGTGAGCCATTTGATCAACTGATTAGTAAAGGGCTTTAGAAATGCACATTTTTGAGGGGTCCAAATAAAGTGCATTGACTCTCAAATGTTAAAAAAATCTTAAGTGCATGCTACATGTATGTTCGAATGCTCTAAAATTTAAACTGCATTGCTTCAAGGCTAAAAATACCTAGCACACTGCTACATATGTGAATTTTGATTCTTGTATATTTAAGTACATTGGGTTGTGGTAAGAAAAATATTCGATAGAAACAAGTTTATGCTTAGTTAGGATGAGGCACAACTCATATGTGAATTGGATAAAGATAATGAGAGGGAAAGAGAAATGATGTTGATTGGAGAACGGAAAAAAAAAAGATAAGAGAGAAAAGTTTAGGGATAAAAGTCAAATTTACGCTTTTGGCAAATTTGTTATTAAAAAAGTACTATTTAATGAGTGGTATGTGGGCTAATGAGAGCCATTTGAGCAAATGGCTCACAAAGGGCTTTATAGAAGTAGCTTATTGAGAGGGCCTCATTTGAACGCTCCTCTATAAATATATAAGGTGCAAGTGACGGTGAGACACAATCTTATTTATT
Organism: Umbilicus rupestris; assembly: GCA_963678935.1. NCBI lineage: Eukaryota > Viridiplantae > Streptophyta > Magnoliopsida > Saxifragales > Crassulaceae > Umbilicus > Umbilicus rupestris. Next base: position 14,676,947 of record OY787607.1, on the reverse strand, counting down.
GGATAGTATGATCTAACTATATCTCTAATTGACCTATGACAATCCAAAGAATTAACTTAATAAAAGTAAAAGGGCATAAACGTAGTTATCTACTATATTAATCCTAATTTATTTGGTGTTTATTTTTAAAATCTAGAAATCTACGTAAATATATATTAACAAATCCATAAAAATCGGATATTTAAAATTAGAAAAAATATATGAAAATTAATAAATATATTTATCGTGCAAATTTGTTTCACATTTTCAAAACTATTTATTTTATAATTAATTAAATATAAGTTCAACATATTTTTCCATTAAAATATAATAAAATTTTACAAACTAAAAATATATATATTAGTATAAAATAAAGTGCATCAACTTGAATAATATTTTAACACACTTTAAATATATAATAATACACATTAAAGGTGTTAAATATTACATTTATATTTAAGATATTTTACGATTAAAAAATAACTAGATTTGATAAACTTATAATTTGGATTTCACTACTATTAATAATTTTAATAAAAATATTTCATCTCTTTATATGTTGGATATATCTTGCTAGATTTCGTGTGTATCTCATCTTGTTAAATCCATGTGTCCCATGGATATGCGGGCATGTTTTTGCTAAGCGGAGTCTGTATCAGTCAAAAGTCTATAATCTGTATCACGAGTGTCGAAGCAGACCAACAAGATTCACAAGACCAAGGCAGTTCAAACTTGAATCTGAGAGTGAGCCAAAGTTAGCTTGAACAGAGGCGCGTGCAGTCAGATTATAAACAATATTGCGAATATTGCTTTGCTCAGGTTTCCTAAAATAAAGTCAAGGATATACGGAAAATTATGTTGAGATCTCAAGGTGGCCTAGATATGCGAAAGATTGGGTTACACATTTAGAAAGTATGATCTTCACAATCTTCGTTACCTAAAGTACACAAGATTCCCTTAGTATATTTGATGGATCACTATGATCAACATGGTGTGCAAAAAAGATTATTAAAGAAGAGAACGTGGGAGCAGAAGAGCATCGAGAATCCATTATTCATAAGCAAAGATCAAATTAAAAATACATCGGGAGTGAGCTCAATCGTCATTGGAGATCGGGCGGAAGTGGAGCTCACTCGAAGTTAACTATAGGTTGTTTCACTGTTATATGAATAGTCTGTAAAAGCAATACTCTGTGAAATGCTGGTATTCTCTGGAGGAGAACTTACGATCTGTGAGAGATAGATCAAGGAGCGCTGGTGTTCTCGAAAGGACAACTTCCGATCTGCGGGAGGCAGATCGAGGTGGACTAGAGAGGGATATCTGTCTGAGGGAGTCAGACGCATTCACTGTGGTGCAACAACATAGTAGTAATAGAGAAAGTCTGTGAACTCTTCATCATCACTGCTATCTGACTCAACAATCCCATAGAGAATCTCAAAATTCATTAAATCTGAATGTTCAATGTCAGTTACAGTGGCAAAGGTAACGTTGCTTTTCTTCTAAGTTTCTTCTCCACTGTCCTCATCACTCCAGTTGACAGTTAGAGACTTGTTGTTCTTCTTATGATAGCTGGGGCATTCTGACTACCTGTGACCATATCCTTCACATTTCAAGCATTGAATTCCTTTTGACATGTCCTTCTTGTCTTCCTCACTCTGCTCTGTATTTTGGTTTCTTATCTAGGAATTACCTCCTCTCCTGGACTGATTTCTTCCACCAGATCTTTGTCCCGCAGACGAGGAGCTTTGTTCTATTTTCTTGAAGAGCTTGCTGAATTTCTTTGCCAGAAGAACTAGTTGTTGTCCCAACTCTTATGTTGATTCTACCTTCTCCTTGGTCTCAGCCTTCAGCCCAATATTTTTCCCAGAGGATGGTATAGCATCTTCTATAATATTCATCTCGAACTGCCTCAAGGACACTATCAGAGCCTCCAGCTTCATTTTTTATATGTCCCAATCTTCCTCTATGGTTGTGATCTTCATATCAAAGTTTGAGGTTAATGATCTAAGAACTTTCCTGACCAGCTTCTCTTCTGGTATTGGTTCTCCAAGGGCATAGGCCTTTCTGGAGAGGTCACATAGTCGAGCACTGAATTCTGTGATGGATTCTTCCTCCAGCATCTTCAAGTTTTCAAACCTTGAGGTGATCATCTAGATTCTGAAACTTTTTCCTTTGTTAGTTCCCTCGTGAGCTGTCTCGAGAATATCCCACGCCTACTTTGCTCCGTCGCAGTTTGAGATCAACCTGAAATTGTTTGCATCGACAGCTACAAATATAGCATTCAGGGCTTTAGAGTTACCAGATGCAGCAGCTTCCTCTTCTGTTGTCCATTTGTCCTCTAACTTCTTATGAGTAACTCCCTGTGTATCAATGGAGAATGGGAGCGACCATTCAACAATCAGTGCTCTCTAGGCCTTTACATCTAATGCTTTTAGAAAGGCTTTCATCCGTGCTTTCTAATATCCATAGTTGCCTCCCTCAAGCAGTGGTGGTCTGCTAGTGCCTCGGCCTTCTTTCATCTTGGCCGTGGCGATTAGCAGTGCCTTCCTGGACCTCACTCAGTGTGTCGAGCGACCGGCTCTAATACCAATTGAAATTGGCACTACGTAACTGTTGACGAGAGAACCATAGTTTTCTTCAGCAACTTCTTCCGCTAGGTTGCTGGCGCTTTGCTTCTGCCAAATTTGAAAAACACGAATAGATTTATTCACTCAGTTCGGCAACAGCCTACGTCTGGGGAGAACTACTCTCGGATCTCAAGACTTCACTATCTCAGTTAGAGTACAATGGTTTCCAACAACTCAGCCACCACTAGTCTAACCACTTCTTCTAACCTAGTCGAAATGTAAACTCAATCTGCCAACACAGACTAGCCTTCACTATCAACACACTCCAGTAATAGATAGCTATCGATCTGATCACACGGACTCAGCCTGTCCTATTAAAATGTTTTACAGGGGATGCTGCAGCAACTTCTTTTGCCAAGTTAATGACGCTTCTGTCATCGACTACTCCAAGCACTCCCTGCTGAGTAGTCGGACACTGTGCTCTGCTCCCCCTCGAACAATGACCTCCCGTCACTATCAAGAAGCACGTTGGGACAGACTGCGCAAGCTGCACTCCGCAACTGTCAACCCTTCAGCCTATCAACGAAGCTCCCCTTCCGTTAACTCCCTTGAATAAATATAGGATCAGACTACTCCAATCCTGATTACTCTTCAGCTCTCACACAACTTGCGCTCCAGCACTCTCTGCTTCCGCGCACTCTGATCTCTGCTCAGTGTGTGTGTGTGTTCTCCTCAGTTGTCGATACTATAGCTCTGCCTCTGCAGGCCTCTTTATAGTTCCATCAATGACTGCATTTGGAATCCTCATTTCCCTCGAATTTCTAGGACAGCTCGGCACCACTTGAATCTTCTCCTGAATTCCTAGGACTGAATTCCTTATTTAATTATTATTTATCTATGATATCTCTAAAAAAAATCAATTAAATCTATCCTACCAAATCCACATATATCATAAACTGACCATATAAAATTTTAATAAAATTAAAAATTAATGAATATATTTTATTATGTAGATTTATTTCCTATTAATTATACCTTAGATTCAAAATTCAAAAACTAAATACAAAATTTATTTAATTTACTATTTTTCTTTACCAATGCACTTTTAATTTTTTATATTATCGACTATCTTAAAATGCAATAACGTACTCAATGTTTTTAACACACTTTAAATTTAAATATTTCATATTTTAAATCAACATATTATATGCACTTTGATTTTAATAGTGCACGTTATGTAAATTAAAGTGCATTAGCGCAAATAATATTTTAATTCATTTTAAATTTTAATATAATATACTTTAAAATATTTTACAATCTTTATTTAATTATGATGAATTATTTTTTTAATTAAATATTATTTATATAATTATCTTATTGGATTGCGTATATATCTCTTTGTTAGTCAAATAATGTTTAATTAACTAAAAATTAACAAAGATAGCAAAACTACCTTTTTTTAATTATTAAATGACTAAATGGTATTTTTTCTAGGATATTTAAAATTAATGATTACTTTTGATCCAACCCTTAATTGATTGTCTCATTGTCTACCTGTTTTAAAATACAAACTTAAAACCCATCAACACCACTCATTGGCTTTAATAGATGGATGAAATTTATGGGCCAAAGCATAATTAATTCAAAGTTCTGGTTTTCTTGTATGTATCATAAACTTTAATCAGGGTATATTAGCCAGAAAAAATTTAATTTTTGCCCATCTCTTTCATCGTCTTCTCCACCCAATCTTCGCCGATGCCGGAGAAGTTGAACTCATATAAACCATCAGTTTTTCCTTCTGCTTCATATCAGGTTGTTGTTGTTAATTTTGATGCATGCCGGTATATACACGAATCAAATTGATTACAATTTTTATAATGCTTTCAAACTAATGAATTTTATTAATTTAGCATACATAATTTACAATGTATGTTATATAGTAAAGTGATAAAATCAATGAACATACTCACCAAGCTGTAACTTTCAAACTGAAGAATATAATTATGCAATCATTGAATATAACTATCTGCTAATAAAGATAACAAGTAAATGGTTACACAATATGATATAATAGATTAAAACTATATAGATTACTCTAACAGTTCAATATTAGTATGATTGTAATGTTCATCGACAATTAATTACTATTACAAAGTTCTACAAGTTTTCAATTGTCATGCTCAGGAAAGTCTCTATCATACTTAGACTAAAAAATTGTCAACTGTTAAAATAGATTACTCTAACAATTCAATATCATGCTTTTCGATAAAAAAAATTCAATACTCTTAAAATATATGCTCATGTCAGGCTAGTAGTGTTGGTGGTTCGATTCATTATAATCCTAGACATGCTTCTAGTTTCAACGGTTACTAGATAGGTAGTTGATGAAATAGGCATGGCATGAAGAGACCTAACTAAGCAAGACATCATCAAACATTCAACCAAAATTTAAGCAGTCATGGTAGAATCTTAGCTAACTCATGAGGCAAAGAGAACAAATTCAAGTTTATTCATGATATGTGAGCATACACAGTGATCCCAAATCATGCAAGGCTAAAAAGGAAAAGCATAACCAAGTATAGAAATTGAACTATATGCCAAGGAATACTAAACTATGTGCGATGCAAGTGACTACGTTCCAACTCTACATTTACATATTCTCAATCCCTAATTATTGCAACCAAAATCAGGAGTAATAAGAAAAGAGTACTGTCGTGGGAGAAATTGATGTCATCAACCGAGTCACTCCAGGTCATCTATCGGTACTCCAAGTCAAGGGTACCTATCACTTAAGAATCCAAAAAGTTAAGAACAATAAGAAAATAAACACATGTACAAAGGGTGCCTGGTTTAACATCTTGGTGAGATGGGACCGTCTTCATAGAGTGTAAAAATGGTAAGCTGGGTTGCCTCCATCGAGGCGGTCTTTCACAACTGAGGGCTTTATTTCGACAATGTTATCCTATCTGTTGTAGTATTGAGTGGGTGATTTTAGGTCAAGGTCGGTCGACGCCACATAGTAACAGAGCACTCGTACTTGGTGAGGTTGCTCTCTTGCGGGCATCACGACTTCAGTAATATATGTTCATGCGAGAGGAGAATCAAAAAGCACACTCAAAGTAGGCAATTCAAAGATAATGGATAGGCTCTATTCATGTATATACAAGTTCAGTGGTGTGTAAAAAATTAAATCCCCAACAAGGATACCATTTTATAAAAATTTCAAGGTTTTATGTTAGGCAGAGCAATTTTGAATCAATGAGTGAACAATTGAAAGTTGCTCAACTTAGGCAAGGTAAGATGCACACTATCAATCATGCAAATAAAGTTCTAAATATAAAGTAAGATATGCAAACTCAATCTATAAATGAATTAAGATTTATTCATCAAATGATGTCAAATGTAAAAGAAGACAACAAGAGCTAAAGTAAGGAAAAGATTGTCAAGATGAATTTCCCTTACAAACACTGAACTTTGCTCCTCGTGATCCTTTGGATTTCATGACTTAGGTTCCTACTCGTCTGCTCTTTTATGGGCTCCAAGAGCTGGATTTGAGGTGCCAAATTCGAATGAAAATTTAAGTAGATAAAATTCCATTATATAGCAAATCTCAGGCGCCGCTTGGAAAAGTGGGGCATTGTCTAAAAACCTTCCATATTTGTCGGGCACCACCTGAAAAGGTGAGGTAATACCTGGGACCTCCCATGTCCCGCATTTCCTGGAGTAGTGAGGGTTGCTTGGAATAGTGAGGCAACGCCTGAGCTCTACAGGCTTTGTTTCAGCTCTTTTTTAACCTTTTCTAGCTCATTTTTGGCCGAGTACATATTTTGGTCCTTAAACCTTCTTTTTAAGTGCAAATGTCCTAGAAACCAGAAAGGAAACATTAAACCAACATGTAATGCTCGGAAACAAGACCAAATCCATAAGAAATGGAGTCTAAAGTGTAAAGCTATCCACTCATCAATCTATAATTCTCTAGCCAAGAGCAAACTTTAAGATGAAGAAGGTCAATCAAATGTTCTAAGCCATAACTTAGTGTGTACCGCGTGCCAGGATGAAATTAGCTTTGTAAGGAATGAAGTCAGTGATGATGTCATCAACGGGCAAAATTTCCAATTATCTGGATTTTGCCATGTGTTTTGATATGCTTCCAAAGACCTGTCAAAACTAGATTATTACTATATAGTAGGAATTCTTAAGAGCAATTTAAGCCCAAAGTACAAAGTATTCCAAGAAGATAAATTCCTACGCGACTAGAATTGCCTAGCTACAACAATATTTAAGGACCTCTACTTTAGACATAATAATCCAACAAACAAAGAATCAAAGCTTATTCTCAAAGGAACTACAGAGACTAATAGCCTAGAGGATTAGAGAGGAGCCAAACGTAATCTTGGCATGCTTCAAACGACATCATCACTCTTCTTCTACTCTTTGTTCTTTATGATGTTTTTAGCCATGGTTAAGCATAGCTAAATTCTTAGTTTGCCTTGCAACAAAATCTTGAAACATTAAAATTTAATTTTTGCTCTTATTTATATCTATATGCTTAAATATATGGAGTTGAATTTCTAGATTCATTGGTTATGTGAGTATAATGTTATTATGCTATTTAAATTCTTATGATTAAAACTTGTCGGAAACTGTCATAAAGTATTAATAACTAGACTTAGTATTACTTTTGCTAGAAAATGTGTATATGAGAACTTAATATATTACTTTTATTAGAGTATATTAAGAGTTATTTGAAAATGCATGCTTAATATCTTTGATAAACATTAATCAAAAAGTGTTGTTCTAAATCAATTTGTGTCATTAATATAACCACTCTTTGCTTTTGTCACTTGTGGTCAACCAGTCAGACTCCTCTTTTAACATTTCATTACTTTATACTAAATCTAATGGAATCAATTCCCTAGGATCAACCTATACGTGCCACTTCTCTAGTGTTGAGTTAAAGTAATTAATTTAATACGTATAACCACGCGTGCCACTTTCATCGTCAGATTTTATCGAAATACTAACTTTCCAGAAGAATATAGGTGTATATATGTTAAAATTTATTTGCACAAATGATACACATGGTTCCATATGACCATAATTTATTACTTGAACATTTTTAGAAGTGACTGATTGAGGACTTAACAATGTCGAGTTTCAGACTTTCATTGGTGAGAGCGCTCTTTCTCTAAAGTAATTTTGTAACATGAAAATCTTCCTTTTCCATTTATCAAAATTTAAAAATAGAAAGCGTATTTTGATGAACAAGCCAATTGTAAATGGCCCTGACCAGAGATTGTTGGTATTTCATCAAGGAAATTTTTTGAATAACCCAAACCTCCATAGTAAAAATGGGTACCAAAAATCTTTTTATCTCTGGGTTTTACTGAAGAGTAGCAATTCATATTGATGGCCTTTTGAGTAGCATTTTTTTTGTGTTTCAATTTTGCGCTCTTAAAGTTAGGGTTCTCCTCTTTTTGACTGATTGTCAAATGATGGAACATAGCAGCTTTCATGTACAATGTTTTTGAAAATACTCTGCTTCCCATTTGCGTCGTTGTATGATGACCGTTGTTCCTTTTATTCACAATTTGTCCACCCCATGACACACTATTTGCAAGACTTGATAATTGTGGGACGATATGCGCAGGCCAGTATTCAACAAACTCGCCATTTATAACTATATCCCAATTTCCTAATGTTTGAGATGTTTTTTTCAAAAAATATTCGAATCTAGTTAGATATTACCTACAAACAGGATACCTTACTTTATCAAAATCGTATGTGTAAAACTTATGTAAGAAAAACTATATACCATTTTTTTGCTAACCTTTTGTATCGTTATAAATAGTTCATGCATTTCAACTCCGTGTACTGAAGTGTGAGGTAAATAAGCACCAGGTACAATTTTTTGGCTAACTTGAATAAATCCCGGGCATTCTAGATTGTAGCATCCATTCACATACCCATCAGGCTTATACAGAATATCAAGAGTAGTTTTAGTCAATAATTTGGCAACAAAGACGAAGTTAAGTAACCTAAATATTTAAATACCATATGAAAGAATTGGTGAACGGCTGTCCAAAATACAAATAAGTGGGTTTCAACATCTCCATATTTTTGTGGATGAACTTGCAAAATTTGAAATTTAACATCATCAGTTCACCGTTTAGTAGCCATGTATTTTTATATTTTTTTCAACAAAATGTTTATGAATTAATGATTTAGTTTAGAGTTTACCATCCATCTTACTTCTATGGTATTTAATGTGTTAGGTGGTCCAGCAGAAATTCAAGTTTAAGCTTTACTTGCTTCATTATTTTCAATAATTGGCTTCTAGACATCCATCATGAACTGGGTTCCATAATACGCTCCATCATGTACTGCCTCTAAAACACACTTTTTAAAAAATTATTCTTAATTTATATAAGCTATAAAGAGATAAATGTATAATCAAAGAGCAACGATCGGTAAATATTACCTCAATAACCCCATTCGGATCTTCATTTAAGACATTTTTGCGATTTTTCCTTTTTTGGTTTTCGTTATATGTTCTGAATTGACTGCCCTGGATCTTCTTATGGGGATTGTTCCTTTAGGACATCCATCACTTTCACGTCATTTTTGATGTAATGCAGGTGTTTTAGAAGTATTAGATTGAATTTTGATCAAATGTGATGGCCTCATCTGATAGATTCAATAAAATGAAATAATTAAAGAAACATTTTTTAAAAATAACATATATGAATACTACTTGAATTTTATGAGCTTTGAGGAGCGGATGATTAAATGCACGCTGCTGATAGATGCCGTTGCAATGAATAACATTAAATTTACTCTGTCATCAAATCAAATACAATATTAGTGAAACAAAATTAATCTGCAATGATACGAAACATTTAGGGTTATTAGTAAAAAGTTTACATGTATAGTTTGTTGTATTAGTTATTTCTTTGTTATATTGATAATTAATTTATATTCCAGTTTTAAAGAAGTATTAGTCTACAAGTTAAAATAATCAAAAATAATGAAAATATAATGGAAAATGTCATAAAAGAATATTGATTCCTAGAAAAAATAATTTGCGATGAAAAAAATTACAATTAATTTTATGGTTAACATTAAATAGCATGACATGTCAAAGCGTTTTCCAACTACAAGTTGTTGTATTGGTAATTTAAATTTCTTTATAGATAATTAACTGCTATTATGATTTTAAAGATGCATTAGTCTACATGTTAAAATAATCACAAATTTCATTTGAGTTTAGTTTGATACAAATATAATAATACTAGTCGCATATCATAAATTGAGTAAACATATAATTATTCCTAAATAATATATTTATTACTTATTTTACAAAGAAATAATTAGATCAAGTGTTTTTAACTGACGTCTTTAAGGGTTCGATTAGACCAATTTAATTAGGAAAGGCACTATGAACTAATTTAATTATTTAAGTGAACCAGCCTAATGTAACTAATGGTATTGAACCAAGATTTTGTCTACATAATCCCTCGATAGTAATCGTTATTTGCATATGAGTCCATATAGTTCATTGATTTTACTATTTTCCGAAGTATGTTTTAGTTTAAAGATTATTACTTTTTATTCCAAGTAGGTGGGAAATAACAGGGTTGTTAGCCAGATATTTATTATCTTTCTTATCCAATAAGTGAGTTGTTAGCCATTCTGTGTTGTCATTCATTTGCACAAGAGTGTTCATTCAATATTTTGACGGTGCCCTGCAACTTTAGTCATTCTTTTTGGTGCCCTTGTTTGTCATTTCTGAAATTATGACGCGTTGCTGGTGACTTACATCAACTAGTTGCTATAGCAACCTCTGGGTCCTTTGCGAAATTTCTTTGCTTCAACCGAACCTAAAAGAATCAACAACTTTGGTTTCCCAGTTTGGAAATTGTCTACGTATGAGGAGGATTTCTCTCGGTCTTCAAGATTTCACTATCTTGGCTCAAGCACAATGTGATAATGCAATTGGCATTCAATTGACAAAACCTGTCAGAGTGTACAAGCCCAGTGAACAAGCAGTTGCTACAGCAGGAGCTGTAGTAGCAGAGCAACAGTTTTGGCCCGATGAGAAATCTGCCCAGATATGAAGTAGCACCGCAACGGGAGGCTTCCAAATATTCTCATAATATCCCAGTAAAGATTTACGTGCCTCAAGCTTGAAGATTTGGTTAGGAAATCAAATCTCCTTAAAATTAGGAGATAGGATCTTGTTGAGCTCTTTGTGGGCTTCCTAATTTTGATGGCATAAGAGTTCCTATAGAAGGAGGCTGGGCAGAGTATCCGAATAGAGAGAAAAACACACAGAGAGCATTCTATCACCGGAGATTGCAAAGCGGGGATTATAAGAGTCGGATCACCACCGTGAGCAGAGCGTGAGCGTAGAGCAGTGTTGTTTCTGTATCGATTGATTGCAGACTAGTTGTGTCTGGCCAGTGCTTGATCAGAGAGGACCAATTCAGAGCGTGAGTGAGGAGGAGCATCCCAGTGTGAGGATCACTCACGGCAGAGTTCGAGCGGCTCAACGGAAGGCTTTGAAGCAAAGCGCTCAGAACCTGAACAAGCTAGTTGCACAAGCGTGTGCTATAGCAAACCTACTGAGACATTGTGTTAATTAGAATATGCTAAGTCTGTGTGATCAGAGGAGTAGCTATTTTGAATTCAAGTGTGTAGATGAGTGAAACATTAATTAGAGGGTGTTCTGATTGGGTGCTAGTTGAGGTCGAGTAGCATAGATAGTCGAGTCTATGTTGTACGGAGTACCTTGGAGACTGGTGGATTGAGGACTAGAGTATAGTCCTCCCCAGACGTAGGCAGATTGGCCGAACTGGGTGAACAAATCTCTGTTCACTATTTTGTTTCTTATTGCACTAGATTCGGCTGAACAAGGAGTTGTTGTAGCAACTGCTTGTACACTATCTGTTTCTCGGAGGCGCTGCAAATTTCACAATGGATTCCAAACTCAGCCAATTCTAATTTAACCTCTACTTCTAACCTAGTCGAAATATGTGCTCAATCTGATCACACAAACTAGCTACACAGTTTGATCACACAGACTTGCTCACATTGTCTGCACACTCCATTAATAGATATCTATAGCTCTGATCACCCAGACTTAGCCTATACTAATACAATGTGTAACAGGAAGATGATATAGAAACTTACTCTATCAAGTTGCTGTAACTTCTGTCCACGACTCTCCCCGCACTCCCGGTTGAGCACTCGGACCTTCACGAGTTCTCCTGACTCTGGCGATGCTCCCCCTTGATCAATGAAATTATGTCACTATCTGGGAACTCTGCTTTGATCTCCGACAATCTGCGATAGTTCCTCTCCGCGACTATGCTCCAAAGCAAGTACTTGATCTTCCAATGAGACTACGCTCCAGTTGAAGTTCTGAGATCAAGCTTTGATCAAACTTCTCTAGTTTTGACCTTCTCTTCGCTCATGCACCCACAACTCTGCGTTCTAGCCTTTAGCTTCTCGCTCTTTGCTTATGCGTATCTCTCTGTGGTTATGTGTCGCCGTGTTGCATGTGCTGCCCTCCCATATATAGCCGCAACACTGAACAAACATAGAAATCCTAATTCCCTTAGGATTCGCAAAACTTCCCAATCAACATTGCACATTGGATCTTCTTTTAGATTCTTGCAAGTTTGTTGAGATTTGATTTCCAAAAACAATTTAGAACCTTATCTTCTTCACTCTCTTCCGATCGTTTGATGAAGACTTCTAATCAACTGTTATTGATTGGGAGACTCCCTTAGTTGTTGCGCCGCCGGCAGCAACTCTTCGGACGCTCTCCGTATTGCTCTATGTTGATCGGCTACCTTGCTCTAGCTTTGAGTCTTCATGGTATGCTATAGCAACTTCTAGTGATTCACTTCAGATAGCTTGCTCAGCTTCTATTGCAACCGGATGCTATAGCATCTTCCTGCAATCTTTTTGTCAGCTTCAGAAACTTGCTCCAACTTCTGTCTTCACAGGATGCTATAGCAATTTCTTTTGCCTGTTTTTGTCAAGGATGTCATAACCTTAACAATCTCCCCCTTGGCATTTTTGACAAAAGTTCAACAGGGGCTCCTCTTCTCTCTCGAAGCATATTTGGCAACTCCACACCTCTGCTGATGCCTATTAACTATGTCTAACTATTGTTACTCCTCCCTCTTTTTGTCACAAACGGAAGGGGGGTTTTAATAAGGATATTCTGGAACCACACACAGTCCCAAGGCAGATCTCAGGGTCTCAGACCATGCTCCATCCAGGGGCTTTGTAATGATATCCGCCAGCTGTTTCTCGACAGCTACATGTTGTAGAGCTATGATCTTCTTCTCTACTAAATCTCTAATGAAGGGATGCCTTATATCAATATGTTTGGTCTGAGAATGCTGAACATTGTTCTTGGAATTATTGAATGGCACTCATACTGTCGCAATAGAGTGTTATAGCATCCTGTGGAACATCATACTCGCCCAACAGCTGCTTCATTCATATCAATTGAGCACAGCAGCTTCCAGCTGCTATGTACTCTGCTTCTACAGTGGATACAGATATGTTGTTTTATTTCTTTCTGAATTAAGAAACCAAGTTATTGCCAAGGAAGAAGAAGCCTCCTGGCGTGCTCTTCCCGTCTTTTGAACATTCTGACCTAGTGTCCTTGGTATACCATAGGCCATTATTAGTTGTACCTCCAATATATCTGATGATTCTGTTGACAAGTTGGAGATGACTTTCCTTTGGGCAAGCCTGGTATCCTACGAGATCTGACCTAGTGTCCTTGGATTACCATAGGCCATAATCAGTGAACGTTGTCGAAATTGTGGGAGTAAAAATACTAGTCCAATCACGATATGCAAACAATATTTATAATCCGAGGGACTCGGATCGAACTCAAGAGAAAAGCCTGGATTAGCTTAAAGCTAACTAGTAATGCTTAATGTAAATCTACTAAATAAAAGTGGGGGTTTTCCTCTAGGCGAGGTATCTCCAGTGAATACTAAAGACAAGTTCAAATTTGATTTAAAGTAAAGTAATAAAGAAAACGTAGTCGGAATCTTACTTCACCCCTAGGTCATCCGATTAGCAACACAAACAGAAATATATGCATGAGTTAATTTGATTGATTATTCTAGGCTAAAGTAACACGCATTCTAAATTCAACTCTCGCTCCTTCTCTAGAATGGGAATGATACCTAAGTGATACAATTCTCAAACTCTCGCTAACCGTGTAGAACAAAAACCTCATAATCTCAACCTATCGGTCTATTGATAGTTAGCTAAAGTCCTATCTATGCTTAGCCTAATAGAATGCGAATGTCACTCTCGCGCACAAACGCTATTTAAAATAAACATGCTTGATCTTCTAAACACCCTAAGTTCAATTCTCATTCCATCCTTAGGAGTTTTATTAATTTATACTCATTCATTCGTTTCTTCAAACACTTGGTGTGCATAGAATTAACATGAAGATAAAGTATGAGAATTTTCAATCAAACTTCACTCATATTGATAAAGAAACATATTTTGTGTTACAATCTAAACTAAGGGATCCATAAGGATCCCAACTACTATGGGACTACTCACTCATGGTGAGTTCAATACAAGACATAATTTTTAAAAAAAACTGTTCATCAATTGAAGACAAACTAGTAAGGGTTGAATAGAGAGATGATGTAGAATCTTCAATTGCGTGTGTCTTCTCTGAATCCTCGACAATTATTCAAGTCCTCCAAGAGAAATCGTCTAGGGTTTTTGTTTTATGGAAAAAGCCTCTTCTAATTTCTCATCTCTTTCTATTTATACTTTTCAGAAATTACCAATTCACCCGCCGTACCCGGGTAAGCTTAAATTAGTTAACTCGGTCAGAGTGTCCGAGTGAAACTCTCAGTGCGCTTCGAGGCTGTTGAGTCAATCTTTCTTGGCCGAATCACTTTTGATTCGGTCAAGCCTTCATTTGATTCGGTCAAGTCTTGGTCAATCGGTTGAAATCCTTCTCGAGTCAAGCTGATCCGGGCAGCGTATTTCTTCTTGGGCGAATCACTTTTGATTCGGTCAAGCCTTTATTTGATCCGATCAAGCCTTGTCAAAATCCTCCTCGAATCAGGTTAATCTCAAACGACTTCATAAAATAGCGGAACAAACAAGAAGTAAAATGAAAATATGAACAAATAAAAGGTTATTTGTCTGCTCATCAAACACCCCACACTTAAGTCTTGTTCGTCCCGAAAAAGTATATGCACAAGTCATGAAGAGAATAAGATGCTAAACAGTATCAAAGCACGTAGCAAATCTTACGCACATAAAACACATACATCCCCTATTCATGTAACATAACATAAAGTAACTAAATAAAAAAAATTAAATCTACTCCTAACTCACTGTCGTAGGAATCACGGATGCATTTAGCGTATGCATCAAGCCTTAAACTCCTAGGCTACCCTAGTGGACGAGTTATAGTCTCATGAGAGTTTTCAGAATAGGAGTACTCACAAATTCTACTCCCGATCATCCATAAGAGTTCAAAATCCAAAATATAGTTTGCTAAGCGAGTAGTTCTTTTATAAACCATCATAATAATAATAGAGTTGTGCAAATCATTCACTTCACGCAAACTCTAAGGATCATTCACTTCATTGCGACAATAAATATTCATAGAATCGATATCAAAACTAGCATTCGTCAAATTCAAATTACCGCTCAATTTCATATGCAAGTAGTATGAAGAAAAGTATCGCTTACACAAAAAATTTTGTCGAGTCAATCACATATGCTTGCTAAGGGCAAGTCCTGACAACAAACTCATTTTAGATTATACGTCATAATCCGTAAGACAAATGGAGTTTCGACATTGAAAATTTTAAAATTCACTCGTACAAATCTTGATGCTTAAGTAATAAATTGCGAGGGTCATACCTTAGACGCTTCCTAAAAGCGAAATGCAAATGCCTTACTGACACACATGCAAATGCAAGAATTAAGTGGGTTTAATAGTTTTTGCATTTAGACAAATGCTTTCAAGGGAGAACTTACCTTCCTAACCTTCGCCATTTATAAAACTTTTCCTTGACCCAAAAATAAATAAATAATATTTTCGTGTTTATACAAAGCTTTCAAGGGGGAACTTACCTTCCTAACTCTCCGCATTTGTAAAATCTCAAAATAAAAAATTTCTTTCTTGTGCCTTTTTCGCAAATGCTTCATTTGACCCCACACTTAATACTTGACAATGTGCCTAAGTGATGTGTAATGGAGCATGAAGTGTGAGCTAAACAAATGTAAAGGCTAAATAAGAGTGCTAAAGTCACTTAAAAGCAAACAAGAGCAAGTACAAGGTTTTTATATGAAAAATTATTTTTATTTTATTTTTGTGCTCGCTAAACTTAACTACATTTTTAATGCACGGAAAGAGCTTAAAAATAAATCAAACTAAGCTAATAAAAATACCAAATCATGTGAATAAAATCATCACAAAGAATGTCAATCAACTTAAAAATACGATTCATGAATTCAAAGCATAACTCATTCCAAAAAAAAATTTTAAATGACACTGCTTAATTGCTTAGCAAACGTTACTTCGTGTGATCAATACTTAAAGCTAGGATGAAAATAATCATGTGAGTATAATGCGTGCAAAATAATTGTGTAGCATAGAATCATATTATCAAACAAATAAAAGCGCAAGCACTAAACACCCCACACTTAAAAAATTTCTCAGTCCCTAAGCAATAGAAAGTAAAAGAAGTAGAGAGAGCTTCGAAAGAACTTCGCTCATGTGGAGGTAGCCAAATGCGCGTCTGCTAATGCCCGTGAATGATGCTTCAATCGGTTGCGGTAAATCTGAAACGTAAGAAAAAGGTTAGCGCAACACTTGAATTCAAAGATTTAAACACTAGCTATGACATATATATCAATGCGAAACATATAGCAAGTCATAAGATTGGAAAAACAAATGCGCGACAATTCAAACGATGAGTTTACATAGATATGGTCATGTAAATCAAAAGGCATGAACTAGTATATTATAGTGCTTGAAAAAGGTTTTGAACAAATGCGAACAAAGTTGCAAAATTCCCAAAGACAACCGAAAATAGTTATGCTCAAAACTTCCCGAATCAGAATTGATTCGGGGTGCATATAAAGTGATCCGGCCACACCCTGAATCAAAGCAGTTCAGATAGCGTGAGCTTTCCCAAATCAAAAGTGATTTGGGCAACGCAAAAAAAGTGATTCAGCCAGGGTGGTCGAATCAAACTAGTTCGGATAACTTGAGCTTCCCCGAATCAAAAGTGATTCGGGGAAGGCAAAAAAATGTGACTCGGCCAGGTAGTCCAAATCAAACTACCAGTGTAGTCCAAATCATTGTTCTAAGGGAAAAAACCATACAAGTTCGAAAACCATCTGTCATACAAAAAATTATCACCACAAAGCATGTCAAAATACAAATGAACTAGTAAAGCAAAGTACATAGCAAGAATACCAACACAAATCATGACAAACATAAAAGCAACCTAAACATCATTCTTATTTTTTGTGCGGGTCTCATTGTTCAAGTCATCACGCTCGTGCATAGTCTCGTCGGTTGCTTCGTCCTCCCCCTCTGCATGATCTCCACTACTGCTCTTGCTGCATTGGCCTTATCAACCCCGCTTCGACCATGGCTGAAATGGAATCATCATTTGCGTCTGCTGGTGGCATAGTCTGTGGAGGCGGTGGCTGAGCAAAAGGTGCTGGCGGAGGTGGAATGTCTACAATACTCAAGTGTGCTGCCATACGCGCCATGACACCTCCTTGCGATGCGAGAAAATCGTGGGAGCGGATGAACGTCGTGTGAGAATCCTAGAGGGAATCCAAACGCGCGCTCATCAACCTCAGGTCCTCGCGTACACCTGTCTCCGGCTCAACGGGAGGAGGGGCAGTGGAGGATGGTCTGCAATATGGAATATGTTCTGAAGCGTGGGCAGGTGCAGGCGTAGGTGCGTCTTATGGTGTCAAGGGCTGCTCGCTAGCTGGTCTAGACAATGATGCCAGCCGAGGAGCCCCATGCTCTACTCTCTTCTTTGCAATCCGCTTCTCTAATTTCGTCGGCACATCCTTTCGAGCAATCTATTCACGAGTCTTCGCGTTTATCATGTGCATCTTTCGAAGACCCTCCAGATTGAGTACCTTCTTTGGCAGAGGCGTGCCATGGACCAAAATAAAGCCCACATGCTTCAGGAGAAGCGTAATAAGTGTCATGCCACCTAGAGCACGCCCCTTGTACTCTGAATTCTGATAGGACTCAAACTAGAGTGTCAAAGCATGGACAATGCAAACCCGTTGGCTGAAATTTATTTGAAGCATTAGGTCCATATCTGCGGTGTTTACATACCGGCCACCATCCTTGCGGATGTGAATGGATGTCGCAATAAAACGATGAATCAGCTGCCAAACTGGAGACTGATTCATCGACGCTGGCTGAGGAGATAGGAAGAAAATATCCTTCCTAGTAATTCGCTTCCATAACATGTACCTTTGGCCTCCCTGAATAACAAGTACTCACCATACGCAGTGCACCCAAATGCCGTTCTGACATCACTGGCCGGCATGTTAAAAGCCTGGCTGCAAAAACAGAAATTCCAGTAACGAACATGGCACTCGCGCTTACCCTTATACATATAATCAGCTCCGACATCTTCCATATCGCAGAAAATGAGGCCATAAATTCCCTAACCAGCCTCCGATAAGTACCCGGATCATCCATCAAAATATAGTGTAGATCACTAGCACGTAGATAATGACTAATTTCATCCATATTATTAAGCTCACGTAGGGTGCCAAGATCCTGGTAAGCCGGAGCGAGGATTGCATACTCGGCGATCTGGATCTCTACACTGAAAGGGAAGGGCATCCTTACCCGTTCCACTCTTGCGTGCGGGACTAAAGCCAAGCTGGTGTGCGCGCGAGAGGACTCCCCCACTGATCTGGCTTCGTCGGAGGAAGATGAGGATGTTTCGCTGGCTGGAGACGGCGGAGGAGATGACCGAATGACAATGCCAGCAGAGGTAGCTGGCCTCGGCCTCGGTTTGGGTTTGGATTTGGGTGTAGGTTTAGGTTTAGCTATTCCTTTACCCTTCTCCGCCGCGAAAAGCCTTTGGGTGGGTGGCTGTCTCGGTTTACAGACGGAGTTCAAGTTGGTGCAAGCCATGGGAATGATTCGTCTAGGAGGCTAAGCTGATTCGAGTAAGGCAGGGAGTGAATTGCCCGGATTAGAATTGATTCGTGCACGGGATAGTGACTCGGAGAGAAGTCGGTTGTTTTAGCTAAGCGAGGTCGACTAGGTCAGACGAAGCGGGCAAGTGTGTTTTGCGGTAGGTGGCTGGATTTTGTTAAACGGAGGAGTGTTGGCGACGGACGGAGACAAACGGTGCAGACAAGGTTTTAGGATTCGATGTCGGGAGAAGAGTGAGAGAGAAACAAAGTTTGAATGAGTCAGCTTAAAAACCCGAATGAAGTTGATTCTGGAGGGTGAGCGAAGGCCTTTGCCCGAGTCAGAATTGATTCGCCCGAATCAAACACTCAGTGGGGAATGAAAGTTTTTAGACTCGTCGAATCAAATTTGATTTTTGGAAACCCTGCCCGAATCAATTTTGGTTTGGACACAAATTTCCTATGTGGTTCGTGCAGAGCTGACCGAATGAATACGATTCGCATACTTTGCCCGAATCAAAAGTGATTCGGGGTGGCCAAGATGTGATTCGCCCGAATCAAATACTCAGTGGGCAATAAAAAACTTTAAGCTGCACAAATCAAAAGTGACTCGGGGTGGCCAAAATGTGCTTCGCCCGAGTCAGTTTATGTGTGTTAACAGGCACTCTACACGAAATTCTTCACAAAAATTTACCAGATTCCATAAATCGAATTACCTCATACTTAAAACTCCTACATATAGACAATCAAACCAAAAGGGTAATTCGAGTGCACTCAAACATAAAATCACTAAAATCACTAATCAAATATTTGCACGGCACAACACAAAGTCAAAAACGATTCTATACTATCAACAAGTAGAAATAAAAGCACAAAGACTCACCAGCCTAGTTTAACGTCTTGGCTAAGACGTAGCTGATTCCCTTCTTCATAAGAACCAAACTTTAGAAGTCCTTTGCGAGGATCCCTTCTCAAGTGCCATGCGATAGTGTGGGAATATGGTGGAATCGTCGAGCTTGAAGTCTTCAAGCTCCAAGCTTTGCTCGTCTCCATGGTACGCTTTGATTCGATGGTCATTCACCTTGAAAGTCTCACCATCTTTGTTCACCAATTCGAAATGACCATCTTCGTACACTTTATTGACCTTGAAAGGCCCCGACCACCTTGATTTCAGCTTTCCCGGAAATAGTCTAAGTCTAGAGTTGAAAAGTAAAACGCTATCTCCCATCGAGAAAGTTCTCCTCTGAATTTTGTTGTCATGCCACTGTTTGGTTTTCTCCTTATAAATTCTGGCACTTTCGTAAGAGTCAAGTATGATTTCATCTAGCTCGTGAAGCTGGAGTAGTCTCTTCTCCCCCGCTGACTTCAAGTCGAAGTTCAATTTTTTTACAGCCCACATGGCTTTATACTCAAGTTCCACAGGGAGATGGCAAGGTTTGCCGTTCACAAGTCTGTAAGGAGACATACCTATTGGTGTCTTAAACGTTGTTCGGTAAGCCCACAATGCTTCATCTTTTGACGACCAATCCTTGCGAGAACTACTAACCGTCTTCTCCAATATTGCCTTGATCTCGCGATTAGATACTTCAACTTGGCCGCTGGTTTGAGGGTGATACGGCGTCGCTATCTTGTGGTAGACGCCTTATTTTCGGAGAAATGCTTCAAACTATTTTTCCTTAAAGTGTGATCCATTATCACTGATCACTGTTCTTGGCGCACCGAACCTTGGAAATATTATCTTGGTGAAAAGTTTCTAAAGTTATACGTCTGTTCTACTCGAGCTGTTCCAGATAGCTTGTTTCTAAAGCTTTACAGATTGCGTTTCGGTGATGGTTAGTTGTAATAGAAACAAGATGAAGAACAGGAAACGACATAGAATATGTTTACCATGTTCAGCTTACCGAGCCTACTCGGGAGGGTTACTCGGAACCCCAAGTGAAAATCAC
Source organism: Umbilicus rupestris (assembly GCA_963678935.1). Taxonomy (NCBI): domain Eukaryota; kingdom Viridiplantae; phylum Streptophyta; class Magnoliopsida; order Saxifragales; family Crassulaceae; genus Umbilicus; species Umbilicus rupestris. The sequence continues at coordinate 14,656,243 of OY787607.1, read as the reverse complement.
TCACAAGTATTTGATCAAGTATAACAGATCTTTTTAAGTAACTTATCTTCACTAGTTATCACTGTGTAGTTGAGCTAATGTGAGCACGTCTGACTCCCTCAGACGGAGATCCTCCTCTTCCCACCTCGATCTATCTCCCACAGATCGGTAATGCTCTTCCAGAGAATATCAGACTGGAACTCAGTCTGTTTAACATTGTTCTTCAGCTCGCGGCGATCAAGCTTTTGCTCTGTCGAGTTTCCGTCTAACTTTGATGATGATCGCCAGTCAATAGCTCTGATCTACCTCCGTTTGATTATCTTAGTTTTCGTGATTCATCACGCCAATCTTCTGAATCACATAAATAGATTAGATGTACTTTTGCCTCATTTTTGGAAGGAAGATAATATACATTTATACTTTCCATTTTTCGGAGCGAATCCAATCTTTGAATCGCAGAATCAGATCTTTGGAGCACAAAATCTGGGAGAATATATCTTAGGTATATTTCCAGAATATTTCCTTGCTGATTCAATTCTATTCGCAGATCTCGACTGACAATGTTGCAGCTCCTGTCTGAACAGATACTGTGTTACCTTCTGTCACAGCCACTTTGCCTTATTTGTCAAAAAGCATGTCACACATGAACTACCTGGATCTAACGTGCTCCCCCTTGGCATTTTTTTGACAAAACTTGCACTTCACTTCACAGATCGCAATCGCAATATAATACTCCCCCTTTTTGCAACCAAAAATGACAGGGATAGATAACAGAGCATAAATGTCAGAAAACATAAGGTAGAGTCAATAACAGAAAAATCAAAGTATCATTTTATCAGAACCACAGATTCACTCATCTGATTCTTTTGCTGAAACAGATGCTGCATCGGACTCTTCCTCGTCCAGCGGATACTTGATATCCCTTAGAACCAGCTTGGCCTCTCTTTTCGCTGCTGAAATCTGAGAAGACATAGTTTCCAGCAAAAGCAGATGTTTTTCAAGGCGTGCTAGTACCTTTGAGTTAGAGGCAGGCTGGCTAGACTTCGTGATCAACACTGTTTTGCTGGCTGTTCCACATGGTGGTTCCTTAAGTCTGAGCAGAGCCTGATGTACTAGGTCAGGAACGGATACATCAATTTGATGTTTTCTAGTGAAAAGCTTATAGTTTGTGCTGAAAGGAGCCGGAGGAGGTGACATATTTATAGAGTCATCGCAGATATCAGAATTTTGAGCAACCATCATCTCAAACAGCATTGAGGGGCAATCAATAGGGACATTAGGCAGGTCAGTTATAATATGCTGACAAAGGTGATTAAAGATGATTTGTCCAAGGTTTACCTTCACTCCTCGAGCCACTTGAAAGATGAAGCCAGACACTGGCTTGCTAACAGTTGTCCGATGTAGTGTGGGCATCCAATTCTTGATGCACATCCCATGTAGAATAGCAAACTTGGTTATCAATTGCCCTGATTCCAACAAGCTCTTCTTCCACGAAGTTATCCACCCATGTGTCATCTCTGAAGCTATCTCTCCTCATTCTGGCAATTCTGGAACAGTTTCAGCTGGACAGATTCCGAAGTAATCATTGATTGATTCCGGAGTAATCACCACACGTCCCCCTCTTACCTGAACCACGGCATAATCAACACTAAATGTTGTCTTGATTTGTTAAGTCAGATTAGCAACAAGCTCTCTTACAAGCTGTTTTGCAAACTGTTGAGCCACCTGGATAGTCTTCAGCAGACCAGCCTCTTCAATCGCATGCACTCTTTTGGTACCTCGAACTTTCTCTCCACAAAAATTCGTTCCTGAACAATTTTGCGCCCCACAATAATCTGCCATCTCTTGGCATTTTCAATATCACAAAACCAAACTCCAGATTTCGTGACCCCTCCTGTCACAGACTCTTCATCAATCTTCTTTGATTTCTTGACTGATTTTGAAGCAACCCGATCCTCTTTGAAACCTGCTCCCCCTGTTTGAGAACCCTTCTTCTCTTTCTTTCTGCTGAATTCTGCACTGTTCCTCCTCTTCCGCTTTGACAAGCACTCAGCTACAGACGTCACATGCACTGCTTCTTCCAGGTCAGCTACAATCACTGTCTCAAAAGAATCCACAGTGTCTTCTACCACAACTGTTTAGGATTCAGCCGGCTTAAGGGGAGGCTGACAGATTCAGCCTCAACTTAGGAAACCTCCATCTGAGGTTTGAAGACCACCATTCTCAACTCTTATGGGACTTTTTCAAACACTTGATCTGTGTCACCTGGAACCACTGAAGTTGCTTCTTGAACATTCTCTCTTTAAATGTCCACTGGGACACTAAACTTCTGCAATTCAACAACCACTGGAACCTCACCAAATTCAAGAACCACATCTACTGAACTTGTTTCAGCCGCAACTTCCGGTTTCTCAGCTCTCCTCTTCGCCTTATGTGCGAACATCTTAGCTAAGCGAGACGCTTTGCTTTTCTTAGGGCCTCCAGCACCCTTTGGTTGAGCCAAGCCAGCGCCTAACCGGTCAGCTAGAGACCTCTTGACCAATCCAGCCTTCTGTCGCTCGGTCGCCTCAGTCCTCTCAGCCAACCCCTTTTCTTAAACACTTTAACTAGCAGCAATACCAACATCTCTAGATATGTTCCCAACAATTTCTTCTATAGCCACATCTAAACTCTTATAACTTTCAACCACTTTTGTAACCATAGGTAAATCTACCCCAGGGCTTACCTCAGTGACAGACACATGTTCTAAAATTACCGGCGTAGGGACCGGGGGCTCGTCTCCTCCCTTCTTCCTTCCACCTCTTTTCTTTGTTGTTGGGTTTTGGACCGGAATTTGAGAGACCGCCGCTGACTTTCCTTTTCTTCGTGACGCAGCGGCGCGCTTCGATCTAATTGGAACTGGTGAAGCTGAGGAATCGAAGGTGGCGCTGGCTGGGATTTTCTTGGATGCAACCATGGTTTCTCTAGTCGAAATTCCTTTGAAGGTCTCGGGATTTCACTCTCTTCTCCAACAATCTGAAAAGGGTCTCAGAAAAAACAGGCATAATTTAAATGATTTCAAATTTCAAATTTGGAAACCCTAACTGTCAAATCTGGAATATTTTTAGATTATTTGCTGATTTCCTTTCCAAAGTAAAATCTTTCTGTAAATACCCAAGCTTCACTATACTCTATCTCGCTCAGACTCTCGAACTGCCTAATCAGAACTTCTCACCCTGACTTCAGCAACCAGTTCAACAGATTCTTGCACAGTGAGTAGGAACTAGTCCAGTTATTCTGAAGACTGATTTAATTTTGACAACACACAGACTCAAGGCAATTCTGAGTGTTTCGAACTAAGCATTGTTCAACGTTTTAGCTAAGATATCAGCCAGTTGCTTGTTGGAGGATACGTGTTTCAGTGTGATGACCTTCTGTTCAACTAACTCTCGGATGCTTGATGTCGATATGGTTTGTTCTGGAGTGCCGAACAGGATTTCTGGAGATGTTAATAGCGCTCATGTTGTCACAGAATAAGATCATCCCCCCTGTTTCACACCATACTCTTCCAGCATCTGTTTCATCCAGATATCTTGGTGCAACAGCTTCCTGCGGCTATGTATTCCGCCTCAGTAGTGAGATAGAGTAGGCTGCCGGTCATGCTCCTGTACAGGGTCTGTTGCAAACTAACTCCAGATTCATCTTTTGTGATCTTTACATGTGTAGCGGCAGGAGTGTGCTTATGGCTGGCATTTTACCATCTGAACTTCTTCACCAAGTTCCTAGCGTACTTGCTTTGTGTCACAAATATTCCATCTGATTTCTGAGCCACTTGCAGACCAAGAAAGTAGATCATCCCACCCACCATACTCATCTGAAATTCACTCTGCATCTGTTCAGCAATCTGATTCACCAACTTCTGTGATCGATATCCAAATACTATGTCATCCACATCGATTTCCGCAATAATGAATTCCTTCTGAATGTGCTTCACAAATAGAGTCTTGTATTCTCCCCCTCGCACGTAGCCATGTTGAACGAGAAATATCCTGAGACGTTCATACCATGCTTTGGGCGCCTGTTTCAGTCTGTACAAGGCCTTTTTGAGACGATACACATGATCGAGGAGATGTGTGTCTCCAAAGCCCTTAGACTGAGCAACATATACTTCTTTTTTGAGCCGCGGATCCCCAATAATGTTGGTCATACACTTTCCTAGTTTTCCACATAAACTTTTTTGTCTTTCGGTCTTAACCTATTTTATTAATTGCATGTCAATTAGCAACGCATCTATTTTGTCTTTGCTCATCTTGATTGGTTTGTTTTTTTCTTCTTCATGTTATGCATAGCATATTGAGGAAGATGTAATTGTTGGATCTTGTGAGGTTGATCAATATTGGTTGGGGTTTGACAAGCATATGGCTTGATGTTGTATGGTGAATGTTTTTTGATTTGTTATGTTTGAGAAATATCGATTACGTGTCACAATGGCCAGCCCGAAAACACAGCTGCACCAGCCACCGCAACATCATCAGGTGCTCAACAATGGAAAGATCTCCCAGCAATGGCGGTTTGGTCCACCAGATTTCAGTTCACAAAATAATAACCAAAAGGGTCGTGGTGGAGCTCAACTTGAAGATGATGGAAGCCACAGCGCGCACGGGGGTTTTATGTGTGGAAATATCTACTCGAGCATTGACAGGTAGAGTCCTAGTTCTCCAAAATCCTCTTTATATAGAAAGAGTGTGACGGTTGAATATGATATGATTCATAAGTTTAACCGAAGAGTAGGGGTTCCAATATTCCTTCATCTCTCTCTACTCGTACAAATCTTGCAATCTTCATTATCTTAACTCTAAATCATCTCCCATATATAATAAGAAAAATATTGAGTTGGTACTTTACTACTCATGAGAGCAGAGGTTTTAATGTGATTTTTCATATATATATAAGAAGAAAAATCTGTTGTATTTAAGAAAATAATATTCATATTCAAATTGCAAACAAAAATGTAACTAGTCAAAACATCAGGGGCTCAATTACGAATACACAAATTACAAAACAGCATTCTCCTTCAATCTCTCTCTCATCAAAGTAGAGGTTTTTATGCCCGACACCACGATTGCCAAGTTTGATCGAACGACGTTGAAATTCCCGACTTCCCGGTGATAAATCGTTCGGACAAGCGACCGATTCGGAACTTTTCGTCGACGTGGAGTGATCGGGGGATTCGATTTGTGTCAATTGGAAGTTGGAACCTTTCGATTTTTACCAACGCCGATGGCTGAGAAGCAGTTGATCATAGTTGTTGAAGGCACGGCAGCGCTCGGACCGTTCTGGAAAAGTATTGCTACCGATTATTTAGAGAAAGTTATAAGGTGCGATGATTTGGTTTCGGTGTTGGTTTACTGGTTGGATTTTAGGGTTTGTTAAAGGAAGAGAAATGTTTTTAAAAAAATTGGTGTAGTGATATGCGTATCTCTTCTTCTTGATGGGGGACCTTAGGGCTGCTTTAGGTTATTTTAATACAGTATTAAGTTGAAAGTCGGATAATTTTGATCCGGTTGGGAGGAATTTCAAGCCTTTGATGTTTGGATTGGGTTTTTGGAGGTGAATTTAGTTTGTGAAGACAACGTTTGTGCTGTTTGTGATTAGTTTAGCACTTGCATCAGGGATGCCAAATTTCAGTGAAGGCCATTCATGCATTTCTTGTCGGATTGTGTAAACTTTTTGTATCATTTGTTGAATTTTCAAGAGGTAAGCCGACGGCACAGTACAATTAGGTTTCTTCTGTATTTATTTTGTAAGTAATTCTTGGTGGCAATTTCGCAGGTCTTTTGTTGGGAATGAAGTTCCTGGACAGGTATTTCATAATTGTAAATTTTCCTAAATGTGTTATTATGTTGTAGCTGTTTATCAAACAACATAAGATACTTGCATCACTTAAAGCTGTCTTTCACACTCAAGCAAAAGTTTCTTGTGTGGAATTCAGAAGGCATCCCCTCCAAATGTTGAGCTCGCCTTGGTCATGTTCAATTCTCATGGTTCCTATTCTGGTATGCACCTTTACCCTTCTTCCTTTCTTACTACAAAAGCAAAGTGCACAAGCATAAAAGTTTGAATTAGTCAACTGTGTTTTCATTTTTTCATGCTCTCTGTTAGTAAAGCTAAGCGCGCACCCTTTCTTAGCTGAACATTTGCACAAGTATTGCTCACTCTATTAGCTAGTATGCTTAATCTCATATGGGTCCTGCAGACCATGTACAATACATTACTGAGCCAATAGCGCCTCATTGATTTCTTACAACACGTAAAATCAGATTTTAATAACTTAATTGTCTTCATTCAGGTTGCCTTGTACAACGAACTGGCTGGACAAAGGTTGTGGATACTTTCCTTCAATGGTTGTATGCTATTCCCTTCGGTGGTGGAGGCTTTAATAATGTTGCTGTAACAGAAGGACTCTCTGAAGCTCTAATGGTAAATTATAGTGATTCTAAGACTTGTACATATTGTCCTCTTTTGACTTCCGGTCTTTAGTTTTCCATATTGTACTGGGGCTTGTTTCTTCCTTGGTGCTGAATATATGACCTGAAATGTAGTCTACTTCATGAATGTTACTGAGAGTCTCCCCTTCCATTCATAATGCTCATATGAAATGACCACATTGCAGATGTTTTCTCCACTATCTTCTAGTGCTGGACAAATCCAACAAAATGTGGATGGAAATAAGCATTGCATTCTTGTTGCTGCAAGTGACCCTTATCCGTTGCCCACGCCTGTGTATAGACCTCATTTAAAAACTCCAGAGAAAATTGAAAATGCTGAAGGACAGCCAGAAAGTCGTCTTTCGGATGCAGAGGCAGTTGCCAAATCATATGCCCTAGTACCTACTGGATCTCATTTATTTCGTTTGTTTTTTTTTACAAGCAATGGGCATTCTGATCACATTTTGGTGCTATTTATTATGTGCAGTGTCTTGTTTCTTTATCTGTCATCTGTCCTAAGCAGCTTCCAAGACTGAGGGGAATATACAATGCGGTAAGGGAACATCTTCGTAACTGGACTTTTGTGTGAGACATTAATTCTGGTTGAATATGATCTTTGTATTAAATTTACAATTGTATATAGCTTAATTAAATTATTGCTAATTCATGCATGTCACATACGTACATCTTCTCTTAAACGTAGTACACATCATTTGCTACTTTCTGCAGCACACAAGGCAAGTAAATAGCATCCAGATACTGTCGATGAATAAGGCATAATTGAATCGGATGATATATAAAGGGGTCAAGATATAAGTTAAATATCATACATTCAGGAAAATTCTCTTGTTTTAGAATTTGGAGCCTGTATGTTGGTGTCCTCTTTCTGTACCTGGGGATTGTGTTACATTCTATTTCGGTTCACATTTTATAAATGATATGTACATTTATACTCTTTAAAAGCACACCTAACTTCAATGATGTAGGGAAAACGGAATCCTCATGCAGCCGACACACCTGTTGATGATGTTAAAAACACCCATCATCTTGTTCTCATTTCTGATAATTTCAAAGAGGCACGTGCCGCGTTATGTTTTTCTGGAACTGCAAATTTGATAGCAAGCCAAACTCTTGTAAAAGTTGACACTGCTGCAAATCCTCATGTAACTGGGCTGTCTTCAACTTTGGTTGCACCAGGTTTGGTTGAAGAAGTTAATCCTTTTGAATTGCTTATATGGGAATGCAATGAAAATTAGCTTAATTCATGGTCTCTAGTAAAAGTGTTTGTTGGTTGAAAGTGTTACTGTCCCATTAAATGAGGCACATCCGATGCTTGGCACTGGCTGTTGAGCATCCCAATTCTTCGAAGAGTTCTCATGTTAGAATAGTAATTGTGTAAAATCAATGGTGCTAGGACTACTGAGAGGGAAACCAATGTGATTAAAATATTTGAATCTGTATACAAGAATCAGTCTGTTTAAATTTGCAGTCATGTAAAATCAATGGTTATTTGATTGTATGAAAATTAGAACCCATGACTTATGAATACGAGAACAAGTGTAATGTTAATTTTTCTTTTTAAGATTAGAATGCACTGTCATGAGAGAAAATGACACATCTAATTGTGAGAGCAACATTCAGGTTTAAATTGTCAGAAAATTTATATGTGCGTAATAGAAATATTGTAGTTTATTGTTATAAATGCTATCTTGCTGACTGCGCCAATTTTTGTCCTCAGTGAATGGAATGAATGGATCCATATTGAGCCGACAACCAATTGCTGTCCCTAATATCCCAGCAACTGTAAAAGTTGTAAGATTTTTGTCCTTCTCTATATTTATGTCACTGTGCATGCTTATCATTATTTTCACGGAAAAAGAAAGAAAGAGAGATTAATCAAGTTCTTTATATTTCTGTAATTATTAATGGATTGACAGCATCCTAACTTCATGCTCAGGAACACGACACAGGACGCTGTGCAATTTTACTATTTACATATGAAAAAAGAATGATGAATCAGATTCTATATGTTTTTTTAACCGATGGTGTATTGACAGTATTCTAACTTCATGTTCAGGAGCCTAACACAGGATATATGGCACCTGCACCATTTCCAACTACTATCCCGCGTCCCATTGTATCCCAAGCAGTCTCAAGCTTTCCGAATCCTTCTATACCTGTATCTCAGGAGATGAATGCTAATGGTGATGGTGTGCAAGAAGTAAAACCTGTTGTGAGCAGCAGCATGTCACTATCAATGCGTCCTATGGGTCTTGCAAATGTCAAAATTTTAAACGAAATCTCTCAAGCAAGACAAGCGATGAACTCTGCATCCTTAACGGGAGCTTCAATTGGGTTGCCATCGATGGGTCAAACTCCTGTAGCCATGCATATGTCAAATATGATCTCCAGTGGCATGGCATCTTCTATACCTACCGGTCAAAATGTTTTTTCAGCTGGACAACCTGGTATCACATCTATGGAAGGCTTAGGAAGTATGGCAGGGGGTGCACCCATTATTCAAAACACTGTTTCTGGCTCAATAAATTCAGTAACCTCTAATACTCCTGCAAATGCTAACCCTAGTCTTTCGCAACCATTAGGTAGTAATCTCCAGGGAGGTGTTAGTCAATCAGTTTCTGGCATCAGTCAAGGGAATGTCTCTAGCCCACAATTGGGACAGAATGGAATCGCCTTGAACCAGGCAAATGGCCTTAGCTCATCAATTAGTCCTCCTGGAAGCAGCCAGATGATGCCCAATCCAAACATGCCTCCATTGGCCCAATCCAGTATGCAATCTATTGCCACAAATAACAATTTGCCAGACAATATGCCGTTAACACAACAGACATCAAATGCTTTACAATCAGCTCAATCAAAATATGTCAAAGTTTGGGAGGTACTTTTCATGATCCATCCTGTCTTTTCTGTTCCATGTCTTATTTATAATTTTGTTGAAGAGAACCAGTATATACTGAAGACCAGAGGAAAATCTATTAGTGCCATGTAGGATGACATGCAGCTTCTTTTGCTTTTGTGCAGGGAAATTTGTCAGGACAGAGGCAAGGGCAGCCTGTTTTCATCACCAGACTGGAGGTAATGAAATCATGAGTTCCTACTAGAATCTGTTGGCACACGATCACAAGTGTTGATTTTATCATCCACGGTCTCTTTTGGCAAGTTGATATCTACATTCACTCATGTGTATGTATCTATACTGCCTAAACGTGTTGTGTTGCCATGAATGAGATGTGTAGTTTTTTATCTGTAATCTGATTTTATGCTGTTCTTTCTATTAATGGCTACTGTTTCTCTTCCTGAATTTTGGTTGCTGAATTAATGTTTTTCGTGTGCAGGGTTATAGAAGTGCATCTGCCTCTGAAAAGTGAGTATGCCCTCCCAAGCTTGTAGTGTACATATTATTTTGAATTCATGCCTTGAACTAATTTTTTTCTATCACGCCAGGCTCGCAGAAAATTGGCCAAGTACAATGCAAATAGTGCGACTCATATCACAGGATCACATGAATAATAAGTACATTTCTTACTAGCAAGTGCTGAATTCTTCATCAACAGTTTTTCCCTTGCTCCCATAAGGCCATAACTAGTAACTCGTATTGTTTATTTTTTCTTCGTTCTGCAGACAGTATGTTGGAAAGGCAGACTTCCTTGTTTTTCGAGCAATGAATTCACATGGATTTCTTGGACAATTGCAAGAGAAGAAGCTTGTAAGTGCTTTGGAGCAGAGTGACAGTTCATATTCCAAAACAAACAAAAAAACTATTCACAGAAGATAACAATATTAGGACTTGAAACTCTCTAATGATATACTGATTTTTCCAATTTTACAGTGTGCAGTCATCCAACTAATTTCACAGACGTTGCTGCTCTCAGTTTCTGACAAAGCGTGTCGCTTGATAGGCATGCTCTTCCCTGGGGTAAGTAAACACTTGAACTCAAATCTAGGCTGGAAATAAGTTTAGTGGTTGACAAAAAATATTAATCACGCAGATAGTATGTAGTGTAAATAACATCTTAACTCGAAGTTTATGACCTACAAAATCATATTAGGGACTTGCTATGTAAATCTACTGAAACAGAAAAGATAAGGACATAATTATAATTTCCCGTTATTAGGATATGGTAGTGTTCAAACCACCGCAGATGTCCACTCAACAACAGCAACAATTGCAGCAACAGCAACAACAAAACAGCCAACTCCAACAGCAGCAGCAGCAGCAGCAGCAGCATATGGTTGGGACTGCTATGAACCAAGGTTTCGTCCAAGGCCCTGCTCGATCTCAGCTTGTGCCACCGCAGGGCCAACAACAGGGTACATCCCAAGTGGCACCAAACATGCAAGGACCAGGAGCAGGCTTCATGAGTTAGTATTGTAGTCATGTCGACATGTTTCAGTGAAATGCAGAGGTTTCTGTACAAAAAGTATTCATTCATCATATGAAAAATGCGGGCAGAAATCTAATCAATTAGTGAAGTATTTTTGGACTTGCAAACTGGCGCCGACCGGCGCCGTTTTGTGTCCTATGCCATGCAATTCCATTCCATTTTAAAATCCGTATTCAGCCAAATCATCTGACATTTCGAGTAGGAGCCGGAGAAGAACAACGCCTCAATTGAGCCCTAGAATATCGTCGACGGCGAGAATCGAATCCACAACTTCATCCGGAAAAGGGTTGCGAGATGGAGACCGCAATTTGGAGCAGAGTGGCTCTGTCACCTAAACACGTTTTCAACCTTGGCCCAGGTCTTCCCCATCTTCCTCTCCCACCAATTTTTCAACTTTTTTCCTGTAATTTTATTTCATTGCGATGGAATTGGAATTGGCAATCAGGGTTTATCGATTTGGGCATGGAACTGCTGCAATTTCGGTAGCTCTTGATCTCGTAAATTGATCTAGTTAGGGTTTCGTAGATGGTTCCCGCTTCCTGTTTTTGTTTTTCGTTTAAAAAAAGTTTTGATCTTTTGGAATTCTTTGTTTTTCATGGGTGATTCGTGTTTTAGTGTAGAGTATAATTGATTTTTTAAGGTGATGTTAGGGATTTGATGATTTTGCATTTGCTAAAGCCAGTTTCATTTGATCATAGATTGATGATGTATGCGACAGGGGAAAGATATCCTTTTTGTAAAGGGTCATGCACCAGTCGTGGGGCTGGCCCCGTATCTGCGTCTGGACTAGGCAGAGGCGGCGGTGTGTTGGATAAGCCGATTGTCGAGAAGTCCACTCCTGGCCGTGAGTCTGGGTTCGATTTGAGGTACTGTGGTGTTCGATTGGAGTATGAATTCGATGCTGTTAACATTCTTAGATTCTTAATCCTGGATTTAGCGGTATACAGCATGGTATTTGGTTCTAACTTCTAAGGCATGTTGCTCGAGGTAAGCAGTCAGTTGGAAAGTAGGAGCAGCTTGTATTGACTTTCATCATTGATGCGGTAAGGAAAGAAGATTTGTGAGTCAAAAAATTATGCTATGAAACGAATAATGGACAGAGAAGAATGTACATGTCAAGACTCTTGTTTATTGCATGAAAAAATAAGCAGCGAATATTAATAAGAAATGGTCTTAGCTGAGGGTAAGGGTGCAGCGTCCATATATATGAATCTGATAAAAGACAGTCGCGGCTCCAAGTTCAGCTTATGTCCACTCGTATGGGAGTTATTGGCTATTCTCATTTTGAACACTTGCTGTTTGATCTTTGTATATGCTTATAATTTGACTGGTTTTGGACACAACAAATTACAATGCGTCTGTTGTTTAAATCCTTCAGGAAATCAAGGAAAACATCTCCACCGTATCGTGTAATACTCCACAATGACAACTTCAACAGACGAGAGTACGTAGTCCAGGTTCTTATGAAGGTCATTCCTGGAATGACCCTAGACGACGCAGTTAACATAATGCAAGAAGCACACCACTACGGCTTATCAGTTGTAATTATCTGTGCTCAGACAGATGCTGAAGAACACTGTATGCAGTTGAGGAACAATGGACTCCTTAGCTCAATCGAACCTGTCAGTGGTGCATGCTGAAGGAAGCTGCAGATATCATGATTGGCTTGTATCAGTAATGCCCAATATACAGGAAGGCATAGCCATCCTAAATTGCTACTCGAGGACTGAGATCCATGATCAAAATTGTTGAACAGTCAAAATAGTCAGTGGTGTATATATATAGAATCCTCAGTTCCCAAGTTTTCTTCTTCCTTTTTCATTCAAGTGTTTTGCCTCCAAGCAGTCTCCCTCTGCACATACCAAAATCAGTTGTCAAGTTGCTGCAACATTGCTTTTTATTCAACAGCAAGCACTGTATAATTGGTAAGTCTTTATGATATAATAAGGGCAGTAGCAGAAGAAGAAAAATGAAAGATTTCTACTCTTTTGAAGCATTATCTGTAAATGTAAAATGGTGCAACTTACCATTAATAGCAATTAAACTTGGAAGGGGAAAAAGCACACTCACGTCCTTGTTGTGACATGAGTTTTCAATGTGAGAGATAATTGTAACACACAAAGACTGTTCTATTTGTGTCGCCCAGAACAGCAGCAGCATCTATAAATAATGCAATCACTCACCTGTTATTCCCAGGGAGATGATGGATGGGAAGACTAGTGCAGAAGAAGCTTTTCCCATGAAAGGCGGTCAGGGCCCTTACAGCTATTCTAACAACTCCGCCCGCCAGGTCACTTTTTTCTTACCAATGTTCATACTTGTACTCACTGAGAGTAAGATATGAAATGTTCCGGTTGTGTGTTGGAATGCAGAAAAGGGCAGCTCATGATACCAGAGAAAATCTCACTAATAGAAAGTCTGGACTTGAATTTTGATCAGCCATTTTCTTCCAGCTCTCTGCGGAAGATTCAGATGGTGGACTTGGGTTGCTCCACTGGGGCTAATACATTCATAGCCATGCAAAACATCATAGATGCTGTGAGGAAGAAATGTGAGATTCTAGGCCAAGACTTCAATCTTGTAGAAATCCAAGTGTTCGTCAATGACCATGCTTCCAGTGACTTCACCACTTTGTTTCAAAACCTCCCACGACCAAGGACCTACTTTGCCGCTGGCGTGCCAGGCTCTTTCCATGGCAGGCTGTTCCTTGCTGGGTCTCTGGACATCGTGCATTCCTCATATGCACTACACTGGCTGTCTAGAGCGCCACCGGAGGTTGGTGACCTCGAGTCTCCGTTGTGTAATAAAGGGAGAATTCACTACGCAAAGGCCCCTGATGAAGTTGGCGAGGCATATGGGGCGCAGTTTGCTAAAGACATGGATCTGTTTCTCGCTTCTAGTTCTGATGAGGTCAGGGCTGGAGGAGTTGTTGTTGTTCAGATCCCAGGGCGGGCGGATGGGGTGGCAGCCGGCAAATGCAGCAATGGACCATTTTTTTGGGCCTTGGAATCTTGTCTTGTTGATATGGCTAATGAGGTGTGAAAGTACAACCTTTCTTCTTGTTGCACAAGAGATGATAGTATAATGTACATCTTTGCAGGGGGTGATCGAGTGGATTCACTCAACTTGCCCATTTACGCTCCCTCCATGGCTGAGCTGAGGAGGCTAGTGGAAGCAAATGGATGCTTCAGTGTGGAGAAGATGGAGTTGAATCCTTGGAGAGGCAGCTCTGCTCCACAGCTGAGCTCAGCAGAGTGCAGGGCCGGAATGGAAGGTCTACTGGAGAAGCACTTTGGATGTGGTAACATTATCGAACAATTGTTGGTCGTTACGAGCAGAAAGTGGTAACCTTAAAGCTGGTTGATTGTGAGGAGCTTGCTGGGAATTTGTTTGTGCTGCTGAAGCGCAAATACTCACTACCCCTGCAAATGGAATCAAACAAACTAGTTCAAATTCAACCGATTTAAGGTGAAAAAGAAAGCCAATAGTGTGGCTCTCAAATATCGACAATAATAAATAAAAGATATATCAAGAGTCAGTTAAGTGCAACTGCTGAATCAACACAACTTTTCTGAACACATGACTTGAAATAAACATGTTGCCAAAAGTAGGCCAGCTTCCAGGAATTAACTGTTTGTTGGATGCTCCTCAATTGTTTGAAGAGCTTCCAACTACTCATGCCCGACCTTAATACCATCTGGACGGTAAGTTGCTCTGCCCCAGCATCATGCTATTAGGTTGTGACAGGTCAAACAATAGGCATTCTTGAGGTTAACACCAAGTGAACCGAGACAGATTGAGCTGTGTAAGACAATGCTGGCACATTCATACATTTTGCTTTGGCAAAAGGGGAAATCCCATATGTTCGAATCTACTCATCCTCCAGTTTCAGGGAAAGAAGATATGCAACTAAGCCAACAACAGGCACATATCTTAGATATTTAACCAAAATAGCATTGCCTTTCTGGACGTTCTGAAGGTTATCACCAATCAACCAAGGCTGGAAGATTGAGTATAAGCATATATCCCAAATGAAGGCATAAGCTAACCTTTCTGACCCTACATAAGCCAACAAGAACTCCCATCTTTCAGGTAGACCACCAAAATTCCCATCCATTCGCCCATAAAATGCCCATAGTGCAGATATTAAGCATATAGCACCACCTACGAGTCCGACAACTGGTGCACCATTGGTCATCAAGGTGCCCAGCTGAGAGCGTTCTTTTGAAGTTGCAACAATTTCAGCATCATTTAGCCGGATAGCCATGTAAGGTATTAAGAAGGCTGACACATTAAAAGAATGAGCAGTCAGCCATTTGAAAAACTCAGGATTGGAAAAATGATTCCCCGGACATCAATCAAAGATTGTTATGCACATAAGTTGGGTAAGGAGCATACTGTTGGTGAGAAACATCTGGAAACTCCAAAGAACATCAAGAGAGCCTTTGTATCTGTCCCTCTTGAAATCCGTGTACAGTAGAGGAGCGAACATGAATGTCCATCCAATAACAAAATTGAAAAGTCCCTCGGCCATCTGAAGAAAGCCGCAACACATAAAACTTTCAATACAGCTCAAAACCTAGAAAAAGGGGACATATCCCACGGTTTCTTACCGGATGAAGAATAGGAGCCTCAATCAGATGAATGCCAACTACACATGCAATGCAACTGGATTAATGACAGCAAATACTAAACCAAACCAAAAAGCGTGGAGCTAGAACCTCCGATTGATCACGGAGTGATGAAATGGAACGAACAAGGTTGTACTTTAACAAGACTACTAGAACTTAAGCTTTTTAACTTGGTGAATTGTGTAGTAAATAGGCAAGCATACCAGCGTTGAGGAAAGGCAGGATAAAGAAGAAGTTGAGCGAAAGGCCGAGCAGATCAGTGATGGTGGCTGAGCTGATAGCCCACACTGGATCTCCCTAGAGCATACATCAAGCTGTTGTTACCTTCGCAACTCAAATGCATTCAAGATTATGATAATTGAACGACGCAAGGTGAAAGAGTTGTCGGTAACGTATGTAATATGACAATAGCCCATAAACCTTATGTCACGCCGCCAAATCCGAAGAACGCGAGTAAGAAACTCTCATTTATACCGATACAATCTTAAACATTTGTTTACAATCATTTATTTTTAAACTTTTCATTTTTATTCGCAAAAGGGGTTATATAAGGAATTACTTACAAATAAATCAGGTTTATATTGCACAATGATGTTCAAACCATTAAAAAGGTATCCATCTTTTCGGGACTTCAGTTTAATTCCCGAAAATCCATGTAATATATCATGTTTTCATCAGCCTGGCCCTAACCATCATCCCTTTAGCGGGATCTCCCTGTAGGGTTTAGGGTCTTTTAATCCAAAGATAACTCGTATCCCGATTCACATCCTTTCTTTAATAATACCCTTATTGTAAGCACGTGAATACCATGCATCATTGCTTACCTCATGAAATGATATGCATATGTATGACAATATAACATGAATTATGAAGTACGTAATATAAACACGAACAAAGTACTCACAAAATACTAACATTATTAACAACATAGATTGAATGGTAAAGCAAATCATTCAACGTGAAATCTATAAATAGGAATCAATATCATTTGACTAGAAAAACTTCTCCACATACATTCTCGAATTAAATAAAGCATCTAAAATTAATCTCATATTGTACACCTTGATCCACCCTTTAGCCTTAGAACATAAACCTAGGTAAACTATTCTCAAAAATAGCACACAAATCACTTTAAAATTAAAATTCAGAATTTCAACTTTAATATCACATATTTGCAACTATAACAAAATTCAGATCTGCATGTTGAGCCTTTGAGACATTCATAGTTATTTTATTAAGGTAACGAGACATACAAAACCATATAACAATACTCCAAACTTGTACATGGTCTTCCTAAGCATCAAAATTATGTTTTTAATGTTCAACAGTTTGGTAAACTTAATTCCCGGACATGGACAGCACATAAATCGTTGAATATAGTTCTAAAAAGTGAAAATGCAGGAAGATATAGATTGGGGTAACCACATACAGGAGCATAAGGGAGGAGAAAGAGCCATAGTATGTAAACCGCCTCTGCCAACCAAAGAGTGGCCTGAAGGCCTTTGTTCTCGTCCGAGGAGTTCACCAGAGCGGAGGGTTTCCCGTTGCGGCCAGTGGCTCCGCATAGAACGTTCGGCCCAGACCGAACGCTGACAGGATGGTGGTGTCGCAATTGGAGTCGGGAGACGGCTGGATGACTTGTAGCTGTGATAAATGGAGCGCGTAAGGTTATGTTGGTGCCAGACACAGTCGCCGGGTAGGCAAAGGCGAAGCAGAGAGGCGATGCCATAGGAAAGTGAGTCTTGAAGCACTCGACTTTAACTGGTATAAATGTGTATGACGTGGCTCGACCACCACCAGTTGATGATGGTACATGATGATGGGATGGCAAGCCTCCAGAGTGATATGTATGATTTATCAATCAAGTACAATTGAAGGTTGCTACGAGTTAACAAGCATGAAGCTTTAGCTTTACCGCACTAATTACAATGTAGTTGGAAAGACACAAATGTTACCCGACCCGACCCTGCTAAATCCATATCTCCCTGCTGTCGCTGATTGATCATATACCTGCTCATCTATACATGCATTGCACTTACTTGCCATGCCTCTCAACTCCACCATCCCATTTCAATTTCTTGTAAAAAAAGTTCACCCTACAGAAACAGAAGCCGGCCAACCATGCTTACAGAAAGTAAGTTTTCAGTATTTAAAACATAAATTTTTGATATGCTATTTGACGACGGAGGAGAGAAGGATATCTCCATCATTAAGCAAAGAATGAACCACAACTAGAGAAATTTTCGCCTTTCTACCATATAGCCAACAATGAACACAGAACGTACATTTATAACAAAGATTACTACTCCTAATAGAAAAATTATGCATGATCCGCATCAAAAACATACTCCAAACTTACTTGCTCTGCTGATCACTATGCTTCTGTATGGAGCAACAGAGCGTTCTCTCAAACTGTAAGTAGAAAAGCATCTACCAAGTGAATGCAGAATGCCATCAGTATGTCTATACAAGTTTTCATTACGGTAAATCTGCATCCTGCCTCTTATGTAAATTAACCAGATTCAATGGCTGAAAGATAATATGTGCACACCACTATTTAGTTCTTCATACTCTAAACACCCTCATAGTCTATAAAACAACTAATACTGTACAAAAAAAACAGACAGGGACATAACATGAAACATGTATTTTCTATAAAATAAAATAAAACATCCGGTCATACCATCGAGGCTAAGCATAGAGGAACCTATATGTGCCTACAACGTACGGATCGGTATTGATAAATAGTCAACTCGGTAAATTCAGACTCCATAATTATCCAGATACGTCAATGATCCTTTTAGTTGGTAAAAAAAGGTAGAATGGTATGCCTACAAGCATAAATTAATTTGGATAATCAGATAATGCACTAGCTCTGGTTTTTAAAAAAGATATTCCCTTATCTGTTTAGCCATACTCATTCCTTCTCTAGGCAATACTATGTATTAATAAATTGCCTCTTAAATGAAACATATGTAAGCCCACATATCCCACCTCAATAGACCTGAACCAGTTATGTGGTGATTGGTGACCAGTGTAAAAAATGGAGTTCAGGCTTACGTGAAACCAGTGTAAAGGGGGGATTGATGCACCTACAAAGATCGACGCCAAATGTATAAGATTAAAAAAAAATGCAAAATATAAAACGCATACAAATTATAAAAGTTATTAACAGAAATCAATGTCTACCAAACTTTAAATGAGGAAGATTGCTCACCAAAATTGTGTATCATCAACGCTGCAGCATTTCACCTCCGGTTCAAGTGCCCCAATTGTGTCATGGCAATATAAGACAAATCGATTAGGTATACACTTTATCGGTGAATGACAGATAACAGGACACCACATAAAGCACCAGAAACAGAGAAGGAATGCACAATGACACACAAGGCCTCTTTGACGACATACAAACACGTAAAATAAGTTCACCATTTCATATTCGCATGTTCACTACTTGAAATATTGGTCTCAGGCTTATTAGGGCTATTTAATTAGAGCAACTCAATCAAAGTGTGCACAAATTCATGATTCTATCATGCCGATAATAGTATGATACACATAACAACTTCAACCCAACAACTAAGAAAGTAAACAAACAATAGGAACATATGTCAAACTCCTAATAAACAAACCAAGGTACCTTCTCCTTGTGCCCTTTTTAAAGCATTAGGACTGATGGGTAACCATAATGCCTGGCAGAATTCCTGAACAGAAAATAATATTAGGCTCCCTTATCCTGGAAGTATTGATGTAGTAAGAGCATACAATGTTTTATTTATGGCACTGCTCTTTCAAAATAAAAATCATCAACAAGGAATAGCAGTTATAGAAAATATGAATGTATGGAAGTCCCGAGGAATAATGCAGAACCTACAGCAAAAAGATAAATCCATACAAATCTGTAGCATTATCCATGAGCAATAGAAAACTATAAAACAGTAGTCAACACAGATTACAACAGAAGGGTAAGTGCCTCTAAACAGCAGTGCCTGTCACTTGCCGGTGATGAAGGGGTGCGCCAAGGCTTGTGATACGGTCATCCTCTTATCTGGATCCAGCATAAATATTTTATCCAAAAAATCTTTGAAGTTGGTTAACATTTTTGGGTCTTCCCCAGAAGAACCAGATATTATGCTTCCTATATCTTTTGGTTTGATGTTCACTATAATCTTCTTTATGGTCTGCAATCAAAACAATATCAGAATACAGTTTGAAGATGAGTACTTAAAACTCATCTGAACAGGCAGATTATACTTACTTTCTGAGTCACTGGATCATCTTCGGACGATAGAAAGTTCAAATCTTGATCGAAATTATGTTCAGTGAAAGCTCCCTGTGTAACAATAACACCAATAAACTTCATTTTACATAGTAGCCAGGAGATCTCAAAATTCCAGGTGTTATAACTATGGAGTTCTACCACTACCTCGCAAAGTATTTTATTAGAAGACTCGTGAAGAACTAACCTTCCTAAGCATCTTCTTGGGAAAAGGGCCCTTCAATTCCATATGCAGACGCAGCATATCATTATTGGTTGCACCGGGAAAGAGAACTTTCCCCGTATAAAGCTCGTACAAACAACATCCAATAGACCATATATCCACAGGGTGGTCATATGGCAATCCCAGAACTGCATCAAGATTTATCCAATGATAAGTAACGCACAAGAAATATCATCAATCAATATGAATGTTTTTTTGAGGAAATATCAATGTGATATTAAGCTAACGTAGCCCATTCCGAGTAAAATGATGGGTTTTATCTAGTGTAAAAGCTTAGTAAAGAAAAGCACATGATGAATGTTAAAGGCTTAAACAAGATAAGCACAGACTGTAAAAGAACAATTTTACTCTATCGAAAAAAATATAATTTTTTGTAGGAAATAAATGAGGAAAACATTGAGAACGACATTTACTTATCTCAGGGGCCCGGTAAAAACGGCTGACAAGATAAGGGGTTATCTCATTCTTTCCGGAAAACATAGCATTGCCAAAATCACAAAGCTTCAGAACGTTTTTACTTTCATTTACCTGCCAGTGAAGATGGTGTAAAGCTGAACTCCAACTTTTTTGAAGTACTAATGAAGTGATACAAAGTAATACCAGACTTCTAAGATGCTCACCAGCATGTTATCTGGCTTGATGTCACAATGGAGAACGCCGCAATTCCTAAGGTGCTTCAACGCAATAAGGAGTTGTTTCGCATATACTCTAACAGCAGTTAATTTAAGACCAATGTTACGGCCAAACTTTTTCAGCACCTCTCTCAAATTCATATGAAGAGATTCAAATACTAAACATAAATGATTGTGATAGATGAAGCTTGAAAGGAATCTAACACAATGGCGGCGATCCTCTGGATCTGCACCAACCAACTTCTTCAATATGATAAGTTCAGATTGTCCAGCCTTGAACCTACAGCGTAAAACAAGATTCAAATTATAAAAATCAAATATCACATAACACAGCATTTGTTACTTTGACAACAGCAAACAAATAAAGATTAGGAGAAAACATGAGCTCACATAGTCTCATTATTACGGATGATCTTTATCGCCACTTCTTCAGGTTCACCATTTCCCGCCCTAAGATCTTTTGCACGAACAACTGACGAAAAGACGCCTTTACCATGAGCAGCCGTTATTTCATACCTACCATCAAGTAATTCCCCAAATCTATAACCTGTGCCAGTGAATTCAAGTAAGAAAATATTCCAGCATTATTTTCTAATGAGGGGGTAATGGTGTCACATATTTCCGCATGATTTCAGAATCTGCCCCCTCTGGATTTACAATGGGTACATATTATGCAAGTTGAAAAGAGGCACACGTATCAAACATATATCAGTATCTGCATCATATAGGGCATACTAAAAAACCTAGACTAAAACTATACATGAAAATGGTTAAATGATATGGAGACCTCCTTGAAACAAATATCCAAAGCTTCACAGAATTTGCAACCATACCATCGGAATGCCTTGCAGAAATCTCCCACCAAAAGACAGGTGGCACTTGAGTGTAGTATATTAAACGCCAAATGAAGTTAACAAAATCAACAGCAAATTACTTACTATAATAACCCTCTGCATCGTCCCAGTTATCGTGGAGACCACTCCTTTCAACTGGCAAGCCATCTCCTTTTCCCTGGGAAGACAGGGCAACAAGATTGACTAGAAGCAGTAAAGTGATATGATGATTAATAACCAACCGAGAAGTTGAAATGAAAAACATTTGTATTCGGAGAATGAACTGCACCGAAATGCTTAGACACCTCTTACCGAAATATACATATGACTGGAGATTTGACAGGTAAAAGGATCAGCAATGGTAAAAAATATATATATATATAAATTAAGAAGAAATGTCGATAGTGGAAGCATATTTAACAAAATAGACAGAATGAGGCAGCATTTTATACAACATAAAGAAATTAATGTCGGAAAACTTACAGTTTTACGAATTCCAGTTGGGGTCTCCCCAAAAATATCATCACAGAACATGTCATCAGACCTCTCACTCTGCATTACATTTAATAGAGAGCGAGAGAGTGAGAGTCAATCAATATGCATATGTTTACAGACTAAAAAAAGGCAACAATATCTGGATGATGAGCCAGATGCGTGTAAAAGAAGTTCAGGTAATATAACACTATCATAACTGAGTTTCTAAGGATCCAAGGAGGGTAGTCTAGTAATTAGACAACTACATACAGATGGGTGCACATGAGAGTGACACGAAAAGTTGCTATTTTGGATTACATTCACATTTTCACATGCACATACATAAATATAGAGTGTAGGCAGATAAGTTAGCAGACTCGCCTTTGGAGTACCATCTCCTAGCCCTCTGGTACTAGTGTGTTCCGCAGTACAACCCCCATTCACAACTGGTGATTTTTCCACGGCGAAAGACGAGTCAGGCTTATCATCTGCAACCTCATAAGAGGGAATTGATGCTTCTGTTTGCTGAATGGAGAACTTTTCCTGAACAATACCTGAGCAAAATCACATGAACGAACGATCTTTTAGGCAACGAATAAAAAATGCAAGTCTAGTTGGTAAGTGTCACTCAAAGCAACTAAATTGGCGGAGGATATTAGAGTTACAGCATCTAGGAGTAGAAAAGAAGGGGAAATGACATAAGGTAGAAAAAAGCAGCAATATTAGAAAACCGAATAGTAGAATCTGCAATGCTGTAAGCTAACAATTCATCAGCGACTCTCGAAAACACTGAATGGTAAATACCAACCTTTGTCAATCTCTACAGAATGAGGCTTAATTTGATCTTGTAATTTCATATTTTTGTATTTGTCAAGAATTGCTTGCCTTCTTCTTCTACTCTCTTCCTTGATCCTGTTAACATCATCTTCTTCTTCTTCAGCAAGTTGCAATGAAATCCTTTCTTGATATTCTTCATGCTCCTCTTCCTCTCTGCAGAGCCAAAGCACCAGATTTATCAACATGAGTTCGGTTGATGACTAGCAGATAAGTATTTAGTGCAATTACCAAAGATAATTTGAGAAAGGGATACCTTTTGTGTGTATCTTCAGACCCTCCAAAAGAATTTCTAGATAGATCAAGTCTAGAAGTGTCTTCAGTTTTGGTTCTATCTCGGTCGCGACTGTATGAGTTAAATCGTATGTATTCCGATTGCCTATCTCGATTACTAGAGCCACCATTGTACTTCTGATTCCTGGCAAGATGATCCTCAGTATTCCAATATCTATCAGTGGATCTGTCCTGTCTGTTTTCCCCTTCTCTATAAGAACCCTCTCTTCTTCGTTCCCTGGCACGGTCATTACTATGATCTCTCACCCTGTCCTTTTCCTTATCTCGCTCGGTTGACCGGTCTTTGCTTTTGCCCTCTGTGTCTTTTACATCCACTTTCCTATCCCTATAGTTCTCCACACTAAGCTCCCTTTCTCTCCCCCTATTCCTAGTCCTCTCGGCACTATACACCCTCTCCCTTTCTTTAACCTTGTAGCGATCCATTTCTCTTTCAGTACGCCTGTTTACAGCCTCTATATTTCTGTGTCTGTCCTTCTCTAATGTCCTGCTTGTCATCCTATCATTTTCTGTCACTTTAACTTGATGACGGTTCATATCTGTTTCTTTCTCTTGCATCCATCCATGTTTCGTTTTCCTCTCTGTAGCCATCTTCAATTCCTTGTCGTATGTAACTCTTTTGTCCCCATCCAAATCCATCCGGCTATCTTGATCTTTATCGTTTCCTCGACTCCTTTCTTTATCCTGTTCTTTCATCCTGTTCCTATTTCGTTCTTTTTCCCTAATTTCATCCCTATTACTGCCTCTCTCCCTCTCAAGTCTACGTACCCTATCTACATCCCCAGCACCCAGATCTTTGGGAATGATATCTTTGGCATACTTTTTATCTCGACTGTCACCATGCCTACTGTAATTGACACTAGGTTCATTTTCCTCATCCCTCGCCCTGTCTCTATTACCACAACGATGATATGAATGGTCACGTTGAAAACTCATCTCATTATCAGAATCGTTTACATATTTTCCATTAAGCTCATGTGCTGTCTTCAATGTATCTGCATCTTCCAAATCACTCCATGATTGAGAGCCTGATTTGTCAATAGGGTAGAATGACCCTGATCTTTTGCTGAAACTGAGGTCATCAGGGCTTCTACTTCGGTATGGAGAACGGGCTGGCATCTTATATTTCTCTTCACTGGTGTCAGATGACAGAATATCATGACCATTAACACAATCTCCAATGCCAGCCTGATCAATTTTCATTCCTTTTTTTATGTGCTTCTCATCATTTTCCTTCCCACCCAAATTGCCCCGCAGAGAAACAATGGAATCAGGGCCATCCACTGCATCTACCACAGAAATACCCTGTCAAGAATGTCAACACCAAATTAATTCACAAAATCAAGTAACCAAGAGTAGAATTTCATTTAATGTTCTAAATGTGCAAACTCATGAGCTACATCAATTGATTCATCCAAGCAATCCACGTAGAAAATTCATGAAAAAAGTAGAACTTTGGTCAGCTCTATTATATTAATCCATCACCATATCTCACATCCAGTAAAGCATGCAACGAAATCAACTGGAAAGAAAAATTTAGTAACTTTCATCAGTTTACCAGCAAATAGACATGTCACCAACTCAACTCAACTCCCCTTAGAGCTACATCAAGTTCAACTAATCGAGACAACTGTATCTTCCATTTTTTTCCTTCTTCTCTCCAATCATAACTTTGCATAAACAAATTCGATCTCAACTATCTCCCCAACGCATCTCAAACTATCAGAAACAAAAGTTAATCAAAAACAAAAGAACACATACGATAAAACAAGAACAGATGAGAACCGACCAGATGATTCTCCACTCCCTTCCCCTCCACTCCACTTCCACCTTCGCTCCCCTCCTCAATTATCTCCCCTTCCTCCATATCATCATCGTCACCATAATCCTTCTTCAACTCCGCCATTAACGGCGTCACCTCACCGGCCTCCATCTCCACTTCATCCCTGACCTCGTCCTGTTTCTTACTCCGATGGTGATGGTGATGATGATGCCGATGCTTGTGCTTCCTCCGCTTCACCGTCTCATCCGCCTCAGCATCACTCGATCGACGGTGCTTCTTGCGCCGATCTTCGATCGCTGCCATGTCGCTTCCCATCAAATTTGGAATTCGGCAAAATCTAGGGCTTCGTAGGATTTCGCAGCCAGGCGAGGATTTGGGGATTTCGAAATCCTTTGGGGGTGTCGCGTTTGCGTGTGAATTTATTTGCAAACGAAAGTCTATGTGCGTCGCACGTGACTTGCACGTGTCGATAAAGCAACCGATAAACTCACGGAGCATTCCTTCAAAATTCTTCCACTTGGTTACTTATATGTATATTATAACTTTGGTAAGATCCTTTTGAAAATCATATATCAACTTTCACTATACCGCTACTGATATATGGCTCGTTTATCATGCATGTTGTGGTTTATAATGTGATAAGATTGTTTTTTTGCCAAACCATACAGATGAAGTCCGGGACTCTCAAAATCATTCATACACATTCTCAACTATACAAATGCAAGAGGACAATCCAGTGTAGAGTTCATGACCTGTGAGACTTGAGTATGTGTGTAATTAGCTAGCTTTTTGACGGACGGCAAGTTTGCCTTGGGAGGGACTTTTGCAGATAGTGCCAACCTGCCGCCCGCTTAGGGAGGTGGTATTTACAGGTCCACCACCACAGACTCTATTTCTGCTCCAACAGGATGAACAATTAACTCCAACCCCAAATTTCGATCCGCTAAATGTATTGTGTGGTGTGAAAATCAGGCAAGAACACTCCAAGCTGGAGTTTATGAAAAGGCCTAAGCCTAGGAGGCTGGATGCTAACTATATAGTCTATAACTGTATTTAATCCGATTACTTGGTAGAAGAACATCAAACGACTATGTTTCTTCCTTTTTAAAGCGAGAAAGTTATGATCAATCAGAGCATATCGATTTCATCCTCGAAACTACGTCATCTATCCTATCTGTTGAAAGTATAATTGTAGGCGAATAGACAAGGAATGAATACAAGGCACAGAATGGGGAAATCTTGTATTGATTTGATCTGAGTACAGTATGAATATTTATATACAATGTGTTTACTATGTATGGAATAAGCTAAGTATAGACTGCAGTAATTCCTTGACTTGACCTTGGTAATTTATGTAGATTCATAGCATTAATATAGATGCATATGTCTATATTTATCACCCTCCCTCAATCTCAGCTGTCTGTAGCATACTGAGATTGTGCTTGCATTGTAGAAATTGAGGTAAGGGTAGTGGTTTGGTAAAGATATCTGCGAGCTGATGTTTGGATGAGATGAATTTGACTAGAAGTTGTTTTCTCGCAACACGTTCCCGGACAAAGTGGTAGTCAATTTCAACATGTCTTGTGCGTGCATGAAATACTGGGTTTGAGGATAAGTAGGTTGCTCCAATATTGTCACACCATAGAGTAGGAGGTGATGCATGGTCAGTTCCAAGTTCCTTTAATAATCCCTCAATCCAAATAATTTCAGAAGTGGCATCTGTGATTGCTTTATACTCAGATTCTGTGCTTGATCGTGAGACTGTGGTTTGTTTCTTAGCACTCCAGGCGATCAAGTTGTTTCCAAATAAGACAGCATAACCCCCGGTGGATCGCCGATCATCCAAGTTACCCGCCCAATCTGCATCTGAATATGCCGATAATGTTGGGGTTGCAAACTGTGTAATGAGTAGCCCGTGGTTAAGTGTTCCTTTCACAAAGCGGAGTATCCTCTTCACTGCAAGCCAGTGTGAGGCACGAGGGGTGGCCAAGAATTGGCACACCTTGTTGACAGCAAGTGACAAGTCAGGACGCGTGAGGGTCAAATACTGGAGGCCACCAACAATACTTCTATACAATGTTGCATCATTGGTTCCAAGAACATCACCATCAGATGCGGTTAACCGAGTTGTTGAAAGCATAGGAGTTGTGCAGGGCTTGCACTTCTGCATGCCAGCTCGTAGCAAGAGCTCCGACGCATATTTCTTTTGCGTCATTGACAGTCCCAGCGTTGTATGATGTACATGGATTCTAAGAAAATAATGCAGCACTCCGAGATCTTTAACGACGAATTCCTTGTTGAGGGAGTGGACTAAGCAATCAACATGTGCCTGTGAAGAACTAACCACAATGATATCATCAACGTACACGAGAAGGAATATCGTTACCTTTGTGTTGCAGAGAATAAACAGTGATGAATCTGCTTTGGATGACCGAAAGCCAAGCAGGTGTAGGACAGCGCTTAATCGTTGATTCCAAGCTCTAGGGGCTTGTTTAAGTCCGTAGAAAGCTTTCCGAAGACGACAAAGGTGGTTGGGATTAACGGGATCCTCAAAACCCGGTGGCTGACACATATAGACCACTTCCGAAAGTACTCCATTCAGAAATGCATTCTGAACATCAAGTTGACGTATATGCCATCGATGCTGCACTGCAAGCGAGAGTAGGAGTCGAATTGTAGTAGGCTTAACTACCGGGCTGAACGTGTCGTCGTAGTCCAAGCCGTATCTTTGCTTAAAGCCTTTGGCGACGAGCCGAGCTTTATATCGTTCAACCGATCCATCAGCTCGGCGTTTAACTCTAAAGACCCATCGACATGAAATGACGTTGGCACCTGGCTGAGGCGGAACAAGGCACCATGTTTCATTCTTTCGCAAAGCAGCATACTCTTCTTCCATAGCAGAGTGCCAATGGGGTATGGTGAGCGCTGTCTTGAAATGGCGAGGTTCAATGCTCGGATCTGAAGTTGTGTTCGCTGTAGCGGTGGCTAGCCAAGCCGTAGTCCCATCTGTTCGTCTTTTGGGGACAGTTATGCCTCTCATCGCTCGTGTGATGGGACAAGAGTTAGGAGCTGTGTCAGGTACGGTCTCTGTGAATGAAGGAGGTGATGAGGCCTGAGTAGGTGGATTTCCGATGGATAGCGAGGAGGAAGACGAGCTGCGAGCAGGTGTGTCATGGGAGCGAGGTGTATCCTCACGACGCAATCGATCAGCAGACGAGGGTTGCATGGTAGTTGGGCTCATAGGGTTGGGCTCGTGGCTGATAGTGGGCCGAGATGGAGGCGGGGTGTTGACAATGAGCAGCGGAGATTGTATTTCATGTTGAGGAGCAGGTTTGGATGTTAATAAAGAAAGCTCCGCAAATGGAAACGTCATTTCGTCAAAGACTACGTCGCGACTGATGTAGGTCCGACCAGTTTGTACGTGCAAGCATTTATACCCCTTATGCAGCGGACTATAGCCAAGAAATACACATTTTTGGGATCGCATTTGGAGTTTGTTGGTGTTATAGGGACGGAGATGTGGATAGCAGGCACATCCGAACACCTTAAGATAGGTATAATCAGGGACTACACCAAAAAGACGTTTAAAGGGAGTGTCCATGTGGATCACTTTTGAGGGTAGGCGATTGATGAGGAAGCATGCTGTAATGAAAGCGTCGCTCCAGTATGCAAGAGGAATCGAGGCATGAGATAAAAGTGCAAGGCCCGTCTCCACAATGTGCCGATGCTTCCTCTCGGCTGCACCATTCTGCTGATGAGTATGCGGGCATGATACTCCGTGGCGAATGCCAACTTTGTTAAAAAACGTATGTAGCCGAATATACTCCCCTCCCCAATCGATTTGAACTGTTTTGATTTTGTGATTTAATAGTCGCTCAATGTGCTTTTGGAACGCAAGAAACACATCATGTACGTCGCTTTTCCGCTTTAATAAGTAGATCCAAGTATAGCGGCTATAGGCGTCGATGAAACTTACATAGTAATTTTGATTACTAACCGAGGTTTGTGCGGGTCCCCAAACATCCGAGAAAATAAGTTCAAGTGGTTTGTAAAGTGTGGAATTTGATGATGGAAATGGAAGTTGATGACTCTTACTTTGTCGACAAGCATTACATGTGGAAACATGTGTAAGTGATGTAGAAGGAAGCTTTGAACATTTTAAGATGTGTTGAACTGTGGGAGATGCCGGATGTCCGAGACGTGCATGCCAAATGGCTGGTGAAACTTTGGTGGTATGGAGCACAAATCTGGTAGGAGCAGTATCAATATAGTATAGTCCATTGCGACATTGACCCGAAGTTATAAGCTCCCTAGTTGTCTGATCCTTCACAAGAACACGGTTAGCGTGAAATTCAACAAAAACTCCATTATCTCGTGCTAATTTTTGAACAGACATAAGATTTTTGGTAACTGTTGGAACATGCAAAATATTCTGCAAATAAAGAGTTCTTGAAGATGCAGTGGGTAAGATACCATTACCTATGTGTTTGATGGACATACCGGAACCATCAGCATTGTGTACCTGAGTTGCACCAGAATACTCCATCTTCGTATCTAGTTTGTTTGCATCATTGGTGATGTGGTCTGACGCCCCGGTGTCAAGGAACCAGCTTGCTTCGACTGGATAGGAGGTCGTGTGACCTTGTTGAATCTGATTCGCAACTGGGGGGATCGGGGTGAAGGCCGTACATCATTCCCAGTACCTGGATAATCGCGGTTAAACTTCTTGAAGCACTTAGATGCAAGATGTCCAAATCCGTTGCAGATTTGACAAATTAGATCAGAGGCGGAGTGGCCAGTCCGTGCGAATGTCGAACGGACGCTGGACTCGGTGGGATGTGTCCTGGGCCTATTTTTGAACGAGGATGGGCTGTGTTTGGGCCTGCCTTGTTTAGGGTTTCGGCCGCCAAGGCGAGCAACATTCGCCGAGTGGGAGGTTTGGTCAAGGTCGACAGCGCGGCGGCTCTCAATCCGTTGCTCGGTGGATAACAAACGAGCATACAGATCATGGATGGGTATAGGGGTTTCACGACTGAGAATAGTTTCAACGACAGAGTCGTATTCCTCGTCTAGCCCATTAAGCAAATAAGAGATCAGTTCTTCCGATCGAAGGGGTTGGCCAATCGAGGTAAGAGTGTCAGAGAGAGATTTGATTTTGTTGAAGTAATCCGTTATAGAGGAATTTAGTTTCTTCATGGCTCCTAATTGTGTTCGGATTTGCATCGAACGAGCAGAAGATCGAGAAGCAAAGCAGCCTTCCAGTGTTGTCCAGGCCGAATTTGAAGATTCCGCAAACAATATCATCCCTGCTATCTCTACGGTGGACGAGGCAAGAATTGCAGCGAGTATCGCCTGGTCTTGTTGAATCCAGGACTAATATGCCGGGTTTGGCGTGGCAGAGTTTGAACCATCATCAGAAGAAGAGATTATGATCGGAGATGGACACGGGAATGCGCCGTCAACATAGCCCATTAGCATATGACTACGAAGATGAGGAGTTATCTGTGCTCGCCAAAACAGGTAGTTCTCAGATGATAATTTTGTGGTGATTAGATGACTGAAAGAAATTGGGGTGGGATTTGATGAAATAGGGGAAATAGGAATAGCAGCGGCATTGGTAGCAGCCGATGAATTGGCTTCTGATACCATGTTGAAAGTATAATTGTAGGCGAATAGACAAGGAATGAATACAAGGCACAGAATGGGGAAATCTTGTATTGATTTGATCTGAGTACAGTATGAATATTTATATACAATGTGTTTACTATGTATGGAATAAGCTAAGTATAGACTGCAGTAATTCCTTGACTTGACCTTGGTAATTTATGTAGATTCATAGCATTAATATAGATGCATATGTCTATATTTATCACTATCCTGGCATTTGGGGAATTTAAAATCTGCAGAAAGAACGACTTGGTGAACCTGCAAATTAGATGATATAACAAGAATGCTTTCGTTGATGTTGCAAAAGTTCCATGAAATGAGATGCTCACAAGCGGCATGGCTAGGCATGCAAGAGAAGCTAGACAAGTCTTACGAAGAAGCAGCCTCGGATGTATTAGAGATAATAATAGTGATAGGACTAGTTTCGTAATTTTGTTTTATCATTGTTTCGTATATATTATTGCTTTCTGTATTATGTAGAACATTCTCTTTTGCATCTATTGAAACTTTAGCATCGTTTCCTTCTTCTCTTCTTTGTCTTCTACATGATATCAAGAGCCTAATTAGGGCGCTAGGATTTGATAGCACGGTGGTTAAGTTCGCATCAAGAATCGCTTCGGCTTTGGTCTCTGCCTTGTCTGTTCGTCATGGCTGCCGCGAAGGATGACTCGCTTAAGGCTATTAGTGTCCAATTGGATGGTAAGAATTATTCGTATTGGAGTTATGTCATGAAAAAAATTTTGAAAAGCAAATCGGTGTGGGATATTGTCTCCGGGAGTAAGGCCAAGCCGATTGAAGCTATTCAATTGGCCGCATGGGAAGTAACCAATTCAAAGATCATCACTTGGATTAACAATTCTGTTCAACAGTCGATTGATGTTCAATTGGCAAAGTATGATACAGCTAAAGAAATTTGGAATCACTTTGAACGATTGTTTGTGCAATCTAACTTTGCCAAACAATATTAGTTAGAGAATGATATTCGCGTTCTCCAGCAAAATAGTATGACTAATCATGAGTTCTACTCGGCTATGTCTGGTATATGGGATCAGCTTGCATTGACAGAGTCTGCAGAACTAAGAGCATGCGCCCCATATATTGCTCGGAGAGAGGAGCAACGCTTTCAATTTTTGATGGCCCTTCAGGATGACTTTGAAGGTCTTCGTGGTTCTATTCTGCATCGGAGTCCTCTTCCATATGTTGATTCTGTTTATCAAGAGCTGATGGCAGAAGAGTCGCGCTTGAAATCCCATGTTGACAAAAAGGGCATTCTGCCACTTGTCGATAACTCTCTATTAACAGCATCTCCCCGAATGCCTGACTCTAGAAAGTCTACATCAAGGCGTGCTATTAACGAGTGCAATTATTGTAAGAAGAAAGGGCACTGGAAGGCTCAATGTCCCGAGCTGTTAAGGATAAAAGGAGGTCAATCAGGCAACAATCCTCTGCGTCCGAAGCCGCCATCCATAGTAGCTGATGTCCATCCAATTGATTCTGGAACCAATACTGATTTGGCTACATTGACGGAATAGTTTCAGAAGTTCATTGCCTCGCAATCACGTGCTATGTCTGCTACTTCTTCTTCAGGTTTACATTCTGGTAACATGTCAGGTAACTCTTCTCCTGCATGGATTCTTGACTCTGGTGCTTCCCGACATATGTCTCATAATTCTAACTCTTTTTTGTCCATTCAGTCTTCTTCTTCAGACCAATCATGACTGCTGATGGTACTTCCATGTCAGTAGCAAGAATTGGATCTATTTGCACTCCTAATATATCATTTTCTAATGTCTATCATGTTCCGAGCCTTACTTTAAATCTTGCTTCTGTTGGTCAGTTATGTGACGTTGGCTTACTAGTTTTCTTCTCTCGCTCTTCTTGTTATTTGCAGAATCCCCATTCGAAGAAGCTGATTGGGACAGGCCGTAGGCAAGGGGGCCTTTACGTCTTGGATGAGTGGAAAGTACCTGAGGTTGCAGCATCTGGTGTTGACCTGTCTTCTTTTCGTGTGAGTTCTTCCTCTTCTACCTTTTATTTGTGGCATTCACGTCTTGGTCATGTTTCTAGCTCTCGTTTAAAATATTTAGCTTCCACAGGAAAATTAAGACAATTATAGAGTCATGATATTACCGATTGTCGCGGGTGTAAGTTAGCTAAATTCTCAGCATTACCGTTAAAAGTTCTTCCATTTCTTTATCACCATTTGACTTGATACATTCAGATGTCTGGGGACATTCACCTATTCCTTCAAAAGGTGGATCCCGATACTATGTCTTTCATTGATGACTGTACTCGCTACTGTTGGGTATATTTCATGAAACATCGCTCTGAACTTTTTGAGATTTATCAGATGTTTCGTACTCTTGTCAAAACTCAGCATAATGCCGTTATCAAATGCTTTCGTTGTGATTTGGGAGGTGAATACATGTCTAAACGTTTTTCTGATCTTTTTGCTTCTGATGGCACTCTTTTTCAAACCTCTTGTACTGACACTCCTGAACAAAATGGTGTTGCTGAAAGAAAACACAGACATATTATGGAAACGGCACGCTCATTTTTGTTGTCTGCATCTGTTCCAAGTCAGTTCTGAGGCGAACCAATCCTTACTTCTATTCATGCTATTAATAGAATCCCTTCGTCTGTCACTTCAGGTCTGTCTCCCCTTTGAAAAACTTTATGGTCATTCTCTGATTATTCTTCATTGAGAGTATTTGGTTGTGCTTGCTTTGTGCTTCAGCCACATGTTGCGCGTAGTAAGCTCACCTCTGGTTCTGCTCTTTGTGTCTTCCTTGGCTATGGTGAAGGTCAGAAAGGTTACCGTTGTTATGATCCAGTCAGTCAAAAATTTTACGTGTCTCGTCATGTCTTTTTTCTTGAGCACTTTCCATATTTTTCTATTTAAGCTGACACTCCTAGTATTACTAAGTTCGATCTCATTCACATTGATCCTTTTGAGTCTTCTGTTGGTGATGCTTCTGATCTTATAGATGCTCATCCTCAGCATACTGATGCTCCACAAGCTCCCTCTGCTCCTATTGCCTCCCAGGATGACGCTTCTGCTACTGAAGATTCTATTCCTTTTCATCCACCTCGGCATTCAGTGAGACCTCGTAAGTCCACTCAGTTACCTGATTTTGTATATTCCACATATTCTACTTCTTTTGCTTCTTTTTTGGCTTCTATTCACCAGATATCCGAGCCTTCTTCTTATAAAGAGGCAGCTCTCGATCCACGTTGGCAGCAGGCAATGGATGATAAACTCTCTGCATTGTCCAAAATAGATACTTGGGATCTAGTTCCTCTTCCGAAGGGAAAGCGTGTTATTGGTGCGCGTTGGGTTTATAAAATTAAAACTAAGTCAGATGAGACTATTGAGCGATTCAAAGCTCGTTTGGTTGCTAAGGGTTTTGCTCAGCAGTATGGTATGGATTACGAGGAAACCTTCGCGCCCGTCTCTAAGCATGTCACGATTCGACTCTTATTGCTGTTGTCTCTGTGAAACAATGGTCTATTTCTCAGCTGGATGTGAAGAATGCATTGTTGAATGGAGATCTTCAAGAGGAGGTTTATATGACTCCTCCGTCGGGTGTTCCTCATAGTTCTGGTGAAGTTTGCAGACTGAAGAAAGCTCTCTATGGAGAAACAAGCACCACGAGCCTGGTTTGAAATGTTTTCGACCGTGATTTCCTCTCTAGGCTTCCGCCCCAGTCCTCATGATTCATCACTTTTCTTCAGGTGTACTCCTTCTGGTCGTACATTACTTTCTTTCTATGTTGATGATATGATTATCACAGAAGATGATATTGGTGGAATTTCGGAGCTAAAACAACATTTTTCTCGGGAATTCGAAATGAAAGATTTGGGACCTCTACGATACTTTCTGTGCATAGAAGTTGCATACTCTCCACGAGGCTATCTTTTATCTCAGTCTAAGTATATTGCTGATATTCTTGATCAGGCTCGGCTTTCTGGCACTCGCACTACTGATAAACACCTATTGAGGCTAATGCGCGGTATTCTTCCACTGATGGTATTGTCTTCTCAGACTCTACTCTTTATCGCACTATAGTTGGCTGCTTAGTGTATCTGACTATTACCAGACCAGATATTGCATATGCGGTGCATACCGTTAGTTAGTTTGTTTCTTCCCCTACTACAGTACATTGGGCAGTTGTACTTCGCATTCTTCGGTATCTATGTGGGACATAGCTTCAGAGTATTCTATTTTCTTCTACTTCTTCCTTTGAATTGCAGGCTTATTCTGACGCAGATTGGGCTAGTGATCCTTCAGATCGCAAATCAGTCACTGGATTCTGTATATTTCTTAGCGACTCTCTCATTTCTTGGAGGAGCAAAAAGCAAACAGTTTTCACTCGTTCGTCTACAGAAGGTGAATATCGTGCTATGGCCTCTACTACTGCTGAGATAGTGTGGATACGTTGGTTATTGGCTGATATGGGTGTTGCTCTTTCAGGACTTACTCCTATGTATTGTGACAACGCTAGTGCTATTCAGATTACTTGAAACTCTGTGTATCATGAGCGTACGAAGCATATAGAGATTGATTGTCACTTTACTCGTCATCACTATCAGATTGGGACTACCACGTTGTCGTTTGTTACTTCCGCTATGCAGATTGCAGACTTGTTTACTAAGGCCCTTTCCGCTCCACGTTCTCAGTTCTTGATTGGCAAACTCTCGCTGCTTCATGTCAGTGCATCGTGAGTTTGAGAGGGGATATTAGAGATAATAATAGTAATAGGGCTAGTTTCGTAATTTTTGTCATTGTTTCCTATATATTCTTACTTTCTGTATTATGTAGAACATTATCTTTTGCATCTATTGAAACCTTAGCATCGTTTCCTTCTTCTCTTATTTGTCTTCTACAGAATGTTCCTAGGAACATCCTTCCTTATTTAGACATCCATGTTCCTTGATAACGATAACTTTGAACTCTTCCTACTAATTCCCTACACTTGCCATTCAAGTCATCAGAGGTCGGTCAGGCAGGCAGGCGAGCTGAGCCGCTACGCCCAAGTTACTTACGACGGCGAGCTTCACGTTTCATTAGCCCTGCAAAGGTTTAAACTCTAAAGCCAGTTGATCTGAAGCAAAAGTATTATCTACTGTTGAGATGAAGTCAACAGATAACAGCTCAGAATGAAGATTCCAAGATTACCTAACCGACAATGCCCATTGCAGTAGTAGATTGATTATTAAGCAGCTGAGCTACCAAAAGAGAACTCTTAAATTCTATCAAAAAGGAATGCTACATTAGAAAACTGCTATTTATCTCAACCAAATAGATAGTGTCACCTATAAGATACAATTTCACATTTCCCACTATTTCAAAATTCATTCCAAAAATACCGTAACTATTTTTTTATTTTAGTGCATGTGACTTAAAAGATAAATGATTCTGATAAATCAAATCACTACTTTTTTTTCAAAGTAATAGCCTTTTGTTATGTTCAGACTACATTATCAACTGCGCTTAGGGCACGTTCTTTTGAGCTGAAATTATTTACTTAAGTACTAAATTTTACTTTTTTAACATAATTTTAATTTACTTAACTTAAGTTACTATTGATCACTACAACACCATCACAACACAATAACACTACCACCACCATTACTACATCCCATCACCACACTACTACAACCACCATTACCACAACACTTCCAAATCCACAACAACCCACCACCACGAAAACAACACACCACGAATAAATAATAATAATTAATGTACTTAATTTAATTTATTTATTTAAAATTTAAATATAAAAAAACAGAACGTTAATTAGAAATTAAACGAAAAAAAATTACAGACAAAAGTTTTGTTAAAAAAATGGATCTGGTCCAAAACAAATATGCTGGGGTGAAATTGTTATATTCTAAACTTCGTATACTTAATTGAAAATTTTATCTAACGCCGATCGGAAGGGAGCGCAGGCGATGGCTACGAAGTTGGATTAACCAACTGAGCCTTGCACTCTCCGCCATTTTCATCTTCTTCACCGAGCTCATCTTATCATCATCAATTGCCTCTAAAAAGCTCCAATCTTTGGTCGTTTTAACATCTGGGTCTGGACAATTGTACTCCAATGGCGTCAACTCCGCTCCTCGTTAGGGTTTCCGTATCGAGCAAGACACCGATGTCATTTTCGAGCTCGGTGTCGAATGGCGTGGAGGGTGTTGGGTTTGGAGTGATGGGAGGAGGTCGGTTGAGGCGGAGGATGACGGTACAGTCGAAGATCCGGGAGATTTTCATGCCGGCATTGAGCTCGACGATGACGGAGGGGAAGATCGTGTCGTGGATTAAGTCGGAGGGTGATGTGCTGTCGAAGGGAGAGAGTGTTGTGGTGGTCGAATCGGATAAGGCGGATATGGATGTGGAAACGTTTTATGATGGGATTTTGGCGGCGATTGTGGTGCCGGAGGGGGAGACAGCACCGGTCGGGGCACCGATTGGGTTGCTGGCGGAGTCGGAGGAGGAGGTGGCGGAGGCAAAAGAGAAAGCGAAGGCATCTAGTAAAAGTTCAGCATCGCTGGCTCCGTCTAAGCCTGTGGTTCCGGCAGCGCCGAAGGCTGCTGCAGCTCCAGTGGTGGATGGACCGAAGAAGATTGTGGCCACGCCCTATGCGAAGAAGCTGGCGAAGCAGCATAAGGTTGATATTAACTCGTTGGTGGGAAGTGGGCCATTTGGGAGGATTACACCTGAAGATGTGGAGGCAGCTGCTGGAATTGCTCCTAAGAAGAGTGCTGCTAGTGTTTTAGTGCAGGCTCCGCAAGCTGTGCCATCTGCTACACCAAAGCCTGCATCTGCATCTGCGCCTGTTCTGCTCCCTCTTCCGGGTGCGACTATTGTGCCATTCACCACAATGCAGTCCACTGTGTCAAAGAACATGGTGGAGAGTCTTTTAGTGCCAACTTTTCGCGTTGGGTATCCAGTGACAACTGAAGCACTGGACAGGCTGTATGAGAAGGTACATTGTGCATTACTGCTTTTTTACTCTGAATTTGGAGATGGTATGGGGCTTTAGGGATACTAAAATTTTGATCACGGCAGGTGAAGCCGAAGGGTGTGACCATGACTGCGTTGTTGGCCAAGGCTGCTGCAATGGCTCTTGCTCAGCATCCAGTGGTCAATGCGAGCTGTAAAGATGGAAAGAGTTTCACTTATAATAGCAGTATAAACATTGCTGTAGCTGTGTCGATTAATGGTGGGTTGATAACCCCGGTTCTTCAGGATGCAGATAAGGTCAGTGCAAGCTTAACTAATGAAGAAATGAAACATGGATAAAGGACATTGATTTGTTGTTTTGTATAGTTGGATTTGTATCTGTTATCCCAAAAATGGAAGGAACTTGTAGAAAAGGCTCGATCAAAACAACTCCAACCACATGAATACAATTCAGGTTCTATTCCTATCTCTTGCTTATTAACTTGAAAAGATTTTGGGTGAAGTGAGTTGGCCAACATAAAATTTTCATTGCAGGGACTTTCACGTTATCCAACTTGGGCATGTTTGGAGTGGACAGGTTTGATGCTATTCTGCCTCCTGGTCAGGTGAGCGAACTGATGGAGGATGATCTCATATGAACTTGGTAATTTTCTGCATCAGATTTTGATAATAACAGATGATAATGAATTTCATTTTGCAGGGGGCCATCATGGCTGTTGGAGCGTCAAAGCCCACTGTTGTCACTGGCGCTGATGGGTTCTTCAGTGTAAAGAGCAAGATGCTGGTGAGTTACACGTTACTGATGCTTTCAATTGAGTGTCCACTCTTTTTGATATAGAAACTCATTGCTTTAAGTAGTGTTTTTAAAAATAATTGTACTATTATCGAGTTGGAATGAATATATGTATATATATTCATTTCTATGAATATCAAGGCCTTTTAGAGTTTAGTGAGAAGTGGCGAGGTTTCATTTTCAAATGTAGTAATGTATAAGCATGTATTTGGTTTAGTGTCATCATTTGTGTATTTGTTTAGTTTTACGGGAAACCTTGAAAACACTGTTTTATCTCATGGCAGACCCAGAATACTAAACTGTCGTCCCATATAAAATAAAGATCGCATTAGACATTTTTTACCTGAAGACTAACACTAACTTATTACAAGATCACTTAGGCATTACGTATCCTTTTATGTAGAGACAAGGAAATTTTTTCTTGTTTAGTGTTCGGATCTAAAGTTTGATTTACTCTTTCACTTCAGATAAATGTCACGGCTGATCATCGGATCATCTACGGAGCTGACTTGGCAGCTTTCCTCCAAACCTTCTCAAAGATTGTTGAGAAACCCGACAGCCTCACCTTGTAGATGACTATTCAGAACCCAACAGCCTTCTCAGCTTCAAACCAATTTTCCAAATTCATATTTAGCCTCTAAGATAAGTGGAGCTTTTCATTTTTAACAGGGGAATAGTATTTTCTGGTAGCTAATTTGAGGAGTCAATTTGTCTCTTTGATTAGACGATGGAAGTGTCAAGTATTCCAAAGTGGTCTTTACTTAACAGTTTGTCTTTTACACTTATCATCCTATTCCAGTTAACTGTTTCCATCTTTCTGATAGATTTACAGGTTTCTATGGAAGGCTTTGGCCTCAAACATGGCTAGCAAGCTCCTATTCACTATCATCAACACTCTCTTTGGGCTGAATTTGAATAAGCTTGAGAGTATAGAACAGCCCGCAGAACTAGTAGTAAATCAGGTTAAGAACCTGAAGAGCAGTGATCAACGGGTATAAGTACTCCACCTTCCCCTTGTTCAGGTTCTCGTTGGGCAGCCAGATAGACCCATTTGGCCAAGCACTCAGCTTGTGCACTAGGGTTGCCAAAAACGTGCTGACGTGGTTCCTCATGGAGACTGAAGTCCAGAACAAAGCAGTGGCAGTGCTCTTCATGCTCTCCGGAGCTTGGTCGCATAAGAACTCCAAGTGCCCGATTAACATGGACGCCTCAGCTATTCCGTGTAAGCTGTACTGTGGACTAGCCAGAAGACAGAAATGGGCAGGTTGAGGTTGAGGCTCTGAGGGTTGTCGATGAGCCCACCTTTCCGCTTGACTTCCACCGTGCCCGCAACCAGAGTGGCTAGGATTGAGACGGTGAATCATATCCCCATCCTTTGGAGCAACCATGATTCCCAGTTTTTCTGGTGAGTGGCTTGAATATCCGGTAGTAGAAGATGATGGTGGCGAGCAAGGACGTTATATCAGGTTGCTATAGCAACTTCTTGAGTCAATTGCGGAAATTTTTTGTTTCGGCCGAACCTGAAAGAATCGGAAACTTTGATAACCCACTTCGACAACAGGCTATGTATGGGGATGACTTATCTATAGTCCTCAAGATTCACTATCTCGATTCAAGTACAAAGGATTTCAAAATTCAGCCAACGCTAGTTTAACCTCTACTACTAATCTAAGCAAAATCTTTGTTCAATCTGATCATACGGATTAGCTACACAATCTGACTCCACAGAATTACTCATACTATCTACACACTCCA
Organism: Umbilicus rupestris; assembly: GCA_963678935.1. Lineage (NCBI taxonomy): Eukaryota > Viridiplantae > Streptophyta > Magnoliopsida > Saxifragales > Crassulaceae > Umbilicus > Umbilicus rupestris. Next base: position 14,616,232 of record OY787607.1, on the reverse strand, counting down.
GTAATAGATAGCTACAGTTCACAGATTTGGCCAATACTAAGATAATGTGTAATAGGAAGATGCTATAGCAACTTACTCTGTCAAGTTGCAGTAACTTCTGTCCACAACTCTCCAAGCACTCCCTGCTGAGCAGTCGTACTTTCACGAGTTCTCCTAATTCTGGCGATGCTCCCACTTGATCAATGAGCTCCTGTCAATAACTGGGAACTCTGCTTTAATCTCTGACAGTCCGCGACAGCTCCTCTCCGCGACTATGCTCCAAAGTAAGTACTTGATCTTTCAACGAGACTACGTTCTAGTTGAAGTTTTTAGATCAAGCTTAGATCAGATTCTAGTCGTGATTTTCTCTCAGCCCATGCACAAACAACTTTGCGCTCTAGCCTTTATCTCCCGCTCTTTGCTTATGCGTATCTCTCTATGGTTGTAAGTATGCATGTGTGTTGCACTCCCATATATAGTCGCGACACTGAACAACCATAGGAATCTAAGTCCCTTAGGATTCACAGATCTTCCCAATCACATTACATATTGGTTTTCTCCTAGATTTTTGCAAGTTGTTGAGATTTGATGTCCTAAAATCAATTTAGAAACTTATATTCTTCAATTTCTTCCGATCGCTTGATCAAGACTTCTGATCAACTATGATTGACTGAGAGACTCCCTAACTTGTTGCGACGCCGACAACTACCCTCTAGACGCTCTCCGTGCTGCTCCATGTTGATCGGTTATGTTGCTCTAGCTTTGAATCTTTATGGTATGCTATATTAACTTCTAGTGATTGACTTCAGACAGCTTGCTCTAGCTTCTATTGCAACGGGATGCTATAGCATTTTCTTGCAGTTTGTTTTGTCAACTCCAGAACATGCTCCAGCTTCTGATTCAGTAGGATGCTGTAGCAACTTCTTGCGGCTGTTTTGTCAAGGATGTCATACCTTAACACATACATTGAGGTGTTTAGATTTCAAATGATTTTGTGAGACGTCTGTTCATAGCCTTGTCTTGCTCTAATGAGAATGTGGCTTGTTGCGCATGTGGTCAGGAGGATCCCTGACGCCCAGATCGGCCCCATTCATTTCAGCTCCTCCACGTGGTGGACCGTGTTCAGTCTCCACAAGTTGGGCGACTCCGTGTCATATCTTCCCCGCCACCAGCGCAGCCTTGTCGAGAAATCTACATCATGAGCTATGATTGTAGGAACAAGCCTTAATTGTCCAAGATAAGATAAATGTCGAACACTACTTCCCACTAATTTTGGTGGGGCTTGGTGGAAGAAAAACACACTCATTTATAATCTGAACTGGAAACACTCGTACAAAATAAGTTAGGAAAATAGTTCAAACTGAACTATATTAAACACACTCAAATAGAGACCTTGTTGTAAGATGGAGAGAAGGCTGAGGGGATGATGATTTCATTTGTGTAGCTTTCCTTTTATAGCTGCGTACAAGAGGAGGAGCATTAATGGTGGGCAGCTGAACTGGGAGAAATGGTAGGCGGCTTGTTGCAGAACGTTTACGTGTTGCTGGTAATTTTGCAGAGAAGACTTCGGAGGTGGGATGTTTTTCCTTTGTGTGTGTCTTTCCTTGAACTCCCTTCGTCGGGCATCTGTTCAGTAGAAATACATCACAGGCAACAACTTCTGCCCAAAATGGCTTCGGTAGCTGCTTAGCCTTCAACATGCTCCTTGCCATCTCGAAGATCGTCCAGTTCTTCCTCTCAGCTATGCCATTCTGCTGAGGTGTGTAACTTGCAGTCAACTGCCGTCTGATTCTTGCGGCTCAGCAATAGACAAAGAATTCATTAGAAGTGAATTCTCCTCCTCGATCTGATTTAAGCTTCTTTAGAGTATATCCACTTTGTTTTTCAACAAAAGCTCTAAACTCCTTGAACGTTCGGAACGCCTCTGACTTTTCCTTCAAGAAATAAACCCATGTCTTTCTCGAATAATCGTCCATCAAGGCCATCATGTATCTCTTTTCGCCAAGAGATTCAATCTCTATCGGACAACAAAGATCAGTGTGAACTAACTCGAATGGTTGGTTCGCTCGTCTCGTCTTTCCGACTGGAAACGGCTGTCTGTGCTGCTTTCCTAGCAAGCATGCCTCACATGGTTGACTAGGAACTTGGATCGACGGTCGTCCTGTCACCATTCTTTTAGCAGCCAATAATTTCAATCCTTGAAAATTTAAATGGCCAAATATGAGATGCCATAGCCAACTGCTGTCTTTCACCATCGTCTGAAAGTTCATCTCAACCCCCTTTTGAAGAATCCATGGGAACATCCGGTTCTTTGACACCGGGACTTTGGCAACGATTCTCTGATCTTTGCCTTCAATAGTGCAAACTCCGTCTCAGATAGAAATGAAATGCCCTTTTTCCGAAAGTTGCCCCATGCTGAGTAATTTCTAGCAAAGTTTTGGTATATAATACACATTAGCAATAGTTGCAAATGTACCGTCATCGGCCTGGATTCGGATATCGCCTTTACCCATTACTTGTATCTGCAATTTGTTTCCGAAACTGACTTCGCCACGATTGGATTCATCCAAGCGAGATAATAACTCATTTCTCCCACTCATATGGTTGCTGCATTTTAAATCGAGGTACCACATATCTGTGTAGTCTTTGCAAGTCTCATTCGTCTTGCATGCTAGAACCATACCTTCTTGCGCCTTGGAAGCATAAGCTTGCTCCACCCACTCCTTCTCAACATGTGCTCGGCACTCGGATTTGTAGTGTCTGAATTTCTTGCATCCATAACATTGAATCTTGGACTTGTCACGTCCTTCGGTGTGTCCGCCTCGGGCTCTCTGAAACGTACTACTACTAGCTTCACCTCGTCTAGCGGTATAATTTCGGCCTCCACCTCAGCCTCGGCTTCCACGATAACTTCCATGATTCCTTACTTCAACTCGGCTTTGCAACGCTTGCTCCTGGCTTGAGCCGTTCGCCTTCTGGTTCATTGTGCTCGTGTGAACGTGGCGAACTCATGAGTTGTTCCATCGACATTTGATATATGTTGCGTTCCTCTTTAATGGCTGTCACAACATATTCAAATTTAGCGGGTAACGAGCGCAATACCTTTTCAATGACTCGTTGTTCCTCCAGCGTCTCCCCGTTTAACGACTGTCTGGATCCGGTCACAGTATGTCGATACACTTTCTAAGTCAATCATTCGTAATGACTCGAAATCCACCCTCAGTGTCTGCAGGCGCATCCGCATAACTCGCTCATCGCCTTTGTATGCCTTTTTCAGGATAGTCCACGCATTGTGTGATGTTTCCGCCTCTGATATTTTTTCAAATATCGGTTCCTCCATAGCTTGAAAGATCGCAAATAATGCTTTCTGATCTTTCTTACGAGTTTCCATCAATAAATCATTTTCTTCCTTTTTCAGCTCGTCAAAAGCTTCGCTGGCTACTTCGGTTAGCCCGTCTCGACTAAGCTCCACAAGTCTTGGGAACGGAATAACGCCTTTAATTGGATAGACCAATTTTTGAAATTTCGCCAGTTGAATTGTGTTAGACATGATTGACCCGAAATACAAAAAATATCGCTCCTGATATTTTGTGTATAGCGCTAGCTCTGAGGTCAAATGTAGGAATAAACCTTAATTGCCTATGATAAGATAAATGTCGAACACTAATTCCCACTAATTTTGGTGGGGCTTGGTGGAAGAAAAACACACTCGCTTATAAACTGAACTGGAAACACTCGTACAAAATAAGGTAGGAAAATAATTCAAACTGAACTATATTAAACGCACTCAAATAGAGATCTTGTTGTAAGATAGAGAGAAGGCTGAGAGGATGATGATTTCATTTGTGTAGTTTTCATTTTATAGCTACGTACAAGAGGAGAAGCATTAATGGTGGGCAGCTGAACCGTGAGAAATGGTAGGCGATTTGTTGAAGAACGTTTACATGTTAGAGATAACTTTGCAGAGAAGACTTCGAAGATGGAATGTTTTTCCTTTGTGTGTGACCCACATGGACCCCAGTTGGTCACTAATTCAATAATGATACCAAATAATACGTGAGTTGAGTTTCTAAAACTTACTTGAAGTATTTCCAAATCCATATCTTATGATTGGGGCGTCAAACTGGTCAGCCCCAAACGCCAGGCAGATACCGCCTGCCCCCATCGAGGTTAAAAGTAGAGAAACGTAAAAGACTGCCATCTAACCGGAGCTGGCTTCTTGGCACACCGAGTCATTGGCGCAAGGTGGTGGGGTAGCACTGTTGAAATTGTGAAGCACATCATTCGAGTGCACAAAAGTTTAGAAAGAGTAAGGAAAAGTTTATTGGGAGGTTTTACGATTTGGTAGACGATGGAGGGTCCAAAACTTGCCGATGAGTAGCGAGGTGAATGCCACCCAAGTTGGTGATGGACTCTTTATAAAGTAGGTTATCATATTCGCTCCAAAGCCAATTTCAATCTCAGAATACTCTGCATAGTACACTCTGCTGGTTCTCTTGTGTAATAAATAAGAGAAAATATACCATCAATGGTTAAATCTCCTTTTCTTTTGAGCAAGTAAATCAAGTGGGTTTCAATTCGACTCATTCACATGAAATGTAAGATCCAAAATGGCATGCATGATAAACATGTTTCTTAACTAGAGATTGATCGATGCCAAGATGTTGCAGACTTGGGCATTTTAGATTTACCATATTGTATAATAAATTAGGTGATACACATTCATGAAAGTAAAAATTAACAGGAAGAGATTCGCACCCACCTCACCCACTCATGAGTTCAAATAGAGACTGTATATGTCCCACTAGATATGAAACTGAAAGAACTGAGAGTGCACTTTAATAACACCACAGTTGAACAAACACAGTCTTTCTAATTCATTAATCTTCAAACTCATGCATGTGATCCAAAAGATAGTTGGCTGCCAGTTCTTCATTTTTGTTGCAGGCGAAGAACACCTGCAATACTATTGCTCTGTCGAAACCCATGGCTTGAAGCTGCACCAAGTGAAAAGAAAATCAACCGTTCCTTATACTTGAGCAAACAAAATAAGTACAAACAAAGATGGTAACAATCATAGACAACAATATTAGCTTACACGTTCAATGGCTTCATTTTCCTCGGGTGTCACCTGAATAGTCTGTTGCATTGCTGGAGCTAGTTGCTCCAGCACGTCACTGTGAATTATAGAAAAAATTAGCATCAAGAGTGCCTCTTTTTTATTTTGAATTACAAAAAAAAAAAAAAAACAGGAAAATAAAGTAATTCTCACCCTTCCGCCCCTTCAACCGGTTCATTAATGAGACGGAGGAAGTCCGCTTGATGCTCTTGTATCATTCTAATCAATGCAGGATTCTGTTTTCCAAGCTCTTGAAGCATTGGCTGTAACCAAAAGTAACGTCATATAGGAAGCAAAAACACAACAAAAGTTGCACATACCACATACCGCATATCAGATTTAAAGAGATGACAAACCTGCAGAATCTGAGGATTCGCCTGCACCATAGTTCGCAATGCTTGAAACTGAAAACAACGTATTGAACATTCAATACAGAGATTCCAATATTATATAATATGAAGCTACATGCTGCTTACTGTACAGATAGAGACTAGTTTACCTGTTGACTATTACGTAGAAAATCTAAGTTACCCGCACCACCACCAGCACCACCCATGTTTGGAAGCCCCTGTTGTGGGATAACTAATTTCTGTTAGAGAGCAGCAATGATAAAATGAAGGATTAAATGAGTCAAACGACAACTGAATGTACCTGTGGAAACAGATCTAACGGATTAGCGTTTGGTCCACTAGAAGGAGCTTGTGCTTGTGCATGAGCTGGTTGCTGAGTGGGCACAGGTTGCCCACTTGCAGGAGCTCGGGCCACAGGAGGAATCTCAGCCTGTTCAGGGATACCCTATATTTGAAAATTGGAGTAAGGGCACTAGACATATGAAATTATAGGCATGAAAACTTCCCACGAAGCAACACTTTGGCACAGCAAACGGTATCACAAATGACCAAAAACAACTATTTGCTCTACCATAAATATCTTAGCCGAACTTACAGAATATAGATATTCTACTGCCCTCTCAGGGTTGTTAAATGCAGCACGAAGAGCACGAATAACAGTGTCCCTGTCCCATGTTCCACCACCCATATCAAGAATTTGTTGCACTGCTTCTTCTAAGTGATTTCCCGCGACAAGGTTAGAAGCTGCCTGACCATATACACCGGTCTCTGATCTGCATATTCACATAAATAATAAGTCATTAAACAAGAAAATTCTTTGACTTTTGGATTCGAGACAAGAAAATCCAGAGAAAGGGAAATCACCCTGCAACAAGGACAGGGGCAGGAGTGGGATCTACTGGATCTGGGGCCAGACTAGATACTACAGTAGATCTATTGATTGACATTCAAAAGCAAATATTTGTTAGTAAAACAACTAGAGTGTATCCAAAAAAAATTATAACCAGGTGGGACTAGAAGCACATCCTTACACTGGCAATGGTTGGAGTGCAGCAGCAGGCGGTGGAGTACTTCTCTCTGGAGCCTAAAATGCGAAGCAGTCAGATAAGAAAGAAACTCAAAAGAATGCTACACAAATGATTCAAAATAATACTGCAGCTTCTTGCATGTGTTTCAAACAGACAATAGTAAAAAAGATAACCTTTCTTTAAAATAAAATAACTTTTATTAATACATATAAACAAGAAAAAATTGTCTTTTACCATATGGATATTTATTTCAGATCATAATGAAAGTTATGTTAAGTAATTGTTCATTTTTTAGGTTTAAAGATGATTTCGGATGATAAATCATATTATAATATATTTCCCTATTGCAAAACTACTTTGCGCTCTTCAAAACCTGTTAGCCCTGTTAAACCAAAGCCATTCACATGTAATAAGTGTCCACAAAGAAAGATGCAACAAATATGGGAGTAATTTGAGTCCTCTCCTCGTGAAGCAGAAAACTTATACAGCAGTTCGCTATACATCTCAAACAAGTATTATCATAACTGCTTGTCAATTACCATGCATATAAACATCAATCTGGGTAAAATCTGGTTCTGTAAGCTATAGATACTAGTAAATCAAATCATCGGTCTGCAGGAGAGTATTCCCATACCATAAGATATATATACTTTTGAAAGTTACCTTAGTTGTAGCTGTCGTAGATGTGGTTGATCCTTCACCTGCGTTCTTTGTCTAAAACATATTTCAAAAGCAAACACACTCAGTCCCAACCCAAATAAAAAAAAGTCAAGAGACTGAAAGCGATTAGTTAGTCAACAAACACGAGCAATCATATTCCCATGAAAACTACCTTAGAAAGCATGACCACTATAAAGTTGTTATCAAGAACTTTATTTTCCTCCAATGTTGTCCCATCTTTCAAAACTTTTCCCTGGTGAATGAGCATCTGTTGGGCTGCTGGATACACATCTCCACCTTGAATTTCTTCAATTTTTCTCTTCACGTCAGCAATCTACATAACATGTCACTCACTAATTGAAGGAAAAAACAAGCATTGCTACATGAGCCAAAAGCAGCATCACTAGGAGGCTTGTAAGAATTCAAGTATTCAAATTCTCCTACAACCGGTTAAAGCCCCAAAATATTCTTCGAGCTATCCATAAATCCACCATGGTACACCAGCAGAATTTACAAAACTAATCAGCATGCATAAAATCATCATCAATTCCAGATACATTCACCCATCAAAATCCATTGCATCACTCCACTTATTAACACTGCTCATCATCCACTTCGCTAAAACTATCAAAACACTGATTACAAAAACCTCAGTAGACTAGAACTAAAATTATATTAAAATGGATCGAAATCACTGCTTCCGAACCCACTCATCCTACCCATTAAATAGCTACCAGGATAGATACAATCAGTGAATCAATAACGTTACACAATTCCGCCTACAAGCATCCAACCCAACCACATGCCGCCAGTTAAAATACACTGAATCGAATTCAACACAACAACTGGACAAACTAAAACCCTAACCCAAAAATCCCTAAATCGCGGTAGGAACCAATGACCTGGTCGTCGGGATTGACTTCGATTGGGAAGTTGGTTCCCTTGAGCGTCTTGACAAACACCTTCATTCTGAGTCCCTGATCGAACTCCGGCGCCGGCGAATAGGTCGATGGAGAGTGATTGAAATCGAGATAAGAGTTTGCCCCTAGTACAAGCAAGACGAGAAGTGGGTTTATATAGATGGGCCGAAAGTTGTATGAATCGACATTAATGGGCTTCGAAACAACCAGGCCCGTTAAGAATGGTACCCTGCCCTTTAGGCTAAGGGTATATCCTTGCCATTGAATGCACATATTTGGCTTCAAAATGTGTTAGAGCATCTCGAATGTTATGTAAAACGATTGGTTAAAATATAGTATTATATTGATTATGTATAATTTAGATGATGAAAAATGATTTGTGCTCCAATGAGATTACGCATAATGGTTATGTATATTTAGAAATCGAATTTCAATGAGTATAATATATATTCATTCTTATAACTCAAAAAGAGACAGTTACAAATGAGAACTCAAAGCCAAAAGGGAAAGGCGGCACTAATCGAAGTCCTTTCTTAATAAAAATCCGTCTGCCAATGCCTTCTGTGAAACAAAGGACAACTTCTGCCTTAAAATGGAGAGCGCTGCCGGCGGCTCCATACCCTTAGCCTCCGCCCATCTCGCCGCCACTGTCCTGATCAGCTGATCCGCCCTCTCACCAAAACCTCCTACAGACTCCATGATGAAAGGCTCGAACATAAGACCATTGGCCGAACAAAAAGCCCCATACTTAGAGATCTTCCTCTCCTCAGATCTCTTAGCAGCCTCCCCTAGCCCCCGCCCTGCCCATCCTCCCACAAAAGGAGAGACAATGGAAACATCCACACAAAGATCTCTCCCTGCATCCCAAGCCGGTACTAAAATGTCCGCTGGCTTCTCTCCCCCATCGAGAAGGCCAGCCACCTCCAGCCTAGGCCCCAAATTAGCCTCCCTAAAAAAGGCGTATAACGCATCTCTCACCGCGTTATGCCTTCGAATCCTCCTCCCACCCCCCGGACAATGGGAATCGTGATCCCCCGCCGCGTCGGACGTGTGAAACCCCCTACAGGCCGTACAAGCCCGGGAAATCGCAAACACATCGTGACCAGTACGGTACCTGAGGGCCAAGCGATACGCCGCCGGGCTCATATGAAGCCCAGAGAAAGGCGTAGGTATCGCTGTGGTCCAAATACCACTCCCCGACACAGAAACCGCATCCACTAGAGTACTCCCCCGGACCTCTCCCTGCCCCTTGATCTCTACCCTGATGACTTCCGCAGCCAGGAAGGTAAGCCACTGTTGTGGCTTAGCCTTCGACCTAAGCTCATCTAATCCAACAGGAGAGGTAGGACGATTGAAAAAGAGTTGTACTTCCAATATTATAAAGTTCATACAAGTATTTCATCTATACAAAAAAAAAAAATTCAAATCACCACAACAAAAAGATCCGATGCTACCAAGATTGAAGTTAAGCACCTACAGTCTTTTTCCTAAAATTTCAGCCTTAGTTAAATTGTAGAAGCTAGTCATTTGTGGCTCCATATTGGTTGTATCGGTAGCCATGATGGAAGCTTCACACATTTCTTGCTCCCACTTCTCCCTTGTTTCATTAATTGTTACTTACTTTTTTTTTAGTGCAAGATGTTCCTCTTCTATCCTTATTATGGCCTCATATTCTTCTCATCTCTTATTGCAGAAGTAGACTTGTGGTCTCTCATTTCTCTGAAAAAAGCATTTGATGCTTCATTACATGGCTCCTCCATTCTTTTCCTTTTTTTGGCAGCCTTCCAATCCTTCTTGATCCTCTTGCTCACTGACACTCATAGGACTTTGTGAGGATCCTATATTATGCAGGCTCTCATTTGGGGGTGCTCTTACTTTTTTCTTGGTCATATTTGAGGCAAATTTTGACGAATTTCGCAACTCTGTCCAATAGTGCGAGAATGGGACTGAACTGCCTTGTAGACTTTGTTACATCTCCATAGCTTGATACACCTGACAAAAAATAAGTGCAATTATATATAGTGCAATGCTTTGGACAAAGTTAATACCGAAAAAGACACAAAAAAGTTCAAATTTCGTACCTTGTCTGCTTCACCTATTCCGCTTTGATTTCTTCCTTCTATTTGATTATAGAATCCTTGAAACTTGCTTACACTATTTTGAATAGGGGACTATCGATTAGTCAAAGCTGTTGGAGTTCTTTCACTTAAGAAAGATTTGTGCTCGTAAAAATAGTTTGCGATTCTACTCCAATAGCTAGTCTGCGTTTGATTGTTGCCTTTTATTGGGTCCAAACTAACATTTTCTCATACAGATATGAGTAACATGTCTTCTGCCCTTTTTTCTGCGACAAATGCGGTTGAGAGGCCATATCTTCACTGTCTTCGAATCGACATTCATTAAGAAATTATGTGAATGATGTGTCCATTTTGTACAACTGCAAACACAATTTTAACAAACAATTGATGAAACCTGAAGCATTAAAACAATGAAAGCAGCCGAAGCGGCCACTGATACTTTCTGTATAAACCCAAGAAATGAGAGGAGAATGAGAAGTTTCGCTAATCGGAACAACAACGTTCATTAACATAAAAAAACAGCAGCATTCATGACCAAGCTGCTCCAAAATAGCATCTCTAGTTACCAATCCAAAGCACTTAACACTTGCATAATGTCACATGTCATCATTTGGCAGTTAATAAAATACTAGTACTAGTTAGTCAAAATGAAACAAAATCATTTGGCAAATGCAAATGCCTCTGTATGATCCCAAAATATATGAGTTGTAGTATATCAATCACCCTATCTTTCAAAACACCTAAACAATACATAATCACATGCGACAAGCCGAGAACCCCAAATTAAAGATACAATATCATAACATTAAAAATAAGACAACTTTTTAAGTAACATTTTCATGATCCCAATGGATGATTTTGGCTCTCAAACAACAATGAAATGATGTCAGAATATACAACAAAACTAATCTTGACATAGAAAAACCGGATTCAGCTCACTCATTTTGGGTATAAGAATGTTTGGGTAGCATGATAAAAAATGCACCGATATTGGTTGAACATAAACATGTCACAGTACATACCTACAATACTCGTTTCCTAAGCATAACAAGTTCAAGGATTTGTTTCAATCCCCAATCCAAACATTCTATCTAAACCAAAGCCTGGAATAGAAAACAGCTCATGCAGTCAACACGACAAATCTAAATTCAGAAAAACTCCAAGAACTCAATGAACTGACATCACCACGGTCAACTCTATCGCTTGTATGCATATATAGGGACCTGATTTGTAACTCACTTCACTATGGCATTCATAATCAAACCACATAGCACATCAACATCCACCCATCACCTGCCCAGACTATGTTATTTACTCTATATTTAGTAAACACAACCAACATTCAGAATCGGAGCCAAAACATAACTCTTAGCTCACCAAGCCAAACTCTGTTGCTTGTAATCATCTACCCTAATCCAAGTCTTTATCCACTTCACTGCGACATCCATAATAAAATCATACAACACGATGAACATCAATCCCTTCACCTTAAGGATGGGGATTACCTTGGGAAAGATCTGATCGGAGAAGAACCCAAGTCGATGAAGAACGACACAGATTTGATGGGGATGGAAGGAGGTGAGTACTAGTTTCTCCTGGGTTTCGACAACAGTGCACCATAAGATGATAGCAGATTTCGCGCCTTAGTTTCTTTCTTTCCTTGCCCTCTCGCAGATTTAGCAGATTTCGCGCCCTAGAAGATGATAGTGATTGGAAGACTATAGCAGATTTAGCTATCGGAAGATTGCTTCTATAAAATTATACAGAACATATATGATAAGCGTTGGAGAAGGTAAAATCAATATAGCTGACCTATTATAGCTACTGGGCCTCTTTACATGAGGCCCTTGGAGATGCTCTTAAGCCCTATAGCATGTGTTGTAGATAATTCATTTTTAATCGATTACTTTTGTTTAAAATAAGTCACTTTCAAACCCAAAGCTAGAAGCTTTCTAAAAGTGTGGCATACCCCAATAAAATACCATCCTTAAAAAGTGATAATTTCTAGAGGTTTTTTAAATGCAAAAGATATCTTTTATCATCCTCTTTCTCTTCAAGGGGTATAGCATTGATCGAAAGAACCCTACACTATTCGAGCGACCATTACCATAATGTCTAGACAAGCACCTCGAAAATCGAGCCAACATGTATCTAACATGGCCTATTATGATACGGGTGGTGGACATAAAGCCAAACTATTTATAATCTTGATTTGTGTCACACGATCAATTAAGACTTATTTTTGTTACTTAAAATTTTTGGTAAATAAATTAAGTTAAGTGTTTCATCAAATAAGTTCATTTCAAAAAAACAGATCCTTAGTATCAATTATCAAACAATGTGTCCAAGAAGCAACAACACTTAATTCATTTTGTTTAGCAACTCATTTGAACCTGCCCTACTTGTTTCTGTGGAGGAATTTCACCATACAAACATCCATGATAAACATTCTCAAATCTTATAAAACATGATGTCCTATTAACATTCTTAAACATCCAATAATATATGTATTGAACTTAAGGCCATCATTTGTTCTTAGAAATATTTGAAGGAAAGTGACTTTTTTATATTTATTTTGTCATCGAAAAAGAAAAGAAAAGAAAACATAACAAACTTTTTCGTATAACTTTTCATGGTGAATGCAACAATACAGACTGCTACGCACCTTTCCGGGCTCCATAAACCAAAAGGAATAAATAATTGTATACAGATTTTCTAGTATCCACACCTCCAGCAAAATCTAATCTGAGTATCCAATCATTTCAAGATGATTTGACCTCTTATAAATGAAATATGATTTTTTATTCCTTGAAATTATCATAACACCTTCTTCGCATCTTTCTAGTTATTCATACCAAGATTGCTTTGATATTTACTAAGCATCACAACAGCAAAGCTAATGTCTGGTCGGGTACATGTTTAAACATTCATCAAACTTCCAATAACTGATGCATAAGGAATATTTTCCATTTCTTTCCATTCAAATTCATTATTAGGACATTGCATTAGAGTAAACTTATCTTCCTTCTAAATTTGAGCTACAGATGCAGAATATTTATCCATTCTAAATATCTCTAAAACTTTATTAATATATGCTTTTTGAGACAATCCTAATAACCCTTTTGATGCATCTCCAAATATTTCTATTCCAATAACACAAGATGCCTCGCCCATATCTTTAATTTCAAAAACTTTAGAGAGAAATATCTTAGTGTCGTGTAACAAACCAAGATCATCAGTAGCAAGCAAGATATCATCGACATACAGTATCAAAAGTATAAACTTGCTTTGACTAACCTTCAGATATATACATTGATCAATAATGTTTTTCTTAAATCAAAGGATGTTATAGTATCATTAAACTTAAAGTACCAATGTCGTGAGGCTTGTTTTAGTCATGTATTGATCTGTTAAGTTTACACTCCATGTGTTCCTTTCCCTTAGCCGACAACCCTCAGGCTGGTTCATGTATACTTCTTCCTCTTCTAAATTTTCATTTAGAAGAACCCTTTTCACATCAATATTTGAAACACGTGAATATATTTCATTGTAATCAATACCATCTTTTTAAGTAAAACCTTTAGCAATAAGTTTGGCCTTGTATCTTTCGATATTGCCATTTGAGTCGTGTTTGGTCTTAAAGACCCATTTATACCCAACTGGTTTACAACATTCAGGCAATTCAATAAGTTTTCATACTTTATTATGCTCCATTGATTTTAACTCATCTTTCGTGGCTTCGACCCATTAGAAAAATTAAACATTTATGGCTTATGAAAATGAAACTGGATCTTCATCGATTCCGATGTCGAAATCTATTCCTTGAAGATTCACCATGTAATCATTTGATATAGCATTAACATGTCTCTTTTTCCTTTGAGGTCTTCTTAATTATACTTCTTCATGTATATCGTTTATGGGTTCATTTTTAACCTCTTCATGGAGTATTTGATCATTATTTTGTTGTTCAGGTATCATTAAATCGTTCAATTGTTCTAGGATAAATTAAGCGATTTGACTTACCGGAGCAACAACTTGAGAAGAAGGTATCGGTGAAGAAACTTGCACCGCAGCCTCTTTAAGTTGCACTATTTGTCGTTCAACACTCTCACTAATGTCATCATTCTCGATGAACTTGGGATTTTTAGTTTCAATAATTCTTGTAATATAATTAGAACAGTAAAATCTACACCCTTTAAATTTCTTTAGACCAATGAAAATTCCACTAATTGTTCTTGAATCCATTTTCTTTCCATATGGATTATATACACGTACTTCTTCCGGACATCCCAAACATGAAGGCGTCTTAAACTAGGTTTCCTTCATGCCCACAGTTCCAAATGTGTCTTTTGAACTGCCATATTAGGAACCCTGTTTAATAAATAAGCGGTAGATTTTAAAGCATAATCCACAATGATAAAGGTAAATAAGAATAACTCATCATATTCCTAACCATTTCTATCAAAGTACGCCTTTCCACTACACCATTTTGTTGTGTTGTACCTGGCATTTATGTATTGAGCACATATGAAGCATTTTCAAGAAATTTAGCAAATGGACCAGGACATCGTTCATTTTCGATATAATTGTCATAATATTCACCACCTCTATAAATTGAGATTGAGATTTTTCATGCAACAAATATACATAACCATAACATGAAAAATCATCAATAAATGTGATAAAAATTATTCGTTTCCAAAAGTTAGAATATTAAAAGGCCTACTTATATTAGTGTGTATAATTCCGGGAGCTTCTTGTGGCTGCATTTTGATTTGTGTGATCTGTTTATTTATCTTTAATACAATCTACACAAATCTCAAGATCGGTAAAACCCAAATTAGGAAGAATTTCATTCTTCACAAGTCTTTGCATTCTTTCCTTGAATATGTGTTCCAAACGTTTATGCCACAAAGAAGCTAAACTTTCGTTAACTAAACTTCATTTAGTTCCACTACCATGATGTGGGGTTAAAAGAGTCTCTGTAAAGAGATTATCAAGCTTTAATTTTTGTAGATCATTTGAAATAATACTAGAACCAACCAAATGATTTTGTTTAAACAAACTAATACTTCCATTTCCAAATTTAAAACAATATCCACAAGTATCTAAGTTGGTTAAAGAAACCAATTTCTTTGAAATGGAAGGTACATAAAGAGTTTCAAACAAATCTAAATGATTTCCAGTATGTAAAACTAAATTGTAAGTTCCAATGGCTTCAATAGGAGCTCTAACTCGATTCCCCATGAGAATGATTTTCTAATTTCTGTTTATGATTCTAGTCGTAAGAAATCCCTTTCTTTTCAAATAAAGTCTTATGTTTGATGCAATCCTTCTTATAATGTCTAGGTTTCGTACAGAAATGTTCTTGAGTTCCTTTTTATAGATTTGGGAAGATGGCTCATTAATACTAAGTGGTCCTTTCTTACCCTTCTAGTTCTTCTTTCAATATTTCTTTCCAACCCTTGAATAGCCTATGAGATTAACTAAGTGAATTCCTTATTTCTTAAGTCTCGCCTCTTCTTGAATGAGCATAGATTGCAATTCAGTCACATTCCACTTATCTTAATACTTTTATAATTGATTTACAATTGACCATACTCAAGAGGCCATGAGTTCAGAATAAAACCGAACAAATAAATTTTCACTCATTTCCATATCCATGGACCTTAGCTTGAGTACTAGTCCAACATTTCAGTGATATATTCATGCATCGAGCGAGAACCACCAAACTTTATGGTGGTTAGCGTACCCATAAGTGTGTCAGCCACAAACTTATCGACAGATTCAGAATGTGCGCTTTTCTCCACCGCTTCCAATAGACTTGATGTTGTTTCCGAGCATCATTCACATAAACATTAATCTAAGTTAGTTGATCATTCTCATGCTTGATAAAAAGATCTATCTTAATCACTGCTTGAACCATTAATAGCAGCGGGCTTATCTTCTAAAAGTGTTAAATCAATATATTAAGCATCAAAGTGAAACTATATTTGCTCACGTCATTCTTAAAAATTTAGCTCATTAAATTGTACTACATACACGCAGCTTGCGAATGAAGTGAAACAACCTTAGATATGTACAATAAAGTTCATCTATGGATGATTCAATAATGTAAAACATTAAACATAATTTGATATGTGCATTTATATTTATTAGAGATAATTATAGTAATAGGGATAGTTCGTAATTTTGCATTGTCATTGTTTTATATATATTCTTGCTTCCTGTATTATGTAGAACATTTTGTTTGCATCTATTGAAACCCTAGTTTCATTTCCTTGTTCTTTCTTCTATTTTGTCTTCTACATGGTATCAAGAGCCACTATCAATTAGGGTGCTAGGATTAGATAGCACGGTGGTCAAGCTCGCATCTGGAATCGCTTCGGCCTTGGGGGTTTGGAACCAGAACTTGGATTTTTTGTTCTAGTCTCTGTTCGTCATGGCTGTCGCGACGGATGACTCGCTTCAGGCTATCAGTGTTCAATTGGATTGTCAAAATTATTCGTATTGGAGTTTTTTATGAAGAATTTTTTGAAATGCAAATTGGTGTGGGATGTTGTCTCCGAGAGTAAGGCCAAGCCGACTGAGGTTATCCAATTGGCTGCGTGGGAAGTAACCAATTCAAAGATCATCACTTGGATCAACAATTTTATTCAACAGTCGATTGGTGTTCAGTTGGCGAAGTATGATACATCTAAGGAAATTTGGGATCACTTGGATAGATTGTTTATGCAATCTAACTTTGCCAAGCAATATCAGTTAGAGAATGATATTCGAGTTCTCCAGCAAAATAGTATGACTATTCATGAGTTCTATTCGGCTATGTCTGGTTTATGGGATCAGCTTGCATTGACAGAGTCTGGAGAACTAAGAGCATGCGCCCCATATATTTCTCGGAGAGAGGAGAAACGCTTGGTTCAATTTTTGATGTCTCTTTCGGATGACTTTGAAAGTCTTCGTGGTTCTATTCTACATCGGAGTCCTCTTCCATCTGTTAATTATGTTTATCACGAGCTGATGGTAGAAGAGTCGCGCTTGAAATCCCGTGTTGACAAAAGGGGTATTCTGCCACTTCCCGACAGCCCTGTATTAGCAGCATCTCCTCGAATGCCGGATTCTAGAAAGTCTACGTCAAGGTCTATTATTGACGATTGCAGTTATTGTAAGAAGAAAGGGCACTGGAAGGCTCAATGTCCCGAGCTGTTAAGGATAAAAGGAGATCAATCAGGCAACAATCCCATGAGTCCAAAGCCGCCATCCATAGCAGCTGCTGTCCCCCCAATTGATTCTGGAACCAATACTGATTTGGCTACACTGACGGAACAGTATTAGAAGTTCATTGCCTCGCAATCACGCGCTACGCCTGCTACTTCTTCATCAAGTTTGCATTCTAGTAACATGTCAGGTAACTCTTCTCCTGCATAGATTCTTGATTCTGGTGCTTCGCGACATATGTCTCATGATTCTAACTCTTTTTTTTTCATTAACCCTTTTTCTTCAGAACCAATCATGACTGCTGATGGTACTTCCATGCCAGTAGCAGAAATTCGATCTATTTGCACTCCTAATATGTCCTTTTCTAATGTTTATCATGTTCCGAGCCTTACTTTAAATCTTACTTTTGTTGGTCAATTATGTGACGCTCGCTTACTAGTTTTCTTCTCTCCCTCATCTTGTTATGTGCAGGATCACCGTTCGAAGAAGCTGATTGGGATAGGCCGTAAGCAAGGGGGCTTTTACGTCTTGGATGAGTTGAAAGTACCTAAGGTTGCAGCATCTGATGTTGACTTGTCTTCTTTTCGTTTGAGTCCTTTTTCTTCTAGCTTTTATTTATGGCATTCACGTCTGGATCATGTTTCTGGCTCTCATTTGATATATTTAGCTTCCACAGAAAAATTAGGGCAATTACAGAGTCATGATATTATTGATTGTCGTGGGTGAAAGTTAGCTAAATTCTCAGCATTACTGATCGCGCGTCGTTGTACGCGTCAAATTAATCCTTCCTTCTCCACTTAGTACAGCGGCTAAGTTAGGGTCGATCCCACAAGGAGCGTGCAGACTCGTTTTCGCTAGTAACCTATAACTTACGAAATTGGGGGTTATGCGTGATTGGGTTGCGCAGGTGCGCGAATGAACAGTAGTGAAAGCAGAATTACACTATACGTGCGCAGGCAGTAGAGATTAAGTACTATAACTATGAAAAGTATCGGTAAAGACAATCCTCTATGAATGTATCCCTTATCATCGACTCTAAACATCTATAGTTCAGTTCTACTTAAGTTAGTGTCCGATCAAGGCTTCATAACGTGTGCGCATGTTTCGATCAAAGTCCATGAGCTATTAATTCTTGAAACTAGTCTAAGCAACTACGAATCCTATCACAGTAGTAGCCGATTATCCTAGTGTGTTACTTCTAGTTGTCACCGTCAAGTTATCAACGAGTTTAACATACAATGACGAGCAGTTAGAATAAGATTGCGGTTCAAGGCTTCCCTTATTCGCACCACTAGTTATCACCCATGCGCATAGAATTAATATATGTAGACGAACTAAGCATTAAACACAAGTCTCAAAGGAAATACTTCATAGAATCATGCCCAACCGATATAAAGTGTTTAGCTAGACATGCTAGAAGTAAACATCATAGAAATAATAAGTAAAACTAAAGCAGCCAAGGAAAAGTAGCAAGTCGGTGCAATCGCAGGTTGCTATTTTCGGCTGGCGCAGGCTCTCGACGGCAGAATTTCTAGAGCTCGTGTATCTTCTGTCATCCCTCAAACCCTAGTCTTCCTCCTCTTTATATACTGCTCTTGAAGCCCAAGGAATGCTCAGATTTGGCCTGTGAGAATCTTAGCTACTTCCCAAATCTAGGAGATTTTGTAGGGATAATGATGATCAAAATTTAGAAACGCTGCTATCCTGCGCATGGCTCGCTGCGCACGTTGATTACGCTATTTGCTTTGCGCAGTTGGTTTGCGCACTGCAGTCTGAATCAGCTATCTCCCATCTCCGTTTGCGCTGCTAGCTCCGCAGGTTGTGCATTGCGCTCCTTAAAAGCGCCTGTTAGCGTGCATCTGACTTATGCCCCTGTTTCATCCAGAAATATAAAAATACCGAAAACCAGTAATCTTGTACACAAAATAATGCAAACAAGCACAGTGTTAAGATCTAAATAGCGCATATAACTAGGCTCTATCAATTACCTTTTCATAAAAGTTCTTCCATTTCTTTATCACCATTTGACTTGATACATTCAGATGTATGGGGACCTTCACCTATTCCTACAAAAGGTGGTCCCGATAGTATGTCTCTTTCATTGATTACTCTACTCGCTACTGTTGGGTGTATTTCATGAAACACCGCTCTGAATTTTTTGAGATTCATCATATGTTTCGTGCTCTTGTTAAAACTCAGCATAATGCTTTTATTAAATGCTTTCGTTGTGATTTGGGAGGTGAATACATGTCTAAATGTTTTTCTGACCTTCTTTCTTTTGATGGTACTCTTTTTCAAACCTCCTGTACTGACACTTCTGAACATAATGGTGTTGCTGAAAGAAAACACAGACATATTATGGAAACGACACCCTTATTTTTGTTGTCTGCATATGTTCTAAGTCAATTCTGGGGCGAAGCAGTTCTTACTTTTGTTGTTCATGCTATTGTTCAGGCCTGTCTCCCTTTGTAAAACTTTATGGTCATTCTCCTGGTTATTTTTGATTGAGAGTATTTGGTTATGCTTGCTTTGTGCTTCGGCCTCATGTTGAGCGTAGTAAGCTCACCTCTCGCTTTGCTCTTTGTGTCTTCCTTGGCTATGGTGATGGTCAGAAAGGTTATCATTGTTATGATCCAGTCAGTCGAAAATTATATGTGTCTCGTCATGTCTTTTTCATGAGCACATTCCATATTTCTCTGTTTCAGCTGACACTCCTAGTATACATAGGTCTGATTTCCTTCATATGGATCCTTTTGAGTCATCTGTTGGTGATGCTCCTGATCTTATAGATGCTCATCATCAGCATACTGATGCTCCACAAGCTCGCCCTGCTCCTATTGCCTCCCAAGATGACGCTTCTAATCCTTCTGATCCCCTCGGCATTCAGTGAGACCTCGTAAGTCCACTCAGTTACCTGATTTTGTATATTCCACATATTTTTTGCCTCTTTTTTTTTGGCTTCTACTCACCAGATATCCGTGCCTTCTTCTTATAAAGAGGCAGTTCTCGATCCACGTTGGCAACAGGCAACGGATGATGAACTCTCTGCATTGTCCAAAACATATACTTGGGATCTCGTTCCTCTTCTAAAGGGAAAGCGCGTTATTGGTGCCCGTTGGGTTTATAAGATTAAAACCAAGTCAGATGGGACTACTGAGCAATTCAAAGCTCATTTGGTTGCTAAGGGTTTTGCTCAGCAGTATGGTATGGATTACGACGAAACCTTCGCGCCCGTCTCTAAGCTCATTGATGTTGCCTCTATGAAACAATGGTCTATTTCTCATTTGAATGTGAAGAATGCATTTTTGAATGGAGATCTTCAAGAGGAGGTTTATATGACTCCTCCGCCGGGTGTTCCTCATCGTTCTGGTGAAGTTTGCAGACTGAAGAAAGCTCTTTACGGATTGAAACAAGCACCACGAGCCTTGTTTGAAAAGTTTTCGATTATGATTTCCTCTCTAGGCTTCTGCCCTAGTCCTCATGATTCAACACTCTTCTTCAGGTGTACTCCTTCTGGTCGTACATAACTTTCTTTGTATGTTGATGATATGATTATCACAAGAGAAGATGTTGGCGGAATTTCGGAGCTAAAACAACATTTTGGCTCGAGAATTTGAAATGAAAGATATGGGACCTCTACGATACTTTCTGGGCATAGAAGTAGCATACTCTCCACGAGGCTATCTTTTATCTCAGTCTAAGTATATTGCTGATATTCCTGATCAGGCTCGTCTTTCTGACACTCGTATTGCCGATACACCTATTGAGGCTAATGCGCGGTATTCTTCCACGGACGGTATTGTCTTATCAGACCCTACTCTATATCGCACTATAGTTGGCTGCTTGGTGTATCTGACTATCACCATACCAGATATTGCATATGCGGTGCATACTGTTAGTAAGTTTGTTTCTTCCCCTACTATAGTACATTAGGCAGTTGTACTTCGCATTCTTTTGTATCTAGATGAGACACAGTTTTAGAGTCTTCTATTTCCTTATACTCCTTCCTTGGAATTGCTGGCTTATTCTGACGCAGATTGGGCTAGTGATCCTTCATATCGTAAATCAGTCACTGAATTCTGTATATTTCTTGGTGACTCTCTTATTTCTTGGAGGAGCAAAAAGAAAACAGTTATATCTCATTCGTCTACAGAAGCTGAATATCGTGCTATGGCGTCTACTACTGTTGAGATAGTGTGGATACGTTGGTTTTTGACTGATATGGGTGTTGCTCATTCAGGACTACTCCTATGTATTGTGACTGATGATGCAGTATGACAGTGTTTGACAAAACCAGCACAAGTGAACAAGCGGCTGCTATAGTAGGAGCTGGTTCAGGAAGCTGTAGCATTTGGTCTACAGCAGTTATTTTGATCTTCAGAAAAAGGGCTTGGCAGTTCATCAACGAGCTTCAAGGGAGTTTCTAAATATTCAGCAGAGAATATTCCAGTAGAGATTCCCAGATGAAGAAGAAGATTTGTTTGTAGAAGATTAGATTTGCCAATCAAATCTAGTCTCCTACAAATTAGGAGCTATTGCTCTTTGGAGGAAATTGCTAAAAATGTGAATGATGGAACTGGGTGTTCCTATTTAAAGGAGGCCCTTCAGAGAGTTGAAGATGATCGAAATGAAGAGAGAAAACACGAGAGCATACACAGAATACAGAAAGAGTAGTTTTGGTGTGCGAGAAGATCTTCGATCATCATCGAGAGCAAAGCGTGAGCGCAGAGCTAAGGTGACTGAAGCAGAGAGTGATCAGGACTTGTAGAGTCTGATCTAAGCTTGATCTGGAAGCCAATTCGGAGCAGCAAGTGCTTGTTGGTTGATCAAGGGAAGCCGCGAAGAACTGACGAGTGAGCGACTCGATCAAGTGTCTGGACGGCTGTTCACGCTGGTGACAGGAGGTCACTGAGTGAGGGGGAGTATTTCAGAGTGTGCAGCGCTCGTGGAATTGTTCGATCGGCTCAGTGGAAGGCTTTGGAGCGACGCGGATAGATAGTGCATCAGCTGTGTGCTACAGCAGATGCTATAGCAAACCTGCAGTGACTGGGTATTAATTAGAATAGGCTGAGTTCGTGGAGACAGTAGCTATTCTAGATTGATATCAGTGTAGGTTGTGTAGACACAAGTCAGAGCCTGTTCTGATTGTGAGCTAGGTTCCACTTAAGGTTAAGTAGCATAGGTTGCGTGGAGATTGTAACCGAGTGTACTTTGAGACCTTCGAGATTAGTGTATTGAAGACTGAAGTATAGTCCTCCCCAGACGTAGGCAGTTGCCGAACTGGGTGAACAAATTAGTGTTTCTTGACGTGTCTTATTGCATCAGATTCCGGTGAACAAGCGTGTGCTGTAGCAACTGCTTGTTCACAATCTGCATCTCAGAGGTGCTGCGAATTTAAATTGGTATCAGAGCCGGAGCTCAACATACAGAATCAAAATCCTGTGCACCTAACTGAGAAGAGCAAGACAATGAAGGAAGGACAAAGCACCAGCCGCCCTCCACTGCTAAAAGAAAGCAACTATGGGTACTGGAAGGCTACGATGAAGGCGTTTCTCAAGGCTATTGATGAGAAAGTGTGGAAAGCTGTAGGCTCCTCCCAAAACCATTGATGATAAAGGAGTCACTCAGAAGAAACCTGAAGAGCAGCGGACTGCAGAAGAGGATGCTGCATAAATGGTAATTCAAAAGCCCTGAATGCAATCTTTGCTGCTGTGGATGCCAACAACTTCAGATTTATCTCAAACTGTGACATTGCAAAACAAGCTTGAGAGATCTTGGAAGTTGCTCATGAGGGGACTGACAAAGTGAAGATATCCAGAATGCAAATGATTACTTCACTGTTTGAAGGTCTGAAAATGCAGGAGGAGGAAATCATCACATAATTCAATGCCAAGCTGTGTGACCTGTCTAATGAAGTTCATGCTCTTGGAGAACCCATCCCTGAAGAAAAGTTAATTAGGAAGATCCTCAGATCATTGCCATCCAGATTTGACATGAAGGTGACAGCCACCGAAGAAGCTCAGAATGTCCGGGACATGAAGCTGGAAGAATTAATTGGATCTCTCAAGCAGTTTGAGATGAATCTAGTCAAAGAAGATGCTCCCCTCAAAAGAAAAGATGTTGGATTGAAAGCTGAAACATAAGAGAAGAAGCCCTCAGTTGATGATCAACTGAGTTTACTGGTGAAAAATCTGGAGAAGTTTTTGAAGAACATGGAGTTGAGATCTGGACAAAGGTCATTCTCACAAAGACAATCCAGAAGAGGTGAAGGAAATCAAAGAAAAGGGAAGGAACCTGCTCAGAGTGAAGATGAGAAGAAAGAAAAGAGGAAGGGGGTTCAGTGCTGGAATTGTGAAGAGTATGGACACCTTGAGGCTGACTGTTCGAGCAAACCTCTCAAAAACTTCGAGAAGAAGGATAATAAATCCCTGACGGCTAATTGGAGTGACTCTGAGGAAAGCGAAGAAGAAAATTGTATTGTGTTAACTAGTGTGTCCGATTATGACCGCAAAGAGTTAATAAAGAATGAATTCTACTATGGGGTCGATGTGTCAGAAAGTGAAGACGAGGATGACTCAACAGGCAACCTGATAGATTATCTGGGAGAAATTCTGAAATAGTGTGAGGAAGCTCTGCAAATGAATCAAGCATTGACTGACAGAGTCAAGCAACTTGAAGAATAACGAAAAGAGTTACTTGATGAACTATCTTCATCCAATAGACAAGTCGCCATACTGAGAAGGGGAGATTCAGGAAGCCAAGCCACTGATACTGGAGCCCCTCCCGCGTCAGCAAAGACAGCCGAACCTCAGGAAAACATTCTTGATGATGTTCTTTCATATCAAAGATTTGGAAAAAGAAGAATGGGGCTAGAATACACTGATGAAGAGAGCACTGGAGGAGCAGTATTTGTAAAAGCCTCTGATACACTGATCGAGAACGATGAGAAAGCAGATTATTGTACAACTCCTGTAGAAGAAGACAAACCGGATGTCAGAGGATGCTACAGCACCCGTTGTATCATCCCTCAGTAGCAAAACAACAGAGTGAGGATAGAAGTTGGTTACTTGCATGCCCCTGTGATAAAAAGAAATGGAGCCAAAAGAAACATTCAAGTCTGACGAAACAGTAGAGAGTCAGAAAGGGGACCAGGGTTGGAAATAGGGCGAGCAATCTGATGATCAACACAAGTTGTCAAAAGATTCTTACCTCTACTAAAATGGTGAGTGCTCACCAACGATCATAACTTAATTGAAGAGTCAGAGTACTTGACAAACCAGCGCACAAAAATGGAGCAATCAAAAGAGAGTCACAGGAAACACAGGTGTGGAGACCTAAACATGACAAACGGGAAGACAAGAGAAATGATTATCAAAAGTTGTGGAAGCAGAGACCGACTCAAGTGTGGATAAAGAAACAACCAGCTGAACCTGACAAGGAATCAACAGACAATGGAAATAGCATCAGCAAATAGGGGGACCAGTCCCTAGCTGCTATAGCAACCTAGACCCAGAAAAGCTTGTTCAAATTTTTAGTTGCTAAAAGTAGGCACATGCAGAGCACGTGCTTCTGAATAAGAAAGAAAAACAGCGGGTAAAATTAAATTTCTAGGGCATATTCAGACGAAATCTTTCCCAAATCGCACGCAGATCAAATACTCTCCTGCTCGAGCTCCTTCTGCAAACTTCTAACAATGGTGAAGACTCATGGACTGAAGAAGAGCCTGGCAGCAGCACGACAAGGCAGAACTGAAAGGGGTCTAAGTCCCGTAATGAAGCGCCTGCTCAACAACTAGACTTGGTGGTATGGGAGCCCGCACCTCTCCCTGTGTCGCACAATGCACCTTCTCCACAAAGAGGAACTTCACAGAAAAGGAGGCGACTAGTCCTTGACGGGGAGCCTGTAACCAGCGCAACAGTTGTGACAGAAGAGGCAATGCAAGAAGAAGGCTCAAGCAGAACCCTTGTCTTGTCTCCTGGCATCGAAGGAGAAGGTGAGGAGGTTGACGCAGATCTTCCTGAACAAGAAACTACTGCAGCACATCCTCTTCCATCTTCTGACAAAGGAAAAGCTCCAATTGTCACCCCTGATACCAGCAGTGAAGAAGAGGAGTCCAGTGAAGAGGACGCTGTAGGTGAACCTTCCGAGAGAAGACCCGTTCTGACTGACACTGTGGCAGTCACCATAGGGGGAGTATGGTTCAGAAAAGGGCATGCCTCTCAATCGTGGAGCTCTGTTGAGAGAAACAAATTGTTACAGAGAAGAGATTCTACGCTACATCAAGATAGCGCCAACTCAAGGACTGTTCTAATCTAACAGCTCGTCTTTATCACTTACTGGTTTCTGCGATGCTGATTGGGGCTCTTGCCCAATTACCCGTCATTCTGTGTCTGGATATTGTGTTCTCCTTGGATCCTCCCTCATTTCTTGGGAAACCAAGAAGCAAACGGTTGTGTCGCGCTCCTCTACAGAAGCAGAATATCGAGCAATGATGCAGTCTTCATGTGAGCTAGTTTGGCTCCATCGATTAGTCTTGGATTTTCAGATCAAGGTTCAAACCCCTATTCCCTTATTCTGCGACAATAATGCAGCTCTTCACATTGCCCGCAATTCGGTATTTTACGAGCGCACGAAGCAAGTTAAGCTCTACTACCACTTGGTCTGTCATCACGTTTCATCTGGTTTCTTGACTCCTCGACCCATTGACACAGCTGAGCAACCCGCCGATCTCTTTACCAAGCCTCTAGCTGCTGACCGCATCCGACATCTCAGTTCCAAGCTCAATGTTTCAATTCTCCTTCACACGCTGAGCTTGCGAGGGGTGTTGAGCACCTAGACCCAAGCTGAGCAACCTGGCGCATCGCAGACTCATCTCAGTCCAAGTGCGACGACAAAGCTGCGTGACCTAATTTGAATTTTGAGGGAGATAACGCAATTATCAATTTTGGGTTGGATATGCAATTATGTAGTTCTTAGAGGATTGGTTATGTAATTAAACAAAACCTATATCTGTCTTATAAATTTTGCTGTAAGGAATGAATAAAATCAATTACGATTTTCCGATCAAATCACCGATCAACCTCCATTCTTTCCAATCAGCTCTGCTTCCTTTCCGATCATTTATATATGTACATTAATTGTTGAACTAATTAAGTCAAGAATCAACTACAAACCAGCCACATTATTTAATACAACAATCAGTGAGTGTATAAATTAATGAACTGGGTGAGTTAGTTAGTTGATACCGAATAAAGTTATTATTTAAAAAATAAAACTTAGATCAAATTATTGACATAATACTTTGATAAATAACATTTAACATAATAATAATAGCAATAATGAAAAATCACCCAGGATTTAAGGAATCTGAACGGCGAGGCGTATGTTCATGGTTGAGCAATAACGGAATGGATGTGTTGACTCGTTAACGTATACAATGATTGGTGGTGTGGTTGATTTCTATTTTTTTTGTCCGAGAGTCGCTGTTGATTAGTACACCCAGTTTATCGCCGGCCTTCTCCCATGCCGTACTCGGCCATCGGTAAGCGTGTACAGCTTGTTTCATATTACTTGAGTTAGCAGCTGTGTTAGTTGAAGTTTTCCAACTGTTTTTTAAAGTTTTCAAAAAAAAATTCTGAGATTTGTTTTCTCGTTTGATGATGTTGTTTTGTAGGGTTGAGGATACCATACTATCTTGGTCGTGGAGGATGTCGATGCCAACTACGAGAAGGTGAAGATCCCACGGGATGTGATCGGGAACGGTGATAATCATAAGGACTTTTATAAGAATTGCACGCTGAACCTATCGCTTATCGCGGCCCAAGTTGTTGAAATTTCTCTACAAGATCCATTATAAATGGATGAAGTACATGTTGGATGTATCGTTGATATGATTCACTTGTTTAAATGAAAATTTGTGATTGTTAAAAATAAAAGCGTATGACTGTTAGAATGTAACAGGTAACTATTCACCAAATAATTGACTTGATGGGAGTTAGTATATGAAAGTTAAACATCTGTTCTACTCGGGTTGTTCCAGATCGCTTGTTAACTGTTTCATAAAGCTTTAGCAGATTGCGTTTTGGTGATTGTTAGTTGCATTGGAAACAGTACGAAAAACAGTAAACGACACAGAATATGTTTATCCTTTTCAGCTCACCGAGCCTACTCAGGGGGTTACTCGAAACCCCAAGTGGGAATCACTTCACAAGTATTCGATCAAGTACAATAGATTTTTAAGTAATTTATCTTCAGTAGTTACCACTATGTAGTTGAACTAATGTGAGTGCGTCTGGCCCCCTCAGACGGAGATCCTTCTCTTCCCACCTCGATTTGCCTCCTGCAAATCGGTAATTCTATTCTCGAGTATATCAGACCTGAAACACAGTCTGTTCGACAATGTTCTTTAGCACACGGCGATGAAGCTCTTGCTCTGTCGATTTTCTGACTATCTTTGATGATGATCGCCGGACTGTAACTCCGTTCTGCCGTTGTTCGATCATCTCAGTTGTCATGATCAATTCTACAATCTTCCCGCTCCACATAAATAGATTAGATCCCCTTTTTCGTATCTTTGGAAAGGAGATAATATTCGATCATACTTACCATCTTCCGGAGGGAATCCAATCTTTATAACACATAATCTGACTTCGGAGCGCAAAATCCAAGAGAGTATATCTTCAAAATATCTTCTGAATATTGCATTGCTGATACACTATATTTGCATATCCCGACTGATATTATTGTCGCTCCTGTCTGAACAGATACTGTTTCACCTTCTTTCACAGTCGAGGTCTTTGCCTTGTTTGTCAAAAACATGTCATTCAAGATCCATGAACTACCTGGATCTAACATTCTCCCCCTTAGCATTTTTTTAACAAAACTTGCTCATCATAGGGCGCGAATGACGATATATCTACTGAATTCGCAAAAATACCCTTGCAAACAAAAATGACAGGGATGGATAAAGAGCATAAATGTCAGAAAAGGTCAAAGAACATGACAGTATCCCGAACATAAAGAACAAAAAAAGCATGTTTTTCATAGCCACTATTCTACTCCTCAGATTCATCTGTCGTGACATGTTCTGCTTCAGATTCTTCCTCTTCCAACGGATACTTGAGATCCCTCAGAACCAGCTTCACCTCTCTCTTTGTTGCTGAGATCTGAGAGGACATATTTTCCAGCACAAGCAGATGTTTTTCAAGATGAGCAATTACCTTTGAATTGGAGTCAGGCTGTCTAGATTTCTTGAACAATACTATTGTGCTAGCTGTGCCACCAGGTGGTTCCTTTAGTCTGAGCAGTGCCAGCTGAACTAATTCTGGAATAGTGACATCAACTTGAAGTTTTCCGGTAAGATCTTGTAATCTGTGTTGAATGGCGCCGGAGGAGGAGACAATTTTATCGAATCATCATAGATATCAAAGCATTGATCAACCATCATCTCAAACAGCATCGAGGGGCAACCAATCGGGTCATTAGGCAGATCACAAATAATGTGCCGACATAAATGGTTAAAAATAATTTTCCCTAGATTTACCTTCACTCCTCGAGCCACTTAGAGTATGAATGCTGCGATGGGCTTGCTGACGGTGGTCCTATGCAAAGTAGGCATCCAATTCTTGATACACATCCCATGTAAAATAGCATATTTGGTTGTGAGGTGGCCTGATTCCAGTGAGCTCCTCTTCCATGATGTTACCCGCCCATTTGTCATCTTTGAAGCAATCTCTCCCCATTCTGGTGACTCTGGAACAGTTTCATCTGGACAAATACCAAAGTATTCATTAATTAATTATGCAGTAATTACCACTCGTCGACCCCTTACCTGCACCACACCATACTCTGTACTAGATATAGTCCTGAATTGTTGTGTCAAGTTCGCATCAAGCTCTCTCACAAGCTGTTTAGCAAACTGTTGAGGCAATTTGATAGTCTTCAGCAAGCCTCTTCAATCGCATGCACCACTTCCGGTACTTCAAATTTTCTCTCCACAAAAATTCGTTCCTGGACAATCTTTCGTCCCACAATAATCTGCCAACTCTTGGCATTTTCAATGTCACAAAACCATACCCCAGATTTCGTGACCCCTCCTGTTAAGGGCTCTCCACCAATCTTCTGTGAGTCTGATTTCTTAACTGACTTATTGGAAACACGTTTCCCTTTCGCAACTGCTCCCCCTGTTTGAGTTCCCTTCGTTTCTGTATTTCTGCTGGACTCAGCACTTTCTCCCCTTTTCCGCTTGGACAACAGCTCGGCCACTAAAGTCACATTCACTATCTCTTCTAGATCATCATCTACATGGACTGTCTCAGATAGATCCAGGGTGTCCTCTACAATGATTGGCTTGGATTCAGATGATTTGATAGGGTCCGCCTCAGCTTCAGACGACTTCTGGTGAGAAACCTCAGCCTGAGGTTTGTAAACCACCATAATCAGGCCTCTGGATCTGTTTCAGTTAGCTGAACAGTATCAGCTGCAACCAGTGGGAGTTCTTCATGCTCTTTTTCTCCTTCGAGATCTTCTCGGATAATTTCCTCGTTAGTCTTGATCGGTTGATTTACTTACTGATTATTCATTCATTCGATGATGAATTTCACTTCTCTCCCGAACATTTCTTCGTGTTTTTACCACTTCACTCTCATTTCAGGACAAATCATACCAAATTACAGCTTTGTGGCCCAGTCAGAGCAAAATGGAGAAAATCACAAGATTCAGACGAATATGATCAAGGAATGCGCAGATTTACCTGTTCGTAGTCTTGGGCTTGCCGAGCACGCAATTCTTATCTGACTGAGGCATGCTATATCTCGCTGGACAGCTAACTCGAAGGGCTACAACATTGTGGTTTGCACTAAGATGTGATTCGAAGGTTTGGATGGTCAAAAACGCAAGCAAAGTCAGAGTCGAAGCCTGAGTGAACGAGCAGCTTGGTTCAAAGAAAGAACCAGCGGTTAAGAGGAAGAACCGATGGTTTGGACAGAGAACCGCCGATTTGGTTTTGAACAGGCCCCAAAGGCAAAATTTCATGATTCTCTGAGATAGGCCGGTTCAATGAAGAACTGGTGGTTTGACACCAAACCGACCCATGAATTAATTCTGAAAATCAAATAGAAATCTAGGGCTCGTTCACAGGGGTTGTACAATTTGGAGAACGAAAGCAAGAGAGAAGAGAAAAGCTTGGAGTGAAGATCATCGTCACGGGTTCTTTAATTTATATTCTCTTCATTCTTGTATTGGTAGTTATCACCATGAGTAGCAAGTAGTTTATTTAGTTCTGGGATCTTACGGATCCCATGCCTGTAACATGATTTCATGTGATTTGTACGAACATCAGTTTAGTCTAATGCAAGTTTATGTTTTTCAATTCTATTAAACTTCATTCTATCGTTTTACCATTTCGATCATTGATTGGGATGACTACATGTTAGAACGAAATGAGGTTGGATGCCAAAAAGGTAATTAACCGGATTGAGTAGAGTTGATATCGAAACATTGTAGCTATATTGAAACCGTTGATAATCCGTGATTGGACGACGTTCAATAGTGTAGATTAATTCAGTTGATGATTCGTGAATGGGCGGCTCACTTGATGTCAATTTGGGTTATTTCCAAAGTTATTTTGCATGACTATATGGTGTGACTGATTGCATGAATTCTGTTGCGATCATGGTGAAGTTCGATCTTGGAATTACTTTCTCTGATCGAATCAACCGTTAGCTATATTAATTAGGAAAATTATGATAATTAGAACAAACTCAGAATTTCTATTAGGAGAAGCTGAACACATTGATCGCTAGCTAGTATATACGCGCCTGTTCCTAGGATCGACCCTTGGCTTACCAAGGTCTATAAATTATTTTTGACTAAAATTTGACTCCTGAAATTTATATCTGACAACTCTAAAGGGTTAAAAATACGACTATCAAGTCTCATCAGTCACTGGGACTTTATCACTTCCTGGAACTGCGTCCACTGAACTTGTTTTAGCAGCAACTTCCGGTTTCTCAACTCTTTTCTTCCCCTTGTGCGCAAACAACTTGTCTAACCGGGTAGCCTTGCTTTTCTTAGAACCTCCAACACCCTTTGATTAACTCAGGCCAGCGCCTAACCGGTCAGCTGCTAAGCGGACAAATAACCTTATATTTGTCCATATTTTCCGCCTTACTTCTTGTTTGTTTCGCTCTTTTATAAAGTCATTTGATGCTTTCTTTGTTCATTTCAGGTTTAAAATATGTATTACACAATATGAAGTGACCCGAAAAAATCTGGATGATTTCCGATAGATCAAGATCAAAAACAGCAAGATTGGGGAAACTGCAAAAGTGATTCGGCAGAATCAAAAAGTGATTCGGTCACCAGCTTGGCCGAATCACCCTCAGCTATACGAATCAACTTGACTCGAGTAGAACTTGGCTGGTTTGACCGAATCACATATGAGGTTGACCGAATTAAAAAGTGATTCGGACACGGAAGAAGTGAGCTGCCCGAATCAGTTTTGAAATTTCCGCAGCGTCTCTGAGATGCAGATTTGTGTACAAGCAGTTGCTACAACACACTCTTGAACACCCAAATCTGATGCAGCAAGATAGAACAAGGGACAATGATTTGTTCGCCCAGTTCGGCCAAGTGCCTACCTCTTGGAAGGACTAAACTCAGTCCTTTAATCCATTAAGCTCAAGGTTCTCTCGTACAACACAGTTCTTCAACACGCAACCTATGCTCATCGACCTTAGCTAGGACTTTGACCACAATCAGAACAGGCTCTGACTTGTGTCACAACTACCTACACTGGTTTTAATTTAGAACAGCTACTGACTCGACGAATCCCAGCCTATTCTAATTAACACCCAGTCTCTGCAGGTCGGCTACAGCACCTGCTGTAGCACACAGCTGATGCACAATTTGTCCGCGTCGCTCCAGTCCTTCTACTGAGCCGATCGAACAATTCCACGAGCGCTGCACACTCTGGAATACTCCCCCTCACTTAGTGACCTCCTGTCACTAGCGAGACACATCCTTCAATTGTTCGAGTACCTTTACTCGACAATTGCTCCACGGCCTTCCTTGATCTACTAATAAGCACTTCGATACTCTGAATTGGCTTCCCAGATCAAGAAGTGATTAGACTCTGCAAGTCTCGATCACCCTTGGTTCAATCACACAGCTCCACGCGCCTGCGGTGCTCTCGGTGATGGTCGAAGCTCTTCTCGCACTTGAATTCCACTCTCTGGTATTCTGCGTATGCTCTCTCTTTATATTCTCAGCTTCGATGATCAGGACGCTCTGCTCGGCCTCCCTTACTCGCCCAGCCTTGCACAGGTTTCCGCTTTTTAGAAGTTTCCTAAAGAAACATTATCTCCTTAGTTTGTAGGAGATTAGATTTGATTTCGAAAATCAAATCTCCCACAAACAAATCTTTACCTGGGCATGGGAATCTTCACTGGGATATTCTTTATTGAATATTTAGAAGCTCCCCGCAGAACACTGCTCTTCAGTACGATCAATTGAATGCAAACTCCGAATGGGCGCTGAACTTTTGCTACAGCTCCGTGCTCCAGGAACTGCTACAACAGGAGCTTGTTCGCGTGAGCTGGTTTTGTCAAAGACTGCCACACAGCATCATCAATCTCCCCCTTGGCATTTTGACAAAACCCGTTGGCCATAGATGAAGTCTTCCACGGAAAATAAATATTAAAACTACTTAACAACAATTTCAGAGTAAAAGTTGTGGCCACACTCGGCCTTGGTTTTAGCATAGCCACGCAGGGCTTCAATAAAAACAAAAGAGTTCATCTGGAGTGGCTGGCCTTCATTTACTCTCCTTTTTTTTGACACAAATGCTTACATCCCTTGAGGAGGCCCTTGCTCCTCCGGATATTCCAAGTCCTTGAGCAGGCTTCTGATTTGGGCACGTCTGGCATCCCTTCTTTTGGCTTTAGAGTTCAGCATGTACAGCTCTGACTTCAGGTGGCTCACGATCCTTGCATGGAGAGCTGCTTGGATTGCTGGGGCAGGGGGAAGAGCTTCCACATGAGAGGATGGATCAGAAGGGGCAACCAGAAGTGGGTCTTCTTGGGCAATGTCAACCGCATGTCTTCCTTTGAATAGCTTGTGATCAACAAGAAAGCCTTGCAGTTCTTCAGACATTCCATCAGAAATCTCTCCCAACTCCGGATGCTGAGAGACCAACATCCCATATATGTGGGATGGCAGCACAATAGGTTTGCTCAAGGAAGTACTGCCAGCATGAGCAGCTATCTAGGGGAACATCACGCTTCCCAAGCTGACTTTTCTTCGTTTCCCAATGAAGTGAAGGAGGTTGGCGAAGGGTCTGCTAACCATTCCCCTATGAAAGCTGGGAATCCAGTTTCTTATGCCCAGATTGTACAGCAAAGCATTTCTAGATGTGAATTCAGCAGCACTGAGATTTGGTACTCCCCAGGACAGACAAACTCCTCTAGTGAGAACCTTAGCCAGAAGCTCCCTATTCACACTAGATGGCTCCCTAGCATCACTGTCTATTCCTAGAAAGGCATCAATCTTCTCAGGGGTAATTACTACCTTCTTACCCCGTAACCAACTCGTCCCATACGAACCTCCTCCTTCAACACCGAACTTCTTTTCCATATTGACAATAAACTCCCTAACTAACGAAATGTTGTATCTGTAAGGGTAAGTTAGGGACCTTAGCAGATTTAACTCAGTTAGGATCTGGATGATTGCTGCAGACTTGTATTTATCAAGGTACAATCTCTTCTCTGGAACAATATGCTTCCTCTCCACAATGCCCCATGATTGAGAAATAGCCTTGTTTCTGAACCATACTCGTCCTACAGTGGCTGCATCATTGTTAGCCAGAAAAGGTGTCCTCTCAGAGGGTTCACCGATGGCATCCCCTTCACTGGACTCCTCCTTTTCTTCGCTGCTTGAGTCAGGGATGGTGATTGGAGCTTTCCCTTTGTCAGCTGATGAAGGAAGAGGTGCTGCAACAGCTTCTTGCTCAGGGAGTTCAGCTTCTATCTCCTCACCCTTTCCTTCTGTGCCGAGGGTCGTGACCAGGGTTTTGTAGGGCTTTTCAACCTTTTCAGTAGCTGCAACCACTTCTGTAGCTTTCTCTTCCCTTGAGTCTTCTTTATGAACG
Organism: Umbilicus rupestris; assembly: GCA_963678935.1. Taxonomy (NCBI): domain Eukaryota; kingdom Viridiplantae; phylum Streptophyta; class Magnoliopsida; order Saxifragales; family Crassulaceae; genus Umbilicus; species Umbilicus rupestris. Next base: position 14,581,734 of record OY787607.1, on the reverse strand, counting down.
GCCTCTTTGAACACCACTTCTGAGCTGGTCTCAGGCTAGCCTTCTTTTCTTCTTCAAGGGTTCTTCTTGGGGAGGATGAACATTCTGCGACACGGGGAGAGGCGCTGGCTCCCAGACCACCAGATCCAGCGGTTGAGCAGTAGCTTCACTCCGCGGCTTACGCTGCTTTTCGATTCTGCCTTGACGAGCTGCTGCCAGGTTCCTCTTCAGACCACGAGTTTTCACCATTGTTGGGGGTTTGCAGAAGAATTTACAGGGGAGAGGCTTGATCAGCAACTGATTTTGGGGAGAAGCTTTAAATGATTGTGCCCTAGAATTTGATTTACCCGCTGCTTTTCTCTCCTTTTTTAATGGAGTGGCTGACTTTCTCTATTTTTAGCAACCAAAAGATTTGAACAAGCTTTTCAGGGCCAGGTTGCTATAGCAGTTAGGGGCTGGTTCCCTTATTCACTCGAGCTATCTTCTTTGTGTGGAGAATCCTCGTGGGGCTCAGATGATTATCTTTTCACCCATACTTGGGTTGGTTTCTGTTTCCACTGCTTCTGACATTCATATCTCCTGTCTTTCTATTTGTCATATTTAGGTCTCCACACCTGCGTTTTCCGTGTCTCCCTTTTGATTATTCCATTCCAGTGCGCCGGTTCATCCACTTTTGTGACTCTCCATTGAGGTTCTGACCGTTGATGAATACTCACTGATTTAGTCGAGCTGAAGAGTTTATCACAACATGTGTTGGTCTTTGGTTTCCTCCCCTTCTTTCCAACTTTGGTAGCTTTTCGGGATGTCTGCCGTTTCTTCAGACTCTGAAGTTTTCTTTGACTCCATTTCTCTTGACCACAGGTATGCGTGCGTAACCACCTTTGATTCCGAGACTCTCGTTTTGCTATAGAGGGATGATATAGCGGTTGCTGTAGCAGCCTCTTGTTCAGATATCTGACTTTGTCTTCTTCCGCAGGATTTGGGCAAGAAACCGATTTCTCATTGTTATCGATCAGTGTATCAGAGGCTTTTACAAAGACTGTTCCTTCAGTACTTTCTTCACCGGTATATCCAAGCCCCATTCTTCCTCTTCCAAATTTTAGATATGAGAGAATTTTATCAAGAATATTTTTCTTAGTTTCGGCTGCCTTTACTGACGCTAGAGGGGCACTGGTATCAGTGCTTTTGCTACCTGAATCTCCTCTCTTTAGCAAGATGACTTGTCTACTTGGTGAAGATATTTTCTTAAGTAACTCTTCCCGCTCTTCTTCAAATTGATTGATTCTGTCACTCAATGTTCGATTCACTTGCAGAGCTTGTTCACACTGTTTTAGAATATCTCCCAGTTTGTCTGTTGAGTCATCCTCGTCTTCACTATCTGACACCTCAATCCCATAGTAGAGTTCTTTCTTTAATAACGCTTTGTAGTCATAATCGGACACACTAGTTAGCACAATAAAGTTTTCTTCTTCACTTTCCTCAGAGCCACTCCACTTAAGAGTCAGAGATTGGTTATCCTTTTTCTCAGAGTTTTTGAGGGGTTCGCTCGGACAGTCAGCCTCATGGTGTCCATACCATTCAATGTCTTTGAATTACCGGTTGTTGTAGCTCCCTCTTCATCAGTCCATTGTTCTTGAGGCTTCACCCTAGTAATTCCCCTTTCATCCATGGTAATGGGAGGAGACCATTCAGCCACAACTGCTCTCCAAGTTCTCTCATCTATGAATTTGAGGAATGCCTTCATCCTAGCCTTCCAATAGTCATAGTTGCTTTCTTCCAACAACGGTGGACAACTCGTGCTCTGTCCTTCCTTCATTGTACCTTGCTTAGACACTCAGGATCTCTACTATGTATCTGAGTTCCCGCTCAGATACCAATTGAAATTTCCGCAGTGTCTCTGATATGCAGATTTGTGTACAAGCAGTTGCTACAGCACACTCTTGAACACCCAAATTAGATGCAGCAAGATAGAACAAGGGAAAATGGTTTTTTCACCCAGTTCGGCCAAGTGCCTACCTCTGGGAAGGACTGAACTCAGTCCTTTAATCCACTAAGCTCAAGGTTCTCTCGTACAACACGGTTCGTCAACACGCAATCTATGCTATTCAACTTTAGCTAGGACTTCGACCACAATCAGAATAGGCACTGACTTGTGTGACAACTACCTACACTGGTATTAATTTAGAACAGCTACTGACTTGACGAATCTCAGCCTATTCTAATTAACACGCAGTCACTGCAGGTCTGCTATAGACCTGTTGTAGCAAACAGCTGATGCACAATTTGTCCACGTCGCTCCAAGCCTTCAGCTAAGCCGATCGAATAATTCCACGAGCGCTGCACACTCTGGAATACTCCCTCTCACTCAGTGACCTCCTGTCACTAGCGAGACACAGCCTTCAGCCAATTGTCCGAGTACCTTCACTCGATAATTGCTCCACGGCCTTCCTTGATCTACCGACAAGCACTTCGATGCTCTGAATTAGCTTCCCAGATCAAGCAGTGATCAGACTCTGCAAGTCTCGATCACCCTCGGTTCGATCACATAGCTCCACGCGCCTGCGGTGCTCTCGGTTAGGATCTGGATGATTGCTGCAGACTTATATTTATCAAGGTCCAGTCTCTTCTCTAGAACAATATGCTTCCTCTCCACAATGCACCATGATTGAGAAACAGCCTTGTTTCTGAACCACACTCCTCCTACAGTGGCTGCATCATTGTCAGCCAGAACAAGTCTTCACTCAGAGGGTTCACCAGTGGCATCCCCTTCACTGGACTCCTCCTTTTCTTGGCTGCTTGAGTCAGGGATGATGATTGGAGCTTTCCCTTTGTCAGCTGATGAAGGAAGAGGTGCTGCAACAGCTTCTTATTTAAGGAGTTCAACTTCTACCTCCTCACCCTTTCCTTCTGTACCGGGGGACGTGACCAGGGTTCTACAGGGCTTTTCAACTTTTTCAACAGTCTTCTTCATGGACGGTCTCTTTGAACACCACTACTAAGCTGGTCTCAGACTTCCTGTCACGGTCCAGCCTTCTTTTCTTCTTCGAGGGTTCTTCTTGGGAAGGAGGAACATTCAGCGACACGGGGAGAGGCGCTGGCTCTCAGACCACCAGGTCCAGCCGTTGAGCAGTAGCTTCACTCCACGACTTACACTGCTTTTCGGTTCTTCCTTGACTAGCTGCTGTCAGGTTCCTCTTCAGACCGCGAGTTTTCACCATTGTTGGGGGTTTGTAGAAGAACGAACAGGGGAGAGGACTGATCAGCAACCGATTTTGGGGAGAAGCTTCAAACAATTGTGCCCTAGAATTTGATTTACCCGATGTTTTTCTCTCTTTTTTAATGCACGTGCTCAGCACGTGACTTTCTCTATTTTTAGCAACCAAAAGATTTGAACAAGCTTTTTAGGGCCAGGTTGCTAAAGCAGTTAGGGGCTGGTTCCCTTATTCACTCGAGCTATCTTCTTTGTGGGGAGAATCCTCGTGGGGCTTAGATGATTGTCTTTTCACCCATACTTGGGTTGGTTTCCGTTTCCACTGCTTCTAAAATTCATATCTCCTGTCTTTCTGTTTGTCATATTTAGGTCTCCACACTTGCATTTTCCGTGTCTCCCTTTTGATTATTCCATTCCAGTGCACCGGTTCATCCACTTTTGTGACTCTCCATTGAGGTTCTGGCCGTTGATGAATACTCACTGGTTTAGCCGAGCTGAAGAGTTTATCACAACGTGTGTTGGTCTTTTGTTTCCTCCCCTTCTTTCCAACTTTGGTAGCTTTTCGGGATGTCTGCTGTTTCTTCAGACTCGGAAGTTTCCTTTGACTCCATTTCTCTTGACCACAGGTATGCATGCGTAACCACCTTCAATTCTGAGACTCTCGTTTTGCTATAGAGGGATGATACAGCGGTTGCTGTATCAGCCTCTTGTTCAGATATCTGTCTTTGTCTTCTTCTGTAGGATTTCGGCAAGAAACCGATTTCTCATTGTTATCGATCAGTGTATCAGAGGCTTTTACAAAGACTGTTCCTTCATTACTTTCTTCACCGGTATATCCAAGCCTCGTTCTTCCTCTTCCAAATCTTTGATATGAGAGAATTTCATCCAGAATGTTTTTCTGAGTTTCGGTTACCTTTACTGACGCTAGAGGGGCACTGGTATCAGTGTTTTTGCTACCTGAATCTCCTCTCTTTAGCAAGATGACTTGTCTACTGGGTGAAGATATTTTCTTAAGTAACTCTTCCTGCTCTTCTTCAAGTTGATTGATTCTGTCACTCAATGTTCGATTCACTTGTAGAGCTTCCTCACACTATTTTAGAATATCTCCTCGTTTATCTATCAGTTTGTCGGTTAAGTCATCCTCGTCTTCACTTTCTGACACCTCAATCCTATAGTAGAGTTCTTTCTTTAGTAACTTTTTGCAGTCATAATCGGACACACTAGTTAGCACAATAAAATTTTTTTCTTCACTTTCCTCAGAGACAATCCACTTAGAAGTCAGAGATTGGTTATCCTTTTTCTCAGAGTTTTTGAGGGGTCGCTCGGGCAGTCAGCCTCTAGCACTGAAGCCACTTTCATCCATGGTAATGGGAGGAGACCATTCAGCCACAACTGCTCTCCAGGTTCTCTCATCTATGGCAATGAGGAATGCCTTCATCCTAGCCTTCCAATAGCCATAGTTGCTTTCTTCCAACAATGGTGGACAGCTCGTGCTCTGTCCTTCCTTCATTGTACCTTGCTTAGATGCTCAGGATCTCTACTCTGTTGTTGAGTTCCCGCTCTGATACCAATTGAAATTTCCGCAGCGTCTCTGAGATGCAGATTTATGTACAAGCAGTTACTACAACACACTCTTGAACATCCAAATCAGATGCAGAAAGATAGAACAAGGGACAATGATTTGTTCACCCAGTTCGGCCAAGTGCCTACCTCTGGAAAGGACTGAACTCAGTCCTTTAATTCACTAAGCTCAAGGTTCTCTCGTACAACACAGGTCGCCAACACGCAACCTATGCTACTCAACCTTAGCTAGGACTTCGACCACAATCAGAACAGGCTCTGACTTGTGTCACAAATACCTACACTGGTATTAATCTAGAACAGCTACTGACTCGACGAATCCCTTCTTATTCTAATTAACACGCAGTCTCTACATGTCTGCTATAGCACCTGCTGTAGCACACAGCTGATGCACAATTTGTCCACATCGCTCCAAGCCTTCAGTTGAGACGATCAAACAATTCCACGAGCGCTGCACACTCTGGAATACTCTCCCTCACTTAGTGACCTCCTGTCACTAGCGAGACACAGCCTTCAGCCAATTGTTCGAGTACCTTCGCTCGACAATTGCTCCACGGCGTTCCTTGATCTACCAACAAGCACTTCGATGCTCTGAATTGGCTTCCCAAATCAAGCAGTGATCGGACTCTGCAAGTCTCGATCACCCTTGGTTCAATCACACAGCTCCACGCGCATGCGGTGCTCTCGGTGAGGGTCGAAGCTCTTTTCGCACTTGAATTCCACTCTCTGGTATTCTGCGTATGCTCTCTCTGTATATTCTCAGCTTCGATGATCAGGACGCTCTGCTCGGCCTCCCTTAAATACTCGTCCAGCCTTGCACAAGTTTCTTTGGAAGTTCCGTAAAGGAACATTATCTCCTAGTCTGTAGGAGATTAGATTTGATTTCGAAAATCAAATCTCCCACAAACAAATCTTTACCTGGGCACGGGAATCTTCACTGGGATATTCTTTATTGAATATATAGAGGCTCCCCGCAGAACACTGCTCTTCAATACGGTCCGTTGAATGCAAACTCCGAATGGGCGCTGAACTTCTACTCCGTGCTCACTTGTTCGCGTGAGTTGGTTTTGTCAAAGACTGCTGATAGAGCCTATTTATACGCATTATTTGGATCATATCCCCGTGCTTGTTTGCATTATTTTGTGTACAAGATTACTGGTTTCCAGTGTTTTTGTATTTCAGGGCAGAACGAGGGCCTAAGCCGGATACGCGCTAATAGGCAGCGTTTAGGACGCGCAACACACAGCCTGCGGAGCTAGCGGCGCAAACAGAAGAAATGGCGAGATACAGCAGAGTTGCGCCGACCAATGCGCTAAGCAGCATGCCGTGCGCCAGGCGCAGAGTCCAGTATTTCCTAATCCTGACATGACCAGATTTGGAAGTTGCCAAGGATGGACCTCTTGAGTAGTATATAAAGGGGAGGAGGTCTAAGGTTTGAGAGACGCGGATCAATCAATCAGAAGACACACAGAAAGGCAACACCCCACATCAGAGGGCCATGAGAGAGCGAGAGAGCAGCAAACTGGAAAACACACGGACTTATTGAGAGGACTTGCGCCAGCCGACTGCGCCAGCCGAGAGACATACTGCATGCACTGTTTGCTACTTGTTTCTCAGATACATTAGACCTTATTTTACTATTCTATGATGTTTATCACTAGCATGTCTAGCTAAACGCTTAGTATCGGTTGGACATGAATCTATGAGTATTTCCTTTGAGACTTGCGCTTAATGCATAGCTTGCTTGCTTATATTAATTCTGTGCACATTACTGGCAGCTTGTTGCATGAGTAGGGGAAGCCTTGAACCGCAATCTTACTCTTGTCGCTTGTTGTTGTCTGTTAAACTAGTTGAATATCCTGACGGTGCCAACTAGGAGTAACGCGCTAGGATAGGCAATTACTACCTTGATCGGATCCGTAGTTGTTTAGGTCTAGTGCAAGAATTAATAGCACATGAACTTTGATCGGAACATGCGCACATGTTAGGAAGCCTTGACCGGACACTAACTTAAGTAAAATCAAGCTATAGACATTTAGAGTCGATGATAAGGAATGCACTCATAGAGGATTGTCTGCGCCGATACTTCTCATAGTCATAGTATTTAATCTCTACTGCCTGCGCACGTCTGGTGCATTTCCCTGCGTTTTACAACTGTTTACTTGCGCACTGCGTAACCCAATCACTCACCCCCCCAATCTTCGTAAGTGTAGGTCACTGGCTAGAACTGAACTACTTGCTCCCTGTGGAGATCGACCCTTACTTAACCGCTGTACTAGTGGAAGAGGAAGGAATTAATTTGACGCGCACAACGACGCGCGATCAAATTTTGGCGCCGTTGCCGGGGAGCAACACAGCTAAGTTCTAGTTAGTTTACGTTTTAGTAACTAGTTATTTCAGTTTGTTTTATTTTCGTTGTTGTTTCTGACAGCGCGCAATCACCATTAGCCTGCGCAACCTTGAAACAGTTGCGCTGCGCAGATTCTAGTTGCGCACTGACAGACGCAGCAGCATTTGTTATCTTTTAACTTCATTTTTCTTTAAGATTCAGAACAGGTCATGGATGATAACAGTGTCGTAGGAGACAACTTGGGGGACAGAACCCCAGAGGAAGCAAGAGCACATAACCGCGCAGCCCTGTTCAGAGAGGAAGTGCAGCGCGAGGTTGAAGCAAGGAGGGCCGCTGAAGTGTATCATGCGCCACCCGTGCAACAGGCCGCGCGACGCAGAACAGTGCGCGAGATGTCAGCCCCTATCACTGTTAACCAGCCATGGTGCATCGTGCTTCCACCAGGCGGTCATTTTGAGCTAAGGAGCTCGCTCATTCATCACATGCCCAAGTTTCACGGGATGCACAATGAAAATCCAGTCAAGCATGTGCGAGAATTCCTAGTCATTTGCGAGAACATGAAGACCGAAGGAGAAAGCGATGAAGCGCTGAAAATGAAGGCATTCCCATTTTCACTGTGTGATACAGCCAGACATTGGTTGATGAACTTACCCGCAGGATCCATTCACACATGGGAGCAGCTGCAGAAGAAATTCCTGGACAAATTCTATCCCGCAGCAAAGATCGCGCTACTCAGAAGAGAGCTGGCCGCGCCAAGGCAGAGCGCAGGGGAGTCACTGTCAGAATATTACGAGCGTTTCAGGGAGCTAGAGGCCAACTGCTACAATCATGGCCTGCCCCAGAATGTGCTGATAGAGAACTTCCTGAATGGACTGCTGCCCATGGAGCTGAGGTTATTGAACGCATGCGCAGGAGGCGACATTTGCAACATGTATCCAGAAGACGCGTGGCAGCTGATAGAAGACTCTGCTGGTCAGGTACGACATCAGCTAACACTTGAAAATAGTCGTACTCGTTCTGTTCATCAGGTAGAAACAAGCGCTGAGATCAAGGAAATGAAGGCCATGCTGCAGAAGTTGATGAGTGCGCAGAGCGCACAACCAGTTGCGCCAAAGGTATGTGAATTTTGCAGGTCCACCGAGCACAAGACTGATGAATGTCGCACGCTATTTGAGGAATCTGGAGATGTCAATGCTCTCGGAGGATGGGACAACAGAGGGCCACCAAGGCAGAATCAACCGCGCTTTGGACTGGCAGCAAATGGATTCAGATGGAAGGAGGAGAACAATTTCCAGAGGCAGTCCACAGATCAGCGCGCGCCACAGCAGACCCAAAAAGCTGCGCCTTACAATCCACCGCATCGCCGCACTGACGCACCAGCACATAACAACCAGCAACCGAGGCGATCCTTGGAAGATATCGTGGGGCAGCTAGCAGACACATTGCGCAAAAATGATGAGAAATATGACAAGAGGTTCGAGTCCATTGAAAAGCAGCTATCACAGATCGCAACCACGGTATATGAGCTGAAAAAGAGCGATGGCAACCTGCCTTCGCAAGTGATTCAGAACCCCAAAGGAGGAGTCAATGCAGTAACACTGAGGACTGGGAGCACAATAGGAGCAGAACAGACCACAAAGGCGCCCGCGTAACCAGCTGCGCAAGTCCCGGATCCAGCAGAACAGAATGCGCAACCAGAGCAAGAAGTGCAACCAGAAGTGCCAGCCACAAGCCAGCAGGGCAAAGCGCCAGGTATAACAGAATTAAAAGACAAGGGCACGAATCGTACTAATATACTTGCACCTTTCCCTGTGCAGGCACCCTTGGCTAGGAAGGAAGCGCAGGACAAAGAGCTATACGAGTTATTCAGTAAGGTGGAAATCAACATTCCCCTTATTAAAGCAGTTCGGCAGATCCCACGATACGCCAAGTTTTTGATGGAGCTGTGCACAAACAAGCGACGAAAGGGCGAATGCGCACAGGTAATGTTAAATGCGCAAGCCTCAGCGATCGTGCAACATAAGGTACCACCTAAGTGCCGAGACCCAGGTACATTCACTATCCCATGCACTCTAGGTAAAACCACGGTAAGCAACTGCATGATTGATTTAGGCGCATCCATTAATTTGTTACCTTATTCTCTATATGCGACATTGCGCCTTGGACCACTAAAGCCTGCAGGTCTCACCATTCAGCTAGCGGATCGATCGTGCAAACAACCTGCAGGCATGATAGAGGATGTTCTTGTGCGAGTAGGAGAGCTGGTGTTCCCAGCAGATATTTATGTGCTAGAAATGGAGGGCGAATCGAGCACCAGCAGTGCGCAAATCCTACTAGGCAGACCTTTCCTTATGACCGCGAGCACGAAGATAGACGTGTGGAGGGGCACGCTCTCCATGGAAGTGGATGGCGAAGAAATCCATTTCAACATATTCAAAGGAATGCAGCACCCACATGATGACGCCACAGTGCACGCAATGGACAACTTGGATGATTTAGTCACAGATGCGCAATGCGCAAGCGCAACAGTAGGACCAGAGCCACTGGCACAAGCAGAGTTGGAGGAGCAGGAAGACGAGCCGAGCAGTGCTGAACCAGAGTCCACACAGGTACATGATATAGTTCATATTTGCACCGCTACTAAAATCTTGCCCTCCATTGAACAGGCACCCAAGGTCGAGCTGAAGCAACTCCCAGAACACCTCAAATACATTTTCCTGGGAAGTGAGGACACCCTGCCAGTGATCATCAAGAAAGGATTAGAAGAGGAGCAGGAAGTGCGCTTACAGCAGGTGCTGCGCAGGAACCAGCGCGCCATAGGATGGACACTTGCTGACCTGCGCGGAGTGAGCCCAGACGTATGCATGCATAGTGATGATGCAAGTATGGCAGTGTTTGACAAAACCAGCTTATGTGAACAAGGAGCTGCTGCAGCTCAAACAATCAAGCAGACCAGCAGAAGTAAACCAGCAGCAGATGCAGCAGAGGATGCTGCAGCAGGTGCTGGTTCAAGTGCTGGTTCAACTGTCCGAGTAGCAGCTTTGTGCTGAGTTCGTTCTGGAGGTATGGCAGTTGTGTTCTTGCTCTTAGAAGGTTTTCTAAAATGCTGCTGAGCATTTTCCAGCAAGGTTTGCTAGTCAGAGAAGGAGATTTGCATTGAAGATATTAATCAAATCTAATCTCCTAGATTTTAGGAGATAATTGATCTTGTGGGTCAATTGCCTAAACCTGGAAATTGCTTAAAGTGGTGTGGGTATTTAAGCAGAAGGTTTGAGGGCTGAAGAGATTGATCGAAGCTGAGTGATACACGAGAGTAGACACAGATTTCAGAGAGAGGATTTTCTGGGTGCTACGGACGTTGTTCTTCGATCAAACACACACGGGCAGAGCGTTGAGCGCAGAGCTGTGGTGAGCATTGCAGAAGAGAATCAGGTCTTGCAAAGACTGATTCGTGCATTGATCTGGAAGCCAATTCAGAGCTGTGGAGCTTGTTGGTTGATCAAAGGCAGCCGCGGAAGAACTGACGGGTGGAAGGCTCGGTGGAGGTTCGTGCGGAAGAACTCACTAGTGACAGGTGGTCACTGAGTGAGGGGGAGTTACTCAGAGTGTGCAGCGCTCTTGGAGTGGTTCGATCGGCTCGGCAGAAGGCCTTGGAGCGACGCGGACAGTGTGCTTCAGCTGTGTGTTACAGCTGTTGCTGCAGCAACCCTGCTGAGTAGTGTAGGATAGAATAGGCTGAGTTCTTTGAGAGGATTGTAGCTTTTCTAGACTGACATATTGTAGAGGGTGTGCTGGCACAAATCAGAGCTTGTTCTGATTGTGCTGAGTGGTCCATACAAGGTTGAGTAGCATAGGTTGCGTGCGTTGTAACCTAGTGTACTTGGAACCTTTGGTTGAGTGGATTGAGGACTGGAGAATAGTCCTCCCCAGACGTAGGCAGATTGGCCGAATTGGGTGAACAAACTTGTGCATTGTTTGTTGCTTGCTGAGATTAATTCTAGTGAACAAGAGTGTGCTGCAGCAACTGCTTGTTCAAATCTGCCGGATTGAGACACTGTGAAATTTCAATTGGTATCAGAGCAGGGACTCGACACACAGAGTTAAAAGATCCTACAGTGTCTCTGAAGAAGCCAAGACAATGAAGGAAGGACAGAGCACAAGTAGACCTCCACTATTGGAAGAGAGCAATTATGGTTATTGGAAAGCTAGGATGAAGGCCTTTCTCAGGGCCATTGACGAGAAGACATGGAGAGCTGTTGTGATTCAGTGGTCTCCCCCAATCACCATAGATGAGCAAGGAGTGACAAGAATAAAACCTGAAGAGCAGTGGACTGTTGAAGAAGGTGCTGCAGCAACTGGTAATTCAAAGGCTTTGAATGCAATTTTTGCTGCAGTTGATGCTAACAATTTCAGGTTGATATCAAACTGTGATTTGGCCAAGCAAGCATGGGAGATTCTGCAAACTGCCCATGAAGGAACTGATAGAGTGAAGCTATCAAGACTCCAGATTATTGCCACACAATTTGAGAATCTGAGGATGCTGGATGAAGAAACAGTCACTGAGTTTAATGCTAAACTCTGTGATCTTGCAAATGAAGCTCATGCTCTTGGAGAGCCCATCCCTGAAGAAAAGCTTATCCGAAAGGTTCTCAGATCATTGCCCACAAAATTCGACATGAAAGTGACAGCCATTGAAGAAGCACAAAATGTCAGATTCATGAGGTTGGAAGAGCTGATGGGGTCTCTCAAACAATTTGAGATGAAGATGGTTAAAGGAGACACCACTCCTAAGGATAAGAACATTGGATTGAAAGCTGAAGCAGAAATCAAGCAGACAGGCTCAGAGGAGCAGCTGAGTATGATTGTCAAGAATCTTGGCAAACTTCTGAAAAACATGGACTCAAGAAGCGGGCAAAGCTCATCCTCTCGTAAATTCAGAAGGGGTGGAGAAAATAAAAGGAAAGGAAAAGAATCTGCTCAGAATGAAGATGAGAGGAAAGATATGAAAAAAGGTGTTCAATGCTGGAATTGTGAAGGGTATGGACACATTGAGGCTGATTGCCCAAGCAAATCTCTCAAGAGCTCAGAGAAAAAGAACAGTAAGTCTATGACAGCTAAATGGAGTGACTCTGAGGAAAGTGATGAAGAAAAATGTGTTGTGATGACTAGTATATCTGATTTCCACCTCAAGGAGTTTAAGAAGGACAAAATTAACTACGGGATTGAAGTATCTGAAAGTGAAGATGAGGGTGACTCATCTGCCAGTAAAGATGAGGAGGACTTATCTGGCAGTCTTGCTAACTATCTGGAGAAGATACTTAAGCAGTGTGAAGCAGTTCTTCAGGCAAACCAAGCATTGACTGACAGAGTAAAACTCTTGGAAGAAGAACGAAGGAAATGTCTTCTTCCTTCCAACAGTCAAGTTACCATTCTGAAAAGGGAAGACACTGGAAGAAAGGCTACAGATATAGGTGCTTTACAAGCAACAACCAAGGCAGATAACTCCCAGAAAAATATCTTGGACGAAATCTTGTCTTTCCAAAGACTTGGTAAAGGGAGAATGGGACTTGGATATACTGGTGAAGAAAGCTCTAGAGGGACAGTTTTTATTAAAGCTTCAGCCGTTGAGACAGATGAGAAGAAGAATTCAGATGACTTCTCAAAATCTGCAGCAAAAAATGGAACTAGACATATGAACAAGAGGATGCTGCAGCATCGGGAACAACATTTTTCTAAAACAGTGCAAAAGGCTCAGATTAATCGGGATTTTCGTACAAGTGTTGGGAATCAGAAGTTCAACTCAAAACTGAAGCAGCAGCGCAGAATCTGCACAGTTGAAAAAGAAGGAGTAAAATCCAGGAACTACACTTGCTGCACAAGGACTTCATTCCATGTTGCTCCACGGAATCACAGTTGCTGGAAAGAATTGCAGATCAGGAATGCTCAGACTGGTACACAAGGGCACTGGATTGCTAAAAATGCATGTAAACAGCAGTTTTTGCGGATATGGAAACCCAAGCATGACAAACGAAGAGATTGGAGGCTGGCAGATCAGAAGAAGAAAAGCTCTGGTGTATCTCAAGTGTGGGTGAAGAAAGTTCCACCAGAATCCCTTAAGGATCCTCTGAGCAGAACTGCAGCCTGAATTGAATAGGTGAACAAGCTCACATGTGCTGCAGCAACCTGGTCCGAATTAGCTTGTTCACATGTGTTGGTTGCTGAGGATGGAAAGGAAAATTTTTGCACATGGGAGGCACGTGTCTTACATCTTCAAAAAGGAAAAAGAAAATAACGGGTAAATATTTTCTAGGGCAAAGATCAAGAGCAAAGGGCTTCTCAGAAATCTCTGCCGATCATCCTCTGTGCGCTCCTCATACCTTCCACATCTCTGCAGAAATGGTGAAGACACGCGGGTTGAAGAAGAATCTGGCTGCAGACAGGCAGGGGAGGTCTGAAAGAAGGACCAAGGCACGCAATGAAGACCCCACTCAGCGCCTGGATGTGGTAGTGTGGGAACCAAACCCTCTCCCTGAGTCGCACAGTGTGCCCTCACCCTCTAAAGGAGCTTCGCAGAAGAGGAGGCGGCTGGTACGTGATGGAGAACCTGTCTCCAGTTCTGGTGTGCTGCCAGAAGAGGCTGTGGCCGAAGTTGCCTCTGGTGAAGAACAAGCAGCAGAGGCTGCTGTAGCAGTCTCTGCAGAAGAAGAGTGCAGATCACTGGTCATGTCCCCAGGTATTATTGGTGAAGGGGTTGAAACAGGTGCTGGTTCCCCTGAACAAGAACCTGCTCCAGCACATCCTCCTTCTTCAGACAAGGGAAAAGCTCCCATCCTGATTCCAGTCACCAGCAGTGAAGGATCATCCAGTGAAGAGGAAGAAGAAGGTTCGCTTGGTGGTCCCTCTGAGAGAGCTCCTCCTGCAGAAGATCTGTCTGCTCTCACAGTGGGAGGTACATGGTTCAGAAATAAAAGCGTCTCTCAAACCTGGAGTGCTGTAGAGAGGAAGCACATCGTGCATGAGAAGAGACTGGTCCAAGACAAGTACAGATCAGCTGTTATGATTCAGCTTCTGTCAGAGGTAAATCTTCTCAAGTCCCTAACCTTCCCTCTTCGATTCAATATTATTCTGGTTAGAGAGTTTATTGTGAACATGGAGGAGAAATTTGGAGAGGAAGGAGCTGATGAGTATGGAAGAAGCTGGGTACGGGGTAAGCAAGTGGTTATTACCCCTGAAATTATTGATGCATTTCTTGGAATCCATGAGAATGCAAGAGCTCCCACTGAGGTTAAGCCAGATTTCTTGGCGAAGATTCTGACAGGGGGAGTGTGCCTGTCTTGGGGTGGCCCTAACCTCAGTGCTGCTGAGCTAACTTCCAAGTATGCCTTGCTGTATCATCTTGGGGCCAGGAACTGGATCCCTAGTTCTCACAGAGGGAAGGTCAGCAAAGATTTTGCTAACCTTCTCTATTCTATTGGAAAGAAGAGGAAGATCAGCCTAGGCAGTGTTATGTTCCCGCAGCTTGCAACACATGCTGGGAGTGCCTCCTCCAGCAAGCCTATTGTGCTGCCCTCCCTCATCTATGGAATTATGGTCTCTCAGCACCCAGAGTTTGGAGCGATTACTGAAGGCTTATCTGAGGAGCTGCAGGTCTTCACTGTTGATCACAAACTATTCAAGGGAAAACATGCAGTGGATGTTGCCTATGAGGATCTTCTCATAGTTGGTTCTTCAGCTCCAGCCCCCTTGGAGGAATCTCTTCCCCCTGCTGCCACAATCCAGTCTGCTCTTCGTGCCAGGATTGTGAGCCACCTCCGGTCTGAGCTGGCTATTCTTGAAGCTGAAGCCAAGAGGAGAGATGCCAGACGTGGACAGATCAGGAGCCTTCTCCGAGACCTGGAGTTCCCTGCCGATGATGAGCAGGCCCCTTGAGCATCTATGACAAAAAGGGGGAGAAGAAGTTTTTGTTGCTAAACTGCTACTGTTGATGAATATTGTTTGACATTGCATTGTTCTTTGACCCTGCGTGGTCAGTATGCTATGGCCGAGTGTGGCCTCATCTACTTACTCTCTATTCATTTTATTTAGGGTATTTCATTTCTGGTTTTTTTTGGAAGAGTGCACTGGCCTCAAGGTTTTGTCAAAATGCCAAGGGGGAGATTGATGATGCAAGTATGGCAGTGTTTGACAAAACCAGCTTATGTGAACAAGGAGCTGCTGCAGCTCAAACAATCAAGCAGACCAGCAGAAGTAAACCAGCAGCAGATGCAGCAGAGGATGCTGCAGCAGGTGCTGGTTCAAGTGCTGGTTCAACTGTCCGAGTAGCAGCTTTGTGCTGAGTTCGTTCTGGAGGTATGGCAGTTGTGTTCTTGCTCTTAGAAGGTTTTCTAAAATGCTGCTGAGCATTTTCCAGCAAGGTTTGCTAGTCAGAGAAGGAGATTTGCATTGAAGATATTAATCAAATCTAATCTCCTAGATTTTAGGAGATAATTGATCTTGTGGGTCAATTGCCTAAACCTGGAAATTGCTTAAAGTGGTGTGGGTATTTAAGCAGAAGGTTTGAGGGCTGAAGAGATTGATCGAAGCTGAGTGATACACGAGAGTAGACACAGATTTCAGAGAGAGGATTTTCTGGGTGCTACGGACGTTGTTCTTCGATCAAACACACACGGGCAGAGCGTTGAGCGCAGAGCTGTGGTGAGCATTGCAGAAGAGAATCAGGTCTTGCAAAGACTGATTCGTGCATTGATCTGGAAGCCAATTCAGAGCTGTGGAACTTGTTGGTTGATCAAAGGCAGCCGCGGAAGAACTGACGGGTGGAAGGCTCGGTGGAGGTTCGTGCGGAAGAACTCACTAGTGACAGGTGGTCACTGAGTGAGGGGGAGTTACTCAGAGTGTGCAGCGCTCTTGGAGTGGTTCGATCGGCTCGGCAGAAGGCCTTGGAGCGACGCGGACAGTGTGCTTCAGCTGTGTGTTACAGCTGTTGCTGCAGCAACCCTGCTGAGTAGTGTAGGATAGAATAGGCTGAGTTCTTTGAGAGGATTGTAGCTATTCTAGACTGACATATTGTAGAGGGTGTGCTGGCACAAATCAGAGCTTGTTCTGATTGTGCTGAGTGGTCCATACAAGGTTGAGTAGCATAGGTTGCGTGCGTTGTAACCTAGTGTACTTGGAACCTTTGGTTGAGTGGATTGAGGACTGGAGAATAGTCCTCCCCAGACGTAGACAGATTGGCCGAACTGGGTGAACAAACTTGTGCATTGTTTGTTGCTTGCTGAGATTAATTCTAGTGAACAAGAGTGTGCTGCAGCAACTGCTTGTTCACAAATCTGCCGGATTGAGACACTGTGAAATTTCACATAGAATTCTGTTGGAAGATGGTGCCAAACCATCCAGGGAGGCTCAGCGCATGTTAAACCCGAATATGATGGAGGTAGTGCAGAAGGAGATTTTAAAGTTGCTTGACGCAGGAGTCATCTACCCCATCTCGGACAGCAAATGGGTCAGTTCAGTGCACGTTGTGCCTAAGAAGGAAGGAATCACAGTGGAAGAGAATGCGCAGGGCAAGCTAGTTCCCAAGCGCATACATACTGGATGGCGCATGTGCATCGACTACAGGAAGCTTAACGCAGTCACGCACAAAGACCATTTTCCGCTACCGTTCATAGACCAGATGCTGGACAGATTAGCAGGTAAGCCCTATTTTTGTTTCTTGGACGGATATTCAGGGTATAATCAGATACCCATAGCTGCGGAGGATCAGGAGAAGACCACGTTCACTTGCCCGTTCGGTACGTTTGCGTTTCGGCGCATGTCATTTGGGCTGTGCAACGCGCCAGGTACGTTCCAACGCTTAGTCATGAGCATTTTCTCTGATATGATTGGTATATGCATCGAAGTGTTCATGGATGACTTTACTGTATATGGAGGTACCTTTGATACATGCTTGACTCATCTAGATAAAGTCTTAGCGCGCTGCATATCTAAGAACCTAGTGCTTAATTATGAAAAATGCCATTTCATGGTAACGCATGGTGTAGTGCTAGGACACATCATCTCAGAGGAGGGGATAAAGGTAGACAAAGCTAAGATAGACCTTATTTCTAATCTACCTTATGCCACTAGCGTGCGCGATGTGAAGTCATTCTTAGGACACGCTGGGTTTTACAGGCGTTTTATAAAAGACTTCTCTAAAATTTGTATTCCCCTGTCTAACCTCTTGCAAAAGGATGTGTGTTTCGATTTCACTGATGAGTGCAGGGCAGCATTTGATAAGCTGAAGGAAGCACTGACCAGTGCGCCAGTGATGCGCGCACCAGACTGGAACCTGCCATTTGAATTAATGTGCGACGCAAGTGATTATGCAGTAGGTGCAGTCTTGGGGCAGCGAGTGGACAAGAAGTCGCACGCCATTTACTATGCATCGCGCACACTGGACGCTGCGCAGAGGAACTACACCACCACGGAGAAGGAGCTTCTGGCAATTGTGTTTGCGCTTGAGAAGTTCCGTGCATATGTTCTAGGCGCCAAGGTCATCGTATACACAGATCACGTAGCCATCCGCTACCTAATGTCCAAGAAGGAGACTAAGCCGCGCCTGATGCGCTGGGTGCTCTTACTTCAGGAATTCGACTTGGAGATCAAAGACAAGAAGGGCACGGAGAATACAGTTGCTGACCACCTGAGCAGGATCGTGAAAGAGGAGGAGCCAGGGCAGATCACGGAGGCATTCCCTGACGAGCATCTGATGGCGCTGACAGGTAAGGTACCATGGTATGCGCACATTGCGAATTACCTGGTCACAGGTACGTTTCCTCCGCATTTCAATAAAACCTAGTGCATGAGATTAAAACATGAGTCCAAACATTATATTTGGGATGATCCATATATGCTTAGAATAGGACCTGATCAGATATTGAGGCGCTGCGTGCCTGACCATGAAATTAACTCTGTCTTGCTGTTTTGTCATGCGCACGCATGTGGAGGACACTTTGGTCCCAAGCGCACAAGCAGAAAGGTCCTGGATTGCGGATTTTATTGGCCGCACCTGTTCCGAGACGCATATGATCACTGCAGGAATTGTGATAGGTGCCAGCGCACAGGAGGCATATCAGCGCGCAATGAGATGCCGCAGACGCCGATTCTGGTGGATGAAGTATTTGATGTATGGGGCATTGACTTCATGGGGCCATTTCCTCCATCTGCCGGATACGAGTACATATTAGTGGCAGTGGACTATGTCTCCAAATGGGTCGAAGCTAAGGCCACGCGGAAGGATGATGGTAAGACGGTTGCTCAGTTTCTGAAAACTAATATCTTTTGCAGGTACGGGGTGCCTAAGGCAGTTATCAGCGACCAGGGAACGCACTTTTGCAACAGGATTGTGGCGCAAGTTTTCAAGCATTATGGAGTGCGCCACAAGACGTCCACTGCCTATCATCCTCAGACAAATGGACAGGCCGAGGTTTCCAACAGAGAGATCAAGCGCATCCTAGAAAAGACTGTCAGACCTTCGCGCAAAGATTGGAGCCAGCGCCTGGACGATGCGCTGTGGGCATACCACACCGCGCATAAGACACCCATCGGGACTTCACCATTCCGGTTGGTCTACGGAAAAGCATGCCACCTGCCAGTGGAGCTAGAGCACAAAGCATATTGGGCCTTACGCATTTGCAACCTGAACCTAGACGAGGCCGGAAAGGAGCGCGCATTTGAGCTCAGCGAATTAGAAGAGCTGCGCCTGGATGCCTATGAGGGACTGCGCGATTACAAGGAGCGCACCAAGGCATTCCATGACAAGCATATCCTTAGACGCACTTTTGAGCCAGGAGACCAGGTATTACTATTCTCATCACGCCTGAAGCTTATGCCTGGAAAGCTGCGCAGCAAATGGACAGGACCGTACAGAGTCACCAAGGTTTTTCCCTACGGCACAATCGAGTTAGAAAACGAGCACCGGCATCGTTTTCAGGTCAATGGGCAGAGAGTCAAACGGTATCTCGGAGAACCTTGGGATGGTGCAACGCGCGACATTGACTTGGCGGAGCCTGAGATAGCAGATGCGCAGGAAGCTGCGCCAGAATCACTACCAAATGCACCAGAGGGAGAACTGGGACCGATTGCTTACATTTCTTCTTCCTCTGCATCTACCCTCGTTACTCATAATATCCATACTGACTACTGATAGAGCCTATTTATACGCATTATTTAGATCATAATCCTATGCTTGTTTGCATTATTTTGTGTACAAGATTACTGGTTTCCAGTGTTTTTGTATTTCAGGGCAAAACGAGGGCCTAAGCCGGATACGCGCTAACAGGCAGCGTTTAGGACGCACAGCACACAGCCTGCGGAGCTAGCGGCGCAAACAGAAGAAATGGCGAGAGACAGCAGAGGTGCGCTACCCGATTGCGCCAACCGATGCTGTGCGCCAGGCGCAGAGTCCAGTATTTCCTAATCCTGCCATGACCAGATTTGGAAGTTGCCAAGGATGGACCTCTTGAGCAGTATATAAAGAAGAGAAGGAGGCTAGGGTTAAGGAGATGATTATTGACCAACCAATAGAGGAGACACACAGAAAGGCAACACCCCACATCAGAGGGCCACGAGAAAGCGAGAGAGCAGCAAACTGGAAAACACACGGACTTGTTGAGAGGACTTGCGCCAGCCGACTGCGCCGGCCGAGAGACATACTGCACGCACTGTTTGCTACTTGTTTCTCAGATACATTAGACCTTATTTTACTAATCTATGATGTTTATCACTAGCATGTCTAGCTAAACGCTTAGTATCGGTTGGACATGAATCTATGAGTATTTCCTTTGAGACTTGCGCTTAATGCATAGCTTGCTTGCTTATATTAATTCTGTACACATTACTGGCAGCTTGTTGCATGAGTAGGGGAAGCCTTGAACCGCAATCTTACTCTTGTCGCTTGTTGTTGTCTGTTAAACTAGTTGAATATCCTGACGGTGCCAACTAGGAGTAACGCGCTAGGATAGGCAATTACTACCTTGATCGGATCCGTAGTTGTTTAGGTCTAGTGCAAGAATTAATAGCACATGAACTTTGATCGGAACATGCGCACATGTTAGGAATCCTTGACCGGACACTAACTTTAGTAAAATCAAGCTATAGACATTTAGAGTCGATGATAAGGAATGCACTCATAGAGGATTGTCTGCGCCGATACTTCTCATAGTCATAGTATTTAATCTCTACTGCCTGCGCACGTCTGGTGCATTTCCCTGCGTTTTACAACTGTTTACTTGCGCACTGCGCAACCCACTCACTCACCCCCAATCTTCGTAAGTGTAGGTCACTGGCTGGAACTGAACTACTTGCTTCCTGTGGAGAGCGACCCTTACTTAACCGCTGTACTAGTGGAAGAGGAAGGAATTAATTTGACGCGCACAACGACGCGCGATCAACTACCCTTTTCATCCTTTGCGCAGGACAAATGAGATCACAACACACGAACTGGCGCAGGGACACTCAGGAGCAAGAGTGGGGGAGGTCGCTGACACACATTTTGGCGCGTAATGAGGTACAGTCGAGCCAACGACGTTAAACAAAGGCACTTGTCGGGAGGTAACCCGACTTGTTTTACCTTTACATGTTTTTCTTTTAGTTCTTCTAGTGTTTTTTTAGTTAGTTTAGGACTTGTCATTTTTTTTAGTCGAGCAGCAGTGCGCAGGTCCGTGCGCACTACAGTGCGCAGGACCTCTGCGCCAGCCAGAGGGGTATATAAGGGCAGGACTTAGAATTTTTTTCAGCACTTCTCTCATTCAACCGTTGCCAGCTGCCCCCGCCTCCCGTTTCCACCAGCCGTTCAGAGCTTCCAGTTAGAGCAATTTGCCGAGCACTCAGTCGCAATACCCTCAGGTACATTCTCCCCCCGATCTGAGCGGATTTTATTAGGGTTTGTACGGTGGAGGAGTGCATTAGGGTTTTGAAATCGCACCAAGCTAGAGTGCACCGACTGGATTGCTGTTTAGTGGGTTGTGTAGGCGAGCAGTAGGCGCTCAGTTGGTGAGAGTTTCAGCGCATTCGAAGCAGTTTGGATTTTTCTGGGTTTTGAGAAGTGTTGACCAGAGAACCGAACGCAGTATGAGGCCCGCCGCGGACCAAGAGACCCCTACCGACTTCGCCTACAAGTATGCGGCGTTTATGAGCCTGGAAATGTACGGGACCCCGTACATTAGCCGAGAATTCCTGAGCGAGGTCGGACTGGAGGACCTCGTTGTAGAGCGCCTGGCGCTAGCAGGCTGGGAGGCGCTGTTGGAACTCAACAGCGCATCAGACAGAGAGGACACATGCGAGTTCCTGGCGTCGCTGGAGACGGGCGACCAGGAGATCAGATATAGGCATCGGGGCGTGTGGTTCATCGCCTCAGCTGGAAGGATGAAGCGCGCACTCGGATGCGGTAAGGTGCGCGAGGGGGACACAGACACGCACTCCAACTAGGAGGCCTGGCGTGAGATGGTGACCGGGTCAGCTTTTTCCGCGGGGCGCAGCAGAGGACGCGAGCTGCGTGACCCGTGGATGTTCTACTTGTGGCGCTTGGTCGCCTATGCAGTCATTGGCCGATTTAATGGCGCACCGAAGATCAACCTCCTGGACTTGGACATTTTGAAGGGGCTGTACTATGGAAGGAGGGTGCTATTTGTTTCAAACATGGTAGTCCATTGGGGCCGGGTTAGCACAAGGGGACCGCTGACGTGCGGTGGAATTATTACGCACCTGCTGCGGGCGCTACATAGCGAGCCTGAGGTGCCGGAGCACACTATGGTGCCGGCTGTCCCTCTTGACCGCGCCCACATGCTACAGATACGGGCGGTAGCTGTGACGGAAGATGGCACATTGGAATGGTGCTACCGCCTGCAGCCGGCCAGAGCACCGCGGCCCAGAGCAGAAAGCAGTGCGCAGGGCGCAGCAGCCGCACATGAGATGGAAGAAGACGAAGCCCCAGAACCAGTTGTGCCTCTGGTCAGGCGCGCAAGGACCCGTGCGCAGACTGGAGCGCAAAGGAGGGCTCGTGCACCGCAGGGGGAGCCAGTTACAATTTCGATCGAGGATTCTCCCCCTCGTGCACGCGGAAAGCGCCCAAGGACTGAGGCTGAGGAGGCGCCCGAGGAAGCATCAGCCGAGCAGCGCATGATGTTCAACGTCATGCGTGTGCTCGAATACTTAGCGCCAGAGGGGGCGGATTTGAGTATGAGTCCACCATCCGGGTGGAAATTTGGAGACGCGATTCCCCCTCTCCTCAGCCTGCACCGACCACCTCCAGGTTCCCCCAGTGAGCCACATCAGCCAGCTAGCCCTCCTACTCAGCCCCCAGTATATCCCGCAGCACCCTCCCCAGTACCAGTACCACCATCAGCCCTAGCACCAGCAGCCCCAGCACCAGCACCAGCAGAACCCACCCCCGACCCAGACCACGTACCCGCACCTTCCCCTGCCCAGCCGTCCATTCCAAGGTCCCCTATAGCCGAACCCATCATTAGCACTAGCTCAGAATCGCTATGGGAGGCTGACAGCGAGGCGCAGCCTGTCGCCCTATCAGTTGTACCGCCTTCCTCCAGCTCCGAATATACGACGGATTCTTCAGAGGAGGAGGCGCATAGTTCAGCGGCTGCGTCCAGCTCAGATGACCTATAGAGCTGCGAAGGGGAGCGCTTATTTCTTTCGGGTGGTGTCTATTTTTCTTTATGTGCTGAACTTTATTTGCTATTATGTTGCTATATTTGTGTTGAACTCGTGTGCTACATATTTCTGTGCCCCTATGCTATATTTGCGCTGCTTTGACTATTATGTTTTTTAGGAGTTTTATGTTCTTTATTTTTGCTTGCATTCGTGTGCGCATCCTCCGTGCGCTTGAGCTTGAGTCGTGGGGACACGTCTCTGTTTAAGTGTGGGGGGGGGGGGGGGGGGGGAGCGCTGCACTTACATTTCGCGTTTTTTTGAGCTTTATAGTGTAGCTTAGTTTTATTTAAGGAAACAGTAGCAGTAGTGCGCTGTGTGCGGGTTGCGCGCACTGATCAGCTTGTTTGCGCTATCCTTATTGCGCCGTGCGCTATCAACTGTTTTTAGTATATTTTTTTTCGTTTTTTCTGCTCCTGTTAGTTGGGATATACAGGGGATGTGGAGTTGACAAAAACGCTCCAGAGAGGCGGTTAGTCGCTCGCGCTTCAGAGGAGAGGTATATGGTCGAGAGGCGAGTGGAGGCCAGTGCTTCGCGACCTTCGGAACAAGTAAGTGCGCTCAGTCATGCAGATGCCGAAGGCGAAACACCCAAAGCGTGGCGAGGTGGGAAAACAAACCACCTTCCCTCTGGAAGTCGAGCTAAGGAAGGCGGGCGCGGGTGTAAACGCGTGCGCCGACCTGCGCAGATAGACCAAGGAGGGAGAGTGGGGCGGTGTTCCATAGCTGTTATCCGAAGGCCGAGACTGGAACCGTTCTAGGAAGATAGGAACCATAGACAAAGCTGTACGAAAGAAAAATACCAGCAGATGATACGCGCCACAAAAGAATTAGCATGCGCACTGATAAGCACCAGCGTGCGCAAATTCACAAAAGAAAAAAAATCATCATCAAAAAGGCTTGAGTTCCCAGGAAGTGCGCGGAAGAATCACGCATCGGAAGAAGCTTGCGCTGTTAACCATATACCCATCCTCGGAGTAAGAGCTGACAACCTGGAGCCTATGAAGAGCTATCTCCCAGCCATCCGAAATGATTTTTTCATCCCAGCTGAGAGGTAATGAATTTCGAAATTATTATACTTGAAACTGTTGAGAGCAGATGTGCGCAGGTGGCAGATGTGCGTAAGGTGTTCAGCAGCGCAGACCGCGCCAGAGTGCAAGACTGTGCGCTAGACTCCAGAGAGGTAATGATATCCGTGCTTGAGTGCTTGTTCGAGGACGAACAAGGGGCAAGTGTGGGGGGTTTGATAGAGCCTATTTATACGCATTATTTGGATCATATCCCCGTGCTTGTTTGTATTATTTTGTGTACAAGATTACTGGTTTCCAGTGTTTTTGTATTTCAGGGCAGAACGAGGGCCTAAGCCGGATACGCGCTAACAGGCAGCGTTTAGGACGCGCAGCACACAGCCTGCGGAGCTAGCGGCGCAAACAGAAGAAATGGCGAGAGACAGCAGAGTTGCGCCGACCAATGCGCTAAGCAGCATGCCGTGCGCCAGGCGCAGAGTCCAGTATTTCCTAATCCTGACATGACCAGATTTGGAAGTTGCCAAGGATGGACCTCTTGAGTAGTATATAAAGGGGAGGAGGTCTAGGGTTTGAGAGACGCGGATCAATCAATCAGGAGACAGACAGAAAGGCAACACCCCACATCAGAGGGCCACGAGAGAGCGAGAGAGCAGCAAACTGGAAAACACACGGACTTATTGAGACGACTTGCGCCAGCCGACTGCGCCAGCCGAGAGACATACTGCACGCACTGTTTGCTACTTGTTTCTCAGATACATTAGACCTTATTTTACTATTCTATGATGTTTATCACTAGCATGTCTAGCTAAACGCTTAGTATCGGTTGGACATGAATCTATGAGTATTTCCTTTGAGACTTGCCCTTAATGCATAGCTTGCTTGCTTATATTAATTCTGTGCACATTACTGGCAGCTTGTTGCATGAGTAGGGGAAGCCTTGAACCGCAATCTTACTCTTGTCGCTTGTTGTTGTCTGTTAAACTAGTTGAATATCCTGACAGTGCCAACTAGGAGTAACGCGCTAGGATAGGCAATTACTACCTTGATCGGATCGTAGTTGTTTAGGTCTAGTGCAAGAATTAATAGCACATGAACTTTGATCGAAACATGCGCACATGTTAGGAAGCCTTGATCGGACACTAACTTTAGTAAAATCAAGCTATAGACATTTAGAGTCGATGATAAGGAATGCACTCAAAGAGGATTGTCTGCGCCGATACTTCTCATAGTCATAGTATTTAATCTCTACTGCCTGCGCACGTCTGGTGCATTTCCCTGCGTTTTACAACTGTTTACTTGCGCACTGCGCAACCCAATCACTCACCCCCCCAATCTTCGTAAGTGTAGGTCACTGGCTAGAACTGAACTACTTGCTCCCTGTGGAGATCGACCCTTACTTAACCGCTGTACTAGTGGAAGAGGAAGGAATTAATTTGACGCGCACAACGACGCGCGATCAACTGCCACACAATATCATCAAGTTTATCTGTACAAGGATCTTGACCGAATCAAATGGAGTTTGACCGAATCAGAAAGTAATTCGGCCAGAAGAAATCGATTCGCCCAAGCAGAAAACCCACTAAGTATATGATTCGGCCGAATTAGAAGGTGAATCGCCCAGGAGGTGCCCGAATCATCTTAGCTCCATAAGGATGTTTGACCGAATCAAATAAGGGTTGACCAAATTAGAAAGTGATTCGGCCAGCCCGAAACAGTTCTGATTATTTCATTCGCACACGCTGTCTGAATCAGTTCATCAAGGCTTGACCGAATCAAGTGCTTCGGGCACTGCGGGTAAATTTTAGAATCTTCAAAGGGTATAAATAGAATGAGATGTAAAATTAGAAGGGCTTCTTCCCAGAATGAACACCCTAGACGAATTCTCTGGGAGAACTTGAAGAATTGTCAAGGATTGGAGGAAGACTTACGCAATTAAAGAATCTACATCAACCCCCTACTCAACCACTACTTCCTTGCATCCAATTGGTGAACAATTTCAATTAAATATCATGTTTTATTTCAAACTCACCATGAGTGAGTAGTCGTTCAGTAGTTAGGATCCTTATGGACCCGTTAGGTTTGATTGTAATGCAAGACTTATCTTTTTATCTATATGAGTGAAGTTTGGTTGAAAATTCTTATGCTTGTTCTTCATATCAATTTTGTGCACACTAAGTGTTTGACGAAATACCTAAGTGAGTATGAATTGATAAAAAACCTAGGGATGGAATGAGAGTTGAACTTAGGTTGTTTAGGAGATCAAGCATGATTATTTTAGGTTGCGTGTGTGTGCGAGAGTGACATACGCATTTCACTAGGCTAAGTATTGAGTGACTTTAGTTAACCATCAATAGACCTAGAGGTTGAGATTAGGAGATTTTAGTTCTACGCGGTTCAATAGAGCAAGAGTTTGAGAACCGTACTATTTAGGTATTATTCCCATTCTAGAGAAGGAGCAAGAGTTGAATTTAGATTGTGTGATACCTTATCCTAGAACCATCACTCGAATTTACTCATGATTTAGACAAGTTTTGTGTTGCTAATCGCATGACCTTGGGTCAAATAGGATTCCGACTACATTTTCTCTATCACTTTACTTCTTCACATATTTCATCTTGTCTTTAGTATTCACTAGAGATACCTCGCATAGAGAAAAAAAATCCCCCCTTTTATTTAGTAGACTTGCATTAGGCATTACTAGCTACCTTTAGACTAATCTAGGCTTTTCTCTTGGGTTCGACTCGAGATCACTCGGATAATAAATATTGTTTGAACACCGTGACTGGACTAGTATTTTTACTACCACAATTACCCACAATGTTTCAAAATGGCGCCGTTGCCGGGGATTAGCCATTAGACTAGTTTGCTTTTTAGTATTGCTTTAGTTGGTCTACTTTATTTTTTTTCCATTACTTTGTTGATCGTGATTGCATGTTTGCGTGCTATTCTTGCCTACTTTAATTTAAGTTCACACTTACTAACACTTTTTTCGATCGCTCGGTAGGTGTTTGAATGCAAACTCGATCGCGCACGAAAAAGGCACAAGAACAAGCTTCCACGTCAACACCAAATTTTGATTCTTTTCTTCCTCAAATTCAAGTTGATCAACAAATAATGGAGAATATGGACCAACCACCAGCAAGAATTGTAGATCAACCGAACTCGAGAAGGATAGGAAATGCTGCTCGTCCGCAAGAGGACGATGAGAGAACGGTTGGGGAATACATTGCCCCAACCATTGGACATTACGGACCACCCATTTATTTTGAAGAGGGTGACGATAAGGAATTCAAAATAAAGTCGGCGAATCAATTTGAAGGGTATGGAAACCCTAATGCACATTTAACACAATTTACAGAATTATGTCGCACTTACAAAGTGCAGGGGATCATACCGAAGGCCATATACATGAAGGTATTTCCATTCTCGTTAAGCGGAAAAGCCAAGGATTGGTTAATGAGTCACGAGCCGAATACTTTCCTCACTTGGGAAGAACTCGCCCAATCTTTCCTTATTCAATTCTTCCCGCCGGCAAAGACTAAGAAAATCCGGGATAGAATTTGCCAATTCACACAACAAGATGATAAGAGCTTTCACGAGGCATATGAGCGATTCAAAGAGTTACAAAGAGATTGTCCGCATCACGGGTTCAGCAAATGGCAGCCATTGCAAAGCTTCTATGATGGCATGGATCAAGACGCGAGAAACCATATGAACCAAGCGAGCGGAGGGGCAATGATGGATTTGAGAGCCTCCGATGGTTTTAAGATTATTGACAAAATCGCGCGGAACTCACATCAATGGGGTGGAGAAAGGAACCACCTAAAAAAGAAAGGGAAGAAACATGCATCCAAAGCCGTGACAAAAGAAGATTTCAATTCCCTAGCAAAGACGGTGAATTCCTTGGCAACTTCAATTGAAAATTTAAACCTCAACAAAAAGAGAGTAAACAAGCAAGTTTGTGGTATTTGTTATAGCCCGGCGCATAATGATGACTCGTGCACCGCAAAGCACGCGGATGAGTATGGGGATATTAATTACTTGGTCCGAAATTAAGGTAGAGAATACGCACCACCGCAAGCTAGCGGTTATTAGCCAAGGAACCCTCCAGCCCATGTGAGATTCCATGAATATCCAAATTTCCCAAGAAGAGCGCCGCTGAATATAGAACCCAAACCAGCACCGCCAGGGTTTGTGCCGAGAAGTCAGAATCAAGGAGCCCCCTCCAACACATATCAGCCGAGGAGTAATTATCAAAGCGGGATTTATCAAAGACCAAACACTTTCAGCCATCAAAATCAAGGAACGCACCAAAGGCACGAAGATAAACAAACCAACGAGGTGCCGTCCTTGATTTCTATTATTGCCCAGTTGGCCGTGACTCAAGCACAGCAGTAGAAAGACAACCAGCTTATTCTTCAAATGTTGGATCAGTTGCAAGCGCACAATAAAATGCTCAAAACGCAGATTGCGCAGCAAGCTGGTTCGTCTTCGAAATATAAAGGGAAGCTGCCCTCGCAACCCGATGTGAACTCCTCCGAGATGATTAACGCAATTACACTCAAAAGTGGGAGAGTTCTAGAGGAGCCACAGCCAAAGGCCAAGGTAGGGAAGGCAACAGATGGTTTTGTAGAAGAAGGGTCTTTGCCGCAGAATTCAAGTGATGTACGGGAGAAGGAAAAGCCGCAGGAGCTAGCACCTTTTGTGCCGCCGATTCCCTTCCCTCAAAGGTTGAAAAAGAAGAAGGAGGATGCGCATTTCAAGCGCTTCGCGGAGATGCTGAAAAAGCTGCAAGTGACTTTGCCATTTACGGAGGTACTCACTCAAATGCCTACCTATGCTAAATTTTTACGCGTGCCATGCCTAGGAAGCTTAGCGATCATGGGTCATTTTCTATTCCTATTTCTATTGAAGAAATTATCATAGCTAGTGCATTGTGTGATTTAGGTGCTAGCATTTCTTTAATGCCTTATTTGCTTTTCAGTAAGCTAGATATGGGGGAATTGACTCCAACCACTGTTAATTTAAGATTAGCGGATCGTTCTTCTCGGGCACCTAAGGGTATCGTAGAAGACGTTCTCATTAAGGTTGGGCAATTCTATATTCCGGTTGATTTTTACGTGTTAAACATAGAAGAAGATAAGGAAATTCCCATAATCTTAGGTAGACCATTTTTTAACACCGTGATTAGACTAGTATTTTTACTACCACAATTACCCACAACGTTTCAAGGCTATTATAGATTGCGGGAAAGGTACAATCGAATTAAATTTTGGAAGTGAAACTATCAAATTCGATTTGAAAAGCATGTTTAGGACACCTAGCAATTCTATGGATTGTCACTTGGTTGAATCATATGGTGCAATAATGTTTTTGATTCTCATGGTGAACTAACGAGGTTTGAATATGAGTTGCTTACGCGAGACGAAAATAGCTCGTCATTCACCTCTCTAATGGAAATTGACTTGGACCCGGCTGATTCTGATGATGGCGCGAAAGGAATAAATGATGCGCCAAAAGGTAAGGAATTCAGTGAGGGGTTGAAACCTCTTCCACCGAATCTAAGGTATGAATTCTTGGGACTTAACGAGTCTTTACCTGCTATTGTAGAAGCTTCTTTGAATGATGTTGAGACTTCTAAATTGAGGAACGTGTTGCATGAATATAAAAGTGCCATTGGGCACTCCATTGATGATTCGAAGGGGATTAACCCCGATGTATGCATGCATAGAATTCGTTTAGAAGATAATGTGAAGCCCAGTCGTGAGTTCCTTAGGTGTTTAAATCCTAAGTTAGGAGAAGTTGTATTGAAGGAAGTCACGAAGTTGCGCAATGCAGGTATTATTTATGCTGTCCCAGATTCTGAGTGGGTGAGCCCAATTCATGTGTGCCTAAAAAGGTCGGGCTCACAGTGGTTAGAAATGAGAAAAATGAGTTGATACCTACGCGTACGGTCACGGGGCGGAGAATGTCCGTAGACTATAGGAAGTTAAATTCAACCACTAAGAAGGATCACTTTCCCATTCCTTTTATAGACCAATGTTAGAACGTCTAGCGGGACATGAATATTTCTGTTTTCTTTATGGGTAGTGGCTTCTTTCAAATTCCTATCCACCCCGATGACCAAGAAAAGCCCAAATTTACTTGCCAATACGGCACATTTGCATATAGGAGGATGCCCTTTGGTCTTTGTAATGCACCGGGAACTTTTCAACGTTGTATGATGTCCATTTTTGCTGAATGTTTGGAGAACTCTATGGAAGTATTTATGGACGATTTTTCTGTGCATGGTTACTCATTTGATGATTGTCTCACAAATTTATCTCGTGTGTTGGCTAGGTGTATTGAAATGGACCTAGTACTAAATTGGGAGAAATGCCACTTTATGGTGAAAGAGGGCATTATGTTGGGACACCTTGTATCAAAAAGAGAAATTGAGGTCGATAGAGCCAAAATCGACGTTATTGAGAAGTTGCCACCGCCAAGAGACGTGAAGGGAATAAGGAGTTTCCTTGGGCACGCTGGATTTTATAGGAGGTTCATCAAAGACTTGCTAAACCTCTTACAAATCTGCTATGTAATGAGGTAGATTTCAATTTCGATGAACCATGCCATCAAGCGTTTCAAACGTTAAAGACAGGTTTGGTGTCGGCCCCGATAATTCAACCACCAAATTGGGAGATTCCATTTGAGCTAATGTGTGACGCTAGCGATAGCGCTATTGGAGCGGTATTGGGTCAAAAGGGTCGACAAGTTAGTCTTGCTTACTTTGTTTTAAGTTCACACTTATTAACGCTTTCTTCAATTGCTTGGTAGGTGTTTGAATGCAAACCAAAGCACGTACGAAAAAGGCACAAGAACAAGCCTCCACATCAACACCAAACCCGGATCAGAACTTGCCAGATTTTGATACTCCTCCTCAAATTAGCGTTGATCAAACACCAACAGAAATTATGGATCAACCGAATCCGATAAGGGAAGGAAATGCCGCTCTTCCGCAAGAGGAAGATGAGAGACCGGTTGGAGCTTGGACATTTCAAGCTCGACGACGACTCCACTTGAGTCCCACACTATCGACGCATGCCACTTGAGAAGGGATCCTCGCAAAGGTCTTCTCAAGTGTGTTTCTTATGAAAAAGGGAATCAGCTATTTCTTAGCCAAGACGTTAAACTAGGCTTATGAGTATTTATGCTTTTGTTTTTACTTGATTGTAGTATAGAATCATTGTGGAATTTGTGTTGCGCCATGCCTTCCTCCACACGAGCGAAGTTCCTTCGACACTCTCTCTACTTCTTTTACTTTATATTTCTTAGGGACTAAGCAAATTTTTAAGTGTGGGGTGTTTTGCGCTTTCGATTTTATTTTCTTAACAACATGATTCTATGCTACATATTTACTTTGCGCGCATTATACTCGCATTTCTTTCATCCTAGCTTTAAGTATTGATCACACAAAGTAATGTTTACTAAGCAATTAAGTGGTATCATTTAAAAATATTTTTGGGATGAGTTATGCTTTGAATTCATGAATCGTATCTTTAAGTCGATTGACATTCTTTGTGATGATTTTATTCACATGATTCGGTGTTTTTGTCTAGCTTAGTTCAATTTATTTTTGAGCTCTTTCCGTGCATGAAGAATGAAGTTAAGTCTAGCGAGTACAAAAATAAAATAAAAATAGTTTTTATATAAAAACATCATACTTGTTCTTGTTTGCTTTTAGATGACTTTAGCATTCCTATTTAGCCTTTGCATTTATTTAGCTCACACTTCAAGCTTCATTATATCTCACTTAGGCTCATTGTCAAGTATTAAGTGTGGGTCAAATAAAGTGTTTGCGAAAAAGGCGCAAGAAAGAAAAATTATATTTTTAAGGTTTTATAAATGCCGAGGGTTAGGAAGGTAAGTTTCCCCTTAAAAGCTTTTATATAAACACAAAAATATTATTTGTTTATTTTTTGGGTCAAGGAAAAGTTTTACAAATGCCTAGAATTAGAAAGGTAAGTTCCCCCTTGAAAGCATTTGGCTTTTAGGAAGCGTCTAAGGTATGATCCTCGTAATTTATTATTTAAGCATCAAGATTAGTACGATGAATTTTAAAATTTTTAATGTCGAAACTCCTCTTCTCTTACGGATTATGACATATAGTCTAAAACTTGAGAATGAGCGAGCTTATGGACTTGCCCTTAGCAAACATATGTGATTGACTCGACACAATTTTTGTGTAAGCGACACTTTTTTTCATACTACTTGCATAGGAAATTGAGCGATAATTTGAATTTTATGCTAGTCTTGATATTGATTCTATGAATATTTGTTGTCACAATGAAGTGAACGATCTTTAGAGTTTGCGTGAAGTGAATGATTTGCACAACTTTATTATTAAGTGTGATGTGATAAAGAACTACTTGCTTTGCAAACTATTTGGATTTTGAACTCTTATAGATGATTGCGAGTAGGATTTGTGAGTATTCCTATTCTGAAATATCTCATGAGACTATAACTAGTCCACCAGGGTAGCCTAGGGGTTTAAAGGCTTGATGCATACGCTAAATGCATCAGTGATTCCTACGACATCGAGTTAGGAGTAGATTTAATTTTCTTCGTTTAGTTACTTTTAGGTTATGTTACATGAGTAGGGGATGTATGTGTTTTATGTGCGTAAGATTTGCTACGCGCTTTGATACTGTCATATATGATCTAGCATCTTACTCTCTGCTTGACTTGTGCATATACTTGTTCGGGACGAACAAGACTTAAGTGTGGGGTGTTTTAATGAGCGGACAAATAACCTTATGTTTGTTCGTATTTTCACTTTACTTCTTGTTTGTTCCATTATTTTATAAAGTCATTTGATGTTTTCTTTGTCCATTTCAGGTTGAAAATGTGTACTACATGATATGAAGTGGTCCGAAGAAGTTTCGGGTGAATTCTAGTCAAAAGAGAGCAAAATCAAGCAAAAGGCAGATTTGATTCGCCCGGGCTAAATTGATTCGTCCAGGCTGATTGGTCTATTCATCCTCGAAGGCTCGCCGAGCATACGATTCTTATCCATTTGAGGCGTTCCATAGCTTGTTGGAAAGTTAATTCAAAGGTCTACAACTTTTTAGTTTACATCAAGATGTGATTCAAAGGTTTAAATGGTCAAACAAGCGAGTTTCTAACGCTGCAGAAGTGATCCGTCCAAGCAGTGGGCGAATCAAAAGTGATTCGGCCAAGGAGAAGGATTTCATCTCATGGACCAAGGTTTGACCGAATCAAATAAGGGTTGACCAAATCAGAAAGTGATTTGGCCAGCCCGAAACAGCTCTGAGATGTTGATTCGGACAGAGTGTCCGAATCAACTCATTAAGCCTTGCTCGAATCAATTTTCATTCGGGCACGGCGGGCAAATATAAATAGAAGAAGATTGGAAAAATTAGATGAGAGCCTTGGGGTACCTCCGGCGCCTAGGGTTCCTCTCATGGGACGAAACCGTAATTGGAGAACTTGGAGAATTCGAAGAAGACATCATCAATTGAAGATTCTACATCAACCCTTTACTCATTCTCTACTTCCCTACTACTTTACTTTCTTTACTTTTCCTTGTTGAACTATTTCATTATGTCTTGTTTCAAACTCATCATGAGTGACATGAGTGAGTAGTCTTTTAGTAGTTGAGGTTCTTATGGATTCCTTAGGTTTGATTGTAATGTAAGACTTGTACTTTTAACTATATGAATGAAGTTTGGTTGTAAATTCTTCTGCTTGTTCTTCATGTCAATTTGTGCACATCAAGTGTTTGACGAAACGCATGAATGAGTACGAAGTGTAGAACACCTAGGGATGGAATGAGAGTTGAACCTAGGTTGTTTAGAAGATTGAGCATGTTAATTTTAGGTTGTGTTTGTGTGCGAAAGTGACATACGCATTCCACTAGGCTAAGTATTGAGCGACTTTAGTTAACTATCAATAGACCGAGAGGTTGGATTAGGAGACTTTGTTCTACGCGGTTGAATAAAGCGAGAGTTTGAGAACCGTACTATTTAGGTATTATTCCCATTCTAGAGAAGGAGCGAGAGTTGAATTTAGAATGTGTGATACCTTAGCCTAGAACTATCACTCGAATTTACTCATGATTTCGACAAGTTTTGTGTTGCTAATCGCATGACCTAAGGGTGAAATAGGATTCCGACTACATTTTCTCTATTACTTTACTTCTTCACATATTTCATATTGTCTTTAGTATTTGCTAGAGATACCTCGCTTAGAGGACAAACCCCCCTTTTATTTAGTAGACTTACCTTAAGCATTACTAGCTAGCTTTAGACTAATCTAGGCTTTTATCTTGGGTTCGACTCGAGGTCACTCGGATTATAAATATTGTTTGAACACCGTGATTGGACTAGTATTTTTACTTCCATAATAACCACAATGTTCACGGACCATGCAGCGATCAAATATCTTATGGCCAAGAAGGAGGCAAAGCTGGGACTAATCCGCTGGATTCTCCTTTTACAAGAGTTCGATGTTGAAATTAAAGATAAGAAAGGAGTGGATAATGTGGTCGCGGAGCTTGAGCAAATCAGTGGTGATGATGCCAAGAGTGTGCCGATTGAAGACTCTTTTATTGGCGAATATTTGCTGAGCATTGAAACGACGCAAGCTCACTGGTATGCTAATTTTGTAAATTTTCTTACTTGTGGTATTCTACCGGAAGGGGCAAATCACAATCAAAAAAAGAAATTTCTCCATGACGTGAACCGTTATTATTAGGATGAGCCATTTCTTTATAGACTATGCGTTGATGGGTTATATCGGTCATGCATCGTGGAGGATGATCAAAAGGGTATTTTACGAAGCTGCCACTCTTCCCCTTATGGTGGACATGGCTCCAGCTACAAAACAGCCGTGAAGGTTCTACAATGCGGTTTTTATTGGCCTACGTTGTCTAAGGACGCGTATGAATTTGCAAAGTCTTGTGACGCATGCCAACGTACGGGAAATATATCTAAGTGTGACGAGATGCCGCAGAAGGGAATCCTTGAGGTTGAAATATTTGATGTTTGGGGTATAGACTTCATGGGGCCGTTCCCATCATCGAATGGGAACAAATATATTCTGGTGGCCGTCGATTATGTCTCCAAATGGGTGGAAGCCGTCGCTGCTCCTTCTTGTGATGCTAATGTGGTAAAGAGACTTTTCACCAATGTAATATTTCCAAAATTCGGTGCGCCAAGAACAGTGATCAGC
Source organism: Umbilicus rupestris (assembly GCA_963678935.1). NCBI lineage: Eukaryota > Viridiplantae > Streptophyta > Magnoliopsida > Saxifragales > Crassulaceae > Umbilicus > Umbilicus rupestris. The sequence continues at coordinate 14,546,654 of OY787607.1, read as the reverse complement.
GATAATGGATCGCACTTTAAAGAAAAATAGTTCGAGGCATTGCTCCAAAAATACAGTGTCTACCACAAGATAGCAACACCGTATCACCCTCAGACCAGCGGGCAGGTTGAGGTCTCTAATCGCGAGATCAAGGCAATATTGGAAAAAACAATTTAGTAGTTCTCGCAAGGATTGGTCGTCAAAGCTTGATGAAGAGTTATGGGCTTACCGAACGGCGTTTAAGACACCAATCGGTATGTCCCCTTACAGACTTGTGTACGGGAAACCTTGCCATCGAATATAAAGCCATGTGGGTTGTAAAGAAGCTGAATTTCGACTTGAAATTAGCATGGGAAAAGAGTCTATTCCAGCTTAATGAGATCAGACTTGACTCGTATGAAAGTACCAGAATTTATAAGGGAGAAAACCAAACTGTGGCATGACAAAAAAAATTCAGAGGAGGACTTTCTCGAAGGGAGATAGCATATTACTTTTCAACTCTAGACTTAGACTATTCCCGGGAAAGCTGAAATCAAGGTGGTCGGGGCCTTTCAAAGTCGAAAAAGTGTATGAAGTTGGCCACTTCGAATTGATGAAAAAAGAAGGCGAAACATTCAAAGTGAATGGCCATCGAATTAAAGCGTACCATGGAGACGAGCAAAGCTTGGAGCTTGGAGACTTCAAGCTTGATGATTCTACCTAATTCCCACATTATTGCATGTCATTTGAGAAGGGATCCTCGCAAAGGACTTCTAAAATGCGTTTCTTATGAAGGAGGGAATCGGCTACGTCTTAGCCAAGACGTTAAACTAGGCTGGTGAGTATTTGTACTTTTGCTTCTGCTTGTTAGTAGTGTAGAATTATTTTTGACTTTGTGTTGCGCCGTGCCAATATTAAGTTAGAGGTTTTAGGGATTTTGTGTTTGAGTGCACTCGAATTACCCCTTTTGGTTTAATTATCTATGTGTTGAAATATTTAAGTGTGATGTGTTTTGAGTGAGTATTAGGGATATTTAAGTGATTGCGGAATCTAGTGCATTTCTGTGAAAAATTTTATGCAGAGTGCCTATTAACACAAAGCAATTGATTTGCCCGAATCTGAATCAATTGATTCGTGCAGCCTGAAACTTTTCAAGACAGCACTGAGTAAATGATTATATTTTTAAGGTTTTACAAATGCCGAGGGTTAGGAAGGTAAGTTCCCCCTTGAAAGCATTTGTATAAACACAAAAATATTGTTTGTTTGTTTTTTGGGTCAAGGAAAAGATTTACAAATGCCGAGGATTAGAAAGGTAAGTTCCTCCTAGAAAGCATTTGTATAAATGCAAGAAAATTGTTAAACACACTTAATTCTTGACTTTGTGCCTATTCCGCAAATTCTTTCGCATGTGTGTGAGTAAGTGATAGAGCCTAGTTATATGCACTATTTAGATCTCAACACTGTGCTTGTTTGCATTATTTTATGTACAAGATTACTGGTTTTCGGAATTTTTGTATTACAGGATAAAGCAGGAGCATAAGTCAGATGTGCGCTAACGGACGTTTTTTAGAGCGCAATGCATGACCTGCGGAGCTAGCAGCGCAAAAGGAGATAGCTGTTTCGGACTACAGTGCGCAAACCGACTGCGCGAAGCAAGTAGCGCAATCAGCGTGCGCAGAATGGCAGAGTTTCTAAATATTGATCTCCTAGATTTGGGAAGTTGCTAAAAGTCTCTCGGGCCAAATCTAAGCATTCCTTGGGCTTCAAGACTACTATATAAGAGGAGGGAAGCTAGGTTAGAGAGAGAGAGAGAACAGATAGAGAGAAGGACGCTCAGCAGCAAAACACACGAGCTACTTCAGCCAGAATCTGCGCGAACCACCTGCGCCAGCCGAGAATAGCAACGCGCAATTGCGCCAACTTGCTACGTTTTCTCTTGCTGCCTTAGTTTTATTTATTATTGCTATGATGTTTGTTTTTAGCATGTCTAGCTAAACACTTTGTATCGGTTGGGCATGATTCTATGAAGTATTTCCTTTGAGACTTGTGCTTAATGCTTGGTACATCTACTTGTATCAATTCTATGCATATGGGTGATAATTAGTTGTGTGAATAAGGGAAGCCTTGAACCGCAATCTTATTCTAATTGCTAGTTATTATATGTTAAACTAGTTGATAGCTTGACGGTGACAACTAGGAGTAACACACTAGGATAATCAGCTGCTACTGTGATAGGATTCGTGGCTGCTTAGACTAGTTTCAGGAATTAATAGCTCATGGACTTTGATCGGAACATGCACGCACGTTAGGAAGCCTTGATCGGACACTAACTTAAGTAGAACTGCACTATAGAAGTTTAGAGTCGATGATGAGGGATACATTCATAGAGGATTGTCTGTACCGATACTCTTCATAGTCATAGCACTTAAAATCTACTGCCTGCGCACGTATCGTGCAACTCTGCTTTCACTACTGTTCATTCGCGCACCTGCACAACCCAATCACTCACAATCCCAATTTCGTAAGTTGTAGGTTGCTAGCTAAGACGAGTCTACACGCTCCTTGTGGGATCGACCCTGACTTAGCCGCTATACTAAGTGGAGAAGGAAGGATTAATTTGACGCGTACAACGACGCGCGATCAGTAAGGCAATTGCATTTCGCTTTTAGGAAGTGTCTAAGGTATGACCCTCGTAATTTATTACTTAAGCATCAAGATTAGTACAATGAATCTTTAAATTTTTCAAAGTTGAAACTCCTCTTCTCTTACGAATTATGAACGTATAGTCTAAAACTTGAGAATGAGTTTGTTGTCTAGAGCTTATGGACTTGCCCTTAGCAAGCATATGTGATTGACTCGACACAATTTTTGTGTAAGCGACGCTTTTCTTCATACTACTTGCATAGGAAATTGAGCGATAATTTGAATTTGACGAATGCTAGTCTTGATATCGATTCTATGAATATTTGTTGTCACAATGAAGTGAATGATCATTAGAGTTTGCGTGAATGATTTGCACAACTCTATTATTATGTGGGCTGATAAAGAACTACTTGCTTAGCAAACTATATTTGGATTTTGAACTCTTATGGATGATTGCGAGTAGGATTTGTGAGTATTCCTATTCTGAAAACCCTCACGAGACTATAACTCGTCCACTAGGGTAGCCTAGGGGTTTAAAGGCTTGATGCATACGCTAAATGCATCTGTGATTCCTACGACAGTGAGTTAGGAGTAGATTAGTTTTCTTTGTTTAGTCATTTTTATGTTATGTTACGTGAGTAGGGGTTGGATGTGTTTTATGTGTGTAAGATTTGCTACGTGCTTTGATACTATCATATATGATCTAGCATCTTGCTCTCCGCTTGACTTATGCATATACTTGTTCGGGATCGAACAAGACGTAAGTGTGGGGTGTTGTGATAAGCGGACAAATAACCTTATATTTGTCCACAATTTCCCCTTTACTTCTTGTTTGTTCCGCTATTTTACAAAGTCATTTGATGCTTTTTTTGTCCATTTCAGGTTTAAAATATGTATTACGCAATATCAAGATCAAAAACAGCAAGATTGGGGAAGCTGCAAAGTGATTCGCCCACCAGCTTAGCCGAATCACCATCAGCTACACGAATCAACTTGAGTCGGGGAGAACTTGACTGGTTTGACCGAATCACATATGAGGTTGACCGAATCAAAAAGGGATTGGGCTACGGAAGAAGTGAGCTGCCCGAATTAGTTTAGCTCTATAAGGATCTTGACCGAATCAAATGGAGTTTGACCGAATCAGAAAGTAATTCGGCCAGAAGAAATCGATTCGCCCAAACAGAAACCCCACTGAGTATATGATTCGGCCGAATCAGATACTCAGTGGGGTTTCTGTTTGGGCGAATCAGAAAGTGATTCGCCCAGGAGGTGCCCGAATCATCTTAGCTCCATAAGGATGTTTGACCGAATCAAATAAGGATTGATTGAATCAGAAAGTGATTCGGCCAGAGAAAAGTGATTCGGCCAGCCCGAAACTGCTTTGAGTATTTGATTCGGACACTCTGTCAGAATTATGGCTTGACCGAATCAAGTGATTCGGGCACTGCGGGTAAATTTTGGAAATCTTCAAAGGGTATAAATAGAATGAGATGTAAAATTAGAAGGGCTTCTTCCCAGAACGAAAACCCTGGACGAATTCTCCGGGAGAACTTGAAGAATTGTCAAGGATTGGAGGAAGACTTACGCAATTGAAGAATCTACATCAACCCCCTACTCAACCACTACTTCCTTGCATCAATTGGTGAACAATTTCAATTAAATATCATGTTTTATTTCAAACTCACCATGAGTGAGTAGTTGTTCAGTAGTTGGGATCCTTATGGATCCCTTAGGTTTGATTGTAATGCAAGACTTGTCTTTTCATCTATATGAGTGAAGTTTGGTTGAAAATTCTTATGCTTGTTCTTCATATCAATTTTGTGCACACCAAGTGTTTGACGAAATACCTAAGTGAGTATGAAGTAATAAAACACCTAGGGATGAGATGAGAGTTGAACTTAGTTTGTTTAGGAGATCAAGCATGATTATTTTAGGTTGCGTGTGTGTGCGAGAGTGACATACCCATTTCACTAGGCTAAGTATTGAGCGACTTTAGTTAACTATCAATAGACTGAGAGGTTGAGATTAGGAGACTTTAGTTCTACGCGGTTCAATAGAGCGAGAGTTTGAGAACCGTATTATTTAGGTATTATTCACATTCTAGAGAAGGAGCGATAGTTGAATTTAGAATGATTTTACTACCACAATTACCCACAACGTTTCATCAGCTAGAGACCTCTTGACCAACCCAGCCTTCTATCTCTTGGTCGCCTTAGTCCTCTCAACCGGTCTCTCTTCCTGAACAATTAAACTAGCAGCAATACCAACATCCCTAGGTATGTTCTCAACAATTTCTTCTATAACCATATCTAAGCTCTTATCACTTTCGATCACCTCTGTAAACACAGTTTAAATATGCCATAGGGCTTACCTCAGCGACGGACACATGTTCTGTAGCTGTCGGCATAAGGACCGAGGGCTTGTCTACTCCCTTCTTCTATCCTCATCCTTTCTTTGTTGCTGGGATTTGGACAGGAATTTGAGAGTCCGCTGCAGACTTCCCTTTTCTCCGAGACGCATGGCGCGCGTCGACCTGACTGGAGCCGGTTGAGGCTGAGGAATTGGCGGCAGCGCTGACGGAGATTTTCTTGGAGGCAACCATGATTTCTCTTGTCGGAATTCCTTCGAGGGTCTCGCGATTTCACTTTCTTCTCAAGAACACACAACTCAAAACAAATCTGTGAAAAATCAGGCCGAGATTTTAAATGATTTCAGAATACAAATTTGGAAACCCTAACTGTCAAATCTAGAATATTTTAGATTATTTGCTGATTTCCTTTCCAAAACAAAAAATTCTTGTAAGAAATCAAGTTCCACTAGACTTTGTCTGGCTCAAACTTTGTACCACCCATTATACTCAATAACCACCAGATCTTCTCCCCCTAAATTCATAACTAATTCAACAGATTCTTGGACAGAGATTAGGAACTGGTCCAGCCTTTCTGAAACTAACTTAAGAGTTTACAACACATAGATCCAAGGCAAGTCTGAGTGTCTCGAACTGAGCATTGTTCAATGCTTTAGTGAAGATATCAGCCAGTTGCTTATCGGAGGATTCGTGTTTCAGCGTGATGACCTTCTGTTCAGCTAACTCACGGACGAAGTAATGCTTGATGTCGATATGCTTTGTTCTGGAATGTTGAAAAGGATTTCTGGAGATGTTGATTGCGCTCATGTTGTCACAGAATAGGATCTCCCCCTATTTCAAACCACACTCTTCCAGCATCTGTTTCATCCAGATCATCTGAGCGCAACAACTTCCTGCAGCTATGTATTCAGCCACCACAGTCGACAGCGATATACTGCTTTGCTTCTTACTGAACCATGAAACTAAGTTGTTTCCAAGAAAGAAGCATCCACCAGAGGTGCGTTTCCGATCTTCTGCATTTCCCGCCCAGTCGGCATCCTCATATCCAACTAAATGAGAACTGCTATCCTTGGTGTACCAGAGTCTGTAATTTACTGTTCCACTTATGTATCTGATTTTGTGTTTGACACTAGCAAGGTGACTCTCTTTTGGGTTTGCTTGGTACCTAGCACAGACACCCACAGCGTAGCAGATGTCAGGTCGACTGGCAGTAAGGTAGAGTAAGCTTCCGATCATACTCTTGTACAGGGTCTGTTTCACACTTACTCCAGATTCATCCTTTGTGATCTTTACGTGTGTTGCTGCGGGAGTGTGCTTATGGCTGGCATTCTCCAATCTGAACTTCTTCACCAAGTTTCTGGCATATTTGCTATGTGTTATAAATATACCATCAAATGGCTGATGAACCTACAGACCAAGGAAGTAGACCATTTCCCCCACCATACTCATTTGAAATTCACTTTTCATCTATTCAACAAACTGATCCACTAACCGCTGTGATTGTGACCCGAATATGATGTCGTCCACATATATTTGGGCAATGACGAATTCATGCTGGATGTGATTACAAACAAGGTCCTGTCCACTCCCCCTCGCACATAGCCATGTTGAACAAGGAATATCGTGAGCTGTTCATACCATGCTATGGGCGCCTGTTTCAGTCCGTACAGGGCCTTGTTCAAGCGATAGACATGATCAGGATGGAATGGGTCTTCAAACCCTTTAGGTTGAGCAACGTGTACTTCCTTATTGAGCCAACCGTTGAGAAAAGCAATTTTTACGTCCATCTGAAATAGCTTGAAGTTGAGATGGCATGCAAGAGCTAGCAGGAGTTTTATGGCTTCGAGTCGAGCTACCGGGGCAAATGTTTCATCGAAGTCTATGCCTTCAATCTGTGCATACCCCTGTGCCACCAGTCGTGCTTTGTTCCGGGTGATGTTGCCTTTCTCATCTGTCTTGGTTTTGAAGATCCATTTTGTACCAATTATGTTGGCTTCAGCTAGTCTCGGTACAAGTGTCCAAACATCATTTCTAGAAAATTTTGAGAGTTCGTCTTGCATAGCACTGACCCAGTGTTCATCTAGAATTGCCTCCTTGATGTTCTTAGGTTCGATGGATGAGAGAAAGCATGAACCACTTAGCATCTCTGCAAAATCAATAATCTTGCCACGAGTGCTTCTGGGTGCTTGAGGATCTCTAATAATATCTATCATTGGGTGATTTTTTTTGAATACGCTGTGGAGGGTGAATAGCTAGAACTTGCTCTGGTGTTGTATCATATACTTGTTCATCATCCAGAGATTCTAGTCCAGGATCTGACACACGCATCTGGTCTTCTTGAGTCTTGCTAGTTTCTGTATCAGGACTGGCAGCATCATCTTCATCTTTACTGATTGAATAAGCTGAGTCTTGAATTGCCACATTAACTGACTCCACAATAGTTTTAGATTTCTTGATGTAAACACGGTACGCTCGATTATTTGTGGAATATCCCAAGAATATTCCTTCACTGCTGCGGGGATCAAGTTTCCTTTTGTATTCTCTGTCTTCATAAACATAACACGAAGATATGAAAGTGTTTGATTGAAGGCGTCTTCCCTTTCCAAATTTCATAGCAGGTTTTCTGTGTTCCACGCCGCACAAGAACTCTGTTCAGGGTGTAACAAGCAATGTTTATGGCTTCTGCCCAGAAGGTTAGAGCCAACCCTTTCCAAATTTCATAGCAGGTTTTCTGTGTTCCAGGCCGCACAAGAACTTTCTATTCATGGTGTAACAAGCAGTGTTTATGGCTTCTACCCAGAAGGTTAGAGCCAACCCTTTTCCATGAAGCATAACCCGCATCATCTCTTGAAGGGTGCGATTATTTCTCTCTACCACTTCATTTTGTTGGGGCGTTATTGGTGCTGAGAACTGATGAATTATGCCATGTTCAAGACAAAATTCTTCCATATCATTATTCTCAAATTCTTTACCATGATCACTCCTGATTGCAAACAGAGTTGTGCCTTTTTCAAGTTGGAGTCTCAGAATCAAGTGAATCATAGCTTGAACAGTGTCTGACTTTTGTCTAAGAAACACAGTCCAAGTAAAACGGAAAAAATCATCAACACATACTAGAACGTAGATCTTACCACCAATGCTTTCGGTCCGCATGGGATCCATCAAGTCCATATGTAACAGTTCAAGAATTCTGGTTGATCGGATCTGGTTCGTTCCAGGGTGAGCAGACCTTGTCTGTTTTCCTATCTTGCATTCTCATCAAGTCCATATGTAATAGTTCAAGAATTCTGCTTTGCTTCTTGTTGAACTAAGACACCAGGTTATTGTCAAGAATCAAACATCCACCAGGAGTGCTCTTGCAATTTTCAGTATTCCTTACCTAATCTGCATCAGTATATCGGACTAGGCATGCACTTGTATCTTTAGTGTACCATAGTCCGTAGTCAGCTCTTCCGGAAACTTACCTAATGATTCGCTTTACGTTCTGCAGATGACTCTCCTAAGGATCAGCTTGATACCTTGCAAACACACATGTAGCATATGTCATATCTGGTCTGCCAGCAGTGAGATACATCAGGCTTCCAATCATGCTTCTCTACAGGGTTTGTTCCACGCTTGTTCCAGCTTCATTCTTTGTTATATTCACATGAGTAGCCGTTGGTGTTCTCTTATGACTGGCCTTTTTCAATCCAAATTGCCAAGACATGCCACAATCTCTAACATGAAGGATAGGGGTGAAGCCTCTTATGATACTGCCATACAAATTCATAGAGATAGGTTCAACGGGACTTTGGGATTATCTCAAAAAGCCTACATTGAAAAGATTCAAAAAATATTCAAAATGAAAGATTGTGCATCTTTGGTCGCACCCTTTAACAAAGGAGAAAATTTTGTAAAATTCAATGTCCTCGTAATGAATTTGGAAAAGAAATAAAGGGAGGGAGTGCCTTACGCTTCTACTTTAGGTAGCTTTATGTATGTGTAGCGTGTACAAGATTTGACATTGCCTTTGGAGTGTGAGTCTTAGACAATGGAAGGCTGTTATACAGGTCAGGAGGTATCTTCCAAGGAACAAAAGATTACAAGCTTACATACACATACGATAATCTTGAAGTCATTAGATATACGGACTCTGATTTTCTGGTTGCTGTGATTCAAGAAATTTCTCTTCAGAATATGTTTTTCTTCTTGCTGGAGGTCATATTTCTTGGAGGAGGTCTAAACAAACAATTATTGCTTCATCCACTCTGGAGGCAGAATTTATTGGTTGATATGGAGATAGTTGTCATGCAATATGGTTTAGGAATTTCATTAGTGGCCTAAAAATTATTGATTCGATATAGAGACCTTTAAGGATTTACTGCGACAATGCAGCAGCAATATTCTTTTCTAAGAATCAGCAAAGTGGGAGTCGCGTAAGACATATTGATATCAATTTTTTTTTTTTGTCTTAGAACATGTGAAGAATCAAAAGGTGATTATCGATCACATAAATACCAAACAAAACATTACAGATCACATGAATATGGTTTTGGTAAATTAGTTAGACTTCTAAACGTAGGATTAAATCTAGAATGTACATGTACATGTTTATGGATCATAGTATGTAAACATAATATTGTGCACTGAAGTTTTCATGTTAATTCATTTCAATTATATTGAAGACTTGAATGAGTTATTAAAGTTTATTCATAAAATTGTGTTAATTATGATATATTTACATGTGGTTATAGAAAGAATTGTACATTTATGTAGTATATGACCTTTATGATTCATCTATGAATTATTATCTTGAACACATGTATTTGTAAAATATCAATGTGTATTCCTAATAAACATATGGTCATATAATGTTAGCACACTAAAAATAAGTGAACCAAGTGGGAGAATGTTGGATGTACCTCATAAATTGATATGGCTCACTTGTTTAAATGAAAATATTTATCTGTGAGAAATAATAGAGTGTGACTGTTATAAATGAAATAGGTACATATTCACCAAATAATTGACTTGATGGGAGTCGGTATATAAGAAAACTAAGTCCTCAAAGATCTATATCCTAATGGTGTACTCTCAAAGAAACTCCATCAAGGTTTCAGGTAAAGAAAAATTAGAATACAATCATCCTAGGCTGGAGATGGCTGGTCTTCTCGTTGGGGGAGAGAAGTCAACAAACATTATAGTACCTTCGTGGGATGGAGGTAGAGATCTTTGTGTGGATGTGTCCATTGTCTTCTTTTGCTGGAAGAGGGGCGTGGCTGGAGTCAAGGGAGGCAGCTAGGAGGGCAGAGGAGAGGAAGATCTTCAAGTACGGAGTTGGTTGTTTATCCAATGGGTTTATGTTCGTATCTTTCATCATGAAATCTTTAGAAGGTTTTCGGGTGAGAGCAGATCAACTGGTCAGCACCGAGGTGGCGAGGTGGGTTGAGGCTAAGGGTATGGAGCCAGCGACAACACTTTCTATCGTGAGGCAGAAGTTGTCTTTTGTGACCTCTTACTAAAGAATGATTACAATTGGCCTCTGCTACGGAATTGAGATGTATCAACTAGTTTTTCTTCTTTTTTGTGACCTCATTTGTGATTGTCGCACATTCAATTATTAAAATTAATAAATAGTTTAAAGTTATTGGGTATTGCTGAAACTAGGTCCTTGCTGAGGTGAATGGTTTCAAGCTAGCCCATCTTGCTTTTATGCACGGAGTTTTGGGCTTTGGATCATTAGTTAGCCTTCCGTGTGGTGTAACTGAGTTGTCCAATACCCGACAGGTATAGCATTAGCTAAGTGTGTTACCCGACACGTATAGCAGCAGCGAAAACATTAAATATAAAAAAATTGAAATTGCTTACTCGGCAATTCGTACTGAAAACCTCAGTACTCAATTAAGTACTGAGTAAAATCACTACCTTCCAGTATACTTTGGAAGGGTTTGTGAAATGACATGTTATGTATTTAAGATATTCTTGCTAAGTACAAAAGACTAAGTTGCTCACTAGTACACTCAGTACAAATTCTAACTTATCATTGCTACTCTAGCTCAACCCAACCCTCGAGCCGATCGATCTCACCCTTGAACTTGACCGTTCAAGCTTCTAATGCTCACAGCAAACTTTGATCCATTTCGCACACTCTTTGTTTTCTCTCTTTTTCCTCGCTCACTCACTCCTGCTCTAGCTCGGCCGTCTCTCCTCTTATAGCATCATGGATATGCCTAGGATTTTTTTGATTAGAATTCTTCAATCCAAATCAAATATTCTCCTAATCCGAATATAAATCTCTTCTAATAAATAGGAAGGTTTATCTAATATAATTAAATTTGCTTCCATATTTATTAAGTAGATGTATTCGTTAAGTCCAAAATATATCCCATAATATATTTGGACTTGATGACAAAGTCCTATAAAGTTATCATCAATTATTCTCGGATCTTTCTTAGGATATTCTTTAGGATCTGTCCGGATTTCATGCTAGAGAATTATCTTCTTGATTTGATAACAACTTCCCATAAAGTTGTTATCAAATATCTTCCCCGTATCTTCTTGATATTTTGTCTTCTTCGGATTTTCTTTCCTATTTGACTTCTTGCAATAAATGAAGTAAGGTCTTTCATGCACACCAGTTAGATTAATTAGTTAAGTGTTTGTAATTATCAAAACTTAAGGAATCTGATAATGCAAATGGCATTCAATTGACAAAACCTGCCAGATTGTACAAGCTCAGTGAACAAGCAGCTGCTACAGCAGGAGCTGTAGCAGGGCACTGTAGCAGTAGAGCAACAGTTTTGGCCCGATGAGAAAACTGCCCAGATATGAAGTTGAAGTGCAACGGGAGGCTAAATACTCTCAGAATATCCCAGTAAAGATTTTCGTGCCTCAAGCTTGAAGATTTGATTAGAAAATCAAATCTCCTAAAAATTAGGAGATAGGATCTTGTTGAGATCTTTGAGGGTTTCCTAATTTTGATAGGGAAGATTTCCTATAGGAGGAGGCTGAAGCAGAGCTTGAGGGGCATCCGAACAGAGAGTGAAACATAGAGAGAGCATCCGAGCACCTGAGATTGCAAGGCAAAAATCAGTGGAGTTGTGCGGAGGATCGGATCACCACCGTGAGCAGAGTGTGAGCGCAGAGTAGTGTGGTTTCTATATTGACTGATTGCAGTGTCTGGTCGGTGCTTGATCAGGAGAACCAATTCAAAGCAAGGCGTGCTTGTTGGTTGATCAAGGGAGGCAGTGGGAGAGTTGTCGAGAAGAGGAACTCTGACAATCTGTAGAAGGCCTGTTCTTGCTAGTTACAGGTAGTCACTGAGTGAGGAGGAGCTTCCCAGTGTGAGGAGCACTCTTGACAGAGTTCGAGCGGCTCAGCGGAAGGCTTTGGAGCGAAGCGTCAGAATCTGTACCAGCTAGTTGCACAAGCGGGTGCTATAGCAAACCTACTGAGACATTGTGTTAATTAAAATAAGCTGAGTCTGTGTGATCAGAAGAGTAGCTATTCTCAATTAATTCTAGTGTGTAGGTGAGTGAGGCACAAATCAGAGGGTGTTCTGATTTTGTGCATGTTGCTAGTTGAGGTCGGGTAGCATAGCTTGTCGCGGAGTTGAGTCTGTGTTGTACGGAGTACCTTGAAGGCTAGTGGATTGAGGAATAGAGTATAGTCCTCCCCAGACGTAGGCAGATTGGCCGAACTGGGTGAACAAATCACTGTTTACTATTTTGTTTCTTGTTGCACCAGATCCGGCTGAACATGGAGTTGCTATAGCAACTGCTTATACACAATCAGTATCTCAGGGCCGCTGCGAATTTCAATTGGTATTAGAGCGAGAACTCGACACACAGAGTAAAGATCCTGATCGCCCCAGCTGAGACAAGCAAGAAACATGAAGGAAGGACAGAGTACAAGTCGGCCATCTCTGTTGAAAGAAAGCAACTATGGGTATTGGAAGGCTTTTCTCAAAGTCATTGATGAGAAAACTTAGGGAGCAGTTGTGACAGAATGGTCCCCTCTGCTGACCATTGATCAGAAGGGAGTCACAAGATAAAAACCCAAAGGAGAATGGACTGGCGAAGAGTATGCTAAAGCAACTGGTAACTCAAAAGCTCTAAATGCTATTTTTGCTGTTGTAGATGCTAACAATTTCAGGCTGATTTCCAACTGCGACATTGCAGAACAGGCCTGGGAAATTATTCAAACAGCTCACGAAGGAACTGATAAAGTGAAGACATCAAGGATGCAGATTATCACTTCTCAGTTTGAGAACCTGAAGATGCAAGAAGAAGAATCCATCACACAGTTCAACGCCAAGTTATGTGAAGCTCATGCCCTTGGTGAACTAATTCCAGAAGAGAAGCTGCTAAGAAAAGTTCTCAGATCACTACCCACCAGATTTGACATGAAGGTGACAGCCATTGAAGAAGCACAAAATGTCAAACATATGAGGCTGGAGGAACTGATTGGATCCCTCAAACAGTTTGAGATGAAGCTGACCAAAGATGATACACCAGTCAAAAGCAAGAATGTTGGTCTGAAAGCTGAAATAGAAAAGAAGAAGCCTTCCACTGAAGAACAACTAGGACTGCTGGTAAAGAATTTTGAGAGATTCTTGAAAAACATGGAAGCGGGATCTGGCCAGAGCTCAAATCCCCGAAGACAGGATAAGGATGAGAAGAAAAAGAAAAAGAAGGGGCCACGTTGCTGGACCTGTGGAGAATATGGTCATCGAAAGGTAGACTGCCCAAATAATCAAAAAGGAAAGACAAAATCTCTCTCGGTAAATTGGAGTGATGATGATACTGATAACAACGAAGACAAATGCAACATTGTCAGAACCAGAACAATCAGAAAATTGGTTAATCTCACTGAAAAAAGAGTACATAGAAAGATGATCAAGAAGTTGCTACAGCAACACTTGTACCACCATCAGAAATCTGAAACAAATCCAAGAATTGGAAATCAAAGATGCTATGGTTGTGGTCAAAAGGGACACATTAAAAGACTCTGCCTGTCTATCATCGGATTCCTAAAAACAGCTACTGATCCCAGATCGCAGAGACAAGAAAGATTTGAGAACTATGCTCTTGTCAGCATCTCAAGATCATCAAGCAAAGATAGTTGGTATTTTGACAGTGGCTGCTCTGGGCATATGACTGGAGAGAGAGCTTTTCTGAAGAACATAACACCCTGCTCAGAACAATTGGTAAAGTTTGGAAATGGTTTGAAGGGGAGAGTTCTAGGAAAATGTACTTTGGCAGTCAAAAGGATGCCCAAGTTAACCAATGTAATGCTCGTAGATGGATTGAAAGCAAATCTCATAAGCATCAGCCAGCTTTGTGACGATACACTTCAGGTAAAGTTGACTCAAAACTCTTGTCAGGTTTTTAACAAGACTGGAGTGTGCATAATGCAGGGAATCAGATCAAAGAACAACTTCTATCTTCTCAAGGTTGGTACAACAACCCCTTTCGCCAACATGCATGTTAACCAACACAGAAGAAATGAATCTCTGGCACAGAAGAATGGGCCACATCAACTTAAGAACTCTGAAGAAGATTGCAGGTGAAGGATTAGTCAGAGGAGTTCCTATGATCAAAGGCGAGCTTAGCACCCTTTGTGGGGAATGCCAGATAGGAAAATAGAAAAAAGCTTCTCACCTCAGAATGGGCAACATCAACTCAATCAGACCTCTGCATCTGTTACATATGGACTTGATGGGACCAATGGAAGTGCAAAGCTGTGGAAAAAAGCGGTATGCATTTGTGTGCGTTGATTATTATACTAGATAAACATGGGTTGACTTCATCAGGGAAAAATCAGACACTGTGAGGGTGTTAGTTACCCTGGTATCTCGGTTAGCGCAAGAAAAGAACCTCAGAATCACTGCCATTAGAAGCGATCATGGGAGGGAATTTGAGAATGAAGCTGTGGACAGCTTCTGCAGCAAACATGGAATCACTCATCAGTATTCTTCTCCAATTACTCCTCAACATAATGGTGTGGTGGAGAGGACGAATCTAACAATTCAAGAAATGGCACGGATCATGATCCATGCAAAGAAGGTTCGCCTGAGGTTTTGGGCTGAAGCAATGAACACAGCCTGTCATATCATCAACAGAGTCTCCATACGAAAAGGAACAAACCATACGTGCTATGAGCTTTGGAATTAGAAGAAGCCCACTGTCAAATATTTCCACGTATTTGGGAGTGACTGTTACATTCTGAGGGATCGAGAGTACGGAAAGAAATTTGATCCGAAAAGTGACGCTGAGATATTTTTGGGCTATTCAGTTAATAGCCGAGCAAATCTTGTCTACAACAAGCGGACAGAAACCATGATGGAATCAATAAATGTAGTCATCAATGATATTGAAGATGAAGACTCAGACGCAGAGGTTGGTTCTTTGAAGCAAAACAAGACTGAACAAGAAGTTGCTCAAGAGGATGCTGAAGCAGAATCGGTGGATCAATACATGTGAAATTTCTGCATCGTCTCTGAGATGCAAATTTGTGTACAAGCAGTTGCTACAGCACACTCTTGAATACCCAAATCTGATGCAGCAAGATAGAACAAGGGACAATGAATTGTTCACCCAGTTCGGCCAAGTGCCTACCTCTGGGAAGGACTGAACTCAGTCCTTTAATCCACTAAGCTCAAGGTTCTCTCGAACAACACGATTCGTCAACACGCAACCTATGCTACTCAACCTTAGCTAGGACTTCGACCACAATCAGAACAGGCTCTGACTTGTGTCACAACTACCTACACTGGTATTAATCTAGAACACCTACTGACTCAACGAATCCCAGCCTATTCTAATTAACACGCAGTCTCTGCAGGTCTGCTATTGCACTTGCTGTAGCACACAGCTGATGCACAATTTGTCCGAGTCGCTCCAAGCCTTCAGCTGAGCTGATTGAACAATTTCACGAGCACTGCTCACTATCGAATACTCCCCCTCACTCAGTGAACTCCTATCACTAGCGAGACACAGCCTTCAGCCAATTTTCCGAGTACTTTCACTTGACAATTGCTCCACGGCCTTCCTTGATCTACCAACAAGCACTTCGATGCTCTGAATAGGCTTCCCAGATCAAGCAGTGATCAGACTCTACAAGTCTCGATCACCCTCGGTTGAATCACACAGCTCCACGCGCTTGCGGTGCTCTCGGTGATGGTCGAACCTCTTCTCGCACTTGAATTCCACTCTCTGGTATTCTGCGTATGCTCTCTCTGTATATTCTCAGCTTCGATGATCAGGATGCTCTGCTCAGCCTCTTTTAAATACTCGCCTAGCCTTGCACATGTTTCCGCTTTTTGGAAGTTCCCTAAAGGAACATTATCTCCTAGTTTGTAGGAGATTAGATTTGATTTCGAAAATCAAATCTCCCACAAACAAATCTTTACCTGGGCACGGGAATCTTCACTGGGATATTCTTTAATGGATATTTAGAAGCTCCCCGCAGAGCACTGCTCTTCAATACGGTCCGGTGAATGCAAACTCCGAATGGGCGCTGAACCAGCTTCGTGCTCCAGGAACTGCTACAGCAGGAACTTGTTCGCGTGAGCTGGTTTTGTCAAAGACTGGCACACATCATTATCAATCCCTTGGCCATAGATGAAGTCTTCCACGGAAAATAAATATTAAAACTACTTAACAATAATTTCAGAGTAAAAGTTGTGGCCACACTCGGCCTTGGTTTTAGCATAGCCAAGCAGGGCTTCAATAAAAACAAAAGAGTTCATTGGAGTGGCCGGCCTTCATTTACTCTCCCCCTTTTTGACACAAATGCTTACCTCCCTTCAGCAGGCCCTTGCTCCTCCGGATATTCCAAGTCCTTGAGCAGGCTTCTGATTTGGGCACGTCTGGCATCCCTTCTTCTGGCTTCAGAGTCCAGCATGTATAGCTCTGACTTCAAGTGGCTCACGATCCTTGCATGGAGAGCTGCTTGGATTGCTGGGACAGGGGGAAGAGCTTCCACATGAGAGGATGGATCAGAAGGGGCAACCAGAAGCGGGTCTTCTTGGGCATTGTCAACCGCATGTCTTCCTTTGAATAGCTTGTGATCAACAAGAAAGACTTGCAGTTCTTCAGACATTCCATTAGAAATCTCTCCCAACTCCGGATGCTGAGAGACCAACATCCCATATATGAGAGACGGCAGCACAATAGGTTTGCTCAAGGAAGTACTGCCAGCATGAGCAGCTATCTAGGGGAACATCACGCTTCCCAAGCTGACTTTTCTTCGTTTCCCATTGGAGTGAAGGAGGTTGGCGAAGGGTCTGCTAACCTTTCCCCTATGAAAGCTGGGAATCCAGTTTCTTATGCCCAGATTGTACAGCAAAGCATTTTTAGATGTGAGTTCAGCAGCACTGAGATTTGGTCCTCCCCAGGACAGACAAACTTCTCCAGTGAGAACCTTGGCCAGAAGCTCTCAATTCACACTAGATGGCTGATAGAGCCTAGTCATATGCGCTATTTAGATCTTAACACTGTGCTTGTTTGCATTATTTTGTGTACAAGATTACTGGTTTTTGGTCTTTTGTATTTCAGGATGAAACAGGGGCATAAGTCAGATGCACGCTAACAGACACTTTTAAGGAGCGCAATGCACAACCTGCGGAGATAGCAGCGCAAACGGAGATGGGAGATAGCTAATTCAGACTGCAGTGCGCAAAGCAAGTAGCGCAATCAACGTGCGCAGCGAGCCATGCGCAGGATAGCAGCGTTTCTAAATTTTGATCATCATTATCCCTACAAAATCTCCTAGATTTGGGAAGTAGCTAAGATTCTCACGGGCCAAATCTGAGCATTCCTTGGGCTTCAAGAGCAGTATATAAAGAGGAGGAAGGCTAGGGTTTGAGGACGGGGGATGACATAAGATACACTAGCTCCAGAAATTCTGCCGTCGAAATTCTGCGCGAACCACCTGCGCCAGCCGAAAACAGCAACCTGCGATTGCACCCGCTTGCTACTTTTCCTTGGCTGCTTTAGTTTTACTTATTATTTCTATGATGTTTACTTCTAGCATGTCTAGCTAAACACTTTGTATCGGTTGGGCATGATTCTATGAAGTATTTCCTTTGAGACTTGTGTTTAATGCTTAGTTCGTCTACATATATTAATTCTATGCGCATGGGTGATAACTAGTGGTGCGAATAAGGGAAGCCTTGAACCGCAATCTTATTCTAACTGCTCGTCATTGTATGTTAAACTCGTTGATAACTTGACGGTGACAACTAGGAGTAACACACTAGGATAATCGGCTACTACAGTGATAGGATTCGTAGTTGCTTAGACTAGTTTCAAGAATTAATAGCTCATGACTTTGATCGGAACATGCGCACACGTTAGGAAGCCTTGATCGGACACTAACTTAAGTAGAACTGAACTATAGATGTTTAGAGTCGATGATAAGGGATACAATCATAGAGGATTGTCTTTACCGATACTTTTCATAGTTATAGTACTTAATCTCTACTGCCTGCGCACGTATAGTGTAATTCTGCTTTCACTACTGTTCATTCGCGCACCTGCGCAACCCAATCACGCACAACCCCCAATTTCATAAGTTATAGGTTACTAGCGAAAATGAGTCTGCACGCTCCTTGTGGGATCGACCCTGACTTTGCCGCTGTACTAAGTGGAGAAGGAAGGATTAATTTGACGCGTACAACGACGCGCGATCAAATTTTGGTGCCGTTGCTGGGGAGCAACACAGATAAGTTTTAACTAGTTTAAGTTTTCTTTTACAGTAGTTAGTTATTTCTTTTTATTTTATTTTTCGTTGTTGTTTTTGACAGTACGCAATCAACATCAGCCTGCGCCAGTGGCGAAGCCAGAAATTGTTTTGACCGGGGGCAATTTTTTTTTCAAAATAATAATAATAATATAAATACATTACAATTGTTCCTTGAGAGCTTTCATTTTTATGAAACGCTCAATCACATCATCGTTACGAATGGTACGAAAAATATCTGAGTGTCGGATGAACAATTGAACAAATACTTGTTTTAAGTTTCTTTTAATATTTTAATTTTAAATTAAAAAAACCTGCCCTCATGCTTGCCCGGGCTGCCCGGAGTCATTTTTATATACATATTTGAACTAATTATACTAAGTTATTATTTATTTGTATTTAAAATGAGAAAAAACCGAAAGATCTTTACTCTATTAATTTGAGTTTGTATTCATCTCGAAATAATGGGGGCTAAAATGTATTCATCTCGAAATAATGGGGGGCGGACATTTAAAATTACCAAGGGCGATTTGTTATAAATCTCAAAAAATTCAAGCTAATCATACGAATACATAGTAACATTTTAAAACTGACCGGGGGCGGCTGCCCCCCCTCCCAACCACATGCCTCCGCCCCTGGCCTGCGCAACCTTGAAACAGTTGCGCTGTGCAGATTATAGTTGCGCACCGACAGGGGCAACAACCTAGTTGTCTTTTAATTTCGTTTTCTTTAAAGTTTAGAACAGGGCATGGAGAATAACAGTGTCGTCGGGGATAACTTAGGGGATAGAACCCCGGAGGGACCTAACAATGCAAGAGCAGATAACCGCGCAGCTCGGTTCAGAGAGGAAGTACAACGCGAAGTTGATGTTCGGATGGCCGCTGAAGCAGTGTATAATGCGCAACCCGCCCAACAGATCGTGCGACGCAGAACAGTGCGCGAGATGTCGGCCCCAATCGCAGTCAACCAACCTTGGTGCATAGTACTTCCACCCGATGGGCATTTTGAACTACGGAGCTCATTCATTCATCATATGCCTAAGTTTCATGGGATGAACAACGAGAACCCGGTCAAGCATGTGCGTGAATTCCTAGTTATCTGCGAGAACATGAAGACCGATGGGGAGAGTGAAGAAGCACTGAAGCTGAAGGCGTTCCCCTTTTCATTGTGTGATGCAGCCAGGCATTGGCTGATGAGTTTACCAGCAGGATCTATTCACACATGGGAGCAACTTCAAAAGAAGTTCTTGGACAAGTTCTACCCCGCAGCTAAGATTGCGTTACTCAGAAGGAAATTGGCCGCGCCGAAGCAAGGCGCAGGAGAGTCACTATCAGAGTACTATGAGCATTTCAGGGAGCTGGAAGCCAACTGCTATAATCATGGCCTGCCCCAAAATGTGCTGATAGAGAATTTCCTGAACGGGCTACAACCGATGGAGCTTAGATTGTTGAATGCATGCGCAGGCGGTGACATATGCAACATGTACCCGGAGGATGTATGGCAGATGATAGAGGATTCTGCTGGACAAGTGAGGCATCAACTGACGCTCGAGAACGTCGTGCGCGCGCTGTGCACCAGGTGGATTCCAGTGCTGAAATAAAGGAGGTGAAAGCCATGCTACAGAAGCTGATGAGTGCGCAAGGCATGCAACCAGTTGCGCCGAAGGCATGCGAGTTCTGTACGTCCACTGAGCACAAAACCGAAGCATGTCCCATACTTTTCGAGGAATTAGGAGATGTAAATGCTCTAGGAGGATAGGACAATAGAGGGCCTCAGAGGCAGAATCAGCCGCGTTTTGGACTAGCCGCAAATGGATTCAGATGGAAGGAGGACAACAATTTCCAGAGGCAGCCCGCGGAACATCGTGCACCACAACAGACGCAACAAACAGCGCCATAAAACCCACCGCACCGCCGCACTGATGCGCCTGCGCAGAATAACCAGCAACCGCGGCGCTCCTTAGAAGACATAGTGGGTCAGTTAGCAGACACTGTGCGCAAGAATGATGAAAAGTATGACAAGAGGTTCGAGTCTATTGAGAAGCAGCTATCACAGATTGCTACCACGGTTTATGAGCTGAAAAAGAGCGATGGCAACCTACCTTCGCAAGTGATTCAAAACCCTAAGGGAGGGGTTAACGCAGTGACGCTAAGGACTGGGCGCACAGTTGGGACAGATCCGACTGCGAAGGCGTCTGCGCAACCTCCAGAGCCAGCACAGCCGGATGCGCAACCAGCTGCGCAAACTACAAACCAACAGGGCGTGGCGCCAGGTATGATACAATCAGGTGAAAAGAGTATAAATCGTACTAACGCACCTGCACTTTTTCCTGTGCAGGCACCTTTAGCAAGGAAGAAGGTGCTAAACAAGGAGCTGTATGAATTATTCAGTAAGGTGGAAATAAACATTCCCCTAATTGAGGCAGTTCGGCAGATCCCTAGATACGCCAAGTTCTTGAAGGAGCTGTGCACACACAAGAGGAGGAAAGGCGAGTGCGCACAAGTAATGCTTAACGCGCATGCATCAGCAATTATGCAACACAAGGTACCACCTAAATGCCGGGATCCAGGTACGTTCACCATACCGTGCACCTTAGGTAAGACCACGGTAAGCAGCTGCATGATTGATCTCGGTGCATCTATAAATGTGCTTCCTTACTCTTTGTATGTGTCATTGCACCTTGGTCCACTTAAGCCTACAGATCTCACCATCCAATTAGCAGATCGGTCGTGCAAACAACCGACGGGCATGATAGAGGACGTTCTCGTCCAAGTGGGAGAGCTGGTGTTCCCAGCAGATTTCTACGTCTTGGAGATGGAGGGTGAGCCGAGCAAGGGAAGCGCGCAAATCCTACTGGGTAGACCGTTTCTGATGACTGCACGCACAAAGATAGACTTGTGGAGAGGTACGCTCTCAATGGAGGTAGATGGCGAGGAGATTCACTTTGACATTTTTTAGGGGATGCAGCATCCTCATGAGGACGCCACAGTGCACGCGTTGGACAGTATAGATGATTTGGTTACGCATGCGCAGTGTGCATGCTCAACAGGGGAGCCTGCGCCACTGACACAGACAGAGATAGAGGCGCATGATGATGAGCTGAGCAGCACAGAATCAGTGCCCAGGCAGGTATATGATCTGGTTAATGTTTGCGCTACTAATAAAATCCTACCTTCTATTGAACAGGCACCCAAAGTTGAGCTGAAGCAACTACCCGAGCGCTTAAAGTACATCTTCCTGGGCAATGAGGAGCAGGAGGCGCGATTACAGGAGGTGCTGCGCAAGAACCAGCGCGCTATAGGATGGACATTAGCTGACCTGCGCGGAGTAAGCCCAAATGTGTGTATGCACAGAATTCTGCTGGAAAATAGTGCCAAACCATCCAGGGAACCTCAGCGCAGACTGAATCCAATTATGATGGAGGTAGTGCAGAAGGAGATCCTGAAGCTGCTTGACGCAGGAGTAATCTATATGATCTCAGACAGTAAGTGGGTAAGTCCAGTGCACGTTGTGCCAAAGAAAGGAGGCATCACAGTGGAGGAAAATGCGCAGGGCGAGCTAGTTCTCAAGCGCATACAGACTGGATGGCGCATGTGCATTGACTACAGAAAGCTTAACGCAGTCACGCTCAAGGATCACTTCCCGCTACCGTTCATAGACCAGATGCTCGACCATTTGGCAGGGAAGCTGCACTTTTGCTTCCTTGACGGTTACTCAGGGTACAATCAAATACCTATAGCTGCGGAGGATCAGGAAAAGACAACCTTTACCTGCCCATTTGGTACCTTTGCGTTCCGGCGCATGTCGTTTGGGCTGTGTAATGCGCCAGGTACGTTCCAACGCCTAGTCATGAGCATTGTCTCTGATATGATTGGTACATGCATAGAGGTGTTCATGGATGACTTTACTGTGCATGGTGAGACTTTTGATGCATGTTTAGATAATCTTGATAGGGTCTTAGCGCGCTGCATTACTAAGAACCTAGTTCTCAATTATGAAAAATGTCACTTTATAGTATCACATGGAGTATTACTAGGGCATATTATCTCACAGGAGGGAATTAAGATTGATAAAGCAAAAATAGATCTTATCTCAAATCTGCCTTACTCCACTAATGTGCGCGATGTTAAGTCATTTCTTGGGCATGCAGGGTTCTACAGGCGTTTTATAAAAGATTTTTCTAACATATATATTCCCTTGTCTAACCTTCTTCAAAAGGATGTGTGCTTTGAGTTCACTGATGAGTGCAGGAACGCTTTTGATAAGCTGACTAGTGCGCCAGTGATGCGCGCACCAGACTGGAACTTGCCCTTTGAGCTGATGTGTGATGCAAGTGACTACGCCGTAGGCGCAGTATTGGGTCAACGCGTGGATAAGAGGCCGAACGTTATCTATTGTGCGTCGTGCACACTGGACACTGCGCAAAGGAACTACACCACGACTGAGAAGGAACTTCTGGCAATCATATTTGCGCTGGAGAAGTTCCGCGCATATGTTCTGGGCGCTAGGGTCATTATCTACACTGATCACGTTGCTATCCGCTACCTGATGTCCAAGAAAGAAAGCCGCGTCTGATGCGCTGGTTGCTGATGCTCCAAGAGTTCGATTTAGAGATCAAGGATAAGAAGGGAACAGAAAACAAGGTCGCTGATCACCTAAGCAGGATAGTGAAGGAAGAGGAGCCAGGGCAGATCCCGGAGACATTCCCTGACGAGCACCTGATGGCGCTGAACGGTAAGGTACCATAGTATGCGCATATTGCAAACTACCTGGTTACATGTGCATTTCCCCCTCATTTCACCAAAGCTCAATGCATGAGGTTTAAACATGAGTCTAAATATTACGTTTGGGATGATCCGTATATGCTTAGAATAGGCCCTGATCAGATCTTGAGGCGATGTGTGCCTGATCATGAGATGAGCTCTGTTTTAAGGTTTTGTCATGCGCACGCGTGCGGAGGACACTTTGGTCCAAAGCGCACGAGTAGGAAAATCCTAGATTACGGTTTTTATTGGCCGCACTTATTTCGTGACTCATATAACCACTGCAGGGCTTGTGACAAGTGTCAGCGCACAGGAAATATATCAGCGCGCAACGAGATGCCACAAACGCCAATACTGGTAAACGAAGTGTTCGACTTATGGGGGATTGACTTCATGGGGCCGTTCCTTCCATCCTTTGGATACGAGTACATACTAGTCGCGGTGGATTATGTCTCGAAGTGGGTCGAAGCTAAGGCCACGTGCAAGGATGATGGTAAAACGGTTGCTGAGATTTTAAGGACTAACATTTTCTACAGGCACGGAGTGCCTAAGGCAATAATCAGCGACCACGGGACGCACTTCTGCAACAGAATAGTGGCGCAGGTACTATAGCATTATGAAGTGCGCCACAAGACGTCCACTGCATACCATCCTCAAACGAATGGCCAGGCCGAGGTTTTAAACAGAGAGATTAAGCGCATTCTGGGGAAGACCGTGAGACCTACGCGCAAAGACTGGAGCCAGCGACTGGATGATGCACTTTGGGCATATCGAACTGCGCACAAGACACCGATTGGGACTTCACCATTTTGGTTGGTGTATGGAAAAGCGTGCCACCTACCGGTTGAGTTGGAACACAAGACATACTAGGCCTTGCGCACTTGCAATCTGAACCTAGGCGAGGCTGGTAAGGAGTGCGCATTTGAATTGAGCGAGCTAGAGGAGCTACGCCTGGAAGCATATGAGGGGTTGCGCGACAACAAAGCGCGCACGAAAGCATTTCACGATAAGTACATCCTCAGACGCACCTTCGAGCCAGGAGACCGGGTGCTTTTGTTCTCCTCGCGCTTAAAGCTGATGCCCGGGAAGCTGCGCAGCAAGTGGACGGGACCATACACAGTCACAAAGGTTTTCCCATATGGAACAATCGAGTTAGAGAACGAGCGCAAGCATCATTTTCAGGTTAATGGGCAAAGAGTAAAGAAGTACTTAGGAGAACCTTGGGATGAGGCCGCGCGCGAAGTTGACTTGGCGGAACCAGAGATAGAGGATGCGCAGGTTGCTGCGCCAGAGATACAGCCAAATGCACCTGAGGAAGAACTAGGAGCCACTGCTTATATATCTTCTCCCTCACTGATTAACCTCATTACTTATGATATGTCACATGATTTTGGCCACGCTGACCACCTATCTTTCCTTTGCGCAGGACTAAGGAGGACATAACACGCGCAGATGCGCGGGGACGCGCAGGAGCAAGTGTGGGGGGGTCACGTGCGAAAACTTGAGCAAGTAACAAGGTACTGTCTAGCCAACGACGTTAAACAAAGGCACTGGTCGGGAGGTAACCCGACACGTTTTTATTTTTTACACGTTTTTATTTTTACACTTTTTTTTAGGATTTGAATTTTTAGCTAGTTTAGGACTTGCAAATTTTCGTCATGCACTTTACTTTTAGTTATTAGTTGTCCTAGTAGCATGCATGAGTGCGCTCTCCGTTGCGCTTGAGCATGAGTCGTGGGGACACGTCTCTGTTTAAGTGTGGGGGAGGGGGGGGGCATTACATTTACATTTCAAATTTATCATTGTAGTTTAGCTTAGTTAATTTAGTTAAAGGAAATAGTAACGGTTGTGCGCTTGTGTACGGATTGCGCACACCTTTCGACTTGTTTTGTCTTATTCATCCTACATGCGCTACTATTAACCGTTTTAGTATAACTTTTTCGATTTTTTTTGTCTTTTTAGTTGGGATATACAGGGGATGTGGAATGAAAGAAAAAGCTCTAGAGAGGCGGTTAGTCGTTTTTGCTTCGAGATTAAGGTACATGGCTAAAAGCGCTAGTGGAGGCCGGTGCTTCGCAACCTTTGGAACAATAGAGCGCGCTCAGCCACGCAGATGCCAAAGGCGAATACCCAAAATGTGGCGAGGTGGGAAAACAGACCACCCTTCCTCTAAAAGTCGAGTGTAGGAAAGTGGGCGCGGGTGTAAACGCGTGCGCTGACCTGCGCAAGTAGACCAAGGAGGGAGAGCAGAGCGTTGTTCCATAGCTGCTATCTGAAGGCCGAGACTGGAACCGTTCTGGGAATATAAGAAAAGTGGACGAAGCTGTATAAAAGGAAAAAAACCAGTTAACGATATACGCAAGGAAAAGAAACCAGCATGCGCACACAACTCCATATTAGCGCATGCGCAAGTCCAAGAGTACGAAAGGCTTGAGTTCCCAAGCAGCGCGCGAATGAATCATGCACCTGAAGAAGCTTGCGCGATTAACCATGTACCAGAAATCGGAATAGAGACCGACAACCAGGAGCCTATGGAGAGCTATCTCCCAATCATCTATATTAAATTGCATCCCAGCTAAGAGGTAACGAATTTCGAAGTTATTATATTAAAATTATTGAGGGTATGTGCGCGTAGGTGATAGAGCAACACAGGGTGAACCGATGTGCAGATCGCGCATGAGTGTAAGGCTGTGCGCTAGACTCCAGAGAGGTAATTGTATCTGTGCTTAAGTACTTGTTCGGGACGAACAAGGGCAAGTGTGGGGGGTTTGATAGGGCCTAGTTATATGCGCTATTTAGATCTTAACACTGTGCTTGTTTGCATTATTTTGTGTACAAGATTACTGGTTTTCGGTATTTTGTATTTCAGGATGAAACAGGGGCATAAGTCAGATGCACGCTAACAGACACTTTTAAGGAGCGCAATGCACAACCTGCGGAGATAGCAGCGCAAACGGAGATGGGAGATAGCTAATTCAGACTGCAGTGCGCAAACCAACTGCGCAAAGCAAGTAGCGCAATCAACGTGCGCAGCGAGCCATGCGCAGGATAGCAGCGTTTCTAAATTTTGATCATCATTATCCCTACAAAATCTCCTAGATTTGGGAAGTAGCTAAGATTCTCACGGGCCAAATCTGAGCATTCCTTGGGCTTCAAGAGCAGTATATAAAGAGGAGGAAGGCTAGGGTTTGAGGACGGGGGATGACATAAGATACACTAGCTCCAGAAATTCTGCCGTCGAAATTCTGCGCGAACCACCTGCGCCTGCCGAAAACAGCAACCTGCGATTGCACCCGCTTGCTACTTTTCCTTGGCTGCTTTAGTTTTACTTATTATTTCTATGATATTTACTTCTAGCATGTCTAGCTAAACACTTTGTATCGGTTGGGCATGATTCTATGAAGTATTTCCTTTGAGACTTGTGTTTAATGCTTAGTTCGTCTACATATATTAATTCTATGCGCATGGGTGATAACTAGTGGTGCGAATAAGGGAAGCCTTGAACCGCAATCTTATTCTAACTGCTCGTCATTGTATGTTAAACTCGTTGATAACTTGACGGTGACAACTAGGAGTAACACACTAGGATAATCGGCTACTACAGTGATAGGATTCGTAGTTGCTTAGACTAGTTTCAAGAATTAATAGCTCATGGACTTTGATCGGAACATGCGCACACGTTAGGAAGCCTTGATCGGACACTAACTTAAGTAGAACTGAACTATAGATGTTTAGAGTCGATGATAAGGAATACATTCATAGAGGATTGTCTTTACCGATACTTTTCATAGTTATAGTACTTAATCTCTACTGCCTGCGCACGTATAGTGTAATTCTGCTTTCACTACTGTTCATTCGCGCACCTGCGCAACCCAATCACGCACAACCCCCAATTTCGTAAGTTATAGGTTACTAGCGAAAATGAGTCTGCACGCTCCTTGTGGGATCGACCCTGACTTAGCCGCTGTACTAAGTGAAGAAGGAAGGATTAATTTGACGCGTACAACGACGCGCGATCAATGGCTCCCTAGCATACTGTCTATTTCTAGAAAAGCATCAATCTTCTCAGGGGTAATTACTACCTTCTTACGAACCTCCTTCTTCAACACCAAACTTCTCTTCCATATTGACAATAAACTCCCTAACTAACGAAATATTGTATCTGTAAGGGTAAGTCAGAGACTTTAGCAGATTTACCTCAGTTAGGATCAGGATGATTGCTGCAGACTTGTATTTATCAAGGTCCAGTCTCTTCTCTGGAACAATATGCTTCCTCTCCGTAATGCACTATGATTGAGAAACAGTCTTGTTTCAGAACCACACTCCTTCTACAGTGGCTGCATCATTGTCAGCCAGAATAGGTCTTCTCTCAGAGGGTTCACCAGTGGCATCCCCTTCACTGGACTCCTCCTTTTCTTCGCTGCTTGAGTCAGGGATGATGATTGGAGCTTTCCCTTTGTCAGCTGATGTAGGAAAAGGTGCTGCAGCAGCTTCTTGTTCAGGGAGTTCAGCTTCTACCTCCTCACCCTTTCCTTCTGTGTCGGGGGTCGTGACCAGGGTTCTGCAGGGCTTTTTAACTTTTTCAGTAGCTGCAGCCACTTCTGTAGCTTGCTCTTTCCTTGAGTCTTCTTCATGAACGGCCTCTTTGAACACCACTACTGAGCTGGTCTCAGACTTCTGGTCACGGGCCAGCCTTCTTTTCTTCTTCAAGGGTTCTTCTTGTGGAGGAGGAACATTCTACGACACGGAGAGAGGCGCTGGCTCCCAGACCACCAGGTCCAGCCGTTGAGCAGTAGCTTCACTCCGCGGCTTACGCTGCTTTTTGGTTCTGCCCTCCTGCCAGGTTCCTCTTCAAACCGCGAGTTTTCACCATTGTTGGGGGTTTGCAGAAGAACGAACAGGGGAGAGGATTGATCAGCAACCGATTTTGGGGAGAAGCTTCAATCGATTGTGCCCTATAATTTGATTTACCCGCTGCTTTTCTCTCCTTTTTAATGCACGTGCTCAGCACGTGACTTTCTCTATTTTTAGCAACCAAAAGATTTGAACAAGCTTTTCAGGATCAGGTTGCTATAGCAGTTAGGGGCTGGTTCCCTTATTCACTCGAGCTATCTTCTTTGTGGGGAGAACGTGGGGCTCAGATGATTGTTTTTTCACCCATACTTTGGTTGGTTTCCGTTTCCACTGCTTCTGACGTTCATATCTCTTGTCTTTCTGTTTGTCATATTTAGGTCTCCACACCTGCGTTTTCCGTGTCTCCCTTTTGATTGTTCCATTCCAGTGCGCCGGTTCATTTTTGTGACTCTCCATTGAGGTTCTGACCGTTGATAAATACTCACTAGTTTAGCCGAGCTGAAGAGTTTATCACAACGTGTGTTGGTCTTTGGTTTCTTCCACTTCTTTCCAACTTTGGTAGCTTTTCAGGATGTCTGCTGTTTCTTCAGACTCAGAAGTTTCCTTTGATTCCATTTCTCTTGACCACAGGTATGCGTGCGTAGCCACCTTCGATTCTGAGACTCTCGTTTTGCTATAGAGGGATGATACAGCAGTTGTTGTAGCAGCCTCTTGTTCAGATATCTATCTTTGTCTTCTTCTGCAGCATTTGGGCAAGAAATCGATTTCTCACTGTTATCGATCAGTGTATCAAAGGCTTTTACAAAGACTCTTCCTTCAGTACTTTCTTCACCGGTGTATCCAAGCCCCATTCTTCCTCTTCCAAATCTTTGATATGAGAGAATTTCATCCAGAATGTTTTTCTGAGTTTCGGCTGCCTTTACTGACGCTAGAGGGGCACAGGTATTAGTGCTTTGCTACCTGAACCTCCTCTCTTCGGCAAGATGACTTGTCTATTGGGTGAAGATATTTTCTTAAGTAACTCTTCCCGCTCTTCTTCAAGTTGATTGATTCTGTCACTCAATGTTCGACAGAGCTTCCTCACATTGTTTTAGAATATCTCCCAGTTTATCTATCAGTTTGTCGGTTGAGTCATCCTCGTCTTCACTATCTGACACCTCAATCCCATAGTAGAGTTCTTTCTTTAATAACTCTTTGCAGTAATAATCGGACACACTAGTTAGCACAATAAAGTTTTCTTCTTCACTTTCCTCAAAGTCACTCCACTGAGCAGTCAGAGATTGGTTATCCTTTTTCTCAGAGTTTTTGAGGGGTTTGCTCCGGCAGTCAGCCTCAAGTGTCCATATTGAGAGTTCCAGCACTGAACCCCCTTTCTCTTTTCTTTCTTCTCATCTTCATTCTGAGCAGGCTCCTTTCCCAGCCTCTGATTTCCTCCACCCCTTCTGGGTTGCCTTCGAGAAGATGAGCCTCGCCTAGATTTTGTTTCCATATTCTTCAAGAGCTTCCAGAGATTTTTAACTAGCAAACTCAGTTAATTATCAGGTACAGACTTCTTTTCTTTTGTTTCAGCTTTCAGTCCTACATTCTTGTCTTTAGGGGAGGGCTCTTTTTGACCAGCTTCATTTCAAATCGTTTGAGGGATCCGATCAACTCCTTCAGCCTCATATGTCTGACATTCTGAGCTTCTTCAATAGCTGTTACCTTCATGTCAAATCTGGTGGGCAAGGATCTGAGAACTTTCCTAATTAGCTTCTCCTCAGGAAAAGGTTCTCCAAGGGCATGAGCTTCGTTTGACAGGTCACACAGCTTGGCATTGAACTCAGTAATCGTCTCCTCTTCTTGCATCTTCAGATTCTCAAATTGAGTAGTTATGATCTGTAATCTGTACATCCTCACTTTGTCGGTTCCATGGGCAATTTGCAAGATCTCTCAGGCTTGTTTGGCAATGTGGCAGTTAGAGATCAACTTGAAATTGTTAGCATCTACTGCAGCAAAAATAGCATTCAGTGCCTTTGAATTACCGGTTGCTGCAGCTCCCTCTTCATCAGTCCATTGTTTTTCAGGCTTCACCCTAGTAATTCCCCTTTCATCCATGGTAATGGGAGGAGATCATTCAGCTACAACTGCTCTCTAGGTTCTCTCATCTATGGCTTTGAGGGATGTCTTCATCCTAGCCTTTCAATAGCCATAGTTGATTTCTTCCAACAACGGTGGACAGCTCGTGCTCTATCCTTCCTTCATTGTACCTTGCATAGACGCTCAGGATATCTACTCTGTATGTTGAGTTCCCGCTCTGATACCAATTGAAATTTCCACAGCGTCTCTGAGATGCAGATTTGTGTACAAGCAGTCGCTACAGCACACTCCTGAACACCCAAATCTGATGCAGCAAGATAAAATAAGGGACAATGGTTTGTTCACCCAGTTCGGCCAAGTGCCTACCTCTGGGAAGGATTGAATCATTCCTTTAATCCACGAGCGCTGCACACTCTGGAATACTCCCCCTCACTCAGTGACCTCCTGTCACTAGCAAGAGCTGGCCTTCGATCGATTGCCCGAGTCCCTCCACTCGACAATCCCTTCGCGGCCTTCCTTGATCCACCAACAAGCACTGCTGCTCTGAATTGGTCTCCCGATCAAGCTGTGATCAGACTCTGCAAGTCCTAATCACTCACTGTCTCAATCACCACAGTTCTGCGCTCACGCTCTGCTCTTAGTGATGATCGAAGATTCGCCCGCACAGATTCACTCTTTGTGTAACTCTCGTGTTTTCTCTCTTAGCTTCGATCAACCTTCATTGCTCTGAAGG
Organism: Umbilicus rupestris; assembly: GCA_963678935.1. Lineage (NCBI taxonomy): Eukaryota > Viridiplantae > Streptophyta > Magnoliopsida > Saxifragales > Crassulaceae > Umbilicus > Umbilicus rupestris. The sequence continues at coordinate 14,515,534 of OY787607.1, read as the reverse complement.
GTCTCCATTATATAGGCGCGTCCACTGCCATCATTATCAGGATTTAGCAATTCCCCTAGTAAGATCAATATCTCTTAATTTTTAGGAGATTAGATTTGATTTGAGATTCAAATCTCCTACTTCAGCTAGGAAACTCCACTGGAATATTCTCTGCAGCAACTTAGAAACTCTCCTGATGCTCTTAGATGGACAGCCACACCTTCTTTCCAAAACCAAGATTGCTGTTGTACGGACAGACGCTACAGCTCTTATGAACAAGCTTCTGCTAAAGCTTCCTCCTGCTATAGCTGCTCCTTGTTCACTGACCTTGTTCACGAAGGCTGGACTCCTGCTATAGCAGCATCTTGTTCAGCTGCTTGTTCACTTGTGCTGGTTTTCTCAAACACTGCCATACCGCATCATCAATCTCCCCCTTGGCATTTTGACAAAACACTAGGCCACTGATGCACACTTCCATGAACAGGCAAAAAAAACTTACTAAAAAAAACGCTTTAAAGTAAGAGTAAGTAATGGCCACATCCGGCCTTAGCTAAGCCACGCAGGGACAAAAACAATGTTCATCAGTCCACAATGCAGGTTCATCAGTGGTGTGCTTTTTGCTCTCCCCCTTTTTGACACAGATGCTCAAGGGGCCTGTCCTCCATCCTCCGGAAATTCCAAGTCTCTAAGCAGACTTCTCATTTGACCGCGTCTAGCATCCCTTCTCTTTGCTTCTGCTTCTAAAGCGAGCAGCTCAGATCTTAGGTGGCTTACAATTCTGGCACGGAGGGCTGCTTCGATAGAAGCGGCAGGGGGAAGCGGTTCCTCCAGAGTGGATGGGGCTGAAGAACCAACCCGGAGAGGATCCTCATGGGCTATGTCCACTACATGCTTTCCTTTGAAGAGTTTGTGATCTACTGTAAATACCTACAGCTCCTCGGACAACCCCTCAGTAATCTCACCTAGTTCTGGATGCTGAGAGACCATCATTTCATAAATGAGGGAGGGTAACACAATGGGCTTGCTGGAGGAGGTACTGCTAGCATGAGCAGCCACCAGGGGAAACATCACACTACCCAGGCTAATACTTCTTCGTTTCCCAATCGAGTGTAGAAGGTTAGCAAAGGACCTGCTAACCTTTCCCCTGTGGGAGCTGGGAATCTAGTTCCTAATGCTCAGGTTGTATAACAGGGCATTTTTGGAGGTGAGTTCAGCAACACTGAGATTTGGTCCACCCCAAGACAAGCACACTCCTCCCTTGAGGACTCTAGCCAACACCTCTTGTTTGACATTTGTGGGCTCTCTAGCATCACTGTCTATCTCAAGAAATTCATCTATTTTCTCAGGGGTGATTACTACTTTCTTACCCCGCACCCAGCTCTGTCCAAAAACATCCCCTTCTTCCTCACCAAATTTTTCTTCCATGTTGACTATAAATTCCCTGACTAATGACGTATTGAATCTGTACGGGTAAGTGAGGGACTTGAGTAAATTTACCTCAGTAAGCAGCTGGACAATGGATGCAGATTTGTATTTGTCCAGGTCCAGTCTCTTCTCTGTCACAATGTGCTTCCTCTCTACTGAGCTCCAGGATTAAGAGGCGTTCATATTTCTGAACCATATTCCACCGACAGTGACCGCAATAGTGTCATCTTCTTCACTGGGCTTCAAAACCACAGGTCTTCTCTCGGAAGGTTCTCCTGTAGCATCCTCACTGGACTCCTCTTCTTTACTGGGCTCCTCTTTTTCACTACTGGAATCAGGAATGATGATTGGAGCTTTTCCTTTGTGCGAGGGACGAGGAGGATGTGCTGCAGCAGATTCTTGTTCAAGCACTTCAACTTCCATCTCCTCCCCTTCTCCTTCTATGCCTGGGGATTTGACAAGTGTTCTGCAGCTCTCTTCAGTTTTACCTGCCACAGCATCCTCTGCAGCTTGTACTTCTCTTGAGGCTTCTTCAAGTACTTCCTCTTCATCCACTGTTGCTGCACTAGAGGCAGGCTCCCCATCACGGACTAGACGCCTCCTTTTCAGCAAGGTTCCTTCTTGAGGAGAAGGAGCGTTGTGAGACATAGGCAGAGGTGCGGGCTCCCAGACCACCAAGTCTAACCGCTGAGTAGGGGCTTCATTGTGGAACTTGGACCTCCTTTCAGTCCTGCCTTGCCGTGCTGCAGCCAGATTTTTCTTCAGTCTGCGAGTCTTCACCATTGTCAGATGATAGCTGGAGGAGTTCGAGCAGAAGAGGAAGGTTGATCTGAGTGTCGATTTGGGGGAAGCTTCACCAGCACGAGCCCTAAAAATTTGATTTTACCTGCTGCTTTTTCCTTTTTATCTGAGATTTTGGGCTCACGTGCCCTGCATGTGCCTTTAACAATCTTTAGCAACCAGATTATTTGAACAACCTTCATCGGGCCAGGTTGCTATAGCAGTCAGGAGCTGGTTCTTTTACACATCCTGGATGACACCTTTGTAGGGAGGATCCTCGTGACACTTTGATAATTGTTTCCTTACCCATACTTGAGTTTGTCTTGATTTCCCCCTCTTCTGACCCTCAAGTTCCTAGTCTGTTCGCTTCTCACATTTGAGTTTCCACAGTTTCAGACTTTCAACCCCGTTGTTTTTCAGTTTGTTGCCTTTAGGTTTCCATATCTGAGTTTTCTTTGGTACTCTTTTGCTTGCTCCATCCCAATGTGCTGGTTTCTCTATTTTTTGACTCTCCATTTCAGTTTTGATCATTGATGAAGATTGCCAAGATAAGCTGAGGTGTAGGACATCTGACAGGGATCGTTGAACTTAGATTTCTTCCTTCTGAAGTTACCCCTGGTCCTGGTAACCCTTCTGTGCATCAGAGGATTCTGCAAGCTGAAATATTTTCTTTGAGGGCCTTTCTCCTTTCCACAGGGCTGTGGATTGCTTCCTTTGTGAAGATGGGCATTTGATACAGGGGGTTGATACAGCGGTCGCTGAAGCACTTCCTTGTTCAGATTGACAGTTAATTCTTCCTCCATCAGTTTCTCGCAGAGTCCACCTTTCTCTTCACTATCCTCGATTTCCTTTGTTTCTACAGCCTTAACAAAGACTGGTTTACCAGAGGTTTCCTCACCTGTATATCCCAGGCCCATTCTTCCTCCTCCAAAACATTGATAGGAAAGAATTTCATCCAGTATATTTTTCTGAGGATCAATTTGATGATGTAAGTATGGCAGTGTTTGACAAAACCAGCACAAGTGAACAAGGAGTTGCTGCAGCTCAAGTTATCAAGCAGGCCAGCAGAAGTGAACTAGCAGCAGCTGCAGCAGGGGATGCTACAGCAAGAGCTTGTTCAACTGGCTGTATCAACCGTCCAAGAAGCAGCAGCAACCTGGGCTTGTCCAGAAGGGCTGGAAACTCTATGGAGAGCATCTGAAGAATTTCTAAACTGCTGAAGAGTATATTCCAGTGAGGTTTACTAATCAGAGAATGAGATTTATATTGAAGATAAATATCAAATCTAATCTCCTAGATTTTAGGAGATAATTGTTCTTGTTGGACATTGCCTAAACTTGGACATTGCTTAAAGTTGGTGCGCTTATTAAGTGAAAAGTATGGAGAGCAGAATGGTTGATCGAAGCTGAGGGATACACGAGTGCATACACAGATTTCAGAGAGAGCTATCTTTGGTGTGTGACGGACGAATTCTTCGATCATCACCCGAGAGCAGAGCGTGAGCGCAGAGCTGTGGTGATTGTAGCAGAAGGGAATCAGGTCTTGCAGAGTCTGATTCAAGCTTGATCTGGAAGCCAATTCAGAGCTGCGGAGCTTGTTGGTTGATCAAGGGCAGCCGCGGAAGAACTGACGGGTGTGTGTCTCGGTCGAGTGTCTAAGCGGCAGTACTCACTAGTGGCAGGTGGTCACTGAGTGAGGGGGAGTATTCCAGAGTGTGCAGCGCTCGTGGAATCGTTCGATCGGCTCGGAAGAAGGCTTTGGAGCGACGCGGACAATTTGTGCTTCAGCTGTGTGGTACAGCAGTTGCTATAGCAACCCTGCTGAGTAGGTGTAGTTTAGAATAGGCTGAGTTCTTTGAGAAGACTGTAGCTATTCTAGATTGACATATTTTAGAGGGTGTGCAGACACAAATCAGAGCTTGTTCTGATTGTGTCAAGTGATCCACACAAGGTTGAGTAGCATAGGTTGCGTGAGTTGTAACCGTGTGTACTTGGAGACCTTTCGAGTTAGTGAATTGAGGACTGGAGAATAGTCCTCCCCAGACGTAGGCAGTTGGCCGAACTGGGTGAACAAACTTTGTCTTGTTCATTGCTTGCTGAGACGATTTCCGAGTGAACAAGAGTGTGCTGCAGCAACTGCTTGTTCACAAATCTGTCGAACTAAGACACTGCGAATTTCACAATTGTTGGAGGAATACTGACAGCAGGGTTCTTGAAGGCAGCTTCTCCTTTCTTCTGTAGGATGACTGGTCTACTGAGTGTTGACAATTTCTCAAGCAACTCCTCCCTCTCTTCTTCTAGATGGTTGACTCTATCATTTAAAGCTTGATTTACCTTCAGGGCATCCTCACATTGGCGAAGAATGTCTTGCAGATTCTCTAACATGTTGTGAGTAGAGTCATCTTCATCTTCTGTGTCCGTACCCTCACAGTTCCAGTACTGAATCCCTTTTCTTCTTTTTTTCTTTTCTTCTTCCTCTTCAGCTGGTTCTTTGCTCTTTCTCTGATTTCCTCCACCTCTTCTGGATTGTCTTCGAGAGGTTGAGGTCTGCCCTGACCTTATTCCCATGTTTTTCAAGAGCTTTCCTAGATTTTTTTACCAGCAGACCCAGTTGATCATCAGCAGAGGGTTTCTTTTCATCTGTTTCAGCCTTCAATCCAACATCAGTGTTTTTGAGGGGAGCATCTACTTTGACTAACTTCATCTCAAACTGTTTGAGCGATCCAATTAATTCTTCCAGCCTCATGTGTCTGACATTTTGAGCTTCTTCAATGGCGGTCACTTTCATGTCAAATCTTGTGGGCAACGATCTGAGTACCTTCCTAATTAGCTTCTCTTCGGGAATAGGTTCTCCAAGAGCATGGGCTTCATTTGCCAGGTCACACAGTTTCGCATTGAACTCAGTGATCGTCTCCTCTTCTAGCATTCTCAGATTCTCAAACTGCGTAGCAATAATCTGTAATCTTGACAGCTTTACTTTATCAGTTCCTTCATGGGCAGTTTGCAGGATTTCCCAAGCTTGCTTGGCCATATCACAGTTTGATATCAACCTGAAATTGTTAGCATCAACCGCAGCAAAGATAGCATTCAGAGCCTTTGAATTACCAGTTGCTGCAGCTCCCTCTTCGGCAGTCCATTGTTCTTCAAGTTTTATTCGTGTAACTCCCTGTTCATCCATGGTGATCGGAGGAGACCACTGGACCACGATAGTTCTCCAGGTCTTCTCATCAATGGCTTTGAGAAAGGCCTTCATCCTAGCCTTCCAATATCCATAGTTGCTTTCTTCCAACAATGGGGGTATGCTCGTACTCTGTCCTTCCTTCATTGTTCCTTGACTTCTTTAGAGGCGATGTAGGATCTTTTACTCTGTGTGTTGAGCTCCGGCTCTGATACCAATTGAAATTCGCGGCGCCTCTGATAAACAGATTTGTGAACAAGCAGTTGCTACAGCACACTCTTGTTCACCCGAAAACTGTTTCAGCAGGAAAGAACAAGGACAAAGGTTTGTTCACCCAGTTCAGCCAAATTGCCTACGTCTGGGGAGGACTCTTCTCAGTCCTCAATCCACTAATCTCAAGGTTTCCAAGTACATACGGTTACAACCCACGCAACTTATGCTACTCAACCACAAGTGGATCCACGTACACAATCAGAACAGGCTCTGACTTGTGTCTGCACACCCTCTACTGATATCTATCTAGAATAGCTACTGTCTCCTCGAAACTCAGCCTATTCTAAACAATACTCAAATTCTGCAGGGTTGCTGTAGCACACAGCTGATGCACAAACTGTCTGCGTCGCTCCGAAGCCTTCTGCTGAGCCGTTCGAACGATTCCACGAGCGCTGCACACTCTGGAATACTCCCCCTCACTCAGTGACCTCCTGTCACTAGCAAGAGCTGGCCTTCGATCGATTGCCCGAGTCCCTCCACTCGACAATCCCTTCGCGGCCTTCCTTGATCCACCAACAAGCACTGCTGCTCTGAATTGGTCTCCCGATCAAGCTGTGATCAGACTCTGCAAGTCCTGATCACCCACTGTCTCAATCACCTCAGTTCTGCGCTCACACTCTGCTCTTAGTGATGATCGAAGATTCGCCCGCACAGATTCACTCTCTGTTGAACTTCTGTATAACTCTCGTGTTTTCTCTCTTAGCTTCGATCAAGCTTCATTGCTCTGAAGGGTCTCCATTATATAGGCGCGTCCACTGCCATCATTATCAGGATTTAGCAATTCCCCAAGCAAGATCAGTATCTCCTAATTTTTAGGAGATTAGATTTGATTTGAGATTCAAATCTCCCACAATCAAATCTCCTACTTCAGCTAGGAAACTCCACTGGAATATTCTCTGCAGCAACTTAGAAACTCTCCTGATGCTCTTAGATGGACTGCCACACCTTCTTTCCAAAACCCAGATTGCTGCTGCACGGACAGACGCTACAGCTCTTCTGAACAAGCTCCTGCTAAAGCTTCCCCCTGCTATAGCTGCTCCTTGTTCACTGACCTTGTTCACGAAGGCTGGACTTCTGCTATAGCAGCATCTTGTTCAGCTGCTTGTTCACTTGTGCTGGTTTTGTCAAACACTGCCATACCGCATCATCAACTTTGATGCTCTGAATTGGCTTCCCAGATCAAGCAGTGATCAGACTCTGCAAGTCTCGATCACCCTCGGTTCAATCACACAGCTCCACGCGCCAGCGGTGCTCTCGGTGATGGTCGAAGCTCTTCTCGCACTTGAATTCCACTCTCTGGTATTCTGCGGATGCTCTCTCTGTATATTTTCAGCTTCGATGATCAGGACGCTCTGCTCGGCCTCCCTTAAATACTCGCCCAGCCTTGCACAAGTTTCCGCTTTTTGGAAGTTTCCTAAAGAAACATTATCTCCTAGTTTGTAGGAGATTTGATTTGATTTCGAAAATCAAATCTCCCACAAAGAAATCTTTACTTGGGCACGGGAATCTTCACTGGGATATTCTTTATTGAATATTTAGAAGCTCCCCGCAGAACACTGTTCTTCAGTACGGTCCATTGAATGCAAACTCCGAATGGGCGCTGAACTTCTGCTACAGCTCCGTGCTCCATGAACTGCTACAGCAGGAGCTTTGTTTGCGTGAGCTGGTTTTGTCAAAGACTGCCACACAGCATCATCAACATGGATAACACTATCGCAAAATAGAACTGTGAGGCCCCTCAGATCATCAAGGCAACCTCCAAAGAAGATTCAAAACAACCATCTGCTGACAAATGTGATTGGAGATTCTACAGAAGGGAGAAGGACGCGAAGTTCATCACACTTCAGCACCTGCGAATCTTTCTGCAATACATGCTTCCTGTCGTATGCAAAGCCAAAGAACTTCAAGGAGGCTATGAGTGACGAATATTGGATATTGGCAGTGCAAGAGGAATTAGCTGAATTCGAAAGACATGATGTATGGGATCTGGTTGCCAGATCGGAAGGTGTAAACCTCATAGGAACTAAGTGGATCTTCAAGAACAAGACTGATGAGAAAGGAAATATTACAAGGAATAAGGCTAGACTGGTTGCACAGGGGTATACTCAGATTGAAGGCTTGGACTTTGACGAGACATTTGCACCAGTAGCTCGATTGGAAGCCATCAGACTTCTCCTAGCCCAGTCTTGCTGCCTCGGATTCAAGCTCACCAGATGGATGTCAAGAGTGCATTCTTGAATGGTGATCTCTCAGAGGAGGTATATGTGGCATAGCCCAAAGGATTTGAAGATCCTCACTATCCGGAGCATGTGTATAAGCTTAAGAAGGCCCTGTATGGGTTGAAGCAAGCTTCTAGAACTTGGTATGATAGACTGACCATCTTTTTGGAGAAGCAGGCTATGAAAGAGGAGGAGTTAACAAGACACTCTTCATAAGAAGAACCAGGTCAGATCTGATCATTGCTCAAATATATGTTGATGACATTGTTTTTGGCTCCAGATCCCAGCAGTTGGTAAAGCAATTTGTAAATCACATGAAGAATGAATTCCAGATGAGCATAGTAGGAAAATTAATCTACTTCCTAGGATTGGTAGTTAGCCAAAAGAATGACGGGATCTTCATCTCAAACAAATCAAATACAGCCAACCTGATAAAGAAGTTCCAGCTAGAGAATGCAAGCCACAAACGTACATCAGCTGCCACCCATATCAAAGCTGTCAAAGATGAAGCAGAAGTTGAAGTGAATCAAGCTATATACAAAAGCATGATTGGTAGCCTATTGTATCTTACAGCCAATCGTCCTGACATCTCCTACTCAGTAGGAGTCTGTGCTCGATTCCAAGCCTGTCTGAAGGAGAGTCACATGACACTAGTAAAGAGGATCATTCGATATATTGGAGGGACCCTGAACTACGGGCTCTGGTACACCAAGGATACTAATGCTAACCTGGTGGGTTTTAGTGATGCAGATTGGGCAGAATGCGTAGAAGGTAGGAAGAGCACATCTGAAGGTTTCTTCTTCCTGGGAAATAACTTGGTATCTTGGTTCTGCAAGAAGCAAAACAGCATCTCCCATTCCACAGTCGAGGTAGAGTACATTGTTGTAGGAAGTTATTATGCTCAGATGATTTGGATGAAGCAGATGTTGACTGAGTATGGGATAAATCAAAGAGAAATGGTTCTCTACTGTGACAACATGAGTGCCATCAGCATCTCCAAGAATCCATTGCAACACTTGAGAACCAAACACATTGACATAAGGTACCACTTCATCAGGGAATTGGTAGAAAAGAAGGCCATCGTCGTTGAGCACGTTGTAACTGATAAACAGCTTGTCGACATCTTCACCAAACCTCTGGATGCAGCAAGATTCAAAGCACTGAGATCTTATATGGGTCTCTGTGTTCCGTCCACCGAGCCTGACCAAAAACTCCCCCTCGGCCATTTATAACAAAAAGGGGGAGAGACGTTGGTGAAGACAAGGGATGTCTGTCACCAAGGGAGAATCAACTCAAGGCATCAGCGGTCATCAGGTTTTGTCAAAAATGCCAAGGGGGAGATTGATAATGCAAATGGCAATCAATTGCAAAACCTGCCAATAGCAAACAAGCAGCTGCTACAGTAGGAGCTATAGCAGGCACTGTAGCAGCAGAGCAACAGTTTTTGCCCGATGAGAAAACTGCCCAGTTATGAAGTTGAAGTGCAACGGGAGGCTAAATATTCTCAGAATATCCCAGTAAAGATTTATGTGCCTCAAGCTTGAAGATTTGATTAGGAAATCAAATCTCTTAAAAATTAGAAGATAGGATCTTGTTGAGATCTTTGAGGGTTTCCTAATTCTGATAGGGAAGAGTTCCAATAGGAGGAGGCTTGAGCAGAGCTTGAGGGGTATCCGAACAGAGAGAGCATCCGAGCACCTGAGATTGCAAGGCAAAAATCAGTGGAGTTGTGCGGAGGATCAGATCATCACCGTGAGCAGAGCATGAGCGCAGAGCAGTGTGGTTTCTATATTGACTGATTGCAACTAGCAGTGTCTGGTCAGTGCTTGATCAGGAGAACCAATTCAGTGCAGGGCGTGCTTGTTGGTTGATCAAGGGAGGCAGCAGGAGAGTTGTCGAGTGGAGGAACTCTGATAATCTGTAGAAGGCCTGTTCTTGCTAGTGACAGGTGATCACTGAGTGAGGGGGAGCATCCCAGTGTGAGGAGCACTCACGACAGAGTTTGAGTGGCTCAGCGAAAGGATTTGGAGCGTAGCGTCAGAATCTGTACCAGCTAGTTGCACAAGCGTGTGCTTTAGCAAACCTACTTAGACATTGTGTTAATTAGAATAGGCTGGGTCCGTGTGATTAGAGGAGTAGCTATTTTGAATTATTTCTAGTGTGTAGGTGAGTGAGACACAAATCAGAGGGTGTTCTGATTTTGTGCATGTTGCTAGTTGAGGTCGGGTAGCATAGATTGTCGCGGAGTCAAGTCTGTGTTGTACGGAGTACCTTGGAGACTAGTGGATTGAGGACTGGAGTATAGTCCTCCCCAGACGTAGGCAGATTGGCCGAACTGGATGAACAAATCACTGTTTACTGTTTTGTTTCTTGTTGCACCAGATCCGGCTGAACAAGGAGTTGCTATAACTACTGCTTGTACACAATCAGTATCTCAGGGGCGCTGCGAATTTCAGAATCCAACAAATTCTTCCTTTGTGATGATGACAAACACTTCTTTGATAAACAGGAAACAACACAAAAATATGATCATGGCATGCACTGTGTTTCATAAATGTTCTAATTAATTCCTTATAGGTATGTTCCTGTGTTCCCTGTCAGGTGTAGCATTGGTTAGTTCCCCCTCAGGAAAACATGTGTATATAGATGAATATTTCACTTCCCCCTCAGACTGTGCATTCCCTGTATAACTTCCTCCTTTTGGCATCATCAAAAAGAAATCGTAAGTAACAAGTTAAAGACCACATTAATTTAGAAACTCCCTTTATCAATCAAAAACCGGATGTCATACGAAGTGGCACCAACTGCAAGACAAGAAGCATAATTTAATGTTAACATAGATAACAGGCAGCGCATGATGAGGAATAAGAAAAAATAGCAAGGAACGGATATAATGAGACAGGGGAATAAGAAGAGGGTGAAACATAAGAGCAAAAACCGATCACTGAACGTCATGAATAATTTCTTGCAGTTATGTGAACGGCTCTACCACGGAGGTAACCATACCCTATATGAAAATGGAAGGCAAACTTGTTACTCATATTCAATGTTTGATGTCTAATCAGTATCAAGATACATACGGGGTCATCGCTTAATATACGAGTAGGAATCCGATTATTAGATAAGCAACAACGGAGTTACAAGTAGATAAATGCTGTCGGGAAGAATAGTACGAACATCAATTGAGAGGTATAATGATCAAAGGTGGTTGGAAAACGCATTGCTGGCCAACAGAAGTTTGAACAATTAATCATATTTTGATTTTGTTTTTCATTTTTGAAAAATATTTCCCTTTTCTCCCCAACATAAGTCAAAACAATATTTGCCACTGGAGTGACGGTTATTAGTTACGCGAAGAAACTATTTATGCTCGAACCTCCTCCTCATTCAACCTCAAAACGTACTCACTCATATGTAAAGTTCAAATATAAAAATGTTAGTTGGTTGGATAAAGAGTGTCGTTCTCAACAAAATATGTCATAATTTGCCATAATAGGGGTTAGTAAATTAATTCGTCAAAACTACATCCTTTAGTGTTCCAACAAGTTGCATATTCAAGTACACCTATCAAGACTTGAACCCTAAAAACATTTAATGGCATGTCGAGGTCAAAAAGTCAACCCAACCCAATCTAGCATGCATCGTCGCATTCATATCAATGTCATCACTGCATACACCATTAATACATATATATCAATGTCATCGCATATCTACCCTCCATTAATATTCCTTCAACCTCTCTCTCCGCCATCTTTAAATCCATTCTCTCATCCTCCAACATTTCCTAAAACCACCAAAATGCCGGCAGCGCCAGCCACCAGCCGCAGCCTCCTCAAAGAGACCAACCAGTTCCTCATCAACAACATCCTCAAACTCGCCCTCATCCCCATCATCGCCAACCTGTCGATGAATCTGAGAGCCACCAGGGCTCTAGGTTTCCCCAATGAGCTTCGTATCTTGTGTTTGACATTTTTGCTGGTTTTAGTTGCCACCATCTTCTTCATGTCGAGCGATTTACACAGTCGGTTACGCGTCCTTCAAAGCTGCTGCAACGTGCCAGGTACCATTTTCAACCTTCACGCATCATCCGAGGTTGAATCCAGCTGGGAATCCGAGGAGCGTGGAGCTTCTTCAGATGAACATTTTGGAGCTCTCTGGAGGTTCGTAGGAGTGATGAGAGTGCTTCTGCTGTTCGACATTATTGCTAGTTTCATTTTTACACTAGGATGATCTATGACGTCAAGTGTTTGTGTCTTGGTCTTTCCACTGCTGGCTGAGACATGTTATGTACAAGTCCAACGTAAGATCATCGAAAACAAGGGTAGTAGAGAGCTCCAACTTAATTGTCCAAATGTTCCATGTAATACTCCAAGAATTGGATATTGATGAAATGGAATGAGCTCGTTTTCATGAAGGAGATTAAGCATACCTACTCTTGCCCATATTCTACTCTCATATACAGTATCCCAGCCGGTTACAAATAGTAGTTATGATTACTTACGCCATGTTCTTTTGTACTTATAAAGTACTTATTTCAGTACATATAAATAAATATAAATAAATATAAGTAAAGTAATAAGTTTAAGTACAAAATACAAGTACAAAAGAATACACCCTTAATGGTTTTCACATATCAATCTTTTGGAATTATGAGTTTCCTAAGGAAAGCTTCAAGGACATTGTGACAGATAAATTAACCGTTTCTATAAATTTTGCCCTTTACAGATGGATATCAACCAGATTGATCACCCTGGTCCTATTGACCAGTCTGTATTGAGCCAGCAGCGCAGGCATCGTTCGAAGGAAGTTTGGAATGAACCGGTTAGTTACTGGTCATTCAGTTTGGGGAAAAATACGTTCATGGTTTTCGTAATTTGATGTTCCTTTATGATGGATTGTTACAGGCTGGGACAACTTTGAAGGTGGTTCGTAGGCGGTTGTGGGACATGGATCCTCATATCGTTCCATATGTTGTCCAAGCAGGATTCTACCCATGGACGCAAATTCAAAAAATTGAAGCTGATTGGGCACTGATGACTACTTTCCATCTTAGGACGGGCGAGGCCACCATCACATTGCAAGATGTAGGCCTTCTAACCAGTTTGCCCACAGAGGGAGATGTGGTGACCGGTAAGGAGGAAGCTGAGTGGGAAACGATTTGCATCCGACTTTTGTGCGTATCCTGAGTGCAGTTTTTCGCCGACGCATGCGAGGAGGAGATGGTTACTGGATAATATGAAGATTGTACCCGTGGACGCAACAGAAGATGTTCTTCAGAAATATGCGCGAGCTTACATTTTGTGTAAGCTAGGGTCGTCTCTCATGACCGATTTGTCAGGTAATGGGATATCCCTGCACTACCTCCCATTGTTAGAGGACCTCGATAAAGCATGATCTTATATTTGAGGTAGTGCAGTTCTAGCATACATGTACAGACAGTTGTGCAGCTCTGCACGTCAAGGACACAAGCAGATGGGGGGGGGGGGTTTATAGTTTTGTTACAACGTTGGAGCTGGGAAATACTCATTGGTCGTCCGAAAGGATTTAGCAGGACTCTCGAACCGATGGATGAGGATATGAACCCGTATTTGAGAGGCGCATGGTCGTATACGTAAGTGAACAGTTTGTTAGAATTTAAAACATGTTTATGGTTTGTAACATTGTAATATGTTTCAAATATTGCAGGAAATGGTATGGCCTGAAGTCATACATGGAGACTCCTCACGGGTCCTTGATGTTTTATCGTGACCAATTTGATCGAATGAGTCATGCTGGTTTTGCTTGGACGTCGTACGACGAACAGGTATTTCATTTATTGAACCCCACCTGTACAGAAGGTGCTAGTAGTTGGTGCTCGGAGGTCCCGTTGATATGCTTCAATATCATTGAATGGCATCACCCTTCGAGAGTGATGCAACAATTTCGCATGAGACAAAATATTCCCCAAGCACCGCGTGCAGCCACTGACCCGAAGCATATAATGTCAACGAAAAAAACGTAAGGATTGGTCAATCGAGCTAAGGGAATACATAGATCCTTGTGATAATGCAAGTATGGCAGTGTTTGACAAAACCAGCATGAGTGAACAAGGAGCTGCTGCAGCTCAATCAATCAAGGAGGCCAGCAGAAGTATACAGCAGAAGTCAACCAGCAACAGATGCAGCAGGGGATGCTGCAGCAGGTGCTGGTTCAAGAGCTAGTTCAACTGTCCGAATAACAGTTTTGTGCTGGGTGAGTTTTGAAGGTTTGGCAGCTTTGTGAAAGTGCTTAGAAGAATTTCTAAAATGCTGCTGAGCATATTTCAGCAAGGATTATCAGTCAGAGAAGGAGATATGCTTCAAGATATTAATCAAATCTAATCTCCTAGATTTTAGGAGATAATTGATCTTGTGGGTCAATGGCCTAAACCTGGAAATTGCTTAAAGTGGTGAGGGTATTTAAGCAGAAGGTTCGAGGGCTGAAGAGTGTGATCGAAGCTGAGTGATACACGAGAGTAGACACAGATTTCAGAGTGAGGATTCTTTGGTGTGCTACGGACGTTGTTCTTCGATCAAAACACACACGGGCAGAGCGTTGAGCACAGAGCTGTGGTGTGCATAAGCAGAGGAGAATCAGGTCTTGCAGAGACTGATTTGTGCATTGATCTGGAAGCCAATTCAGAGCTGTGGAGCTTATTGGTTGATCAAAGGCAGCCGCGGAAGAACTGACGGGTGGAAGGCTCGGTCGAGGTTCGTGCGGAAGAACTCACTAGTGGCAGGTGGTCACTGAGTGAGGGGGAGTTACTCAGAGTGTGCAGCGCTCTTGGAGTGGTTCGATCGGCTCGGCAGGAGGCCTTGGAGCGACGCGGACAGAGTGCTTCAGCTGGTGTTACAGCTGTTGCTGCAGCAACCCTGCTGAGTAGTGTAGGCTAGAATAGGCTGAGTTCTTGAAGAGGATTGTAGCTATTCTAGGCTGACATATTGTAGAGGGTGTGCTGGCACAAATCAGAGCTTGTTCTGATTGTGTTGAGTAGTCCACACGGGGTTAAAGTAGCATAGGTTGCGTGCGTTGTAACCTAGTGTGGTCTGAACCTTTGGTTGAGTGGATTGAGGACTGGAGAATTGTCCTCCCCAGACGTAGGCAGATTGGCCGAACTGGGTGAACAAATCTGTGTCCTATTCATTGTCTGCTGTGCCTACATTTAAGTGAACAAGAGTGTGCTGCAGCAACTGCTAGTTCACAAATCTGCATAAGTAGAGACACTTGAAATTCCAATTGGTATCAGAGCGGGAACTCGACACACAGAGTTTAAAAGGTCCTACAGTGTCTCCGAAGTTGCCAAGACAATGAAGGAAGGACAGAGCACGAGTAGACCTCCACTCCTGGAAGAGAGCAACTATGGTTATTGGAAAGCTAGAATGAAAGCTTTTCTCAAAGCTATTGATGAGAAGACATGGAGAGCTGTTGTGGTTCAGTGGTCTCCCCCAATCACCATGGATCAGCAAGGAGTGACAAGAATTAAACCTGAAGAGGAATGGACTGCTGAAGAAGGTGCTGCAGCAACTGGTAATTCAAAGGCTCTGAATGCAATTTTTGCTGCAGTTGATGCTAATAACTTCAGGTTGATCTCAAACTGTGACATGGCCAAGCAAGCATGGGAGATTCTACAAACTGCCCATGAGGGAACTGATAGAGTAAAGCTGTCAAGACTCCAGATTATTGCCACACAATTTGAGAATCTGAGGATGCTTGATGAAGAAACTATCACTGAGTTTAATGCTAAACTCTGTGATCTTGAAAATGAAGCTCATGCCCTTGGTGAGCCCATTCCAGAAGAAAAGCTTATCAGAAAGGTTCTCAGATTGCTGCCCACAAAATTTGACATGAAGGTGACAGCCATTGAAGAAGCTCAGAATGTCAGATTCATGAGGTTGGAAGAGCTGATGGGGTCTCTCAAACAATTTGAGATGAAACTGGTCAAAGAAGACACCACTTCCAAGGACAAGAATGTTGGTTTGAAGGCTGAAGCAGAAATCAAGCAGACAGTTCCAGACGATCAGTTGAGCATGCTGGTTAAAAATCTAGGAAAGTTTCTGAAAAACATGGAATCCAGAACTGAGAGAAGCTCTTCCTCGCGAAGACAATTCAGACGGGGCAGTGAAAGAAAGAAGAAAGGGAAAGAACCAGCACTGGACGATGATGACAAGAAAGAGATGAAAAAGGGAGTTCAATGCTGGAACTGTGAAGGGTACGGACACATTGAGGCTGATTGTCCAAGCAAACCCTTCAAGAATTCTGAGAAAAAGAACAGCAAATCCATGACAGCAAAATGGAGTGATTCAGATGAGAGTGATGAAGAAAACTGTGTTGTGCTGACAAGTGTTTCAGATGTCCACCTCAATGAGCTAAAAAAGGTAGAAATTCACTATGGGATTGAAGTCTCTGAGAGTGAAGATGACGATGACTCATCTGACAGTTTTGCTGATCTTCTGAGGAAGATACTCAAACAGTGTGAGGCAGTTCTTCAGACCAATCAGACCTTGACTGACAGAGTAAATCTCTTGGAAGAAGAACGAAGGAGATGTCTACCCTCAGTTGGTAATCAAGTTACTATTCTGAAAAGAGAAGATTCAGAAAGACAGACCTCTGTTGAATCCACTCCAGCAGCAGCCAAGACAGCTGACCCGCAGAGCAATATTCTGGACGAAATATTATCTTACCAAAGACTTGGAAAAGGGAAAACAGGGCTTGGATATACTGGTGAAGAAAGCTCTAAAGGGACAGTGTTCATTAAAGCCTCAGATGGTGAGACAGACGAGAAGAAGAATTCAGATGCCTTCTCAAAAATGGCAGAGAAAATTGGATCTAGACATGTGTACAAGAGGATGCTGCAGCATCATGGACAACATTTTTCTCAAACAAAACAAAAGTCTCAGAACAAGTGGAGTACTGATACAAGTGTTGGGAAGCAGAAGATCAATTTCGATCTGAAGCAGCAACACAGAACTTGCTCAGCTGAAAAAGGGGGAGCAAAGTCCAGAATCAGCACATGTTGCACAAAGACTCCATTTCATGTTGCTGCACAAGGGCACTGGATTACTAAAAACAAGGGTAAATCAAAGATGGTTCAAATATGGAAACCCAAACAAAGGGTTAGGAGGCTGGAAGATCAGAAGAAGAAAAGCTCTGGTGTATTCCAAGTATGGGTGAAGAAGGCTCCACCAGAATCTCTCAAGGATCCTCTGAGCAAAAATTGCAGCCTGAGTGAATAGGTGAACAAGCTCACATGTGCTGCAGCAACCTGGTCCGAATTAGCTTGTTCACATGTGTTGGTTGCTGAAGATGGAAAAGAAAATATTTGCACATGAGAGGCACGTGACTTACACTTCAAAAGGGAAAAGAAAATAACGGGTAAATATTTTCTAGGGCACAGATCAAGAGCAAAGGGCGTCTCAGAAATCTCTGCCGATCATCCTCTGTGCGCTCCTCCCTCCTTCCACATCTCTGCAGAAATGGTGAAGACACGTGGACTGACGAAGAATCTGGCAGCTGACAGGCAAAGCAGGTCTGAGAGAAGGACCAAGGCACGCAACGAAGACCCTGCTCAGCCGCTGGAGGTGGTTGTGTGGGAACCAAACCCTCTCCCTGTGTCGCACAGTGAGCCCTCTCCCTCTGAAGAAGCTTCGCAGAAGAGGAGGCGGCTGGTACGTGATGGAGAACCTGTCTCCGGTTCTGCTGTGCTGCCAGAAGCGGATATGACTGAAGCTGCTTCAGAGGAAGAACAAGCAGCAGAGACTGCTGCAGCAGTTCCTGCAGGAGAAGAGTGCAGATCACTGGTCATGTCTCCAGGTATTATTGGTGAAGGAGTTGAAACAGCTGCTGAGTCCCCTGAACAAGAACCTGCTGCAGCACATCCCCCTTCTTCAGACAAGGGCAAAGCTCCTATCCTGATCCCAGGCTCCAGTAGTGAAAGCTCATCCAGTGAAGAAGGATCTCTTGGTGGACCCTCTGAGAAAGGTCCTGCAGCTGAAGATTTCTCTGCTCTCACTGTCGGAGGCACATGGTTCAGGAACAAAAGCGTCTCTCAATCCTGGAGTGCTGTTGAGAGGAAACACATTGTGCATGAGAAGCGTCTGGTGCAAGACAAGTATAGATCAGCTACTATGATTGAGCTCCTGACTGAGGTAAAATTTCTCAAGTCCCTAACCTTTCCTCACCGTTTCAATATTATTCTGGTTAGAGAATTTATAGTGAATATGGAAGAAAAATTTGGAGAAGAAGGAGCTGATGAGTATGGGAGAAGCTGGGTAAGGGGTAAACAAGTGGTTATTACTCCGGAAATTATTGATGCATTCCTTGGGATTTCTGAGAATGCAAGGGCTCCCACTGATGTGAAGCCTGAATTATTGGCAAAGACCCTTACAGCGGGAGTGTGCCTGTCTTGGGGCGGCCCGAATCTCAGTGCAGCTGAGCTTACCTCCAAGTATGCTCTGCTGTATCATCTTGGTGCAAGGAACTGGATTCCTAGTTCTCACAGAGGGAAGGTCAGCAAAGACTTTGCTAACCTTCTTTATTCTATTGGAAAGAGAAGGAAGATCAGCCTGGGAAGTGTGATGTTCCCTCAGCTTGCTACACATGCCGGGAGTGCCTCCTCCAGCAAGCCTATTGTGCTGCCCTCCCTCATCCATGGGATCATGGTATCTCAGCACCCAGAGTTCGGAGCGATTACTGAAGGTTTATCTGAGGAGCTGCAGGTCTTTACTGTTGATCACAAATTATTCAAGGGAAAACATGCAGTGGATGTTGCCTATGAGGATCTTCTCATGGGTGGTTCTTCAGCTCCAGCTCCCTTGGAGGAATCTCTTCCCCCTGCTGCCACAATCCAGTCTGCTCTTCGTGCCAGGATTGTGTGCCACCTCCGGTCTGAGCTGGCTATTCTTGATGCTGAAGCCAAGAGGAGAGATGCCAGGCGGGGACAGATCAGGAGCCTCATCAGAGACTTGGAGTTCCTGGAAGATGAGGAGCAGGCCCCTTGAGCATCTATGACAAAAAGGGGGAGAGAAGATTTATTTGTGCTGCTGAATATTGATACATTTTCGACCCTGCGTGGTCAGTATGCTATGGCCGAGTGTGGTCTCATCTACTTACTCTCTATTAATTTTATTTAGAGTATTTCGTTTCTAGTTTTCGGAAGAGTGCATTGGCCTTAAGGTTTTGTC
This sequence comes from Umbilicus rupestris, assembly GCA_963678935.1. Taxonomy (NCBI): domain Eukaryota; kingdom Viridiplantae; phylum Streptophyta; class Magnoliopsida; order Saxifragales; family Crassulaceae; genus Umbilicus; species Umbilicus rupestris. The sequence continues at coordinate 14,496,483 of OY787607.1, read as the reverse complement.
AAAATGCCAAGGGGGAGATTGATAATGCAAGTATGGCAGTGTTTGACAAAACCAGCATGAGTGAACAAGGAGCTGCTGCAGCTCAATCAATCAAGGAGGCCAGCAGAAGTATACAGCAGAAGTCAACCAGCAACAGATGCAGCAGGGGATGCTGCAGCAGGTGCTGGTTCAAGAGCTAGTTCAACTGTCCGAATAACAGTTTTGTGCTGGGTGAGTTTTGAAGGTTTGGCAGCTTTGTGAAAGTGCTTAGAAGAATTTCTAAAATGCTGCTGAGCATATTTCAGCAAGGATTATCAGTCAGAGAAGGAGATATGCTTCAAGATATTAATCAAATCTAATCTCCTAGATTTTAGGAGATAATTGATCTTGTGGGTCAATGGCCTAAACCTGGAAATTGCTTAAAGTGGTGAGGGTATTTAAGCAGAAGGTTCGAGGGCTGAAGAGTGTGATCGAAGCTGAGTGATACACGAGAGTAGACACAGATTTCAGAGTGAGGATTCTTTGGTGTGCTACGGACGTTGTTCTTCGATCAAAACACACACGGGCAGAGCGTTGAGCGCAGAGCTGTGGTGTGCATAAGCAGAGGAGAATCAGGTCTTGCAGAGACTGATTTGTGCATTGATCTGGAAGCCAATTCAGAGCTGTGGAGCTTATTGGTTGATCAAAGGCAGCCGCGGAAGAACTGACGGGTGGAAGGCTCGGTCGAGGTTCGTGCGGAAGAACTCACTAGTGGCAGGTGGTCACTGAGTGAGGGGGAGTTACTCAGAGTGTGCAGCGCTCTTGGAGTGGTTCGATCGGCTCGGCAGAAGGCCTTGGAGCGACGCGGACAGAGTGCTTCAGCTGGTGTTACAGCTGTTACTGCAGTAACCCTGCTGAGTAGTGTAGGCTAGAATAGGCTGAGTTCTTGAAGAGGATTGTAGCTATTCTAGGCTGACATATTGTAGAGGGTGTGCTGGCACAAATCAGAGCTTGTTCTGATTGTGTTGAGTAGTCCACACGGGGTTAAAGTAGCATAGGTTGCGTGCGTTGTAACCTAGTGTGGTCTGAACCTTTGGTTGAGTGGATTGAGGACTGGAGAATTGTCCTCCCCAGACGTAGGCAGATTGGCCGAACTGGGTGAACAAATCTGTGTCCTATTCATTGTCTGCTGTGCCTACATTTAAGTGAACAAGAGTGTGCTGCAGCAACTGCTAGTTCACAAATCTGCATAAGTAGAGACACTTGAAATTTCACCTTGGACAAGCCGCGCTGATACGATTGTGGTTGGCGAGCCTAAAGGTTTCGTATCTCAGCCTAATCCTGATTATATGGACTGGTACACATCTACCACTCAGCGATTCGTTCAACCCAGAGCTGATCACATTCACAACCGTATACTCCTAACGCGCCCGAGCGTCAGAGAATTGTAAGTGATTTTTCTATACATGATACTGTGTTATTATTCTTTTATCTCGGGCCTGCCAAATATGTAGGATTGTTATTTATTGTTGTGTTTCAGGTACGAACGTTGGTTATGCATGCGCGAGAAGCAACTGAGTAGTTCCAAAACCCTGCTCTGCACTACGGACTGAAGGATGCACCTTATCGAATTTTCCACTCGGCATATGAGAAATTGCAAGCACTGGGAGAGGCATATATAGTCGGTGTGGATCCTCAGGCCATTCAGTTTGACACAGGTTCATTGTATGTCAATTCTGTTTACATATGTTCATTAAAATATTTATAGTGACCGTCCAAATGTTCCATCATGTGATTACAAGCCTGAACTCTGAAGATAGGTAGGCAGACGTGGATTTCGAAGTGACCAACCTCGATATGCAAGACGAGGCAGGTCCAAGTGAACCCGACCCATCTGACATACAAGAGCGGAGATCTAATAGGTAGACGAGGCCTCCAAACCGTTTGTCCCCGGGCGATATACGACGCTAAATGTAGACGATTGATTCTAGTTCATAAACATTAAAATGAATATTTCAGAAACATTACTACGAACCTAACTTACATTTCTACACGGACAAGATCTTCTGTTGTGTCGTGGGTTGTGACACAAACCGCAGTTCTGCACACGATGATGTCCCGTGCCACTTGTTTGTCCCCGGTCCATTTCGGTATTCCTCCGCACGGACGGATTTTGTCCCAACTTTGATCTTTTAAACTCAGGTGCGGCAACATGCACCATTCCATTATACGATTTCCAATGTTGTTCGTCTGCGATCACATAGAATGTGTAGCTCCAAGTCTCACGAAACAATTCAAGAGTATAGTAACGCTGACGAACTGGGTGTACGAAATTCCCGCACTCTTGAAGACAGCCATAACATGAGAACATGGATAATGAAACGCCTCTCATTTACCACAAGTGCACTTACCCTCTTCAAGTCTCACCTCATGTATGTGATGCTTCCGACAAGTCATCACTTGAAAGACACCTCTTACAGCATCAAATACTGTAACCCGGTGAAATTATGCTTTGTCCCTTATGTCCCTCAAAATCAATTCTATCCGGGGTGGAACATTGAACCTGTGTTCTGGTATATTTCTCATTGCAAAAGTATGCATTGGACTGATAAAATGTGAACAGTATTAGAGCACATATGGATAGGTCTCGGCCATCGCGTAGAATGTTGTTAAAATAGTCGCTGGCATTCTTCGTCATTGATCCCTGTCAGCAACCACCATCATCATATGTCAAAGACCATTTGGACACTTGGCATATCCCTTAATAATGTTCGTAGCTCTTGGTACACTTTGTCAAACTTTAACTGCTGCCTCTGATGTGCAATGTGCCCAAGTTTCTTCTTCAGTGTCGAATCCTTCACCTTCACGTTAAAATTATTCTGCAAGTGCCTGACCCACCCGGTGATAAGCTCGAGGGGGGACCATTCCGGTCCCTCCTTGGCGGCTATGATTCCTTAATGTCTATCCGAAATAACGCATAGTTCATATCGGTCAGTTACACCTTCTCGAATACAATGCATGAACCATTTCCAACTGGAGTTGTTCTCACTCTCAACTAAAGCAAACGCCACAAGCAAAATATGGTTGTTTGCATTCAGACTAACCGCCACGAGTAACTTCCCATCGTACTTCCCATACAGATGGGTACCATCGACACACAGTACTGGACGACAATGTGTAAAAGCTTGGGTTGTTGGTTCGAATGCCCAGAACACCTGGTGTATGATCATATGATCATTCACTTCATCTCTATATCGGACCCATTTTACAACAGTCCCAATATTTGAATCATGGAGTGCTTGCATAAATATGGGAAGTTTCGGAAATAATTCATCCCAATCCCTTTTTTTCAGTGCCTGTTGCCTCGCCTGCCATGCCTTCAAATACTTTATTTCGCAGCCATAGTCTTTAAAGATTCTAGCTCTGATTTCACCAGGGGATAGTCGCAACCTTTCATTGATAACATCTCCAATCTCCTGTGCTATGAAATGGCGAGTGAGGTGCACATTTTCTTTTGATATGTGGTCAGTGTTGCATGTGTGATCTCCTCTATACTTTCTAACCTCCCAGTACGAGGTCTTTTTCCTCATCGTAACTCTTATGCGCCATGGACAGTTCTCCTCCCCTTCGCGACATTGTAGCACCAACAAACGAGGTTCAGATTCTTTTGTAAGATATTCAAGCCGGTTCATTATTGAATACTTCTGTACAGCGTAGATGACTTCCGCCTTGCTGCTAAATGTCGATCTCACGCCAATGTTCGAACCTAGTCTGTTATTACGTTCATAATATTCTTCCACACGATTATCCACGTTCCACGCCGACACATCATGGAATGCTGGGATATCCCATACACGTTGGGGTTCGGGAATCGGGGATACATCTTCATTATCAAGCTCCTCAAGGTATTCCATTTCATCTCTATTGTACTCGTCCATCACTGGCATCTCAAGTGTGTCCAATGTAGACATGACCATGGGGTCCGATTCACTGTAATCCATCGTCTACAATACCAACCAATATGTTAAATTTCCCATTACGAAATCAACAAATAATCCAGTTTCGAAAAATCTTACTAGACATATTTTTCAAAACTAAAGAATTACCTCTTCAATCTTCTCCAAACTACAGAACTTCGAATTCAGCAGGGAAGGATACTCGAGTTTCCGAATAATGAAATCAAATATGGGGGAAACTAGGAGAAAGAGGCTCGTGTTTCCGAATGATGAGAGGGGGAGGAAAGCTATTGGCCTTTTATAGATGGGACGACGGCCTTGTAAACACCGTCACCCCATCACGACGGCCTTGTTTAGGTTGTCTTCATCAATATGTGCAGTTCCTATCTGTCCGACCGGTGGAAATTAATAACCTCACATGAGAAGGGCCTCGATAAGGCCGTTTTCTTGAATTTCTTAAGAAAACGGCCTTATCATGGCCGTTCTCTTGGGAAATTCAGACTAACGATTTCAATGAAACCGTCTTTCGTAAATTTTTACAGAGAACGGTCTTCTCAGAATTGTTCTATTTAAAAACATGGTAGATTTGAAACTAAGTTTCAAAATACCGTATTTGTGAAAGTCGAACTCGAAAGTAGGGCAACTTTAAATTTTTTCATGAAACTACCCACCATGGTCTTATTATTTGGAGGGGTCAGATTTTATTCACAACCTGTATTCTTATCATTTATAGTTATGAATTTTGTGTTGTGAAGTCAAATTATAGTTGAAAGAATTTATAACTTCAATAAGTTTAAGAAACATGTGTGTATACTATACAAAATATTACATTTATAGTGTCTGTTACGGTCAATAATGTAACATTTTTATTTATACCTTATCACAATTAAATGTGTAGGAGCATACAAAACTGACATATAACAGATGGGATCCAGCAATGATTGATCTACGAATCCAAAGTTGGGATATTTTACATCAATGGGACGTTGAAATATCTGAATAAAGTAGTATGTGTGAAAATGTGAAGTAAAAAGAATTAAGGTTGAAGTTGAAATAGGCTAGTAGATGAACGTGAGGATAGCTTGGTGATGAGTGAAATAGTAGCTTGTAACTTGATGATAAGGCACGTGTGATTTTTATGTGGCTGAGGTTTGGAGCTGCATGCGTGACTCCGTCTCTACCACCATCTGGTTGAATCCATGTCCACTGGAATGAATTATGATATCCTGAGAAGAAGAGTTTTTCTTACTTTATAAAAGATCGAGTTAATCCTCTTTGACACAAACATGCTAGAGGAGCAATGGCCTCAATCATGTCTTCAGCAGCTGTTGCTAATTCAGTTAGCCGTAACCGAGGCCGCATTCCTTCTGCGCAATGGCTGGGTTCCTTGCCTAGAATTCGAGGCCAAGTTAGACTAAACTAACAAATGAAGATAGGGTACAACTTCAGAGGACATGGACATGATACCGACTTTTCTTCACACAAATTGGAACTTACTACACAGTAATACCCATTTAAGGATAACAAACAAAACAGACAGTTGCCAGCCTCATCACAACTCTTGGTATATACATGGGAAACAGACTCGCTGTGCTTGTCTGGAAGAACAGCCGCGCACTAAAAGGACCTACATTGACAAGGGGTATCCTCGGAACCTTTTATTCTGCTGGCCAAAACCACTCGCTTTAAGTTCCAGACTCACATATTACCTACAGACCAAACGACCCTCCTCTTCTTAAATGATTATGTACAATAGCGACCTATTGCTGTTATCCGCTTCTTCAAAATTCTTCTCATTTCCAGCTATCAATCTCACTTCTTAAACTAAATAGTCATGCAGCTCTTCATCTCATGTTCTATGTACTCCTGAAGATGAATATCTAGTAGAGGGATTCTCTTAAGCACGAGCAGAGATAGCACTGTTGCGCCCATCCCTATTCATGCAAGCAAACCCCTCAATTCTGACAACCGGATTATTACCAAAATTAGGCCTGGTGTATCCTCCCTTCCTGGAATATGAAGATGGTGAACTAGGTCCAGGGATCAGGAGTGGAAGCTGAGAAACTGGTGAAGTTTGTTTTTCCTCGCTAAATCGAGCATCCTGAATTAATGGGTTAGAGACTCTACTCGGCGGTGACCCGCCAAAAAATGGGGGCGACGAATCTACTTCTGTAAAAAATGGTTCCAAGTCGTGACTACCACCCTGTAAAAGAAAAAAGCAAATCCAACATTAAGTCGTGTACAACAACAGTCCATCATAGCCCCCGGACCAATAGAGGTAACACAAAGTGTGACCCAACTGGTTGACACTCGTTTTAAACAGTTGACCCGCCCAAACTTATTCGCTAGTAATCTATTCGACTCTAACCACATGGGATGCAAACTTTAGTGTCCGAATCTGTTTACAATCTCTCTTAAACTAAGAAATCTTTTCATGTGAAAATTTGTAGTGATTTTCTCAACACATTTCCCCTTGCCAAATCGACTATGAGACTCAATGAGAAATGAAAAAAGTATACCTTCAAGAGAAGGATGTCCAAGAGATCAACCACTGCTGCAGATTCAGAGACCTCAGTTTGATGGCTGCACCAAAATCAAACAAAACAAAGATTAACGGAATACACATAAACTAACTACCAAGCTTTCAAATTCAATGACAAGTATATATCAAAAGGTACCTCAATTTACAACTGAGGGTCCTTATGGGATCTGCAGCTGCGGAACTGAACACCCCAAAACGAATCGGCTTGGGACAAAGCACAGTTTCCGTGTTGATCAGCGCCTCACAGACAGAAGACATGTTTCTCTGCTGAATAGCAAAGTGATTCATCATCTTGTTGAATCTCTAACACAAACTCAACCTGTCACATACAATTCAAGAAGGCCTGCCTCAGATCAAACCTTCAATGTTATTAAGAGAACCACACATGCTTCCCATGTCAGACAAAAGAATTGAGAACAAACAGCACAAAATGATAAACTAATATATTTATAAACTTCTAGTAGGTTGTACCAAGAAAAGACTTGGAACCGGGCATGTTAGTGCAATGAAAGAGACATATAGCAGGCAGGTAAACAATGAAGATCTGATCAAACCATCAAGAGAAAGGTTTTTTTTTTTTAATTGGTAAATTTCAGCAAATGTCATCTAATTGACATCTAAACAGCAATCAACAAAGGTGTATAGAGAGACCTAGATGAAACAGCTTCCTTTCAACCTCAAATTCACAGATCCACCCAGATCTGAACCATCACAAACTCTAAAACCAGTTTTCTGGCAAACTTCATGCAATAGATTGAAAGATCTGATGATCACATTTTCACTACAACCATTCAAAAGAAATGCGGCCTTTATCCTCAAACTCAGATAACCACATCACAGATCTACAAAAATTGACAGAAAATCATCCAATCGAACACAACCCAGCTAAAAAAAATCGATATTTTCATCACCAGAAACTGCAAATCGATGGCACGAACATCTCCAAAGCAATTTAAAAGGGCACAAGATCAGGAAGTGGGATTCCAATACGTACCTTCCTACAAGTGCTGATCGACGCGGTTGTTGACCAATTTAAACTAAGAGAAGATCTGAGAGGCGGAAAAAAGGCGGAGCATGAGGTTAGTTAGTTTGATTTGTTCTGTACAGATATGAGGTGTGAGGATGAAGAAGGAAAGGGTGGGATGAGGATGTTGTAGCGACTGTGAGGAGGAGAAAGCTCCTTCTTTCGGTCCCTCAACAATGGCTTTCTTTGAATCCTAACGCAGCCACTCTTTTATATTCATTCTTTATCTCCAATTAAAAGGTGTTTTGATTGTGAAATTAAATTCATAATCGGTCTCGTATTATAAAAATATATCACAAACTCACTAACATGACAACTCATTGTCGTGTTCAACACAATATCTTTCTTCACATCACAATTTCATTTGATGCAAAATGGATACAATAATTTTTAGATATAAATATATTCATAAATCAAGCGAATCATGAAGATAAGGGTACGAATAATGAATTTTTTTTGAACCGGAAGCGGAAAATATCGAAGACATTGAAATGGAGACAGAAATTCATTCTACACTCATTGTTATTTTGATCGATTTTCAACCATCCATTTAATCAGCATTCATTGCAACCGGGAATTAAAAGATCCGGTGAACCAAAGCATCACATGATTTGCTATATGATCTTAAAAGTAGTAGAAGCTATCTACATGCCCAGTTTTAAGAAATAAATCAACTTAAATACGAGGAGGAATATTAAGCAAGCTCACATCTCATATTATATACAATGGAAGTGCTCGATTGGAGTCTCCATAACTCGTAGATTATTGGAACTGTTTCTGAGTCATTGATCTTCTTGACTCACAATTCGCCAAATGGCAATGAAAGAAATAATCAAATCAGAACATTTTTGACATCAAATTGTAATAAAGTCAATATGCACTTTAAAAAATTTCTATTTCCAATCAAATCTCATCGAAATTTCACAACAACGAAACTCACTTCACTGTTTTGAACCCATCTTTTGCTATTTGCATTTTGATGTTCTAGACACGCAAAGTACGTTAGGTTTATATTATGCCTTTAATGCACTTTAATATTAGAATATTTGTTTTTAAAAAAGTGCATTCGTAATGTCTGTTGGCAAAGTGCATTGATGCATATATTTACGCTTAAATAAATTAGTAAAGTGCATTGATACATATTTATGTCTAATCTTAAAAACAACCTAAAAATGTATATAGAAAGAGGGTTTTAATGAATGGTATCAATGCACTTTCTTTAAAACTATTTTCAAAAATCAAAACTCTTTAATTCAATGCACTATAAGCAAAAACAACTCAAAATCCATAAAAATATCAAAATTCATTTCTCAAAAGTTAAAACTCATCAAATTTATAAAAGCACAAAACTAACACAAAATGTCTAACATTTTCAACTTACTAAAAACCATCGAGTGATAATATGTGAGTCATTTTATCAAATGATTCACAAAAGACCCAAAGATCTATCAGAAGAGGACTCTAACCTAGCGCCCATTAATTAACAAATTACTCAAAATGGTATATTAGACTTTTATCCATCAAGTTTTATCTTTTCAATTCTTATTCTCTCTTAGACTAAGGGTCTGTTTTTTTGAGCTGAACTTATTTACTGAAGTATTTAATTTAACTGAATTTTAACTTAATCTAAGTACTTAAATTATTATTCATCATCTCTTTCTCACCACCACCACAACACCACTACCACCACACCCAACCCCTATCACCACACAATAATCACAACCACAATCACTACACCACAATACCACCATAACCAAAAACTCCAATCCAACCATCACCATCATCACAACACTACCACCACAATAAAAACTAACAATAAATGTACTTAATTCATAAAATTCCAACTCCTTTTAACACAAATCCATCAAAATCCAATTCTCAAAAATTAATTCTACAAAATCTAATGCTCTTTCGAAACAATGTGCTTAAGCTCATAAAAATACATAAAACAGTGACTCGATGTTGAGAGAAGATGAATTGGTAAAAACTCAATTTAATTAATAATGAAAATAATAATAGAACATGACAATATGTGGGTTGTTGGATTTTTGATTCAATGACCATAAAATGGACTCACAAATCTACCAAAAGAGGATGCAGCAGTCTTATATATATATGTCAATTTTGCTACTAAATAAATCATGCATGCTATGTGGTTTAGATTTGATCCAAAAATAATAATCAAAACAGTATCTTAGCAAAGTGAAATAAAATTAAAAGGGTAAGAAAATAATTTTGACATGTGATAACCAATATAAAGTTACTACACACCATAACCCTAAATCATATCTCACTCATCCTCTTCTCGTATAAATTCGTCCCAAGGTTGATACACATAGGCCTTTTTGGTTGAGATCATAATTAGGACGAGGAGGAGAATAGTAGAAAGATATTGGATGTGTCATTTATTTTTATTTTTATATACTCATCCAATTATTTTAATTTTTACATTGTAATATATTTGTGTTCAAACATTATTTGTTTGATGTAGTTTTGTATCTCAAATGTATTTGACTCATAAGAAAGATAACAAACTAAATTTATATTTATTTATATTATTCAACATGAGGACAAAATTATCTTTCAAGCTTCGAGAGCTTGATGAGAAACGAGCTATATACCTTTGTGAAGCTAACTCAAAGACCTAAATTTTAAGTTCGCATCAAGTGCAAACTCTAGGAGGAATGTCAAATAAATGTTTGAAGCCAGAACTCAGTGTATACCACATGTGAGGAAGTAATTAGCTCCGCGCGAAATAAATTAGTTTGCACGTTGCGCTCGGAGCGAAGTTACACACGAAGCGTGGAAACGTCAGCAGTGACATTACCAACGGGATTTTTTTTTTAATTCTTAAATTCTTCCATGTGTTCTGATATTCTTTCAAAGATCTGGCAAAAATAGTTGATTAATGTGTTAAGTTTAGGAGGAAGTTTAGGCGACAAGATATGAGAGAATAATATCTTGTTTTAATATATTAGGAAAATTAGTAAATATATACATGTATGAGTATCCAAATATGGATCGGTCTAAATGAGCATTGGTTAAAAATAAGGTGAGTAAATAGATTCTCTTAATCCGTATTTTATCAGCCTCTTCCAATCTCAACTATCGACAGTATGTTGAGATTACGTCTGCACTCCTGAAATAAAGGTAGCGGTAGTGGTTTAGTGGCGATATCGGCCAGCTGATATTTGGAAGAAATAAATCGAATATGAAGTAGCTTTTGCGCAATCCGTTCACGAACAAAATGATAATCAATCTCGATATGTTTTATTCGAGGATGAATGATAAGGTCGGATGACAAGTATGTTGCACCAATGTTGTCACACCATAAGACAGGAGGAGAGTCGTATTGTTCACCAACTTCTTTTAGTAAGCCCTCGATCCAAATAAGCTCAGGAGTGGCATTAGCAACGGCTTTATTTTCTGATTCAGTGCTTGATCTTGAAATAGTGGCTTGTTTCTTAGCACTCTAGGCGATTAAGTTGCAGCCATAAAATATTGCATATCCCCCCGTTGATCGCCGATCATCAATATTTCCAGCCCAGTCAGAATTAGAGTATGCAGACAGGCTGCTATGCTCAAAAGGTTTGATAAAAAGTCCATGGGACATAGTTACTTGAACATACCTTAGTATCTGTTTGACAGCGGACTAGTGAGTGTTACGAGGTGAATGTAGGTATTGGCATACCCTGTTAACTGCAAAAGAGAGATCCGGTCGGGTTATCGTGAGGTATTGATAGCCACCAACTATGCTCCAATAAGCGGTCGCCTCATCATTGGGCAAGAGTTCCCCAACGTCAGCCGATAGACGTTCGGTTGAAGCCATGGGGGTGGTGATGATTTGCATTTTTAACATGCCACCGTGCAAGCAGAAACTTTGCATATTTGCACTGGATGAGCGAAATTCCATGACGAAGGTTGCCGACTTCTACACCGAGAAAGTAGTGTAGAGCGCCTAGATCTTTGACAGTACACTCATTGCGAAAGCTCTTAACTAGGCGATCAATGGCGGTAGAGGCGAAGCTAATCACAATGATATCATCCACATAGACAAGAAGATACATCGTAACAATTTAAGAAGAATGAATAAGGAGGAATCGGCAGTGGATATTTTAAAACCAAGTTTGCAAAGAGCAGTGCCAAGGCAATGATGACAGGCTCGAGGAGCCTGTTTCAAGCCGTATAAGGCTTTGACGAGACGACAAAAATGGCCAGGGCGAGTTGGGTCCTCAAAGCCCGGTGGCTGACACATTAGTACCTTTACTTAGAGTACCCCATTCAAAAAAGCGTTCTGAATATCCAACTGAGGAAGATTCCATCCATGCTTCACTACCAGAAATAGTAATAATCGTATTATTGTTGGTTTTACGATAGGACTAAATGCGTCTTCATAATCCAACCCGTACCTTTGTTTAAATCCCTTTCGCAATGAGCCGTGTTTTATATCGTTCCATTAGCATGTCTTTTTACATTGAACACCCACTTACAATCAATAATATTGGCTCCGGGCACAGGTGGAACAAGACGCCAAGTGTTGTTTCGTACTAAAGCGTCATATTCAAGTTCCATGGCCTTGTGTCAATGAGGAATACTCAGGGGAGCACGAAAGTGACTAGGCTTGGAGGTCGGATCAGCATTGGCTTGAGCACCACAAGTCACAAGCCATGCAGTAGTACCATCTGTGTGTTTCTTTGGCACAACAATGTCTCACATTGCGCGAGTGAGCAGACGATGAGTTTCCATTGCTCCATTCAATATTTCAGGAGGGAGAGGCTCTCAAATAGCATGAGGTGCCTGTGATGGAGGAGTTGAAGGGAATGAGACCATAGGTTGTGAAGATACATCGTTAGTTGGAGCGTCTGGTGTAGCAACAGTTAGTTGTGCATGGTCCAGTTGTACTTGTGCATGGTCACTGTGAGACCGGATACCTAAATGCATGGGAGTAGCATGACCAGTTGATGGGTCTGGGAGCAATTCAACACGTGCACGGGAGTAGCAACGGAGCATGAACTGGGTCAGTAATTTGGTGAGGTGAGGAGTTCGAAAAACTTGATGACGTGTCTGATGTTGTTTGGTTGGAGAAGGGAGCTCGGTTTTAGCAAAAATGACGTTGCGGCTGATATAGATCCAGTTGGAAGGGATGTGTAGGCACTTGTACCCTTTATGGAGTGAGTTGTATCCGAGGAAGACACACTTCTTGGGGCGGAACTGTAGTTTAGAACTATTATAGGAACGAAGGTGTGCCAACAAGCACAACCAAACACCTTCAAGAAGGTGTAGTTTGGGGTCTCGCCAAGTAAGCGTTCAAGAGGAGTTTGCATATCAATAACTCGAGATGGCATGTGATCGATAAGAAAACAGGATGTAAAAAATGTGTCACTCCAATATGAAAATGGCACAGATGCATGTGCAAGTAAGGTAAGGCCGGTTTCGACTACGTGGCGATGTTTTCGTTTTGCTGTGCCGTTTTGTTGGTGAGTATAGGGACATGATACTTGATGTAGAATGCCAAATGTATCAAAGAAACCATGTAGCTTGACATATTAGCCACCCCAATCAGTTTGTACCCAGAGAATTTTGTGCTTTAGTAACCTCTCAACGTGTGTTTGAAATTTAAAGAAGACGTCGAAAACATCACTTTTGCGTTTGAGTAAGTAAAGCCACGTAAAACGACTGTAAGCATCAATAAAACTCACATAGTAGTTGTAACCACTTACTGAGGTTTGGGCAGGGCTCCATACATTCGAAAACACCAGTTCAAGTGGGGAAGTTGCGACATGACTCAAAAGGAAAAACCGTAATTGATGACTCTTGCCTTGGCGGCAAGCATCGCATACAACCTCAAATTTATTGGACTCGGAAGGGAGGTGATGACTTCTAAGAATGTGTTGAACAACTTGTGATGAAGGGTGACTGAAACGTGCATGTCATTGTGCCGGGGAGACTCTAAGACTATTGAATGCTTGTTTGGCAATTGGTGCATTAAGAGTGTAGAGTCCTCCACGGCAACGTCTTCTAAGAAGAATGATTCTTATATTCATGTCCTTCACAAATACACTGTTAGAATGAAACTCAACCAGGACATTATTATCTCGAGTAAGTTTGCGTATGGAAATTAAATTTTTGATTACGTGAGGGACATGCAGCACATCAGAAAGTTGAAGTTGCTTAACTGCATTAGTAGATAAGAAAGCGTGACTAACATGTAAAATGGGCATACCTGATCCATTCGCCGTATGGACTTGTTCAATGCCATGATATTCTTCTATTGTTTGCATTTTTCCCAAGTCGTTGGTGAGATGGTCAGTGGCGCCGATATCCATATACCAGCTTGCGTCGATCAGGAGGGAGGATGTGTGTCCCTGTTGTATTTGGTTGGCCATGGCAAGTTGGCGAGATGTGAAGCGGCCATCATTGTCTATGCCAAGAAAATCCCTTTGAAAATGTTTGAAACACCGAGATGCGACATGGCCGACTTCGTCACAAAGTTGGCAGACAGGGCGTGATGCAGTACAGTTGTGGGTAGTCGGGGCAAAGCTTCCACCGGACACAATGGACTTAGCTTTTGGAGAGGCAGTAATTGGATTTTTGGAACGGCAGAATTTAGTGTCCGTTGCTCGGTTGAGAGAAGTCGTGCATAAATATCCCGAATTGACATTGGTGGATCACGATCCAAGACAGTTTCAACAAGTGAGTCATACTCCTCATCAAGACCATTTAGGAGATAAGATGTGAATTATTCCGGACGGAGAGGCTGACCAATGGATGTAAGTATATCGGCTATAGACTTTACCTTGTTGAAGTAAATAGTTGCCGAGCAATCGAGTTTCTAGATTGCGCCGAGTTGGGTCCGGATCTGCAGGGATCTGGCGGATGACCGGCAAAGCTTCCCTCCAAGGTAGACCATGCATCATGAAATGTTTGTGCAAAAACAATCATGTCGGTTACCTCTATTGTTGAGGATGAGAGAATAGCGGCTAGGATGGCCTGATCTTACTCGATCCACGCGTTGGATGCCAGATTAGGTTCGGACATAGAAGAACCATCCTCCTTATGAACGATGATGGTAGAATTAACACATCGGAAAGTGCCTTCAACATATCCCATCAACAGATGACTTCGAAGAAGGGAAACAATTTGAGCATGCCAAAAAAAATAAATTTTGGATGTAAGTTTGATGGTGATAAGGTGACCAAAAGAAATCGGAGGGGAGGGAGAACTGCCGAAGGAGATCGACTGAGGGGAGACATGAGCGGCGGTACCATCAGAGTTTGCAGAAGAAATAGCGTCTGATATCATGTTAGGTTTAGGAGAAAGTTTAGGCGACAAGAGATGAGAGAATAATATCTTGTTTTAATACATTAGGAAAATTAGTAAATATATACATGTATGAGTATCTAAATATGGATCGATCTAAATGAGGATTTGGCTAAAAATAAGGTTGGTAAATAGATTTTTCTAATTTGTATTTATCATACTGTATATTAGACTTTCTTAAGGACAATGATAAGATTATCCAAAATCAAAAGGTATTTCAAAAAGATAGACTCTAGCAACACTGTTTAAGAAAACAAAGAATTGAAGGCTAGTCTCAAGAACAATAGATAGAGGCTAGAAAGGAGAGAGAAAAAGAAAAGAAAGATTGGAAAAATAAAAGTTGATAAATAAAAGTCAAATTTACCTTTTGATGTTATTTAAAATTAATATTTAAAGTATTTTGTGAGTTATTTGATCATATGGTTTACCATTTATCATAAGTCAATCATTCAATACTATTTTTAAAAAAAAATAAATCGGTCAGAAATGGTAAATTTGAAGAGGGCGTCTTCCTATTAAGCTTGATTTTCTTCGGCAAGTACATGAAATTGAACCTATTTGATTCATTTTTGAACTTTATTTATGTTTGATAACTAACAACGTACGGAAAGACTTTTAAGTTGTTTGGTAGCATCAATAATATAATGTTTCTACTGGTTTTGGAAGCTTTCCTGTGGAAATAATATGGAGTTGAAATATGGAGCTCCTCCTCCTCCTCCATACCCTTGTGCCAGATCAATCCTTTCCATTTCTCCAGCTTCAGCCCCACCCTGCGGCCAAGGTACCTGGATGATTTCTGTCGCATCCATGTCCGAGGAGTTGAAGTCGTGGAACAAGCTTGCTGCCAAGAGCTTCATGGAGAGGAACTGAAACAGGCATAAACAGAGCAAGTTATGCGAGAGGTGGGGTCAGAGGAGTCATGTAATTGTTACCTCAATCTGATTCTGCAGTGACTGGATATACTTGATCACCGCATCCAGCATTACAGCCATGCCCATCGTCTGCATAACCAAATCAATGAATCTAGGCAGCCCAAAAAGGAAAGGAAAGGAAAGAATGAACAACTCCCACCTTGTGACAACCGGGAACTATGTCGTGTAAGCTTTTCAGTTTCTCATTGATCTTCTTCCTCCTCACCTACACCAATCAATGGATATAAAGTATCTATCGTAACCCAATAGGAAGTCAAGTGCGTGATGTTAATTCTACCCTTTCTGCCAAACTATGACTGTCAGTAGCTTGCCCTCTCTTAGCTCTGACATGAATAACATCACTCGGTTTCAGACCCTCATTGTGTCTCCTCTTCCTCTTCTGCCAAACCAGATCGCGTAAGGACACAACAATGTTAAGTTCATATGATGTTTCGTACGGTACCTTGTCTGGTTTCTGGTGGCAAAGCTCTGCAGAGGGTATGGTGAAGGACTGATGAAAAGATGGTGCTTGATGATGATGATGAGTGTATGGAGGTTGAAGGTAGGTCATGAAGAAAGGATCTACTAGTGTATTTCCATTAGGGATGGTGAAGTCATTATCTATGACTTCCATTGAAGTGTTTTTAGAGGAAAGATTTCAATACTTATGGTTTATGGGTCTCGCCATGCCCTTTATATATAGGCCTCTTGATTATGAATTTCTCATCACAGTCTTTTTCAAGGAAAAAGTGGCTACTGGGAACATGGGATGGTTTAGAAGGAGGTGAAAAAAAAAACTCTTGTTGCAGAGAGTGCCACATACATATGGCAATGGAAATGTGGTGCTCTTTTCTAAGGTTGGTACAAATGAGTTAGGGGGGTCTTGAATTGGAGTTTCGTGCATGAAGTATGGTGTTAATTGAAGATGCTTCTTCTTAGAAATAAAGGACATTGATACCTTATTAAGGAATGATTGTAAAGATGAGATGTGCATATTTGTTCTTCCATACTTGGCACCATTCTTTTCCCTCATTTTTCATGTTTTTTGTCTTTATTCTCTTTGATGGACCATTCATACTTGACTTGTGGATTCATAATTAAAATGTTGTCAATGAATAATTTAAATGTAGTTATTATAGATGACATGTGAGTTTTATGATCTCATTCATCCATCAAAACTCTCGGGTTGTTCCAATAAGACAAGAAAAGAAAATGTGTAGGATCTTCAAGGCCCGATTTTGTAACCTAACTCTACAGGACTTGTGTGCACATGTAATACCTCTCTAGGCTTAGTAGAGGTCTTTCGTTTTACATTTTCATATAAAATGGTGATTCTTTCCAATGTCCTTTCTTCACATTGCGCCCATATTTTCTAGACTTTACCCTTGACACATGCTATCCTTGAAATCTCTAGCTCCTTAAAAAGCGAGGCCGTCCATTTCTAGAATCCGATCCGATTTTGCCTGAATCGGTCATCCGATTTTAAACAATTTAATTCAAAAAATCAGCCGCCTATGCAATCTGGACAGAGCGAAATCAGCCGCCTATGTGATCTGGACGGCACCTAGGCACGGCCGATTTCTTGAACAAAAAAAATTTCATGGTTTAGAAAACGATTTAGGATTTGATGGTTTCATATTAGAAAAGGGTACTTGAGATGTGAGGGCGCCTTTTCTTTCTTGTGTTAAAGAAATGGGTGTGAATGAAGATGTTTAATTCTTCCCGGAAGCTACATATGCATGCTCTCCATGATTGAGGTAATCCAGGATTCGGCAGTTGCACAAAATACAAGAGCAAGCTTTTTCCATTCATGCACAAAACCCTAAACATACATATATCACGGGGCCATGGGCCGGCTTTTCAGCATCATAATTCATCCCCTCCGGACGACCATATCACATTTTTCTTCTCCTGTACAAATTAATCAAACGGCCATTTTTGTACACACAGCCAGTAAAATTGTACCCATGTTCTCAGACCTATCTCTCAATCTGCAACACTTATCAGGGGTCACTTTGCTATTTAAGCCGCTTCTTTAGGAGAAAAATGGAAGGAGAAGCTGAGCTGAGAAGAGTGGTTGAAGAGGAGACTATGTTGATCCATTACATTGCGTCTGAATTTTGCTAGCCAGCTGCTCAGGTAATTAACATACCATATGAGAATCAGTAAGCAAACAGGGGTGAAGGCTGAGATCTGAAACCGGATATTAACCTTAGGCAGCAACAAAAGTCCATAATCTTTGACCTTCACTCCAAATGGGGTACTGTGCAGTTGAATTCAAAATAAAAATCCATCTTAGGTGGTCACAAATCGCGCAACGGGAGGACTGACTCTTAACGAGATCAAAAACTAGCGGAGAAGGAGGGTTCAGAATCAAGCTCAAACGGGCAGAGACGGACTCGGTTCGTGGCCTCTGGGTTCCAGCTGCAAGTATCAACTCCCAAATGGCCAAGGATGTCTTTATCACCTCCACATTTACCGGTCAGGGTGGCAATAACTCAATGGTACAGAAAAGGCAACCAGTCCAAGATGTTACAGGACATGAGTTTTGCAACAATGTGAATGAAAGAAACAAGACCTCAGAGTGCAGCTGGAGTTTGGATTCAAATACCAGTCAAATCAAGCTCCAAGTCTACAGCCTCTAAACTCTCCCACTCAACTCTAATCTAATGATACCCACAACAACAGTTCATACTTGCTGACTCATTTAGTATAAAATCAAAACAGTTCATACATGACACCTCGGATTCTGATAAAAGTAGATTGGCACAAGCTTGAATCTTTAAGCTGTCTGTAACAGATGAAAGTGTAGATGAGGAATAGAAGAATGGAAGATGAGAATAGAGGAACAGGGTTTAGGGAGGAGAAGAGGAGAAGGGATGAGGAATTAGGTTTCATTCATTACTTGTTTTTCTTCCTTCCTAGCTTGGCTTTTAAAGCCTTACAATCACAAAATGATCCCTAAAATAGTTCTTATTCTAATAAGGTCTTCCAATTTAGAACATACTTCATCGATGCACGTATCATAAGCTTATACACCAAAACCATTATGCACACTTTACTGCACTTTTACAGCTCCAATGTGACTAGTTCCCCCTCAAAACCCAGATTTTGTCGTTGAGTGGCTGCAGCGCCATGATGTATACTCAGAGATTTCCAGCATTGTAAGAATCTGATTCTCATATGATCACAACAATCAGCAGCCTGATCCGGACTTTAAGACTGCTCACAAGTACATCAAGTAATCTGCTGCTTCTGCTGGTGTTGAATCTGACTTCTGCTTCTGTATCATCAGTGTGTCTGCATGAGCCTCGTTTGGCTGACGAGATTTTCTCAAAATGGGAAAACCATGCCTACCAAGATTTTAAAAAAGTTTTTTCAACACCCAAAGTTGAAATTGATTAGATATTCAAGTTTACATCCTATATGACTTAAAAATCTTGATTTGTGAGTTATGTTTGTATAATCCAATATACACTAGTATTTCTTCCATTTATCAGCGATGTGAGATAAGTTTCCAAGTGCTTATACTCAACACTCCCCCTCACTTGGAAAGTTGGACATGTTTTCCGAAAGCTCGCTAATTCATTGTAGCGGTAATTTTTAAGTGCGCTCAACGCGACTGCCCTTCACACGGATCTTTACCTACACAATTGGTCAGCGTTGGTGCGCAACAAGCGACTCTCACCTATAGATAAACCCACGCTGGCGTCAAATGGGCGACTCATCATGCATTTGACGCTCAGAGGCGCGTCCCACAATCGTATATTGGCCCGGACCGCATGCCGTAGCTCTGATACCAAATTAAAATTGACTAGATATTTTGATTTACACCCCTGTAATCCAATACATACTATCATTTCTTTCAATTATCAGCTGATGTGGAATAAATTCTCAAATGCTTATACTCAACACAGAATTCATCCGTAGAGAGTCTCAATAATATGTAATTGCAACTCATTCAGAGAGTCTCAATAATATGAAAGTATGCAGCTTTCAAATTTCACTGTATGATGCAAAGACTGATACAATTTGGAGTGGCCAGAGATTTTGAGGTTGGTTCTTGGTATTCAGCTTCGGGGCCAGTCACTGCCGCTTTTCCGTGTTATTATGCTCATCTAGCCTGGATAGGAGTTCGAATGATGTTGCATCTGTGTAAAGCTTTGCTGCCTGAAAATCTGCAGAAACCCATGCACATAAGTGTAACTTCTATGGTGATATTATTCTCAAAATTGTCTTTTCCGAGACTCCTAACACCAATAAGAAAAAAAATAGCATTGATGATAAATACATTGAATCAGTAGTGAAAACAGAGATTTTATCCAAGAGTGTTGAATAAAGGGCGCTATTATACGCACCGGAATTCTCGGACGAGTATTGCTAATTTGAGCAATACACATTTGTCGAGGTTGAGGTCTCCTTAATAACCCTTGTATTATATGACCTGCAAAATTGGCATTTGTGGTAGAGCCAGTGGAAGCGAGCCGTCCCCTTCTTTTCACAATCATTGCACAAGATGTCCTGTATGATAAGATGGGATTAATTTCATTCATGTTTTTCAGCGAATGAAGAGAAAGGTTATGAAGAGCCTTCAATGGCTTACTTGGCAGCGATCCTTGTATTCCTCTGGAAGCTCTTCTGAAGCTAATATGGCGTCAAGCATACCAAAGTAGACCTAACAGCAAGAAGAAACAAAGATCACTTCATAAAATCCTCCCCTATATTTTTATATAAATTGCACGAGCATGGACTTAAAAAAGTTTTGATTACTTAAAAAAATTCCTTACCGCCATATCTTCCAGAGACCCCAGAGATTTGCTACAAATAGGACAAATATAGTGACTACAGGTATAAGCCTGTTCCAGAAAACGAATCTCAATAAGACGAAGCATTTCAAATATTTCCATGAAAGAAAAAACAAGATTGAACAAAACCTGGTAGCAAGCTGAATGCATGAAGTGGCCGCAATGAAGGCCTCTAACTGATGCTTTAGATGTGAACAAGAAATCACAACATATAGGACAGTTCACCTCCAGAACTTTCTCCCGGCACTTATGATTCACCAGTTGTATGCTCAGGCAATAATTGCACGTCATGCAGTGAAAAGAATCAATGCCGAGACCCTTGCCCACACGGCAGAGATTGCAGAATGGGCAATGATATACGGTACTTGAAAAGAAGTTATATGAAACTGGTGTCAGTGCCACAACATACAAGAATCCCAGACAGATATGTGTACGCAAAAAAGTAGAAGTTCTTTATAAAAAGTTCTGCACCTTTTATCGTCAAAAAACTTGCAGATGGTGCAGTAGTACTTTGCCATTAAAAAGCCATCACAGGAGGGTGTCGTGCAAGTTGGTCCAACAGGTTGGATAATAAGGCATTGCATACACATCATCTCTGAAGTTAGCTTCCTAAGAGTTAAGGAGATATAAATCATCCAGAACTGCAGCAAGAAAAAAGGAAGAAGATCTAAAGCCGAAGCCCACCTGTCCATCGAATGGTCACTGACTTCGTCATGACAGAATCTGCAAGTGAACAACTTTCCACAGCAAGCAGCAACAAGCTTGCAGTTTCTTTTATAATGCTCACATCCGTATTCCTTCGATTCAGGATCACAGTAAGACGGAGAGCACTCTAATGATTCATTACCATTTGAAGCTTCTCCGTTTCTTTCGGAAGTTGACTTCTGCTGTGCAGCTATCCATCGACTAAATAAAAAAATAAAAAACATTGCAACTGTCAGAATCAATCGATACTCATGAGTCATAAGAAACACATAATTATGTTTCTTAATTTACGAAATAAGTAACCTGGTCATCAGATTTTGGATAAGATAATCTTTTCTTCTTGGGTCAAGTGTGGGATCCTGCGACACTTTTCTTATTTCTGACTCGAGCTCGTTTTGATTCATCCTGAAAATATCTTTCCAGCCAGGCTTTAGAGTAGGATCGGAATGTTCTAGTTTTTCATGTGCATCACAGCCTGCATTGATAAGAAGAATAACAACATTAGGCCTCATATATGCTGAGATTACTACACAAACCATACACCGTTTAAAAAAGGGAAATAATCAGGTAATTCTGAGAGGTAACAATTCGCCAACAGAACTAAATAATGACAGTTTTAAGAGGAGTAAGTTATTGTTCAAACCTCGGGAGAGACTAGAGTCGGATGCTGCAGCATGTGAAGAAGAAACAGAATCTCCATCCCACCATTCATCTAGCCACTCTGTAAACATTGTATTTTTGGCAGCTTGCTTCCATGTATTCATCATTCGGTTTTGCTCTTCTTGAGATAATGCAGAAGTTACCCAAGGTAGCATTGTCTGAAGCACCTCTGCGCCAGTGGTCCCAATTATACGCCCAACGATTTTATCCTGCTCCTCGACTGAAAAATGTCTGTCAAATAATGGCCACAACTCAAGTTCTTCCCCAAGCACATGCTGATCGAGTGTCACTTTTAAGGATTTACACATGCCTTGCAATTTGGCGGCAAGTCCATTATACTTCTTCTTTGCATCAGTTCGATCAGAGCCTTCAAACTTGCTATCAGTTACACCATTCAAAGTTTCATGGAGTAGAGTGAGCTCTGAAAGTGCAGCTGAAATATCTACAAATAATTTTTCTTCTTGTTTGTGGTCGAGGGTGTATGAGTGGCTCACATTATGAAGAGTTTCTTTAGATTCTAAAGCTGGGAAGACAATATCATCCTCGGCATTACTATGAGCTTTATACAACCCCCAAAGCAAGCGAAATCTGCCACCGAACTGCCAAAGAAATCTCTCATCACAATCACTAAGTTTTGATGATTCCACATCCAGATACTCGACATCTTTACGGATCGCCTTATGAAACTTGAATATGTTATCAATGGGGCGTGAAGTCAAACCACTATCAGCAAAACTCATGTCTGTGTCCCAATTAAATAAACTGGAGTTCAAAGGAGGAGCGCCTGGACTCAAACCACTAGCCGTAAAGGAACTCAACCCAAGATTATTTCTACTCACTCCTAATCCAGGAACGCAGCACGCCTGATTTGCACAGCTCGTCAATTCGTGTCCCATTATTTCCCTGGATAAGCTTGCAGAAACAGAATGCAAGGATATGCTATCAGTTAAAGTGCTTGCATGCAACGATGGGCTAGAATCATCTGATGCTGCTGCCATAGATTTTGCACCACAACAACCATTTGATTGAGACGAGAGGCAAGACTCTCTGGCGCGACTCTTACAAGCCCAGCCAGAAAATAATGTGACCAGAGCCGCATCAGATTTTGGAGCTGTATGAAAAGCAATTCAATTACAAGACCGAGTTGCTGTATTAAGAGGCTCTCCTTTATTAAAGATTTTCATATTTTGATACCTGCCATTTGCATATTCTCCAGGAAGGATGTGGCCTCAGCTTCTGTCAGTGATTGAACAAACCATGGTAAGACATTTTCAATCAACTTCAAAGGCATAACACACAAGCTTTGATATAATAATTCTCTTTGTCTTTTGTGCGTAAAATGCTTCCGTGCAAGTGGAATAACCTGCAAATGATATACCCCACCATATTAATGCTCTACTCATATCACGGATTATTGTAATTTAACCAAATTTCATTAGCATTTTACAGCACAGAAGATGCATCGATGGAATCAACTTCTCTTTCCTCGATAGTTTTCATCAACAGGTTACAAGATTGATTTCTTTTTCGTAAATAAAGTTCATTAGTTATCAGCGCAAGCAGGTATAGTTTATTAAAAAGTTTATTCCGATTTGAACTGGCTACCTGAACTTCCTCGCTGTGAAAATGCTTGAGAATATTTTCCACAATGTTAGCCGCTTGGCAACACAGATTGCTGTAGAATTCTTCAGAGGATCTTTTGGCCCCATCATTCTGAATACTTTCAATTAAGCACCTAAGCTTGTCAAACTGGATTTTTTCTTCTGCGTGTTCCTGGACAAATGAGAGTTCGGCATCCACTGCAGGGAATACAACTTTGTCCTCAGCGATACTGCAGTCAAAATGCACAGTACGCCAATCTCGACATGTAAGCATATTTTTGATTTCAAACTTAGTTAAGTTCATATATCACTTAGCAGCAGGATAAAGTTTTGTTGAAGTATAAACAAATTACACGCATCATTAGTACCTGTGAAAAATGCAAACTTCAGCTATAAATTGCAGTCTTTTGTTAAACGCCCATAAATCTGAGACTTTCCCAGATGATTGTATTTCCTTAGCTGCCGTGGATAAATCCATTAACTCCCTCTTAATTGCGTTGTGCCAATGCAATATTTCATCTATTGGATGTGTTGGAATGAAAGCCGTTTCATCACAATGTAATTCTGGATATTTTCTTTTGTTACTTCTAACATTTTCACATTTATATGACGCATCGGTTGTTCGACCAGCTAATATGCAACTTGGGGGATCAATGGAGCACTGAACTTCACCGTTGCATGACTTTGAGTTATCATTAACCTCTACGCCCTCCATCCAGGTGAATACGACCTGCAATTGAAATAAGCATTCAAAGTTCATGCCGGAACACGCCAGGTATGAAAAATTTCCAATAGTAGGAAGAGGCTAACCTGCTGAAGAAGCTTTTCATCTGGAATCACTTTGCGCAGATATTTATGCATATCCTTGCGCTCTTCCAATGAGATTGAAGAAGCGAGCCAAGGAAGAAACTTGGCCATCATACTAACTGGAATACTGCAAAGGAACTGCCACACTAACGATGCTTGCTCGTCGAACGTAAATTTCTCTACGAGTAGTGGGAAAACCTGTTTCAGGACAACCAGAAAAATCAGCTACTATATGTTAAAAAAATAAAGCTACACTCCTAGAAAGCTATAGAAGAACAACGCCAATACACCTGCTTCTCCTCTTTCAACATATGCTGGCTAACAGATGTCTGAAGAGCTTTGGTACAAGAAGCCAACTCTCGACGATAAGTTTCCTCATTAGGAGACTCAGAGTTCAATAGCTCACACAAGTGATCAAAGAGAGCACTTTCACCTTCATGTTCAAGGGAGTAAGTCCTCGCTACATTTTTCACACGCACATCCAACGCAGGAAATATAACCTGCATATCCAAACCGAACAACAAAAGGCCTAACTCTTATACTTTTTTATCACTCAAGATTCAATAACTTCGAAATGACGAGTGCCTATAAGCCCTATTTCTCTCAAGAGCTCGAAATCCTTAATCCTAAAGACAGTTTTTATCACTCATTTCAGACATGTATAACAATCTTTATCGGCAACAAACCTCATCTTCAGCGTTGCAGTGATGCCTATACATGGAGCAAAGAAACTGATAGCGTTGCAGCAACGGCTTGATATTGCAATCCCTATTGGTCGCGAAAGCAACGGCGGCCATATGGAGCGCCTCCAGCTCAGCCCTTATCGCCTTGTGAAAATACAAAAATATCAAAATTGGCGACTTCAATCCACAATTCTTAACCGCAGGAGCAATCGGTTCCATCCCATTCACCCCAGCCCCAACCATCACTCCTCCTCCAGCTCCTCCTCCTCCTTGCACATCCGCCAATGGCGTCGCCATATATACCCAAACAGATAGCTAAATCCACACAACACCCACTTTAAACCACGACGTGAATTTCCGACTAGGAGTTCCAAACGCAGAAAAGACTCGTTCTTTGACGAGATCCGCACTCAGCGACTCTTAATTCGACACTGTTTGATGTTGGATTTGCCTCGTGAGCCGATTGATTGATGGGTGGATTGATTACGGGGATGAGCACGAGCAATGTGGGGCGAAGTTAAGAGACAGAGGCTGGTAGAACACGTCGGATTCGACTATGGCGGTGATGATGGTGGTGAGTGCTGAATTTGTAGCAGAAGAGGATTTGATGATGAAACGCTTAGACGGAGAAGACGATAAAGGTGTGGCACGTGCGAAGGACGACCAGGTTACGACTGCCGCGGGGTTGGCGTTTCGGGTTGTCTGGCTCGTACGTGCCTTGTCCGAGTCAGCATTCCACCTGTACAATGTGGGCCAGCCTAAAATTAGGTCTATTTTCACATCCCCAAATTAGATAAAGAAAATTTAATAAAATCCACGATCAACACTTTTAAAATACCTAATTGAAAGAGACCTTTTAATTATGCTACCCAAACCGACGTCGTTTTGGCAATCTCATTCATTTAGAAGAGTATATTGTACTCCGATACTGATTATTAAAAATAATATATCAGATATACGTGATTCGACAGTGTACCTATAACTTGTAAGACTTGATTATTTAGTTGGTATAGTCTCGGAAGCACACTCTTAGTATCTTAATCTCCTTAGTAGGTCATTTGTTATTATTACATGTGCATGATTGTGGTTGAAGTGTTTAGAGTGACTTTTACTCGTTTGAGCCACATCGGAGGGCGAGAAGGAAGACTCGTGGCATTTGGTAAATGACACGTGATGGACTTGTGGGTTGTAGATGGTTGCACAAGCTCCAAGTAGTTGAAAGGGGACCATGGTTCATTAAAGTCCATTGAAATGGATATTGAAGTTGTGGCATCGGACCATTGTTCTTCTCAACTCTCTAGTCTCAACAACTTATAAAGTGTTAAAAATGGA
This sequence comes from Umbilicus rupestris, assembly GCA_963678935.1. Lineage (NCBI taxonomy): Eukaryota > Viridiplantae > Streptophyta > Magnoliopsida > Saxifragales > Crassulaceae > Umbilicus > Umbilicus rupestris. The sequence goes on along the minus strand of OY787607.1, from coordinate 14,470,179 downwards.
AGAGGAGGAAGAGTTGAGTGGAATGGAATGGATCATTTGATAAGCCAAGAAGACAATGTAATGAAGGGTCAAAAGTGTCCGAGACACTAATCTATGTATAAATAAAGTAGGGTTAGTGTGTCTTATGATTAGTATTTTTGGGGAAAAGTTTAGGGTTAGTGGACAGAGCAAGAACATTAAAGTTATGAAAAGAATTAGGGAGAGTGTGGCGGCCTCGTGTTTATATAAAATGGTGGAAGAGCTACTAGTGATGGTTAATCTAGTTGCTTATAATAGATTATTTGAATTGATAAATTTATTTTGAGGTAAGGTTGCCACCACACTATGCAGTTAAGTTGAAGATAAGGGCATATCCTTTATGGGATGATGGATGCTTTGAATTCAATTTCGGGAATTATAAAAATTTCCAATTTAATTTGGGCACTCAACTATCAGAAATTTTCAATTCAGGTCTTGTCCTATCTGATTATTCAATTCAAATACTCGACTATCTAAAAAAAATTCCCAATTACCAAACCACAAATTTAAATTGATAGATTTGTAACACACTTAAGTTAAGTATCAAGTAAGACAATATAATGTGACACTTTTAAACCCAAAAAACGAAACAATACTCAAAACTACAATCTTCCACATTTGGCATGTAAAATTAATTTCTATCACCGCATTTTGTAAAAATGAGCAACAGAAGTCTTATGCACCCAAGACCAAACACCAAGAAGAAGAACAAATCAGAGAACCACTTTCATATATCAGTAACAAGAGAAATGAAAGTAAACACAAGAGATGGAGAAAAACGTTTTCAAGGATAGTGAAGTCTGTTTTTTATCTTGCAATCAAGCATACATTTATAGAACTAGAAACACTTATTAAAAATAGCCTTTCATCTTCCCAATATGTCTCTTCGGTTGATATGCTTTCCATGTTCCAAAAATGCCTTTACATTTAACACTCCCCCTTAAAGTCATTTTTGGAAATCAGTCCCAACTTGGCACGAAAAAACTCAAACGGACCTTTCGAAAGTATCTTGGTGAAAATATCCGCAGTGTTTAGCTCACTTCTCACTTCTCTGTTGTTGATTGTTCCATCAAGCACTTTTTCTCGGATAAAATGATGTTGAATCTCAATATGTTTTGTTCTAGCATGACAAACCGGATTACGAGCAAGCTTGAGCGCACTTTGATTATCACCAAACAGATCCGTGGCCTTCTCAATTGGATGGTATAAATCATCAATAAGTCTCCGCAGCCAAACACACTCTTGCGCAGCAAGTGTAGCAGCTTTGTACTCGGCTTCTGCAGTAGATAAAGCTATAGCATCCTGCTTCTTGCTGGCCCATGAAACACTTGTACCATTGCACAGAAATACAAAACCTGATGTAGACTTTCTTGCATCCAAATCTCCACCAAAATCCGCATCACAGTAACCTTGTAGCTCAAGTGTACCTCCCTTTTTATAAAACATACAACCATCAACTGTTGAATTTATATATTTTAAGATATTTTTCGCTGCTTCCAAATGAGGCTTCCGCGGCTCTTGCAAATATCGGCTAACAAGTCCAACTGAGTAGGCAATATCCGGTCTAGTAATTGTCAAATAAAGTAGTCCACCAACTAGAGAACGATATGTCTTTGAGTCTGGCAATAATGAGCCTTCATCCTTTCTTAGCTTTTCACTAATATCAAGTGGAGTTGACCGTTTCTTGCTGAGTTTCAAGCCAAATTTTTCAATCAACTTTTTAGCATAACTTTCCTGTGATAACAAAATTCCATCCTTCACCTTTTTTACTTCTAAGCCAAGAAAATGACCAAGCTCACCTAAGTTCTTCATCTCAAACCGAGTAAACAACTCAGCCCTTAACTTTGCAAGCTCCTCCTCATCACTTCCTGTTATAATCATATCATCGACATATAAAAGAACCACCATGTGTATGTCCTTGTTTTTCTTCACAAAAAAACTTGTATCCGCATCGGTGGAGTGATAGCCACAAAATAGAAAGAACTCTGCAATCTTTCCAAACCAAGCTCGCGGAGCTTGTTTTAAACCATATAAAGCCTTTTTTAACTTGCATACATATGAAGGACTAGAATCAGATACATACCCCTGAGGTTGTTCCATGTAAATGTCTTTATCAATATCTCCATACAAGAAGGCGTTTTTAACATCAAGCTGCCACAATTTCCAATTTTGAGAAGCCGCTAAAGCAAGTAAAACTCGAACAGATGTCATTTTTGCCACGGGACTAAAGGTCTCTTCATAATCTTCACCGTAACTTTGAGAGAAACCACGAGCCACCAAGCGCGCCTTGAACCTTTCCACCTCTCCGTTAGCTTTCTTTTTTATCTTAAAAATCCACTTACATGTAATAGGCTTAACGTGATGTGGCTTCGGTACAAGATCCCATGTCTCATTTTTAATCAAGGCATTCATTTCATCATCCATAGCAAGCCTCCATTCTTTAACATTAGCAGCCTCCTCAAAACAAGTTGGTTCTTGGTCATCAACAGGCCCTGCGAGATAACAAGAATAAGTACTTATAAAATTCTCATCCCGATAGCGTGCCGGCTTTATGATATTTCTTCTTGGTTTTTCAGCTGCTGGAATAACAGCCACCTCTTCTCCCAAAGCATCATTTTCATTAGCTTCATTTTGCAAGTCAGTACTCCCCCTTTCAACTTGCTGCAAGCTTTTTAAATTTGAGCCATTTGGAGTCACAGGTAAGATTGTGATATCAGACGGACTTGTCTTCTTAACACCAAATGTGTTGTAATAAGAAGATACTTCATCAAACACAACATCTCTCGACACTAAAAAATTGTGAGTTTTAGGATCCATGCACTTCCAACCTTTTTTTCGCTCATCATAGCCAATAAAAATGCATTTCTTTGCCTTCGCATCAAACTTACTTCGCGTAGAGTCAGGCACATGAACATAGCATATTGATCCGAACACTCTAAAGTGTTTCACAGTAGGCTTTTCTCCAAACATCAACTCATAAGGTGTCTTCATGTTATTAGAACTCAGGGGTAATCTATTCACCACATAAGCTGCACACACCATACCCTCTGCCCAAAATGACTGAGGTAAATTCTTGGCAAGTAACCAACTTCTACAAGTCTCTGTGAGATGTCGAATTTTTCTTTCGGCGATCCCATTTTGCTGTGGAGTATGAGCACAAGACAACTCTCTTCTAATACCTGATCGCTTACAAAAATCAAGAAACTCATCTGAAATAAATTCTCCCCCATTGTCGGTGCGGAACTTCTTAATCCGCATATCAAGAACACCTTCCACAGTTTGCTTAAAATGCTGAAAAGTTATAAAAGCATCTGACTTGTGTTTAATACAATACACCCATGTATATCTAGAATGATCATCCACAAGAATCATCAAATAATGAAAACCTGAGAATGATGGAGTTTTAGTAGGACCAAATAAATCTCCATGAATGCATTCTAAAGGTACCTTCGCACGAGATTGAGATATGCCAAAAGGTAGACGATGAGCTTTTCCAAATTGGCACCCTTCACATACTTCTCCATCAGGAAATGACGCCAAATTTGGCAGACCATTCACTAAATTGTTTCGGACCATAGCTTTCAACTTGTCAAAATTAACATGCCCCAACCTTGCATGCCACAAGGAAGCATTCTCATTGCGACTCACCTTGTCAATATAAGACGAGGAAGCAGACAACACAAAGGTATCGTTTATCCTTTTTCCGGTATGCACAACATCTGCCTTAATATACTCAATATTTCGGAGAAACTTCACATCGTCCGGTCCAAAAAGAACATAATGACCAGCATCAACTGAATTAGAAACTGAAAACAGATTCTTTTTCATACCAGGAACATGAAAGACATTATTTAAGATAACATCATTACCTCCATCATTGATAATAACAGTTCCTTCATTCTCAACCTTGTGAACAGTGTTATCTGCAGTCACCATTGCTTCTTGTCCATCATGTGGCCTTAACTTGACAAATTTAGATTTATCACCAGTTAAGTGATGTCCACAACCTGAATCAATTATCCAATCACCTTCACAGTAACCAGAAGACAAGGCACTGAGAGGTTTTGATTCCACCATAAAACATTTCCTCCAACTTTGCTCATTATCACCACTATTAACTTCTGAGCTCTCTTTTTTGTTGGTATAATTTCCGTCATTGAGCTTTACTCGACAAAACTTTCGAATATGACCAGGCTTTCCACAACGATGACAAATAATTCTTTTCTTATAATGAGAGGAAGACTCACCGGGATCAATTGCAGACTTTTTTTCTTCTTTCTTCTCAAATCTGAAATTTTTCTTTTTATGAGCAGAAAGTGCCTCTCCTTTAATAGTAGGCTCATGATCATTTGAAATCGACATACCAGCCATTTGTCGCGCTAAGGACTCCTGAGAACACAAAAGATTCTCAAATTCTTCCAACAAGGGTTGAGCAACCCATCCTTGAATTGAGGTAACAAAAGGAATGTAATCCTTTCTCAATCCACGAATAATATGTCTCCTCACCCTAGCCTGTGAGATTGGCTCATCCGGATCTAGTAGTGAAATCTCAGAACACAAATTTTTTATTTTAAGAAAAAATTGTGCGATAGAGAGATCACCTTGAGTAGTATTTGCCAACTCATTCTCTAGAGCTTGTAAACGTCCAACATCTTTCTTGTTGAATAACTTGTTCAAGGTCTCCCATATATCATTCGCTGAAGTACAATTGAAAATATGCTCGAACAATGTCGGAGAGATAGACTTCTTTAACACAAACTCTGCCTTTGCATTCACAGTTATCCATTTCTTATAAGCTTCCTCATTTTGGGCAGAATTTTCCGGCTTCTGTGAATTTTCTCCACCGACAACTTCCCAAAGCTCTTCACCAACCAAGTAAGACTCCATACAAGACTTCCACATCTTATAATTCGACTGGTTGAGTAGCTCTATGCCAAATCCGAAACTTCGTCTTGATGACTCCATCTCCGCACCAACACTGATTGATCTTCCTCACAAAGGGATTCAACTCAAAATATCTCACACCCTTAAGGCTCTGATACCATGTAAAAATGAGCAACAGAAGTCTTATGCACCCAAGACCAAACACCAAGAAGAAGAACAAATCAGAGAACCACTTTCATATATCAGTAACAAGAGAAATGAAAGTAAACACAAGAGATGGAGAAAAACGTTTTCAAGGATAGTGAAGTCTGTTTTTTATCTTGCAATCAAGCATACATTTATAGAACTAGAAACACTTATTAAAAATAGCCTTTCATCTTCCCAATATGTCTCTTCGGTTGATATGCTTTCCATGTTCCAAAAATGCCTTTACATTTAACACATTTTACATTCAATGTTTTATTTAAAATGATTAATTGATGTCGGTTCACTAATTGTGTGATTCTATTTTATGTTGAATTCGAAGAAAAAAAACTGATTTGGTAAAGTTATTGGTACCACTTGGAATATATGTTAAACCAAGTTGTTATTGTATCACTATTATTACCCAATTGGCAATAATAAAAAATATATTATAATAATGACCTAATTTGAAAATATTCTCATACAGTAACCAAATTCAAAAATTTGATATTTGATACTTTGAGTTTAAAAAATATGTTAGTTTATTGAAATATTGGATGGTGCGCTCAAAACACCAATTGTTTATCATAACCGATCAAGCAATTAAGATATATATATATATATATATATAACTCAATATGAGACATTTACAAATGAGGATCTCAGACAAAAAATGAAATGACGGACTAGTCTGAAATTACAAATGAAATGACAGAAATGAGGATTTTGATTTGTCGCATGAGCTAATTATAATCGTTTCTTAATAAAAATTCATCCGTCAAAATCTTTTGTTAGAAAAAAATAACTTCTGCCTCAAAATAAAGAGTGATGTCGATAACTCTATGCCCTTGACCTCAACCCACCTAATGCTTGATATTTATAACGTCTCACTTCAAATTTCGATGACCAGGATATTGACTTCGGGCAGAATATCATCCACCCGTTAGCTAAAATATTATCTATATTAATAAAATTTTAAAATAATAACTTGCGCAACAAACTACGCGTCTGCTATTTGGTTTTTTGAATTGATATTGGGCTTATCACGTTACACAAGAATGAGGCCCATTAGCCCAAAACGACACGCAGCCAAAGCAATTGAATTTATCATTAACCAAATTTTAGGTTAACTTACACTTACCGACGACACTTGAACTAATTATTTCTCTCTCTCTATCTCTCTTTGGCTATGGCGTTTTACAAGCTTGCAGTGATCATCAAAAATCAGTCCAAAGAATATGACTTTCTGCTCCTCAAGCAAACCCCTCCTCCCAAGTTCAACGACAAGGAGTACGACTCGTACGTGGATGACGACCTCTGGGACCTTCCGTCGGCAAAATTGAGCTTGCTGGATCAGACTCGGATTCCAATACAATATGCTGACAAAATTGATTTGAGTCAGTTTGATGTTGAGTCTGCCTTAAAGGAGGTAGAAAATTTTAAGCTTTGTCGCTGAGTTTATGAAGCTGAATTTTGTGAACTGAAGTTGAGATTTGTTGCATTTCTTAGGTTTTGGAGCAAGTGGGGTATAGAAATGGGGAGAAGTGGAAGTGGGATTTTTGGAAGTGTGTGGAAGAAGCAAGCTTTGGTCCTGATCCATCAGTTAGTACAGTTTTTGTTGTTGGTGAAATGGCGCCCGAGGATCAGAGTTTATCGGGTAGCCTATTGCTGTTATTTTTAGGGATGATGTGTTGTTGTTTTAGTGTTAAGTGTTCAGATTTGTGGATTGCGTGGAATGGGGTTTGTGATTTTGGTGGATTGTTAGTTTAAGGGCTTGATTGTGTAGCTCTTGTATGTTGGCAGATTGTTGTTTGTGGATTTCCTTTGAAAGTTGCATGAAGAGGCTTCTGGATGGGGAATTGGATAGTGGTCGAATTGGACCTTTGGCTGTTGTGGGCTATTTAAATGATCTTAGGCAGACTTCGAGCTGGAAAAGGCCACCCACATTGCAGTACCAGGTCTGTGATAGGAAATCCCTTTTAAGTAGTATATGATGTGCAAGTTAAAGCTGCCAATTCAATGAACAAGCGCACGTTCAAGCAATACATGGTGTCATGTTGAAGCTACATAATTGATGGAAATAGTCATTCATAGTTGTCATGAGATTTTACTTACAAATTGAATGAGCATTATCGATATTCTCAGGATTATCCTCCTGGTGTTGTCATTGCACCCATGAGAAGTCGGACACTAAAACCATTTTCTACCACAAATTTAGTTGTATTTGCACCTGATTTTGGCATCGCGGGCAATTCTGATGGCGTTGAATATATAGCTAGTGGAGATGCGTTGATTGTAGATCCAGGGTGCTGCTCGAAGTATCATGAAGAGGTATGGCATCTTGGTTTGAAAAAAACTATGAGTGTGCTGATAGGAAATCAAATTACTACTGGATTTAGCACGTTCTGTGTTTGTCAACAGCTCGAAGATGTCATCACTTCTCTACCTAGGAAATTAATTGTATTTGTTACCCATCACCACCATGATCACGTTGATGGTAAGTTGGCTGCGAAACATGTTTATGTTCTTTCTTGTCCGACTTAATGAAGAGGTTATGAATTTAACTCTACACTTGAAATGTTTCCAAGTTTAATATAAGATTAGGTAGAAGGTACCAATGTGTAGTAATTGGGTAACGAAGGAATACTTCTTTTGTCAAGTTTGGTCCATCTGGTCTAACAATGTTGCATTGCCTTTACTCAGGTCTTTCAGTTGTTCAGAAATTTAATCCCGATGCTATTCTTTTAGCTCATGAAAACACAATGCGCCGTATTGGAAAAGGTTGTTTAAACTTATTTGTCAATCAGTTATCTCCGTTCATTGTAAAAAAAAACTTACCAGTGCTCTATGGTCATAGGTGACTGGTCACGTGGCTATACTCCAGTTTCTGGTGGTGAAGTTATTTGCATTGGTGGTCAACAGCTGAATGTCATCTCGGCTCCGGTACAGTTCCCTGAAAGGAATTTTCACTTTACTTAGATTCTTCAACATGTTTGCTTGTGTATTTGTGAAGACATTAAGATTTGATTTTTCGATACAGGGACATACAGATGGCCACTTGGGATTGCATGACCAAAAAACACACTCACTAATTGTTGGTGACCACTGTGTCGGGTAATATTTAAAATTGATCCGAACAGTAAACAATGCTTTGGCAACCGTTACTATTCTGCTAATAAATTGTCTTTTCCAGACAGGGAAGTGCAGTTCTGGACAATAGATCTGGTGGAAACATGAGTGTCAGTAATTTTTTAATTTTCTGTAGGCTACATACAACATGTATTTACAATTGTAATTTGACTGAATAAAGTCAAATGGTTATGCAGGATTATTTCAGTACAACATACAAATTTCTTGATATTGCGCCAAATGCCTTGATCCCCATGCACGGAAGACTTAACCTGTGGCCAAAGCATATGCTATGTGGATATCTCAAGTGTGATCTTTAAGCATTTCATGAATTGTTCCATCACTTCTCATATACTTCATGTAAAAGCTCATTTGTGTGTATGGACTTTTTTCAGGAATCGCAGGCATAGGGAAGCTTCAATACTAAAAGCCATTGAGAGCGGAGCTCAAACGCTTTTTGGCATCACCTCAAAGGCATATGCCGATGTTGATAAAAAGCTGTGGATTCCTGCTGCATCAAATGTTAAGCTTCATGTGGAGCACTTGGCTCAGCAAAATAAGTTACCTACAGTAAGCTCAAAATCTTTTATTCTAGAAGCTGATAGGCAGTCAAGTTTATCAACATTATTCTGCACTCTTACATGAACTGAGCAAGTCTGGTGATAGTGTTGTAACTGTTTTTATACTAATGGCGGCAACACTCATCCCTGGTTAAAACTTCGTGACACAAGCTATGTTTTTAAGTATGTAACTGATAACGTTTTGAGTATGCAGTTTATGCTACAATACAAAGCAAAATCTCAACATTGCCTTCAGTTCTCTACAAGAATATATTGATAACCAACTGAAGCCCCATTGGTCGTCATATAATTTGTGTATCAAAACTGACTACCAATTTCACATATTGCAGAAGTTTTCAATGCTGAAGTACCGGGTAAGTTGCGGAACTTGTTTTTATTTGCAGTGGCTGTGGTCATACCTAGGACCTAAAAAGGTTGTTGGCGTAACAATGGGGGGCACTGCAGCAGCAGCAACGCTATACTTGGCATACAAATCCTCGTAAGTTATTAGCAGAAGTTGCGAGCTACTTAACCATTGATTGTACTATTTTGCATGCATCATGTATCAAATTCAAACTTGTTTGAATGTACAATTCTAGATGTTGTCTACTGATGATATTGGTTGCAAAACAAACTTCAATATTGCCTTGTGGAGCAAGAAATTTGTATCAGTTTTGATTCAACTTCACAGGGCCTCCCAAGTGACTCACTCAAGTCATCTAAATTTGTAATGAATTGTATTATACAGAGTTTCAGAAATTGAATCTTTTTAACAACCCAAACCCGGGAGAGGGATCACTTGTTGTTGTCTGGGCAAGCTCTAGAGAGGCTGACGATGGAAAAAAGGATTGTGACATTTTGATAGCAACTTCTGTGCAGATCACTGCCACTGAACAGCCGAGGTACCTCAAAGACAAATGCAAGGTAATCAATGCTCTCTGCTTCATTGCAGATGAAACTTGTCTTCATCCTTTTGGGTCCTTCTCAAGCTTGGATGCAAACCACATAGAAAATAACAAAAGTTGTCACATGAATCAATCAGAAGCTGGTAAGCTGCCAATGTGCACCTTAACCTAACCCTACTGATATCTTTAGAAAACAAATTGCAAAAGTTGGGTTTTATGCTTTGTTATGATTTTTGAATTTGGGTGATGAACCAACCATGTAGGGTTGAGTTCTTGGCACTACTGGTTTGACATAATGAGTAGATACAAGACCAATCATTTGAAAAGTGAAAGAAGGATTAGGCTTGGCTTTTCCCATCAACATCTTCATGTCTGAACCCTAGAAGATGATTAGGTTGATGATGATGTTTAATAATGCAATGTGTGTAGATGTTGACGAATGAAAACAGAGGAAGTGACAGGACATGCCAGCTCATATCATTTTCTCACTCTTCTGCAACTTGCCTATACTTTCATCAATCTTCTTCTTCTTCATCACATATACAACACTTGAGATGCTCCACTCGTGAAATTCAAACCACCAACATTCTGCAACTTAATTTCAATCAAAATCTGCTCGACCTTTTCACAGCATTTCAATGGCGTGCAATGCTGAGATTTCAACCTCCACACAGCGCACAATATCCCACAGACCCATATCCGGATCAATCCCTAATCCGAGACCTGGAAGGCATGGAGGTGAAGATCCCAAGCAGAGAAGCATCTGTGCAGCGATTGGCAGGAAGGAGAAGGAGGAGGGTGGAAAGAGCAAGTTTGGGTTTGGTGGGCTTGGATGTGTGAGGTCATCGCCGGTGAGTGCGCCGGAGGTGATAAGGACGGCGGCGAGTTGGGAGGCGAGGAAGAAGAAGAAGGCGAAGAAAGTGTTGGGTGCGCGTGAGGGGATTTCTGCGGATGTTTGTTGTGGTCCTGGGATTGGGTTTGCTGCTGATGGTGCGCTTGTGGATTGTGTTGATTCCAGAAGGCCTGCTGGTCCAAGAACAAGTCACAGACAGGTCTGTTTTCCATTTCCAATGCAGCTCATGTTTGAGGTTTTTTTACCTGACTTGTTGTTGTTGGTAGATTTTGTAGCTGAGATTGATCTGTGTTTTCAGTTGTTAGTCAACGGCTAGTTTCCTATGTATGTATGAATGAATGTGATGTGGTTGCAGCGTTCCGCAGCGACAAGGCAATATGCATTTGGTGATCCTGATATGCGTGGCAGGACTCCTGGTGGTCTGCCAGAGGTTTGTGAATTTAGCATGAAGCGATGTGAATTGGTAGGATAGATGTTGAGGGTTGAAAATAATATGTTATGTTGCAGATCCTGATGCTTGGAAGAAGGTTGGGTGGATGGAGAGTGGACGTGGATAGAATGTCATATGAGGTATTTACTTCTCTGCAAAATTGGTTGAATGGATCCTTAAAAAAGTTGGGTGTTGAATGAGCAGGAACTGCTGGGTTTGGGCGATAGGATTGGATATGTGGGCACCGGCCTGAGGGAAGAGGAAATCCTTAAATGCATCAGAAAGACAAAAGAGGTCTCCAAGGATCGGGGTTGTAGCATCTGCCAGGTTAGTTAGTTCCTGCTCCTGCACACTCTCTTTAATTAAGCTAGTTTAGTAATCACATATTTTGTGATGGAACAGGAGGGATTTGAAGGTGAAGATGAAATGGGGAAGCTGGAATGCAACCACTTGTACCACATTTACTGCATTAAGCAATGGCTTCTTCAAAAGAATGCTTGCCCACTCTGCAAAGCTGCTGTTCCATAATTGCATTCATATTTCTTCTTCCCATTTTCATACATCATGAATTCAACTTTAATATTAAAAAAAGTGAAACCTATTATTAATCCCATTCAGGCAAGCTATTAGAAAACCGTTTGGGCTCACATTTGTTGGGCCCATTAAGGGAAGCCCAGACCATTAAGAGAACACAATAATGACGCTCAAAACCGAAACCTCTGCAGCAAAAAAACCTCCGAGTCGGCGACGATTCCGAAATCTCCGGCAACGTGCCACGGAAGCTTACCAGAGAAGCGGTATTCGGTGAGTTCAATTGGAGTGCTCCCACTTCTCAATTTTGATACTTCCATCATGCTGCTCTGCTTCTTTAGTTGCTGAGCCTGATTCTTCCATACCTGGCTGTAATTGTCCCTCGAGCTCATACTGCTCCAATTACGTTGTATTACTGGGTGTCTGGTTTTCTATTTTTTTTAAATATTTATGGAATTTCTTTCACTCAACTTTAAAGTAGAGTCTTTATGTTTTTCTGTATACCCAGAATGTTGGTGTTTTGTATATGGTGATTTTCTTGTTAGTTGATCATGATATTCATTTATCAGAAAATTATGATGATGTGTTTGTAAATTCAAATTCTTTGTTTGTTAATTGTGGCACTGATTTGTTGCAGGTATGTCAGCGGGTAAGATTGAAGTGGAGAGAGCTTTCATTGGAGCTGGATGCAATAGAGTAGTTAATAATGTGTCTTGGGGTGCTTGTGGTTTGGTCTCATTCGGTTCCCAGAATGCCGTCTCCATATTTTGCCCTAAGGTTACCAGCTTCACTCCTTTTTACTTCCTCCTTTTTCTTGTCGTGTTGATCAATTTTTATAAAAATATAAAGATCGATGTATTCAGCTATGTTTCATATTGTCCACAGACAGGACAGATACTTACTACACTTCCTGGGCATAAGGCTTCTGTAAATTGCACCCACTGGCTTCCAAACAACAAGTTTGCATATACAGGTACCAACTAAATCTGTTTTTATCTTTCACAGTAATATGTTTGTTCTGATTTGATTGAGACTCAAATTTGGTTCATAAAGGTTTTCAGCTTCTATTTGAGCTGTAATTAGATGCCTTTCTATTTGTAAATACAGCAAAAAATTTGTACAAGCATTTTCTCCTTTCTGGAGATGCTGAAGGTGCTATCATGCTTTGGGAGCTTTCAGTTTTGGACAGAAAGGTAGTCTATTCTATGTAGTTCAATTGTTCTTCAGCTACCTTTGAGCAGGGCATCATCTTATAATTGTTATCATTTTATTCTTGCATCTGATATATGATTTATTCATTCCAGTGGAAATATGTATTGCAAGTGCCCGAATCACACAAAAAAGGTGTTACTTGCATTGCTAGTTTTATGATTTCCAAGGATGAAGCAATTTTTGCATCTACATCTTCAGATGGTACCGTTAACATATGGGAAGCAAGATTGCCATCTACTTTTGGAGGTTAGTTGTGAAAATGTATCTACACGGAATAATTTTTTTGTCCCCATTTTCTGTATCATGAAGAGACGTACATTTTTTACTAAGTTTATATACTTGTAGTTGTCATTGTTATTTTCTGTTGTTATGTTTGTGAATGAAAGCTTACAAAAGTCTTTATACGTCACATAGGTGATTGCAAACTGTCATGTCTACAGTCCATGTCAATTGGCTCCAAACCAATGGTGGCCATTTCGATAGCTGAGTTGCCTGGTAACTCAAGTGACGTTGTCATAGCAATGGGAGGATTAGACAATAAGATTCATCTATATTGTGGAGGCAGAAAGGGATCGGTAAAGATCATTTGCACTTACTTTCGTATTTTTTTTATCCCAACTAATATTTGTTTTCATATTTTCTTAAATCCAGTTTGTTCATGCATGCGAACTAAAAGGGCATACTGATTGGATCCGCAGTTTGGACTTCTCGTTGCCATTATATGTAGATGGTACAACAAGTTATCTTCTACTAGTTAGTTCATCTCAGGATAAAGGAATTCGAATATGGAAAGTTGCACCACTTGATACTGGCACCAGTGGTGCATATAAGAAAGAAGAAATAAGCTTGGCAGCTTATATCAAAGGCCCTCTAATGGTAGCTGGGTCATCCTCTTATCAAATATCATTAGAATCTCTTCAGATTGGTCACGAGGATTGGGTATACTCAGTGGAATGGCAACCTCCGAAAATGAATTCTAATGATGGGATCGCTTACACTCAGCCTCAGAGCATCTTATCCTCTTCTATAGATAAAACAATGATGATATGGCAACCTGAAAGGACCACTGGAATCTGGATGAATGTTGTCACGGTTGGAGAACTGAGTCACAGTGCATTAGGATTTTATGGCGGTCACTGGAGCCCTGATGGTGACTCAATCTTAGCACATGGTTACGGTGGCTCGTTCCATCTCTGGAAAAATACTGGTGTTGATTACGATAATTGGCAACCACAGAAAGTCCCTTCTGGACACTTTTCAGCCGTGACAGATATTGAATGGGCAAGATCAGGAGAATATTTGCTTTCAGTCAGTTATGACCAGGTAAGACATTTTTGCTATTTTAATGATTCTGGAATTGTAGATAACACATATTAATAAAACTTTTCTGATCATATCCTTTGTAGACTACTAGAATTTTTGCTCCGTGGAAGAATGCCGAATATCCCAAAGACGCGTCTTCATGGCATGAAATCGCTCGTCCTCAAGTTCATGGTCATGATATAAACTGTGTGACAATAATCAAAGGAAAGGGTAATCATAGATTTGTGAGTGGAGCTGACGAGAAAGTGGCTAGGGTGTTTGAAGCTCCTTTATCCTTCCTTAAGACATTAGCTCATGCCACTTTAAACGATCTCAGCGCTGAAGATTTGCAGCTAGATATTCAAATTTTAGGTGCAAATATGTCTGCTCTTGGTCTATCCCAAAAGCCAATTTATGCTAACGGTATCTTCCTTTTTCCCTCTTTCCACAAACAATATTTGTATTTTGTATCTCCGTCTTTTGTTTCTAAGGTTGCTTGCTAAACGTCCTAATTATTGTGCAGCTTCAAGTACACCCTCCAACAAAACTAGTCTTGATGATGTCGGCACTCTCGAGACTGTTCCAGATGCTGCTCCTGTTGAATTTACTCAGGTTCCCATTGAAGAGCAGTTGGCATGGCATACACTTTGGCCAGAATCACACAAACTCTATGGTCATGGAAATGAGCTTTTTTCGCTTTGTTGTGACCATGAAGGGAAGGTTGTTGCTTCGTCTTGTAAGGTAAAAACCAACACTCGTTCAGACATGTACCCAATATCAGTTGAAGGAGTGGAGAAAATATAAGTAATGTGTTTAACAAAAAAACACACTGTAAACGCTCATGTGAAACCTGTTGTTGTTTTTTTTTTTTTCTTTTCGTTGCAGGCTCAGTCAGCTGCGGTTGCAGAAATTTGGCTTTGGCAAGTAGGTTCATGGAAGGCGGTTGGCCGCGTGCAGTCTCATACTTTGACAGTAACACAGCTGGCATTCTCCCATGACGACAAGTATTTGTTGTCTGTTTCAAGGGATCGCCAGTTCTCAATCTTCTTAATAAAAAATTCAGGTACCACTCGTAAATCTTCTCCCTTAGTATTGCTAAAGAGTGATTCAAAATTTTGTTGTAATTGGAAGTGTGTGCCTGTAGTGGTTTGTTATATTAACTACTCGTCAAGTAATAAAACCTTTGTAGACAAAGTGCCTTCTAGTAGAGGTCGTAATTTAAGCTCCGTGCTCATGCTTGTTATAATCAAGTAAGTGTTTTGTTATAGTATCTGATTCCGCCGGTTACAAAAAAAGTGCATCTGATAATGGTTATTTTCACTGGATGGTAGACTCGGATGAGGTCAGCCATGAGCTTGTTGCACGGCAAGAGGCACACAAAAGAATAATATGGGCCTGTTCTTGGAATCCATTTGGGCACCAGTTTGCAACTGGTTCAAGAGACAAGATGGTGAAGATATGGACAGTAGAAAACTGCTCCTCTGTGAAGCTCCTAATTGCATTGCCCACATTCAAAGCTAGTGTCACAGCCCTATCATGGGTTGGCCTCAACCGCCTAACAAACGATGGTCTTTTAGCAGTGGGTATGGAGAATGGCCTCATCGAACTATGGTCTGTATCCATTATAACATCACATACGGAAAGCTCAGTCACGGCCACAGCCACCCTTGCCCAACAGCTTGACCCGTTCCTGTGCCATGCTTCTGCTGTCAACAGCTTGGCCTGGAGGTTCTCAGACAAGAATGCGGATAGTGAAAGCATAGAGCTAGCCTCTTGTGGAGCTGACAACTGTGTCAGAGTATTTAAAGTAAGTGTACACTAGCCGACTATAAAATACTTCATTGTTGTTTAAATTAGTTCTTCCTTTCTGAAAAACTTCCTCTGATCTTGGCCATGTTGCTGAAATGAGGTCAGAAGTTATAGATAGAGTTCCTTGAACAGCTTGCCTGAGTTTTGTTTTCTTGTTTTCTTGCTATTTATTAGCGACGCTTTGGAACTAGGTATTACTTGGAAGAAGATTACCATTTTTTTTGTGTGGCTTTGAAATAGTTTTGACCATTGTTTAAGGTTATTTTTGACGAAATTATCAATATAAAATTACAGACATGTGCCTGTTGGGTGGTCTCTGATCTGGTAGGTTTTGAATCTTGCACTATATGTTAACTCAGATTCTAGAAATCAGTTGCTTTCACGTGCTTAGAGAGTAAAGCTACCAACTGGGGAAGATGATAGATTTCTGCACCAACAATAATTGCCAGATGAAGATGTGAAAAATGAGGTGGAAAGGTAGATGGATGTGTAGGCAGTGAATCATGTCTTGTGTTCTAAATTACTACCTTAACTACATGTTAAACTGCTTATCAGTATAAAGCCACAATGTGCAAGACAATGGGAATCAGACAAATGTTTTGTACTGTGTTTTACGACAATGTCCTCGTGTCTATAAAGCCACGCGAAGGGCAGCAGAAGCTAGAAAACAGTTTATCTAACTCGAGACCTGTTGAAACTCGGACAATCTTCCTGAATTTAATGTGCCATCAAATGGTTTTAGATCCACTGAAATCTAAAGGTGATGAGCAAGACAAGAGTTAACTGCCAATAAAGAAAAGATTAACCCCATAATGAGGCGAGTAAGGCGGCTTTTTAAGGACCTAAAAGAGTCCAGTCAAGAGGCACATGGTTTTGACCGATGAGGACAACGTAAAGAGTGATATGAACAGAACCACTTAGGAAATAAGGTCCTTCATCGACTGAGGATGAATAAAGAAATGAAAACACTTGTGACTTGACTGCCCAGAACTACTATCATGAATAAGTTAGGCCACATGCAAGTGTCCTATATCAAGAGATGTAAATCTACAAGGCACCCACCAGATGGAACCAAATACTGAAATGAAGAAACGACTTCAAGGTTTAAACACAAGGAATAGTTTAAACATGATGAACTGTATATAAATTCCATATACCAATGTTGCAAGGTACCACTGACACTCAAAGAGTTGCTTATTATCTAATACAAACTAATATCAATACCAATGCAATACATATACGAGGATTATGATTGAGCACGCACCTTTTTTTTTTTCTTTCCAAAATTTTTTCTTCATGACTGGATTTGCTTATTGTTCCTGGGATGTTCTGTTTCGTTGCTTCATTTTGTCGTTTAGATTTTGGGTGGATGAAACATCTGATAACATCACCATTGGGGATGAAGAAACCATGTTCGGGTACTGACCTGGATGTGCGGGTGCTAGTGGCTGGGTGTAATAAATTTGGACACGGGCAGGATCTGAGTATTCATAAGAAAAATTGGAATTGGTCGCTGGAGCTGGATTTTGATGTTGAGCCATAGACTGTGGTAAATGGTGGACTTGAGAGTAGCCCATATATTGTTGTTGGTGCTGACCAGGTGCAACTTGAACCATTGGCTGGGCATTGGGAATCGCAGTTCTGTAGCCATTTGAAGCCATTTCTGGGTTGCCTGGTGCCACGACAATTCTTGGTTGGTTGTTGTAGGCTGAGGGATTGGTGAGCATGGTTGGGACAGGGGGGTTTTGAGGGTGGGTAGATGGAACGACATTTGAAGGCTCACTGTAGGTGGCTTGCTGCATAGACATATTGTAAGCTTGCTGGGGTTGTCCTGCTGCTGGTGGTATGAAATATAATGGATATTGCTGTTGATCATGCTGAGGATGGCGTTGCTGTGTGGGTGGGGGATATAGATGATAATACTGTGAAATTGGCACTGCATTCTGAGGATGTGGGATGTACTGTGTTCCAGGATGAATGAACTGCTGTGGCTGTAGTTGCTGCTGCTGCACTGGTTGCTGCAGCTGCTGTTGCTCTAACTGAGAGTGCAGTAAATACCCTGACTCAGGAACTTTCTGTTGAACCGGGATCCTAGGATTGTTTGAATCCATTGGATTAGAGGTAATCCTGGCAATCCCTGAAGGAATTTGAACTACCGGGTCTTGATATAACATACTCCCATCACTGCAAAAGCCAACCATTTCAAGATTAAACCAAACATAATTCACAAACAATGCAATTGCCCAAAAGCTGCAACTTGAAGTAAACATCTAGGATGATGCTGTGGAACTGCAAAACAAAATATAAGCAGATTGCTTAGGGATTACCTCGAAGCAGAATCTGGAGATGTTATACCAACGATCCCACTTGGCTTCTTTTGATACTGCTGCTGTGATTGAGCCTGTAGCTCAGGCTGAGGCTGTCTTCTGACATATCCAACAGGCACTCCCTGATCAGATCTCTCATCATCAGATACAATACGCTCAGGAAACTCACCACTACTCATCCCAGGATTAACTGGAATTCCTGGTACCACCATTGAAGGAATGAGAGTGGTCGGAATCTGGGGAGGAGAGGCCATGGCTGCAAATCCCTCATCTTGTTTACCACCAGCTGAAACACTCATCTGAGCAAACTGCTCCTCCACGGTCCCCCTCTGATCTTGAACCTTATTCCCTCCACCATTCTCCACCCGAACTCTAATCGGTGGCAAGTTCGCCAGCGATGGCAACGAAGACGTTGACTCAAAAGACGACGAAGTCTCAATCATCAACGAATCCGGATTCCACGGGGCATCCTGATTACTTGACTTCTGATTCTTACTCAAATCCGCCTGCAGAGTCTCCAATTCCCTCGAATTTCCTGACCTCCCATTTCCGCCATTGTTAACAACAATAGATTCATCGTCAAGCCCTAGCAAACTATTCACCGAATTGGCATCCGTAAACCCCCTCGCCGACGCTCCTGAGCCATTTAGCGCGCTGTAAAACCAGTCCTCCGACTTGACCGAGCTGTCCAAAATCGACTCAATTGAAGAGCCAGATTCACGCTTGTTCACAAACAAAAACACTCTCAGCCGATTCGATTTCGCACCAGACGAACTCGCGCAAATCCGATCGAACTCATCAATCATGTTCTCCAAATCCTCATCAGTCGTCACCGAGATCAACGAGTCCAGATCCTCGTTCGGCAGTTGATACTTCAACGTGAACGCTCGGCTTTGGAGTAGGGTTTTGGAAAAACGAGCCTTGAGCTCACCCAAACTAGAGTTCCGATCGACAACAATCATCCTCGTATCGCCTCCGACGTAGCACAGCGACTTGTCGTGAGGTCGAGGGATGATGTGGCCGCCATAGCTGCACATCAATCGGAGTTTACACCCCCCTCCGCCCGGAGCCGCAGAGAGCGACTCGCGGTCGTCCCACGTTTCGGTGGTCCGGGATCGAGGAGATGATTCTATCGACTCGGCGTAGGACGTGTGAGGCACGGCTTCTGATATCGGATTTGTCGCCGGAGGTGGTGGCGGATCCATCGGAGCTGCGGCGATGATGAAGACGAAGAAGATGTTGATCTGGGACAAAACACTACAAGGCTTTTGCTCTTGAACATCTATATTTATTATTTTTAATTAATTATAAAAAAAGCACTATCACCTTTGATAATTAGTTTAACCGCTTTGTAAATATAATAACTTTCTTAAATTTTTATTGATTACTAAAATGAGAAGCAGATAATTCATAATTTCCTATCGGTGACAATAGTTTATATAATTGCTTTACGAGGAGAAAGTGGGGCCATTTTTACGTTGATTTCTTGCCGTCGAAAACAGGTGATAGTAGTCTATTCATCATCGTTTTTTTTTCTCGATTCAAAAAACATATTATCAAATATATTTTTATTTTATTTATTCACACATAAATAAGAATTAATATGTCACGTACATATCCTTATTAGCCATGATGAAATAGATGGGTACAGGGAGAAACGAACTCTTTCGTTCTCAATATTTATCATATATTCTTGTATTTATTAATATGATGTGATTTTAAATTTAAGTTTAATTATTACCTGACTTTATTTTATGTATTCTTAAACTGAAGAGGGCTTGGTTTGAGATATTTTAAAAAGAATTTGAAATTAGATTGGTTGGAGAGGTGGATTAAAGATTAGAGGATTAAAACTAATATTTTGATTAGAGTAGAGGAGTATAAATAATATGGTCCATGCCATGGTTTGAATCACAATAAATAACTTCCCACGTTTTATAAATTCAGATATTTATTTCTATCAGACATTTAGTTTAAAACAAAAACATGAGAAGGAATCAAATTACATTTTAACACTTGACCCATGCTAAGTGGGGTAGGAGAAGGACTTGGGATGAAGTTTGAATAAATGGAGGCTTGTGGTTGGAATTGAACTCTTCCATGGATGCAAAGACGACCACTTTCCTTTCCTTTTTTTTTTTTTTGCTCTACTTTCTATTGACTCGATTGATCGTATTGATTTCAAATAATTATGAATTTAGTTAGTTCAATTGACACCAATTTAATTTAAATTTAATACATAAATAAAAATTCATTCATTTCAACTGAAAATTTATGCATCATGAGGCTCGACCCCTTTTTGAAAGGGAATGAGAATTAAAATACAATCAATTATATTGCGATGTTATTTTGTATTTCAATTTTATAATACGTCGTCTAAATAATAAAAAATAAATTTATGCATTAAGGACTAGTTTCAAAACAAGTACCAAAATTTTAATTTTTCAAATTAAATAGGCATTAAGGACTCTAATATAATCTATGCATCTTAATGTTGAGTAGTGGAGTCTGATCTTGTCCTCTTTGACTCTTCTGGCGCTTCACAAGGTGTCTCGCAGTTCAGATCAACATGCAGTTTGGGCGGAGTTTTGGGCTTGGCCCAAAAACCGTAGATTAGGATTTTGCATTACTATATATGTGATGTAAATTCAGTTCTGTTATCCATCTCAGCAAACAGAAATAAATTACATCTTTAGTTCGGCCGTGGACGTAGCTTGATCACATTGATCAAGTGAACCACGTAAATCCTTGTGTTCTTTTTTATCTTTGCATCGATCTTAATACCTAACAAGTGGCATCAGAAGCTATGACAGAAGATGGGAAGGTTAAGATCGATAAATTCGAAGGTCATGATGTTGGCTTTTGGAAGATGCAGATCGAAGATTATCTATACCAGAAGAAGTTGCACAAACCACTGAATGAAAGTAAACCAGAAGCAATGTCGCAGGAGGAATGGAATCTGTTGGATCGGCATGCCCTTGGTGTGGTGAGGTTGTCCTTGGCGAGGAACGTTGCATACGTATGGACTGATCAAGGCGTTATCCAACATGTATGAGAAACTCTCGGCGGCTAATAAGGTATTTTTAATTCGGCAGTTAGTAAATACCAAGACGAAGGAAGGCGACTCGGTGACAGATCATGTGATTGATATCTGTTGAGATTAAATTCGAGGATGAAGTCCAGGCGTTGCGGCTGGTATCATCTTTATCCGAGAGTTGGTCTGGTACTGTAACGGCAGTTAGCAGCTCGCCAGGTACTACTATATTCACAATTGAAGGAATTCGTGATTTAATCCTTGATGAAGATATTCGCAGAAGAAATGCAGGTGAAAGTAGTACCAGCTTATTGAGTACTGAAGACAGGGGCAAAAGTTCAACAGAGCAGATAATGGGAGAGGGAGATCGAAATCAAGGAGGAGAGGTCAGACGAAGAGCATGAAAGACACCGTATGCTGGAATTGCTAGGAGAATGGTACTTAAAAAAATCAGTGCCCGAAACCCTTAGCAGATAAGTTCAAGAGGGAGGTGAATGTGGCAAGAGATTTTGATGATGCGCTAATTTGCAATATAGATAGTTCTGATGAATCTTGGATTATGGATTCAGGTGCTTCGTTTCATGCCAGCCACTACAGAGATGTGATGCAGAATTTCAGGAATTACAACGAGAAGGTAAGGCTAGCAAACTACAAGACCCTAGACATTATAGGAGTTGAAAACTTGGTTATAAGACTACTATAGGTACAAATTAGACATTGAAGAATGTCAAATATATTCCGGATTTGAAGAAGAAGTTGATATATGTTGGGCAGTTAGACGATGAAGGCCACAATGTCAGTTTCAGAAATCAGCAATGTAAGGTAACAAAGATGAATCTAGTAGTAGCTTAAGGACAACAACATGGAACACTGTATATCGCAGAGATTTCTGATGATGGTGCACATGCACCAGTGGAAGATATATGAGCGTCTAATCTATGGCACTAAAGACTTGGGCATATGAGTATGAAAGGGGTGAAGATGCTAGCTTCAAAAGGCAGAATTCCAAATCTGAAGAACGCGACAGTTGAGTTTGTGAGCCTAGTGTTCTTGGCAACCAAAATAAAGTCTACTTCGCAAAGACAGGATAGCCACCCAGGACCGGGAAGTTGGAGCTTGTTCATTCTGATGTATACGGTTCTACATCAGTTTCTTCAATAGGAGGCTCTCGTTATTATGTCACCTTCATCGATGATTCCACAGAGAAGGGTTCGGTTTATTTTCTCAAAAATAAATATGAAGTTTCAGCGGAGAATGAAACCAATCTGAAGATCAAATGTTTGAAGTCAGATAATGGGGGGAGGGGGAATATAGCAGCATGAAGTTTGTTGATTACTGTGCATAGAATGAGATCAGAATGCTGAAGATAGTTCCAGAGACACCTCATCAAAATGGAATAGCAGTGAGGATGAACAGACACTGAATGAGAGGGCAAAGAGCATGAGACTACATGCAGAGCTACCAAAGATGTTCTGAGCAGATTCGATTAACACAACAACGTATCTAATCAACCATGGACCATTAGTCCCCATAGGGTTCAAGATTCAAGAAGAAGAATGTCATGGTCGGCAGGTATCTCTTGCACATTTTAAGGTATTTGGTTGTGTCGCTTACATTAATATTAAAGAAGCTGACAGAGACAAGCTTGAGGCAAAGGCAAAGAAGTGCACTTTTATTCGCTACAGGTTGGATGATATGGGCTAGAGATTCTGGGATAACCACATCAGAAGGGTTATCAGAGGTCCGGACGTGACATTCAATGAGAGTTCCCTCTACAAAGATGACATTGCAGCAACCTCTAACAAGAAAACAAAAGGTACAGATCAAGTTGTGTTTGATGAAATCTCAGATAAAGACGTTGTAAGATTTTCTTGTACACATGAGATATGTGAACGTCCATAAAGCAGTGGGAGCTTAAATGAGTATGGAGCTCGTGAAAGCTCAGAGGACAGTGGGAGCACAAATGATAGTGCGAATTCAGGAGTTGAAGCCACAGAAAGCCTCAGAAGATCTCACTAGAGAAAGGAGACCTCCAAGCCTCGGATGAAGACGTTGTAAGATTTGCTCGTACACATGAGATATGCACGAGGCTAGATATTGCTCATGCAGTTAGAGTTGTCAGTAGATTTATGTCTAATTCGTGCAAGGAGCATTGGGAAGGAGTCAAGTGGCTACTACACTACTTGAAGGGCACTTCTGAGGTTGCCTTATGTTTTAAAAGAAAGAAGGCAGTCCTAGAAGGCTTAGCTGATGCAAATTTAGGAGGTTGTGCAGATTCAGGGAAAAACACTACCGTTATGTGTTCACTATCGGAGGTACGACCATCAGTTGGATGTCCATGTTACAGAAGAGTGTCGCTCTTTCAACCATAGAAGCAGAGTACATGGCTATAGCAGAGGCTAGCAAAGAGCTTATCTGTTGAAGAACTTCCTATCAGAGTTGGGATGAAGTAAGGAGATTGTGTCCTACATTGTGATAACCAGAGTGCAATTCACATCGCGAAAAATCCAATGTTTCACAGTAGAACGAAGCATATTACGATCAGATACCATTTTATTAGAGAATTGATTAGTGATGATGCTCTGAACCTGAAGAAGATCCTTGGTACAAAGATCCATCAGACACGTTTACCAAGGCAGTGACGACAAAGAAGTTGAAGTTACGTATGACTTCAACTAGCCTTTTAGACACTTGAAGTGAAAGTGCCGACAAGAGAGAGAGATGAAGTTATAGAAGTGGGAGATTGTTGAGTACTAGAGTTCGATCTTGTCCCCTTTGACCCTGCTGGCGTTACACAAGGTGTCTCGCAGTTCAAATCAGCATGCAGTTTGGGCCGGAGTTTTGAGCTTGGCCCAAAAACCATAGATTAGGGTTTCACATTACTATATATGTGATGTAAATTCAGTCCTTTTATCTATCTCATCAAACAGAAATAAAATATCTTTCTAGTTCGACCGTGGACTTAACTTGATCACACTGATCAAATAAATCACGTAAATCCTTACATTCTTTTTTATCTTCGCATCATCTTAATTTTTAACACTTAATACATCTTCAATAAAAAAGTTCACATATTCCATATCTTTCTACTCCAACTTTATTTCACTTTGATATAGATAAATTTTTATATCAAATGCGGCATAACATCCATTATAGATTTTATTTTGAGCGCTTGGTACTAACAGTTTGAAAAATAAAAGTTCGGTTTTTTTTTCTCTCGAAACAGAGCGTAATAAAATTGTTTTTTTCCATTAAAAATTATGTGAAGAAAAAAATAGCATGAATCAAGTTTCAAGGATTTTCTGCTAATTTGGAGTGTAACTGCTTCATCAAATCTGTCGTGATCCAACTCGTCCAGATTGCCAAACCCAAAACTAAACTCTCCGATTAACCGCTCCCAGTTTCTCGCTTCCCTTTTTCATTTTCTTTTATTTTCAGTTTGCTGAGCATTTTCTCCCGTCATTCATCGTCTCGTTCCCTCCACTCTCTGATCAACATTCGATCACCAGCATCGGCAGACGCGGCGGAGGCACCAACCGGCGGTCGCATTTCGTCTGCGGTATTTTGTTCGGAGTTTCTCGCATTGTTGCCTATTATTGATGGATTTTGGTAGCAATTTGTTAAATGCTGTTTTTTGTATCAAATGTGTTTGATGGAATACCCGTTGCGATTTTTTGTTTAGGTCATGTTGTTTATCGTCATTGTTTTGCAGACTTGGATTGATTCTAATGAGGATGAGGTTTTGTTTGTATATGTCAAGAGACCATCCATTTGGATTAAGCAATCCCGTGTTAAGAGGCTGTGTGCTGCAATTGGTAGGAAAAATGGATTGTTGTGAGTTTAGCTCCAAGTTTTATACAAACTTTATGGAGTTCAATGACATTGCGAATAATTGTTTTTCTGTAGCTAGGTTATTGAGGGTAGATATCAGATAACATTGAATTAGATTGATGAAACGTAGAGGTGAAGTTCATATCTGTGTTCTAGTCGAGTTGCTGAATTGGTACTTTTTTATGTTTCAAGGCTCAGAGCAGAGGATGTCGGACAATGTTGTATTGGGTTCAGCTCACACTGTGAGATCACACGGGTTTAAGATAGCCAGGATACATATACATGACTGGCTAATTCTACTACTTATTGGGGTGATAGAGATCATTTTGAATGTGATCGAGCCATTTCATCGCTTTGTGGGGGAGGGAATGATGACAGACTTGAAGTTCCCACTCAAACCGAACACTATTCCAATATGGGCTGTTCCAGTATGTTCTTGTTTCATGATTTCTGTCGAACTGTTAAGCATCTTTATTATACAATCCAGCTAACTATTGCTGCCAATTTTTGGTTAAAACAGATAATTGCCATCCTGATTCCTCTGGCCTTTTTTCTTGTCTATTACATCTATAGGAGGGATGTTTACGATTTGCACCATTCAATATTAGGTACTTTCATTCTCTATTATTGGCCAAGCCCTATGCTGATAGTCATTTGTTTCCTGTCTGAGTATGACTGGGCTGCCTATTACTTTTTCAGGTCTTCTGTTTTCAATGCTTATTACTGGAGTAATAACTGATTCAATCAAAGATGCTGTTGGCCGGCCTAGGCCTAACTTTTTCTGGCGTTGTTTTCCTGATGGAAAAGCTGTAAGTTCTCTTCGATGTGGCCAAACCCTAAATTTTATCTAAAGTTGCAATACATTCTCCTGGCTCTATTAAGAAAATTTAACTATCAAAAGGTTCATGATCTTCTCAGGTGTTTGATTCTATCATTGGAGATGTGCTCTGCACTGGAGATAAATATGTGATCAAGGAAGGGTACAAAAGTTTTCCTAGTGGACATACTTCTTGTAAGTCATTACTAATTAGGCATTAGTGGAATTATATCAATGACATGGTTTGCGAAGTTTATAAGGGAGCATGTATGTAGCGTAGTTCGTCATACATCGCCACATATCTAAATGTTGTTCGGTTGTCGTTTTATCTCGTTTCTGATAATGTTCATCCGTTTGTTGTGAACCTCCTGGTTCCTCCTATGCCTGCTTAACCTGGTTTATTTTGTCAGCTTGCAACCCCTTATAATGTTTCACAATCCTCTCAGCTGTCAGTTTTCGAGACACGAAGTGCACATGCTTAAAATCCTTATTTTTCAACATGCAGGGTCCTTTGCAGGTTTATGTTTCCTGTCATGGTATTTGGCTGGAAAAGTCAGGTTATTTGATAGAAGGGGACATGTTGCGAAGCTATGCCTAGTTTTTCTTCCAATTCTCGTTGCCTGCCTAGTTGGGATTTCTCGAGTTGATGACTATTGGCATCATTGGACAGATGTTTTTACTGGAGCACTAATAGGTACAAGCTCTCTAGAATCAGATATTCAGTTAAAACTTCAAAATTTAATTTACAATCTGCAGCTATTAATCTTAAACTAATTTTTCTCTGTCAAACAGGATCTGTTGTTGCTTCATTTTGCTATCTGCAGTTCTTCCCACTCCCACAGGACAACAATGGTATTTTTCGAACCTCGCTGATATAGGTGGTAGCTGCATCTTTTGCGTTGAGACCGAGTCTGCAGTGCACAGCAACCATTTTGTTCTTATTGAATGCTTCTTCTTTCTCTTTTGTGTACTCGAGTGTTGTTTAATCTCCATTTGGTGCGCCTTGAAAATGTGACCTGTTCATTACAGCAAATCATCGGCCTGCACTTGACATTGGGCATTTTGTGCAGGTTGGGGGCCTCATGCATACTTTTCAATGCTGTTGGAGACCCGAGCTGCTCATTCTAGGACCAATACTCTCACTGACGACGGAAATGTAAACGTGTAAACTCAGCCCGGCTGGTGTTCACTACTATTTACGATACATTCTGATTCTCATTGTTGTATCAACCTGAACCTACAGAGTTCCTTTTGCATATTGTTACTTTGTAAAGAAAAGGAAAGGAAAGGAAAGTTGCAAGTCATTGAGTTCAAGCTATCAATTGATTTTTTTGTTAAATTTCCTATACCCTTATATTTACAAAAAAAGATTCGGCAGGGATGGGAAACTGGTAAAGGAGGATGGACGGCTCGATACGACGTTTGCTTGTCGGTGAATAAATGGAGCTTATTCTATCAGCTTACAGCGAAGTCCGCCATGATTGGAGAAAGTTGTTAATTTCTGCTACTCTTGGGTGGCTCGGTGACATAGAGGGTTCAGGGATCATATTCGGGGATCAAATTTTAGTTTTTTTATTCTTAGATGATTTATCTTATTTGACAATAATTATTTTTTATTTTGTTTTCTCTTTTTAATATTTTTTTTTTTGCATTATCTTAGATTACTAAATTTTGTTTTTGTTTCCGTATAAGTAGAGTTCCAATACATTTAAGAAAGACATCTTTTAATCAATAAATTTTCAGAGTTTTCTCTACTTCCTGGTAGATTTCAGTGTCTTTATTTGTATGAATTTTTCGCCTGAGAATTCACGGGCTTCCGCTAAGTTAATTAGTAATCAGAGCATGCTTTTTCCTGTCGTCTTATCATTGAAGTTTTATCCCATGACAAATCAACCGGCTCCCACATTTGATTTGAATGCACTGGCCGAGACGGTGACCAGGTTGGCTGATCAAGTGGCGACTTTAACCACCACTATGAATAACCAACAGATACAAAAGAGGATTGAACAACCACCTCGTACGATTGCCGCGCGGCAGCAGGGATGATGTCAACGGATTGAAGTACGGCGTGGGCCACCGAGAAGAGTTGATTCTTCTTCGGAAGATGAACCCGAGGTTGAGAAGAAGTTTGACTAGGAGGATCGATACAATCATCACGATTACAGGGTCAAGGCAGACATTCCGTTGTTCGCAGAACGATGAGAATTGAAGAGTATCTTGATTGGCAAATCGAGGTTGACAGATTTTTCGAAGTGATGGAGGTCCCGGAGGGCAAGCAGGTGAAGATGGTAGTAGCTATTCGGTTGAAGAGCACTACGGCCGTATGGTGGGGCGGACCAGTAGTCTAGTGACGGATGCAACACAGAGGTCCGGTTAGACCTTGGAGGTGCATGAAGCAATTGATGATGGAGCGGTTCCTGCCAGAAGACTATGTGCAGATTTTTATACAGGATGTAAACTGAGTGCAACCAGAGGACGAGGAGTGTCACAAGATTTCTGAGACTTTCTAAACGCAACAAGCTGAAGGAGACTGAATGTCAGAAATTGGCATGTTACACTAGTGGCCTGAAGAGTTCGCTACAGGAGAAGATGAGATTGCAAACAGTATGGACTGTGGCAAAAACATCCAATTTAGCCCTGAAGGCAGAACTGATGAAGAAGTCCCCGCAAAACTTCCAGGCTTTCCAGAGGTTCCAACCACGGGATGCTGTAGAAGCTGGGGTAGATAAAGGAAAAAGAGTGAGGGAGCCAGCTCCAGCAAATAAGACAAGCAGTGGTACGAACGGGTCAGGCGGGGCTTCAAATCAAAGGGGGGCAATCCTTACGCTAAACCAACCAGTGATAGGTGTTATCGTCGGGGCGGAGCAGTACGTAGGTCGAATGTCTGCCCTTCCAGGCAAACTGTTGCTATCCTCCATGATGAAGAAATTGTCACAAAGAGTAATGAGGATGGACAGGAGGAAAACGATGAATATGCTGGAGTAGAATTAGCTGAAGAGGATTCTGAAGAAAAATTGAATATTGTATTAGAGAGTATCATGTTGTCTACCAAAGAAGAGGGGCAACGCAAAAATCTATTCATGACACACTGCTTTGTGAAGAATAAAATGTGCAATTTGATAGTAGATAATGGGAGCACAGAAAACTTAGTATTTAGGAAGTTGGTGGAGTACTTGCTTCGCTGGGATGGGTAAGTAAAGGTCCTCAGGTTCAGGCGTCTTTAGTATGTCGGGTGCTGAAAAGCGTATTTTTAATCCTTTACAATTGTCAATATATGTTTTAGGGGTCAAGTTGCAGTCAAACACAATTTATAAACCTTGGTAAGCCAAGGGTCGATCCAAGGAGCAAATGCGTGTATATACTATGCAAGATAGTGCCTTCGTTTAACTATTCTAATAAAGATAAAATTTATAATTACCTAACTAAGTGGTTCTGACGTAAGAACAAGATTATGCAAATACAATCAATATTCCAGAATCAAACTCCACCCATGCCTAACACACAAATTGTGCAATAATCCAAACAGTTCAATTATATTATGGAGTTATGGAAATAGCCTGTTTACATCAGGCAAGCCGCCCAATCACAGATCATTGCCTAAATTAATCTAGACTGTTGAAAAGACCAGTCACGGATTATCAACAATTTTGATTTATTAAACACAGGGTTTTCAGACAAATAATGTCAACTTTCCTATCGATTCATGTACTAATAGTATAGCTACCATGCTTCGATATTAAATCTACTTACTCCGGTTAATTACCTCAGACCAAGTCATCTTTTGATTTTTAACCTAATTTTATTCTAACAAGAAAGCATCCCAACCAATGTCAGACATGCAAGAACGGCGAACTAAGAACAATAGAATTAAAGAACTCCATTAACATAATCGAAAGGTGTTATTAAGATTGCATGAATTGTTGAGTACAAGCATGGGATCCGTAAGATCCCAGAACAAGACAACTACTCAATAATCATAGTGATAAAACCAGAAACATGTCTAAAGATAATTAAAGAAGAAATAGAAGTAAAGAAGAATCCTTCTACGAAGCCGAGCCTCTAATCTTTAATCTTCTTGGAGTCGTGAGCCGTCTTTCGTCTCTTCAATAATTAGGTTAAATCCTGCTCAGGTATAGAATATTTTTTCCTAGGTTCTAGGTCTTTATTTATACCAAAATCAACTGCGCTGATTTTAGAAATCAATTCGGACCGATTCAATGTCAAATCGCCAGTTCAATTGGTGAATCGCTAATTTTCCTTTGAACCAGGCCTGCACAGAACGTCAGAAAAATTCATGTTTTTGGCCGGTTCCAATATGAACCGCCGGTTTAGTTTATGAACCGGCGGTACGGTCTTGAACCGGGCACTGTTCACTCTACACAAAGATTTTGACTTTGTTCGCTTGTTTGACCCTTTAAACCATCGAATTTGATCTTGAGGTAAACTAGGGAGTTGTAGCCCTTTGCGTTAGATTTTCAAAAATATATGACATGCCTCAATCGGACATCAATTATGCGCTCAGTAAGCCTTTGAAGATGAATAGGTCAATCTGCCCAAATTTGGTCTGTATTCGTCTGAATCTTTGTGTTTTCCTTATTTTGCTTCAAAATGGGCTAGGAAGCTTCAATTCAGTAAACTCTGACCTATAAAAAGAGTAGTGTGTTAAAATGAAAATAAAAAGTTCAGGAAACGAACAAAAATCCATTATAAACGAGAGAATATTTAGTCGATAAATCTACCGATCAGGTGCCTATTTTGATCGGGAAGCATTATCGAGAGGAGGTGCGCTGCGATGTTCTTGACATGGATGTTTGCCATGTGCTACTTGGTTGTCCCTGGCAGTATGACAACGATATAACATACTGAGGAAGGGATAATATATTGCTGTTCACTTGGGGTACACAGAAGGTTGCTATGGCGCCAGACTTGAGTTTTGACAAACCAGCTGAGAATAAGAAGTCCAATTTCTTGGTGATGTCACAAAGCAAGAAGGAGCTGGATGATGACATGAAAAAGCCAGCGTATTTATGCCTAGTGGTGATCAAAAGATTATTCAGTGTGATGATGTAGTATGGCAGTGTTTGACAAAACCAACACAAGTGAACAAGGAGCAGCTACAGCACAAGTAAATAAGGAGCAGCTACAGCACAAGTGAACAAGCAGCAGCTTCAGCAGGGGATGCTATAGCAGGAGCTTGTTCAAGTGGCTGCATCATCTGTTCGAGAAGCAGCAGCGACCTGGGCTTGATTAGAAGGGCTGGGAGTTCCACGGAGATCATCAGAAGAATGTCTAAGGTGCTGTGGAGAATATTCCAGTGGGGTTTCCTAGTCAGAGAAGGAGATTTGTGTTGAAGATCAAAATCAAATCTAATCTCCTAGATTTTAGGAGATAATTGTTCTTTTTGGGACATTGCTTAAACCTGATCTAGCTTAAAGTTGGTGCTACTATTTAAGAGAAAGGGGTTTAGAGCAGAGAGGTTGATCGAAGTTGAGGGATACACGAGTGCATACACAGAATTTAGAGAGAGCAATTTTGGTGTGCGACGGACGAATTCTTCGATCATCACCCGAGAGCAGAGCGTGAGCGCAGAGCTGTGGTGACAGAAGCAGAAGGGGATCAGGACTTGCAGAGTCTGATTCGAGCTTGATCTGGAAGCCAATTCAGAGCAGTGGTGCTTGTTGGTTGATCAAGGGCAGCCGCGGAAGAACTGACGGGTGTGTGGCTCGGTCGAGTGTCTAAGCGGTGGTTCTCGCTAGTGGCAGGTGGTCATTGAGTGAGGGGGAGTATTCCAGAGTGTGCAGCACTCGTGGAATCGTTCGATCGGCTCGGCAGAAGGCCTTGGAGCGACGCGGACAGGTGTGCATCAGTTGTGTGTTACAGCAGTTGCTGCAGCAACCCTGCTGAGTGAGTGTAGTTTAGAATAGGCTGAGTTTTGAGAAGACTGTAGCTATTCTAGATTGACATTTGTAGAGGGAGTGCAGACACAAGTCAGAGCTTGTTCTGATTGTGTCAAGTGATCCACACAAGGTTGATTAGCATAGGTTGCGTGGAGTTGTAACCGAGTGTACTTGGAAACCTTCGTGTTTAGTGGATTGAGGACTGGAGAATAGTCCTCCCAGACGTAGGCAGTTGGCCGAACTGGGTGAACAAATTTCTGTCTTGTTCATTGTTTGCTGAGACAATTTCCGAGTGAACAAGAGTGTGCTGCAGCAACTGCTTGTTCACAAATCTGCCTAACTGAGACGCTGTGAATTTCAATTGGTATCAGAGAGGGAGCTCAACGCACAGAGTAAAAGATCCTACAGTGTCTCTGAAGTAGCCACGACAATGAAGGAAGGACGGAGCACAAGCAGACCTCCATTGTTGGAAGAAAGCAACTATGGATATTGGAAGGCTAGGATGAAAGCCTTTCTCAAGGCCATTGATGAGAAGACCTGGAGAGCAATCATGGTCCAGTGGTCTCCCCCAATTACCATGGATGAACAGGGAGTCACACGGATAAAGCCTGAAGAACAATGGACTGCTGAAGAGGGAGCTGCAGCAACTGGTAATTCAAAGGCCCTGAATGCAATTTTTGCTGCAGTTGATGCTAACAATTTCAGGCTGATATCAAATTGTGACATGGCCAAACAAGCGTGGGAAATTCTGCAAACTGCACATGAAGGAACTGATAGAGTAAAGCTGTCAAGACTCCAGATCATTGCTACACAGTTTGAGAATCTGAGAATGCTGGAAGAGGAGGCTGTCACTGAGTTTAATGCTAAACTCTGTGATCTTGCAAATGAAGCCCATGTTCTATGTGAACCCATCCCTGAAGAAAAGCTGATCAGGAAGGTTCTCAGATCGCTGCCCACAAGATTTGACATGAAAGTGACCGCCATTGAAGAAGCTCAAAATGTCAGATTCATGAGGCTGGAAGAGTTGATGGGGTCTCTCAAACAATTTGAGATGAAACTGGTTAAAGAAGACACCACTCCTAAGGACAAGAATGTTGGACTAAAAGCTGAAACAGAAGCCAAGAAGACAGTTCCAGATGATCAGCTGAGTATGCTTGTCAAGAACCTTGGAAAGCTCCTGAAGAACATGGACTCAAGAACTGGGAAAACCCCTTCCTCACGAAAACAATTCAGAAGGGATAGTGAAAATAAAAGGAAAGGGAAGGAACCGGCTCAGGATGAAGATGAGAAGAAAGAAATGAAAAAGGGAGTCCAATGCTGGAACTGTGAAGGGTATGGACATATTGAGGCTGACTGTCCGAGCAAACCCTTCAAAAATTCAGAGAAAAAGAACAGCAAGTCCCTGACAGCAAAATGGAGTGACTCTGAGGAAAGTGATGAAGAAAACTGTGTTGTGCTAACTAGTGTGTCAGATGTCAAACTCAAAGGGCTAAAGATGGATGAATTTCACTATGGGATTGAAGTATCTGAAAGTGAAGATGAAGAGGGCTCATCTGATAGTCTTATTGATTATCTGGGGAAGATCCTCAAACAGTGTGAGGCAGGTCTTCAAACAAACCAAGCATTGACTGACAGAGTCAAGCTTCTGGAAGAAGAACGAAGAAAATTTCTCTTCTCATCCAATAGTCAAGTTACCATTCTGAAAAGGGAAGACACAGGAAGACAAGTCACTGACATTGGTTACTCACCAGCAACAACCAAGGCAGCTGACTCTCAGAAAAATATCTTGGATGAAATTTTATCTTATCAAAGACTTGGAAAAGGGAGAACGGGGCTTGGGTATACTGATGAAGAAAGCTCTAGAGGAACAGTTTTCATTAAAGCCTCGGATGGCATGATAGACGAAAAGAATAATACAGGTGATTCTCCAAAACCTGCAGGGAAAGATGGAACTAGATATGTGAACAAGAGGATGCTGCAGCACCTGGCACATCTTCCTTCTAAAACAAAGCAAAAGGCTCAGAATAAAAGGAGTGTTTGCACAAGTATTGGGAACCAGAAGATTACCTCCAACCTGAAGCAGCAGCACAGAACCTCCTCAGTTGAAAAAGGGGGAGCAAAATCCAGAGCCAACACATGCTGCATAGAGACTCCGTACCCAGTTGTTTCGGGAAAGGCTTATTGCTGGAAAGAATCGCAGAGAAGGATCTCTAAGATTGCTGCACCAGGGAACTGGATTGCTAAAGACAGGAGAAAACCACAGGTAATACAGGTGTGGGAACCCAAACATGACAAACGAAGAGATAGGTCTTAAGGGTCGAAAGAGGAGAAACTCTAGACAAACTCAGGTATGGGTGAAGAAATCACCATCAGAACCTCTCAAGGATCCGTCGAGCAAAGCTGTCTTCCGAAATGAGTAGGTGAACTAGCTCGCGTCTGCTATAGCAACCTGGTCAGAATAAGCTTGTTTATATGTTTTGGTTGCTAAAGCTGGGAGAAGGCACATGTGGGGCACGTGATCCAGAAGCTTCAAATTGAAAAAGAAAATAACGGGTAAATCAATTTCTAGGACAAAGTCAAGTTGAAGGTGCTTCCCGAAATCGTTGCTGATCATCCTCACTGTGCGTTCCTCAAACCTTCAACGATCCCGCAACAATGGTGAAGACTTGCGGTTTGAAGAAGAATCTGGCAGCAGACAGACAAGGTAGGTCTGAAAGGAGGTCCAAGTCGCGCAATGAAGCCCCTGCTCAGCGTCTGGACGTGGTGGTGTGGGAACCAGAACCCCTCCCTGTGTCGCACAGCGATCCTTCTCCACAAGAAGGAACTTCGCAGAAAAGGAGGCACCTGGTACGTGACGGGGAACCTGTATCCAGTGCAGCTGTGTTATCTGAAAAGGCTGTGGCTGAAGAAGTCTCTGGAGAAGAACAAGCTACAGAGGATGCTGTAGCAGGTTCTGCTGAAGAGAGATGCAGAACACTTGTTATGTCTCCTGGCATTGTGGGTGAAGGGGAGGAGTTAGACGCTGAGTCCCCTGAACAAGAACCTGCTGCAGCACATCCTCCTCCCTCAGACAAAGGAAAAGCCCCTATCCTAATTCCTGTCTCCAGTAGTGAAGAAGAGGAATCAAGTGAAGAAAATGCAGGTGCTACTGGTGAACCGTCTGAGAGACGACCTGCATTGGCAGACACAACTGCAATCACAGTGGGAGGTATTTGGTTCAGAAATAGGAATGCTTCTCAATCCTGGAGTGCTGTTGAGAGGAAGCACATTGTGTCAGAAAAGAGGCTGGACCTGGACAAGTACAAATCAGCAGCAATTATCCAGCTTCTCTTTGAGGTAAACCTTCTCAAGTCCCTAACTTACCCATTCAGATTCAATATAGCTCTGGTTAGGGAATTTATTGTGAATATGGAAGAGAAGTTTGGTGAGGAAGGAGGGGATGAGTTTGGAAAGAGTTGGGTGCGGGGTAAGACAGTTCTTATTACCTCTGAAAAAATTGATGAGTTTCTTGAGATACATGAGAATGCCAGAGCGCCCACTGATGTTCAGCCAGAGATGCTGGCTAAGGTTCTGACAGGGGGAGTGTGCCTGTCTTGGGGTGGTCCAAACCTGAGTGCTGCTGAACTCACCTCCAAGAATGCCCTGCTGTATCATCTGGGCATTAGAAACTGGATCCCCAGCTCTCACAGGGGGAAGGTTAGGAGAGCCTTTGCTAACCTTCTCTACTCTATTGGGAAGAGGAGGAAAATTAGCCTGGGCAGTGTGATGTTTCCCCAGCTGGCTACTCATGCCGGCAGCGCTTCCTCCAGCAAGCCCATTGTGCTACCCTCCCTCATCTATGGGATGATGGTCTCACAGCATCCAGAGCCTGGTGAGATTTCTGAAGGTTTATCTGAGGAGCTGCAGGTCTTTACAGTAGACCACAAGTTGTTCAAAGGGAAACATGCGGTGGACATAGCCTATGAGGATTGATCGCGCGTCGTTGTACGCGTCAAATATAATCCTTCCTCTTCCACTAGTAAACCGGTTAAGTAAGGGTCGATCTCCACAGGGAGCACGCAGTTCAGTTTTAACCAGTGACCTACACTTACGAAGATTGGGGGGTGAGTGATTGGGGTTGCGCGATGTGCGAGTAAACAGTAGTAAACGCAGGAATTTGCACTAGACGTGCGCAGGCAGTAGAGATTAAGTACTATGACTATGAGAAGTATCGGCGCAGACAATCCTCTATGAGTGTATTCCTTATCATCGACTCTAAATGTCTATAGCTTGATTTTACTAATGTTAGTGTCCGATCAAGGCTTCCTAACATGTGCGCATGTTCCTATCAAAGTTCATGTGCTATTAATTCTTGAACTAGGCTAAACAACTACGAATCCGATCAAAGTAGTAATTGCGTATCCTAGCTCGTTACTCCTAGTTGGCACCGTCAGACTATTCAACTAGTTTAACATACAACAACAAGTAACAAGAGTAAGATTGCGGTTCAAGGCTTCCCCTACTCATGTAACAAGCTGCCAGCAATGTGCACAGAATTAATACAAGCAAAACAAGCTATGCATTAAGCGCAAGTCTCAAAGGGAAATACTCATAGATTCATGCCCAACCGATACTAAGCGTTTAGCTAGACATGCTAGTGGTAAACATCATAGAAACATTAAATAATAACTAGAGTGTCCAAGAAAACAATAACAAACAGTGCGTGCAGGTTGCAGTCTTGGCTGGCGTAGTCGGCTGGCGCAGGTCCTCTCAACAAGCTCGTGTGTTTTCTAGTTCTGCCGCTCTCTCCTCTGATCTGACGATGATGGATGGTGTAATATGAATGCTCAAACCCTAGCCTTCCTCTTCTTTATATACTGCTCAGAGGCTCATTCTTGGCAACTTCCAAATCTGGTGGTGTCAGGATTTGGAAACACCACCATCTGCGCATGGCGCACGACATTGGTTAGCGCAATCGGTTAGCGCACCGTGGTCGACTCTGCCAATTCTTCTGTTTGCGCCGCTAGCTCCGCAGGCTGTGTGATGCGCGTCCTAAACGCTGCCTGTTTGCGCGTATCCGACTTAGGCCCTCGTTTTGCCCTGCAATACAAAAACACTGGAAACCAGTAATCTTGTACATAAAATAATGCAAACAAGCACAGGGTTATGATCTAAATAATGCGTATAAATAGGCTCTATCAAGGATCCACTCTTGGTTGGTGCTTCAGCCCCAGCTCCTCTGGAGGAATCTCTTCCCCCTGCTGCAACAATTCAATCAGCTCTCCGTGCCAGAATTGTGAGCCATCTCAGATCTGAGCTGCTCATCCTTGAAGCCGAAGCCAAAAGGAGGGATGCTAGGCGTGGCCAGATCAGAAGTCTGCTCAGAGACCTGGAGTTCCCGGCGGATGAGGAGCAGGCCCCTTGAGCATCTGTGACAAAAAGGGGGAGTATAATAAAAGGCTGATGAACTGATGATTTTTTTTGACCCTGCGTGGTCCTGCTACGGCCGAGTGTGGCCACCTCTTACTATCTTACTCTCTTGTTGAGTTTTTTTTCATTTAGAGTATTTACTAGTTCATGGAAGTGTGCATAAGTGTTCTAGGGTTTTGTCAAAATGCCAAGGGGGAGATTGATGATGTAGTATGACAGTGTTTGACAAAACCAGCACAAGTGAACAAGGAGCAGCTACAGCACAAGTAAACAAGGAGCAGCTACAACACAAGTGAACAAGCAGCAGCTTCAGCAGGGGATGCTATAGCATGAGCTTGTTCAAGTGGCTGTATCATCTGTCCGAGAAGCAGCAGCGACCTGGGCTTGATTAGAAGGGCTGGGAGTTCCACGGAGATCATCAGAAGAATGTCTAAGGTGCTGTGGAGAATATTCCAGTGGGGTTTCCTAGTCAGAGAAGGAGATTTGTGTTGAAGATCAAAATCAAATCTAATCTCCTAGATTTTAGGAGATAATTGTTCTTTTTGGGACATTGCTTAAACCTGATCTTGCTTAAAGCTGGTGCTACTATTTAAGAGAAAGGGGTTTAGAGCAGAGAGGTTGATCGAAGCTGAGGGATACATGAGTGCATACACAGAATTTAGAGAGAGCAATTTTGGTGTGCGACGGACGAATTCTTCGATCATCACCCGAGAGCAGAGCGTGAGCGCAGAGCTGTGGTGACAGAAGCAGAAGGGGATCAGGACTTGCAGAGTCTGATTCGAGCTTGATCTGGAAGCCAATTCAGAGCAGTGGTGCTTGTTGGTTGATCAAGGGCAGCCGCGGAAGAACTGACGGGTGTGTGGCTCGGTCGAGTGTCTAAGCGGTGGTTCTCGCTAGTGGCAGGTGGTCATTGAGTGAGGGGGAGTATTCCAGAGTGTGCAGCACTCGTGGAATCGTTCGATCGGCTCGGCAGAAGGCCTTGGAGCGACGCGGACAGGTGTGCATCAGCTGTGTGTTACAGCAGTTGCTGCAGCAACCCTGCTGAGTGAGTGTAGTTTAGAATAGGCTGAGTTTTGAGAAGACTGTAGCTATTCTGGATTGACATTTGTAGAGGGAGTGCAGACACAAGTCAGAGCTTGTTCTGATTGTGTCAAGTGATCCACACAAGGTTGATTAGCATAGGTTGCGTGGAGTTGTAACCGAGTGTACTTGGAAACCTTCGTGTTTAGTGGATTGAGGACTGGAGAATAGTCCTCCCAGACGTAGGCAGTTGGCCGAACTGGGTGAACAAATTTCTGTCTTGTTCATTGTTTGCTGAGACAATTTTCGAGTGAACAAAAGTGTGCTGCAGCAACTGCTTGTTCACAAATCTGCCTAACTGAGACGCTGTGAATTTCACAGTGCAATAAACTAAGGAGGCGTGATTTCAACCAAAGTGGAGGAGATCCTCGGAGATTTTGGCGAGCTGATTTCAGACAAATTTCCAAACAACCTACATTCAATGGGAAATATTCAAAATCATATTGACCTGATTCCAGGAGCGAGCCTTCTGAACCTTCTGCATTATCTCTCTGAGCCCTAAAGAGAACAAAATTGTGAGAGAGCAGATGAAAGACTTGTTAAAGAAAGGCGTCGTTAGGGAGAGCTTGAGTTCTTTTGCAGTACATGTTCTTCTCGTCCCTAAGAAAGGGAATCAGTGAAGAATGCGCGTAGATAGTAGAACTATTAACAAAATAACCATCAAATACCAGTTTTCTATTCCTCGCTTAGAAGACATGCTGGATGAGCTGTCCAGTTCCAAAGTGTTCTCGAAGATAGATTTACGGAGCGCCTATCATCAGATCTGAATCAAGCCCAGTGACTAGTGGAAGACGGCTTTTAAGAGCAAAGATGGTTTGTATGAGTGGTTAATCATGCTATTCTGATTGTCCAACGCGCTCAGAACCTTCATGCGAATGATGAATCAGGTTTTGCGTCCTTTTATTGGCTCTTTTGTCGTTTTCTATTTTGATGATATTCTGATTTATAGCAAGACTGAGGAGGAACACTTGGAGTAGTTGAGGCAAGGCTTACAAGTTCTTCGAGATAATCAGTTATATCAATTTGATGAAGAACATATTCTACACCAACAAGTTGAAGTTTTTAGGTTTTATCATTAGGAAGGAAGGGATTAGGTGGATGAAGAGAAGGTGAGTGCCATTCGGGATTGGCCTGCGCAGAAATCAGCTACAGAAGTGCAAAGTTTTCATGGCTTGACTACATTCTATGCATTTTGTGCGTGATTTGAGTACTATCACTGTGCCTATTACGGAGTCCTTGAAGAAAGGGAAGTTTCAGTGGGGTCTCGATTAGGAAAAGTTATGTACATCGCGGTTTTTGGCTTTACCTGATTTTGATTAAAAAAAATCCAGGTTGAGTGTGATGCTAGTGGAGTGGGCATTGGTGCTGTCCTATCTCAGGAAAAGAGACCAGTGGCGTATTTCAGTGAGAATTTAAGTGAAGCGCTACAGAAGAGGAGTATCTATGAACAGGAATTTTATGCAGTATTTCAGGCCATACGACAGTGGGAGCACTACCTGGTTTAGCGCGAATTTATCATTTTTACTGATCATCAAGCGTTGGAGTTCCTCCATAGTCAAAGAGTCATCAATAAGATGCATGCTCGTTGGGTAAGCTTCCTTCAAAAATTTCCATTTATCATTCAACATAAGTCTGGAGTTTAGAATAAGATGGCTAATGCGTTGAGTAGAAGAGCTTTCTTACTTGTTACTCTAGCCCAAGAAGTGATTGGGTTTGAAGTGTTGAAGAATTTATATGAGGAGGATCCAGATTTCAAAGACTTATGGGCTAAATGCAAGTTTCAGCACCCTTGCGCAGATTTCACATTTGAGATGGTTACTTCTTTAAAGGAGATCACTTGTGTATTCTTTGTTCCTAATTGCGCGAAAAACTGATACATGACTTGCATGGGGGGAGGACTCAGTGGCCATTTGGGACGAGAAAAGACAATCGCTAGTCTGGAAGAGAGATATTACTAGCCTCACTTGAGAAGAGACGCTGCGGCCATTGTGAAGAAGTGCTTCATATTCGAGGGCAGACTGAAGTGACAAACATAACCCTAGGGAACATGATTCGAAGTCTGTGCAGTGACAAGCCTAAGCAGTGGGATTTGGCTTTGCCTCAAATAGAGTTTTCATACAACAACGCAGTGCATTCAACCACTAGACGGTCCCATTTTTGATAGTCTACACATCGTTTCCTAGCCATGTTGTCGATTTGTTCAAACTATCCAAAGGTCCTGGCGTCAGTATCGCAACAGAAAAGATGGCCGACGAAGTAAAAGTTGTAAAGGACGGAGTCAAAACGATGCTAGAAGTTGCTGACAAGAGGCATTGGGTGAAGCTATTTAATGTTGGTGATGAGCTGATGATGTTCCCACAAAAGAAGGGGTTTCTAGTGGGTGCTTAGGCCCTGTTTTGCACTTAAATTTTAAGTACTTAAGTTAAGTTAAGCTAAGCTAAGTTAAGTTAAATTAAGGTTATTAAATTATTATTTTTTTAATGATGGTGGTGAGTTGTTGTGGTGGTAGTGTGGTTGAAAGTTATATGTCTGTTTTACTCGAGTTGTTCCAGATCACTTGTTAACTGTTTCACAAGGCTTGTTCAACACTTTTCTTCAGCTCACAACGATGATGCTATAGCTTTGTCGATTTTCCAACTGTCTCAAATGATGATCGTCGGTCAGTAGCTTTTCTGCCTCTGTTCAATAATTCAGTCGTCATAATCAATTCTGCAATCTTCAAGCTCCGCATAAGTAGAATAGATCCGCTATCTTTCATCTTTGGAAAGGAGATAATGTTCGATCATACTTTCCATATTCCGGAGCGAATCTAATCTGAATAATGCAGAATTTGATCTTCGAAGCGCAAAATCTGGGAGAATATATCTTCGGTATATCTCTAGAATATTTCCTTACTAATACGATTCTATTCGCAGATCTTGATTGACAATGTTGCAGCTCCTGTCTAAACAGATATTGTCTCACCTTCTGTCACAGCTTGGTTTCTTTGCAATGTTTGTCAAAAATATGCCATTCAAAGATCCGTGAACTACTAAGATCTAACAGTGGTGGTGGTGGTGGTGGTGGTGTGGCATTGGGGTGGTAATGGTGTGGATGTGTTTTTGTGGGGTGGTGGTATGGTCTTGTGGTGGTGGTGGTTGTGATGTTAAGGTGGGTGGTGGTGGTGGTGGTAGTGGAGTGGTGGTGTTGTGGTGGTGTAGTGATGGTGGTGGTGTGGTAATGGGGTGGTAGTGGTGTGGTGGTGTTGTGGTGGTGTGAATGTGTTATTGTGGGGGTGGTGATATGGTGTTGTGGTGGTGGTGGGTTGTTGTTGTGTTGTGGTGGTGATAGTATTTTTGTGGTGGTGGGTTGGTGGTTTTGGAAGTGTTGTGGTAATGGTGGTGGTAGTGGTGTGGTGGTGATGGTGATGGTGGTGGTGATGGTAGTGGAGTGGTGGTGTTGTTGGTGGTAGTGGTGTGTATGTAATGTGGTGGTGTGCTGATGTGGTAATGGGGTGGTAAGGGTGTGGTGGCGTTGTGGTGATGGTAGTGTTTTTGTGGTGGTGGATTGTTGTAGTGGTGGTAATATTGTGGTTGTGTGGTGGTTGTTTTTGTTAAGGTAGTGGGGTGCTCGTGGTGGTGGTACTGGTGGTGGTAGTGTTGTTGGTGGTGGTGTTGTGTTGTGGAGTGGTGTTGTTGTGGTGGTGGTGTTGGTGGTGGTGCTATGAATGTGTTGTTGTAGTGGTGGTGGTGTGTTGTAATGAGGTTGTTGTGGTGATAAATAGTAACTAAGTACTTAAGAAAATAACTTATGGTCAAAAGAACACACCCTTACAAAAAGTTATAGCCTAGTAAGTATGGACAATTCAAAGTTATCAAGAAGATCAATGACAATGCGTATGCAGTGTCCCTGCCAGAGTCGATGAACATTTCCAATACATTTAATGTTGCTGACATTTACAAGTACCATTCTGATGTGACAGCCCTCTAAGCCCTTTCATCAATGACTTTGATGAAAGCCTTCATTCGAGCCTTCTAGTACTCATAGTTGACTCCCTCGAGCAATGGAGGCCGGCTGGTGTCCTTCTTTCATGGAGGCTA
The DNA here is from genome assembly GCA_963678935.1 of Umbilicus rupestris. Lineage (NCBI taxonomy): Eukaryota > Viridiplantae > Streptophyta > Magnoliopsida > Saxifragales > Crassulaceae > Umbilicus > Umbilicus rupestris. Next base: position 14,427,889 of record OY787607.1, on the reverse strand, counting down.
GAAGTATCAGCAACACTCTCCCGGATCACACTCTGTATGTTGAGCGAACCGCTCTGATACTAATTAAAATTCTACTGCATTGCTGATGCGGAGTTATAGCTTCTGCTTAAGCAATCTCTGTATCTTTCTGAGGATTTACTCTATTGAAGAATATAAAAGACACAGTGCGTTTGTTCACCCAGTTCGGAAACTTGCCTACGTCTAGGGAGGATGTTGTGATCCTCAAGATTTAACTATCTCAATTCGAAGTACAAGGACTCATACCTCTACTTCTCACCTAGCCAAAATCAAACACTAGCAATTTTAACTCATAGATTCTCTTTGTGCAGCCCACACACTCTCGGTAATAAATAGCTACATTACTGCCTCTCAGACTTAGTCTATTCTATTTCAATGTGTAACTCACGGAATGCTTAAACACACTCTTCGCCAGAGTTGCTGTCTCTTCAGTCAACGACACTCCAAGCTCTCCCGCCAAGTAGTCGGACATTCTGAGTTCTTCACACTCAGACTCAGCTCCTCCTCAATCAATGACTCACTCAGTCACTGATAGAGCCTAGTTATATGCACTATTTAGATCTTAACATTGTGCTTGTTTGCATTATTTTGTGTACAAGATTACTGGTTTTCGGTATTTTTGTATTTCAGGATAAAACAAGAGCATATGTCAGATGTGCGCTAACGGGCGTTTTTAGAGCGCAATGCACGACCTGCGGAGCTAGCAGCGCAAGAAGGAGATAACCGATTCGGACTACCGTGCGCAAACAGACTGCGCGAAGCAAGTAGCACAATCAGCATGCGCAGGATGGCAGAGTTACTAAATATTGATCATCCTTATCTCCTAGATTTGGGAAGTTGCTAAAATTCTCTCGGGCCAAATCTAAGCATTCATTGGGCTTCAAGACCACTATATAAGAGGAGGGAAGCTAGGATTTGGAGGGGAGAGAGAGCAGATAGAGAGAAGGACACACAGCAGCAAAAACACACGAACTACTCCAGCCCAGATTCTGCGCGAACCACCTGGCCAGCCGAGAATAGCAATCTGCACTTGCGCCGACCTGCTACTTTTCTCTTGCTGCCTTAGTTTTAATTATTATTTCTATGATGTTTGTTTCTAGCATGTCTAGTTAAACACTTTGTAATGGTTGGGCATGATTCTATGAAGTATTTCCTTTGAGACTTGTGCTTAATGCTTAGTTCGTCTACTTATATTAATTCTATGCATATGGGTGATAATTAGTTGTGCGAATAAGAGAAGCCTTGAACCGCAATCTTATTCTAACTGCTCGTTATTGTATGTTAAACTAGTTGATAACTTGACGGTGACAACTAGGAGTAATGCACTAGGATAATCAGCTGCTCATGTGATAGGATTCGTAGCTGCTTAGACTAGTTTCAGAAATTAATAGCTCATGGACTTTGATCGGAACATGCGCGCACGTTAGGAAGCCTTGATCGGACACTAACTTAAGTAGAACTGCACTATAGATGTTTAGAGTCGATGATAAGGGATACATTCATAGAGGATTGTCTGTACCGATACTCTTCATAGTCATAGTACTTAAAATCTACTGCCTGCGCACGTATCGTGCAATTCTGCTTTCACTACTGTTCATTCACGCACCTGCGCAACCCAATCACTCACAACTCCAATTTCGTAAGTTGTAGGTTGCTAGCTAAGACGAGTCTGCACGCTCCTTGTGGGATCAACCCTGACTTAGCCGCTGTACTAAGTGGAGAAGGAAGGATTAATTTGACGCGTACAACGACACGCAATCAAATTTTGGCGCCGTTGCCGGGAGCAACACAGATAAGTTTTAACTAATTCAAGTTTTCTTTTACAGTAGTTAGTTATTTCTTTTTATTTTTCGTTGGTGTTTCTGTCAGTACGCAATCAACATAAGCCTGCGCAACCTTGAAACAGTTGCGCTGCGCAGATCATAGTTGCGCACAGGCAGGGGCAACAACCTAGTTGTCTTTTAATTCCGTTTACTTGAAGTTTAGAACAGGGCATGGAGAATAATAGTGTCATCGGCGATAACTTAGGGGACAGAACCCCAGAGGGACCTAACAACGCAAGGGCAGATAACCGCGCAGCTCGGTTCAGAGAGGAAGTGCAGCGCGAAGTTGAAGCTCGGATGGCCGCTGAAGCAGTGTATAATGCGCAACCCGCGCAATAGATCGTGCGATGCAGAACAGTGCGCGAGATGTCGGCTCCAATCACAGTCAACCAACCATGGTGCATAGTACTTCCACCCGATGGGCATTTTGAACTCCGGAGCTCATTCATTCATCATATGCCTAAGTTTCATGGGATGAACAACGAGAACCCAGTCAAGCATGTGCGCGAATTCCTAGTTATCTGCGAGAACATGAAGACCGACGGGGAGAGTGAAGAAGCGCTGAAGCTGAAGGCGTTCCCTTTTTCATTGTGTGATGCAGCCAGGCATTGGCTGATGAGCTTACTAGTAGGATCTATTCGCACATGGGAGCAGCTCCAGAAGAAGTTCTTGGATAAGTTCTACCCCGCAGCAAAGATCGCGCTACTCAGGAGGGAATTGGCCGCACCTAGGCAGGGCGTAGAAGAGTCACTATCAGATTACTATGAGCGTTTCAGGGAGCTGGAGGCCAACTGCTATAATCATGGCCTGCCCCAAAATGTGCTGATAGAGAATTTCCTGAACGGGCTACAACCGATGGAACTTAGATGGTTAAATGCATGCGCAGGTGGTGACATATGCAACATGTACCCGGAGGATGTATGGCAGATGATCGAGGACTCTGCTGGACAGGTAAGGCATCAATTGACGCTCGAGAACAGTCGTGCGCGCGCTGTGCATCAGGTGGATTCCAGTGCTGAAATAAAGGAAATGAAAGCCATGCTACAGAAGCTGATGAGTGTGCAAGGCACGCAACCAGTAGCGCCGAAGGCATGCGAGTTCTGTACGTCCACTGAGGACTGGGCGCACAGTTGGGACAGCTCCGACCGCGAAGGAGCCCGCGCAGCCAGTTGCGCAACCTCCAGAGCCAGCACAGCCGGATGCGCAACCAGCCGCGCCAGCTACAAACCAACAGGGGGTGGCGCCAGGTATGATACAATCAGGAGAAAAGAGTACCAATCATACTAACGCACCTGCACCTTTTCCTGTGCAGGCACCTTTAGCAAGGAAGGAGGCGCTGGACAAGGAGTTGTACGAATTATTCAGTAAGGTGGAAATAAACATTCCCTTGATTGAGGCAGTTCGGCAGATTCCCAGATATGCCAAGTTCTTGAAGGAGCTGTGCACAAACAAGAGGAGGAAAGGCGAGAGTGCGCACAAGTAATGCTTAACGCACATGCATCAGCAGTTGTGCAACACAAGGTACCACCTAAATGCCGGGATCCAGGTACGTTCACCATACCGTGCACCTTAGGTAAGACCACGGTAAGCAACTGCATGATTGATCTCAGTGCATCTATAAATGTGATTCCTTACTCCTTGTATGTGTCATTGCACCTTGGTCCACTAAAGCATGCAGGTCTCACCATCCAATTAGCAGATCGGTCGTGCAAACAACCGACGGGCATGATAGAGGACGTTCTCGTCCGAGTGGGAGAGCTGGTGTTCCCAGCAGATTTCTACGTCTTGGAAATAGAGGGTGAGCTGAGTAAGGGAAGTGTGCAAATCCTACTGGGCAGACCATTTCTGATGACAACACGCACAAAGATAGACGTGTGTAAAGGCACGCTCTCAATGGAGGTAGATGGCGAGGAGATCACTTTAACATTTTTAAGGAGATGCAGCATCCTCATGAGGACGCCCAGTGCACGCATTAGACAGTATGAACGACTTGGTTGCGCATGCGCAACAGGGGAGCCTGCGCCACTGGCACAGACAGAGATGGAGGCACAAGATGATGAGCTGAGCAGCACAAAACCAGTGTCTAGAAAGGTATGTGATCTAGTTAATGTTTGCGCTACTAATAAAATCCTGCCTTCTATTGAATAGGCACCCAAAGTTGAGCTGAAGCAATTGCCCGAGCATTTAAAGTACATCTTCCTAGGCAATGAGGACACCCTGCCTGTCATTATAAAGAAAGGATTAGAGGAGGAGCAGGAGGCGCGAGTACAGGAGGTGTTGTGCGAAACGAGCGCTCTATAGGATGGACATTACCTGGTCTGCGGAGTAAGCCCTGAAGTGTGCATGCACAGAATTCTGCTGGAAAATGATGCCAAACCATCCAGGGAACCTCAGTGCAGACTGAATCCGATTATGATGGAGGTAGTGCAGAAGGAGATCCTGAAGCTGCTTGACGCAGGAGTAATATATCCGATTTCAGACAGTAAGTGGGTAAGTCCAGTGCACGTTGTGCCAAAGAAAGGAGGCATCATAGTAGAGGAGAATGCGCAGGGCGAGCTAGTTCCCAAGCGCCTACAGACTGGATGGCGCATGTGCATTGACTACAGGAAGCTAAACGCAGTCACGCGCAAGGATCATTTCCCGCTACCATTCATGGACCAGATGCTCGACCGGTTGGCGGGGAAGCCACACTTTTGCTTCTTGGACGGTTTCTCAGGGTACAATCAGATCCCTATTGCTGCGGAGAATCAGGAGAAGACAACCTTTACCTGCCCATTCGGTACCTTTGCGTTCCGGCGCATGTCGTTTGGGCTGTGTAATGCGCCAGGTACGTTCCAACGCTTAGTCATGAGCATTTTCTCTGATATGATTGGTTTATGTATAGAGGTATTCATGGATGACTTCACTGTGCATGGTGAGACTTTTGATGCATGTTTGGATAATCTTGATAGGGTCTTAGCGCGCTGCATTACCAAGAACCTAGTTCTCAATTATGAAAAAGTCACTTTATGGTGTCACATGGAGTAGTACTATGACATATCGTCTCATAGGAAGGAATTAAAGTTGATAAAGCAAAATTTGATCTTATCTCAAATCTGCCTTATTCCACTAATGTGCGCGACGTTAAGTCGTTTCTTGGGCATGCAGGGTTCTACAGGCGCTTTATAAAAGATTTTTCTAAAGTATGTATTCCATTGTCTAACCTCCTTCAAAAGGATGTGTGCTTTGAGTTCACTGATGAGTGCAGGAATGCTTTTGATAAGTTAAAGGATGCGCTGACCAGTGCGCCAGTGATGTGCGCACCAGACTGGAACTTACCATTTTAGCTGATGTGCGATGCTAGTGACTACGCTATAGGCGCAGTATTGGGCTAGCGCGTGGATAAAAGGCAGCACGCTATCTATTATGCGTCGCGCACACTGGACACTGCGCAGAGGAACTACACCACGACCGAGAAGGAACTTCTGGCAATCGTATTTGCGCTGGAGAAGTTCCGCGCATATGTTCTGGGCGCTAAAGTCATTGTCTACACTGATCACGCTGCTATCCGCTACCTGATGTCCAAGAAAGAGACTAAGCCGCGTTTGACGCGCTGGTTGCTGCAGCTCCAAGAGTTCGATTTAGAGATCAAGGATAAGAAGGGAACGGAAAACACTGTTGCTGATCACCTAAGCAGGATAGTGAAGGAAGAGGAGCCAGGGCAGATCACGGAGACATTCCCTGACGAGCACCTGATGGCGCTGAACGGTAAGGTACCATGGTATGCGCATATTGCAAATTACCTGGTCACAGGTGCGTTTCCCCCTCATTTCACTAAAGTTCAATGCATGAGGTTAAGACATGAGTCTAAATATTACGTTTGGGATGATTCGTACATGCTTAGAATAGGCCCTGATCAGATCTTGAGGCGATGTGTGCCTGATCATAAGATGAGCTCTGTTTTGAGATTTTGTCATGCGCACGCGTGCGGAGGACTCTTTGGTCCAAAGCGCACGAGCAGGAAAATCCTAGATTGCGGTTTTTATTGGCCGCACTTATTTCGTGACTCGTATAACCACTGCAGGGCTTGTGACAGGTGTCAGCGCACAGGAAATGTATCAACGCACAACGAGATGCCACAAACACCTATACTGGTAGACGAAGTGTTCGACTTGTGGGGGATTGACTTCATGGGACCGTTTCCTCCATCTTATGGATACGAGTACATACTAGTTGCGGTGGATTATGTCTCGAAGTGGGTCGAAGCTAAGGCCACGCGGAAGGATGATGGTAAAACGGTTGTTGAGTTTTTAAGGATTAACATTTTCTGCAGTTACGGAGTGCCTAAGGCAATAATCAGCGACCAGGGGACGCACTTCTGCAACAGAATAGTGGCGCAAGTACTAAAGCATTATGGAGTGCGCCACAGGACGTCCACTGCATACCATCCTCAAACGAATGGCCAGGCCGAAGTTTCCAACAGAGAGATTAAGCGCATTCTGTAGAAAACCGTGAGACCTTCACGCAAAGACTGGAGCCAGCGGCTGGACGATGCACTTTGGGCATACAGGACTGCGCACAAGACACCGACTGGGACTTCACCATTTTGGTTGGTGTATGGAAAGGCGTGCCACCTACTGGTCGAGTTGGAGCACAAGGCATACTGGGCATTGCGCACTTGCAATCTGAACCTCGATGAGGCTGGTAAGGAGCGCGCATTTGAATTAAGCGAGCTAGAGGAGCTGCGCCTAGATGCATATGAGGGGCTGCGTGACTACAAAGCGCGCACGAAAGCATTTCACGATAAGTACATCCTCAGACGCATCTTCGAGCCAGGAGACCGGGTGCTTTTGTTCTCCTCGCGCTTAAAATTGATGCCCGGGAAGCTGTGCAGCAAGTGGACGGGACCTTACACAGTCACAAAGGTTTTCCCATATGGAACAGTCGAGTTAGAGAAAGAGCATAAGCATCGTTTTCAGGTCAATGGGCAAAGAGTCAAGAAATACTTGGGAGAACCTTGGGATGAGGCCACGCGCGAAGTTGATTTGGCGGAACCAGAAATAGAAGATGCGCAGGCTGCTGCGCCAGAGATACAACCTGATGCACCGGAGGGAGAACTAGGAGCTACTGATTATATATCTTCTCCCTCACTTATTAACCTCGTTACTTATGATGTGCCACATAATTTTGGCCACACTGACCACCTATATGTTCCTTTGCGCAGGACTAAGGAAGACATAGCACAGACAGACGCACAAAAGCACGTAGGAGCAAGTGTGGGGTGGTCCGGAGCACGAACTTGAGCAAGTAACGAGGTACTGTCCAGCCAACGACGTAAAACAAAGGCACTTGTCGGGAGGTAACCCGACACGTTTTCCACGTTTTATTCTTTACCTGTTTTTTAGGATTTGCATTTTTAGCTAGTTCAGTACTTGAATTTTTTTTGAGTCACATAGCAATGCGCGAGTCAGTGCGCAGTTCAGTGCGCAGGACAGGTGCGCAGGTCAGGGGGTATATAAGGGCAGATACTTAAAAAATTCCAGACATCTGCAATTTCGACCGTTAAGAGGTCTGCACTACTGCCAGCCGATCTTTGCCGTCCGCCCACCGTTTCCGGCATTCTTTAGTGAGATTTGAAGAGCACAACATCACCAGCGCACTAGGTAACCTCTCATTCCTTATTTCAGTCGCTTTAGTGAGGGTTTGGTGAAAGCAGCCGACTGAGGACGTAACCCTAGAATCAAAATCGCAGCTAGTTAGCTAGCTCCGTTTGGTGTTTTCATTGCTGGGTTTTGTTGACAAGAGTAAGGTGCCCATCTGGTAGAAATTTGAGGGTTTGATTCGAAGTTCTGATTTTGGGATCCTTAGTAGAGCGTTGACTACAGTTGACCGCTAGCTTCTTGAGTCGATCGCTGCAAATATGAGGCCAGCAGAGAACCAGGACACCCCGGCGTCTTTCGCACGGAAGTATGACGCCTTCTGGAGATTGGACATGTATGGCACCCCGTGCATCAGCAGGGACTTCCTGCGCGAGGTGGGCTTAGAGGACTTGGTCATAAAGAAGCTCGCGCAGGCCGGCTGGGAAGCGCTGATGGACATGGATAGCGCAGCCGATAAGGAGGACACTTGTGAGTTCCTGGCGTCCATGCAGATCGCTGACTTAGAGATCCGATACCGACACCGAGAGGTGTGGTACATTGCATCGGCCAAGAGGCTGAAGCGCACCCTGCGCTGTGCAAGGTGCGCGAGCAAGATGTGGATACGCACACCAACCAAGAGGCATGGCGCGAGATGGCGTCGGGCAAACCGTTTGCCGCTGGGCGCAGCAGAGGACGAGAGCTGCGCGACCCCTGGATGTACTATCTGTGGCTGATCGCGCGTCGTTGTACGCGTCAAATTAATCCTTCCTTCTCCACTTAGTATAGCGGCTAAGTCAGGGTCGATTCCACAAGGAGCGTGCAGACTCGTCTTAGCTAGCAGCCTACAACTTACGAAATTGGGGTTGTGAGTGATTGGGTTGCGCAGATGCGCGAATGAACAGTAGTGAAAGCAGGATTGCACGATACGTGCGCAGGCAGTAAATTTTAAGTACTATGACTATGAAGAGTATCAGTACAGACAATCCTCTATGAATGTATCCCTTATCATCGACTCTAAACATCTATAGTGCAGTTATACTTAAGTTAGTGTCCGGTCAAGGCTTCCTAACATGCGCGCATGTTCCGATAAAAGTTCATGAGCTATTAATTCCTGAAACTAGTCTAAGCAGCCACGAATCCTATCACAGTAGCAGCTGATTATCCTAGTGTGTTACTCCTAGTTGTCACCGTCAAGCTATCAACTAGTTTAACATACAATAACGAGCAGTTAGAATAAGATTGCGATTCAAGGCTTCCCTTATTCGCACCACTAATTATCACCCATATGCATAGAATTAATATAAGTAGATGTACTAAGCATTAAGCACAAGTCTCAACTCAAAGGAAATACTTCATAGAATCATGCCCAACCGATACAAAGTGTTCAGCTAGACATGCTAGAAACAAACATCATAGCAATAATAAATAAAACTAAGGCAGCGAGAGAAAACGTAGCAGGTTGGCGCAATTGCGCGTTGCTGTTCTCGGCTGGCACAGGTGGTTCACGCAGATTCTGGCTGAAGTAGCTCGTGTGTTTTGCTGCTGAGTGTCCTTCTCTCTATCTGCTCTCTCTCTCTCCCAAACCCTAGCTTCCCTCCTCTTATATAGTGGTCTTGAAGCCCATGGAATGCTTAGATTTGGCTCGAGAGACTTTTAGCAACTTCCCAAATCGAGGAGATCAATATTTAGAAACTCTGCCATTCTGCGCACGCGGATTGCGCTACTTGCTTCGCGCAGTCGGTTTGCGCACTGTAGTCCGAATCAGCTATCTCCTTTTGCACTGCTAGCTCCGCAGGTTGTGCATTGCGCTCTAAAAATGTCCGTTAGCGCACATCTGACTTATCCTTCTATTTTATCCAGAAATACAAAAGTACCGAAAACCAGTAATCTTGTACACAAAATAATGCAAACAAGCACAGTGTTAAGATCTAAATAGCGCATATAACTAGGCTCTATCAAATCCCCCACACTTTCCCTTGTTCGTCCCGAACAAGTACTGAAGCACAGATACTTTTACCTCTCTGAAGTCTAGCGCACAGCCTCATACTCACGCGCGATCCGCACAACGATTCACCCTGCGCTGCTCTATCACCTACGCGCACAAACCCTTAACAATTCTAATATAATAATTTCGAAATTTGTTACCTCTCAGCCAAGATGCAATTTAATTCGGTTGATTCGGAGATAGCTCTTCATAGGCTCCTGGTTGTCGGTCCCTACTCCAATTTCTTGTACATGGATAATCGCGCAGGTATCTTCAGGTGCATGATTCATTCGCGCGCTTCTTGGGAACTCAAGCCTTTCGTCCTTGACAATTTTTTTTTCTTTTGGACTTGCGCATGCGCTGATATGGAGTTGTGTGCGCACGCTGGTTCTTTTCCTTGCGTTTATCGTCAACTGATTTCTTTCTTTTATACGGCTTTGTCCACTCTTCTTATATTCCCAGAACGGTTCCAGTCTCGGCCTTCGGATAGCAGCTATGGAATAACGCCCCGCTCTCCCTCCTTGGTCTACTTGCGCAGGTCAGCGCACGCGTTTACACCCGCGCCCACTTTCCTACATTCGATTTCCAGAGGAAAGGTTGTCTGTTTTCCCACCTCGCCACGCTATGGGTATTCGCCTTTGGCATCTGCGTGGCTGAGTGCGCTCTATTGCTCTGAAGGTTGCGAAGCACCGGCCTCCACTAGCGCTTTTAGCCATGTACCTTACTCTCGAAGAAAAAACGACTAACCGCCTCTCTAGAGCTTTTTCTGTCAACTCCACATCCCCTGAATATCCCAACTAAAAAGACAAAAATTGAAAAAATTAAACTAAATCGGTTAATGGCAGTGCATGTAGGATGAATAAGGCAAAACAAGTCGAAAGGTGTGCGCAGTCCGCACACAAGCGCACAACCACTGCTATTTCCTATACTGCACTAACTAAGCTAAACTACAATGATAAACATGAAATGTAAATGTAACGCCCCCCCCCCCCCCCCCCCCCCCACACACTTAAACAGAGACGTGTCCCCACGACTCAAGCTCAAGCGCAACGGAGAGCGCACACATGCAAGCTACTAGGACAACTAAGAACTAAAAATGAAATGCATTATGAAAATGAAAAACAGAGTCAATGCAGCAAATGAAAATACGGTCAGGGGTTCACAAAATATCCACACAAAATAGGAACAGAATATCCAATGATAGTTTTCAAAAGCAACAATGACAACCCGAAATGATTTGTGCCTAGCCCTCTGCTGCGCCCTAAAGGTCCTCTGAGCTAGAGTCTTGCGCAGACCCTTGTGCCTCCTTGTCCATGGACTCTGTCTCTATCTCATATTCTGAGCTGGAGGATGGCTGCGCAACTGATACTGCTACTGGTTGGGCTGCGGGCTCCTCATCCGAATCAGTCTCCCATATTGAATCTGAACTTAACTCTTTGATGGGGGTGACCTCAGAGGGTGATCCGATATCTGGGTAGAGGGTTGCAGAGGGGGTTCTGATGGCATTGGCTGTGGGTCCATGACTGGGGTGCGCACTGAGGATAAGGCTGGTGACTGCGCGGAAGATCTGGCTGGCTCACGCTGCTCTGAAGGTGACCCTGGAGGTGGCCTGCGCAGACTGAGGAGAGGGGGAATGGGATCTCCAAATTTTCACCTTGCTGATGGATTGATACTTAAATCTTCCCCCTCGGGCGCCAAGTACTCCAGCACGCGCATGACGTTAAACATCATGCCCTGCTCTACTGGCGCCTCCTCAGAATCCTGTCTGCGCCGCTTCGCCGGCGCGCGCGGGGGAGAGTCTATGATGTCAATGGTCACAACTTCCCCTGGCGGTCCACTAGCCCCCGTGCGCTCCAGTCTGTGCGCGCGTCCTCATGCGCCTAGCTGGCGGCACGACTGGTGCCTCCACATTCTCCATTTCCTCCTCAGCAGTAGCTTCCTCTTGCCGCGCACTACTCTCTGCGGGCGCTCCTCTGATTGCTGCGTGCCTCGGTGCCCTAGCAGCCTGCAGCCGGTAACACCATTCCAATGACCCATCTTCCTTAGCAGTTACCGCTTGGTACTGTAGTATCTAGGCACGGTCAAGAGGAACGGCTGGAACAACTGTGTGCTCAGGCACCTCTGGCTCTCCGTGCAGCCCATGCAGCAAATGCGTGATCACACCTCCGCAAGTGAGCGAGCCCTTGGTGCTGAGCCGCTCCCAGTGCACTACCATGTCCGACACAAACCTCACCTTCTTCCCATAATACAACCCCTTCAGCACATCCATATCAAGCAGGCTGACCTTCGGCGCACCGTTGTAGCGCCCAATGACTGCGTACGCGACCATGCGCCACAGGTAATACATCTAGGGGTCCCACAGCTCACGCCCTCTGCTGCGCCCGGCGTCACGCCATCTCACGCCATGCCTCCTGGTTGGTGTGCGTATCCACATCTTGCTCACGCACCTTGTCACAGCGCAGGGTGCGCTTCAGCCTCTTGGCCGATGCAATGTACCACACCCTTCGGTGTCGGTATCGGATCTCTAAGTCTTGGATCTGCAGGACGCAAGGAACTCACAGGTGTCCTCTTTGTCGGCTGCGCTTTCTAAGTCCATCAGCGCTTCCCAGCCGGCTTACGCGAGCTTCTCTGTGACCAAGTCCTCTAAGCCCACTTCGCGCAGGAAGTCCCTGCTGATGCACGGGGTGCCATACATGTCCAGCCTCCAGAAGGCGTCATACTTCCGTGCGAAAGATGCTGGGGTGTCCTGTTCGTCGGCTGGCCTCATATTTGCAGCGGTCAACTGTAGTCAACGCTCTACTAAGGATCCCAAAATCAGAACTTCAAATCAAACCCTCAAATTTCTACCAGATGGGCGCCTCACTCGTGTCAACAAAACCCAGCAATGAAAGCACCAAACGGAGCTGGCTAGCTAGGTGCGGTTTCGATTCTAGGGTTACGTCCTCAGTCGGCTTCCTTCACCAAACCCTCACTAAAATGACTGAAACAAGGGATGAGAGGTTACCTAGTGCGCTGGTGATGTTGTGCTCTTCAAATCTCTCTAAAGAACGCTGGAAACGGTGCACGGACGGCAAAGATCGGCGGGCAGCAGTGCAGAGCGTTTAACGGTCGAAATTGCAGAATGTTCGGATTTTTCTAAGTATCTGCCCTTATACACCCCCTGACCTGCGCATCTGTCCTGCGCACTGACTCGCGCATTGCTATGTGACTCAAGAAAAATATGCAAGTGTTGAACTAGCTAAAATGCAAATCCTAAAAATGTGTAAAAATAAAACGTGGAAAACGTGTCGGGTTACCTCCCGACAAGTGCCTTTGTTTAACGTCGTTGCTCGATAGTACCTCGTCACTTGCTCAAGTTCGTGCTCCGGACCACCCCCACACTTGCTCCTGCGCGCTTTGGTGCGTTTGTGTGTGCTATGTCTTCTTTAGTCCTGCGCAAAGAAACAGATAGGTGGTCAGTATGGCCAAAATTGTGTGGCACATCATAAGTAACGAGGTTAATCAGTGAGGGAGAAGATATATAATCAGTAGCTCCTAGTTCTCCCTCCGGTGCATCGGGTCGTATTTCTGGCGCAGCAGCCTGCGCATCTTCTATTTCTGGTTCCGCTAAATCAACTTCGCGCATAGCCTCATCCCACGGTTCTCCCAAGTATTTCTTGACTCTTTGCCCATTAACCTGAAAGCGATGCTTGCGCTCGCTCTCTAACTCGACTGTTCCATATGGGAAAACCTTTGTGACTGTGTAAGGTCCCGTCCACTTGCTGCACAGCTTCCCGGGCATCAATTTTAAGCGCGAGGAGAACAAAAGCACCCGGTCTCCTGGCTCGAAGGTGCGTCTGAGGATGTACTTACCGTGAAATGCTTTCGTGCGCGCTTTGTAGTCGCGCAGCCCCTCATATGCATCTAGGCGCAGCTCCTCTAGCTCGCTTAATTCAAATGCGCGCTCCTTACCAGCCTCATCGAGGTTCAGATTGCAAGTGCGCAATGCCCAGTATGTCTTGTGCTCCAACTCGACCGGTAGGTGGCACGCCTTTCCATACACCAACCAAAATGGTGAAGTCCCAATCGGTGTCTTGTGTGCAGTCCTGTATGCCCAAAGTGCATCGTCCAGCCGCTGGCTCCAGTCTTTGCGTGAAGGTCTCACGGTTTTACAGAATGCGCTTAATCTCTCTGTTGGAAACTTCGGCCTGGCCATTCGTTTGAGGATGGTATGCAGTGGACGTCTTGTGGCGCACTCCATAATGCTTTAGTACTTGCGCCACTATTCTGTTGCAGAAATGAGTCCCCTGGTCGCTGATTATTGCCTTAGGCACTCCGTACCTGCAGAAAATGTTAGTTCTTAAGAACTCAACAACCGTTTTACCATCATCCTTGCGCGTGGCCTTAGCTTCGACCCACTTCGAGACATAGTCCACTGCAACTAGTATGCACTCGTATCCACAAGATGGCGGAAACTGTCCCATGAAGTCAATTCCCCATAAGTCGAACACTTCGTCTACCAGTATAGCTGTTTGTGGCATCTCGTTGCGCGTTGAGATATTTCCTGTGCGCTGACACCTGTCACAAGCCCTGCAGTGGTTATATGAGTTACGAAATAAGTGCGGCCAATAAAAACCGCAATCTAGGATTTTCCTGTTCGTGCACTTTGGACCAAAGTGTCCTCCGCACGCGTGCGCATGACAAAATCTCAAAACAGAGCTCATCTCATGATCAGGCACACATCGCCTCAAGATCTGATCAGGGCCTATTCTAAGCATGTACGGGTCATCCCAAACGTAATATTTAGACTCATGTCTTAACCTCATGCATTGAGTTTTAGTGAAATGAGGGGGAAACGCACCTGTGACCAGGTAATTTACAATATGCGCATACCATGGTACCTTACCGTTCAGCGCCATCAGGTGTTCGTCAGGAAATGTCTCCGTGATCTGCCCTTGTTCCTCTTCCTTCACTATCCTGCTTAGGTGATCAGCAATAGTGTTTTCCGTTCCCTTCTTATCCTTGATCTCTAAATCGAACTCTTGGAGCAGCAGCAACCAGCACATCAGGCACGGCTTAGTCTCTTTCTTGGACATCAGGTAGCGGATAGCAGCGTGGTCAGTGTAGACAGTGACTTTAGCGCCCAGAACATATGCGCGGAACTTCTCCAGCGCAAATACGATTGCCAGAAGTTCCTTCTCGGTCGTGGTGTAGTTCCACTGCGCAGTGTCCATTGTGCGCGATGCATAATAGATAGCATGCGGCCTTTTATCCACGCACTGGCCCAGCACTGCGCCTACAACGTAGTCACTAGCATCGCACATCAGTTCAAATGGTAAGTTCCAGTCTGGTGCGTGCATCACTGGTGCACTGGTCAGCGCATCCTTTAATTTATCAAAAGCATTCCTGCACTCATGAGTGAACTCAAAGCACACATCCTTTTAAAGGAGGTTAGACAGTGGAATACATATTTTAGAAAAATCTTTAATAAAGCGCCTATAGAACCCTGCATGCCCAAGAAACGACTTAACGTCGCACACATTAGTGGAATAAGGCAGATTCGAGATAAGATCAATTTTTACTTTATCGACCTTAATTCCTTCCTGCGAGACGATATGTCCTAGTACTACTCCATGTGACACCATAAAGTCACATTTTTCATAATTGAGGACTAGGTTCTTGGTAATGCAGCGCGCTAAGACCTTATCAAGATTATCCAAACATGCATCAAACGTCTCACCATGCACAGTGAAGTCATCCATGAATACCTCTATACATAAACCAATCATATCAGAGAAAATGCTCATGACTAAGCGTTGGAACGTACCTGGCGCATTACACAGCCCAAACGACATGCGCAGGAACGCAAAGGTACCGAATGGGCAGGTAAAGGTTGTCTTCTCCTGATGCTCCGCGGCAATAGGGATCTGATTGTACCCTCAGTACCCGTCCAAGAAGCAAAAGTGTGGCTTCCCTGCCAACCGGTCGAGCATCTGGTCCATGAATGGTAGCGGGAAATGATCCATGCGCGTGACTGCGTTTAGCTTCCTGTAGTCAATGCACATGCGCCATCCAGTCTGTATGCGCTTGGGAACTAGCTCGCCCTGCGCATTCTCCTCTACTGTGATGCCTCCTTTCTTTGGCACAACGTGCACTGGACTTACCCACTTACTGTCTGAAATCGGGTATATTACACCTGCGTCAAGCAGCTTCAAGATCTCCTTCTGCACTACCTCCATCATAATCGGATTCAGTCTGCGCTGAGGTTCCCTGGATGGTTTGGCATCATTTTCCAGCAGAATTCTGTGCATGCACACATCAGGGCTTACTCCGCGCAGGTCAGCTAATGTCCATCCTATGGCGCGCTGGTTCTTGCACAACACCTCCTGTAATCGCGCCTCCTGCTCCTCCTCTAATCCTTTCTTTATAATGACAGGCAGGGTGTCCTCATTGCCCAGGAAGATGTACTTTAAGTGCTCGGGCAATTGCTTCAGCTCAACCTTGGGTGCCTGATCAATGGAAGGCAGGATTTTATTAGTAGCGCAAACATTAACCAGATCACGTACCTATCTGGACACTGGTTCTGTACTGCTCAGCTCATCATCTTGTTCCTCTAACTCTGTCTGTGCCAATGGCACAGGCTCCCCTGTTGCGCACGCACACTGCGCATGCGCAACCAAGTCGTCCATACCGTCTAATGCGTGCACTGTGGCGTCCTCATGAGGGTGCTGCATCCCCTTAAACATGTTAAAGTGAATCTCCTCGCCATCTACCTCCATTGAGAGCGTGCCTTTCCACACGTCTATCTTTGTGCGCGCTGTCATCAGAAATGGTCTGCCCAGTAGGAATTGTGCGCTTCCCTTGCTCGGCTCACCCTCCATTTCCAAGACGTAGAAATCTGCTGGGAACACCAGCTCTCCCACTCGAACGAGAACGTCCTCTATCAAGCCCGTCGGTTGTTTGCACGACCGATCTGCTAGTTGGATGGTAAGACCTGCAGGCTTTAGTGGACCAAGGTGTAATGACACATACAAGGAGTAAGGGAGCACATTTATAGATGCACCGAGATCAATCATGCAGTTGCTTACCGTGGTCTTACCTAAGGTGCACGGTATGGTGAACGTACCTGGATCCCGGCATTTAGGTGGTACCTTGTGTTGCATAATTGCTGATGCATGTGCGTTAAGCATTACTTGTGCGCACTCGCCTTTCCTCCTCTTGTTTGTGCACAGCTCCTTCAAGAACTTGGCATATCTGGGAATCTGCCGAACTGCCTCAATCAGGGGGATGTTTATTTCCACCTTACTGAATAACTCGTATAACTCCTTGTCCAGCGCCTCCTTCCTTGCTAAGGGTGCCTGCACAGGAAAAGGTGCAGGTGCATTAGTATGACTGGTACTCTTTTCTCCTGATTGTATCATACCTAGCGCCACCCCCTGTTGGTTCGTAGCTGGCGCGGCTGGTTGCGCATCCGGCCTGGCTCTGGAGGTTGCGCAACTGGCTGCGCGGGCTCCTTCGCGGTCGGAGCTGTTCTAACTGTGCGCCCAGTCCTCAGTGTAATGGCGTTAACCCCTCCCTTAGGGTTTTGAATCACTTGCGAAGCCAGGTTGCCATCGCTCTTTTTCAGCTCATTGACCGTGGTGGCAATCTGCGACAACTGCTTCTCAATTGACTCGAACCTCTTGTCATACTTTTCATCGTTCTTGCGCACGGTGTCTGCCAATTGACCCACTATGTCTTCTAAGGAGAGCCGCGGTTGCTCGTTATTCTGTGCTGGTGCGTCAATGCGGCGGTGCGGTGGGTTGTATGCTTGTTGCGCCTGCTGAGGTGCGCGATATTCTGCTGGCTGCCTTTGGAGATTGCTGTCCTCCCTCCATCTGAATCCATTTGCGGCCAGTCCAAAGCGCGGCTGGTTCTGCCTCTGCGGTCCTCTATTGTCCCATCCTCCTAGAGCATTTACATCTCCTGATTCCTCGAAAAGTGTGGGACATGCGTCGGTTTTGTGCTCAGTGGACGTACAGAACTCGCATGCCTTCGGCGCAACTGGTTGCGTGCCTTGCGCACTCATCAGCTTCTTCAGCATGGCTTTCATTTCCTTAATTTCAGCACTGGAATCCACCTGATGCACAGCGCGCGCACGGCTGTTCTCGAGCGTCAATTGATGCCTTACCTGTCCAGCAGAGTCCTCGATCATCTGCCATACATCCTCCGGGTACATGTTGCATATATCACCACCTGCGCATGCATTCAACAGTCTAAGTTCCATCGGTTGTAGCCCGTTCAGAAAATTCTCTATCAGCACATGTTGGGGCAGGCCATGATTATAGCAGTTGGCTTCCAGCTCCCTGAAACGCTCATAGTACTCTGATAGTGACTCTCCTACGCCCTGCCTAGGTGCGGCCAATTCCCTCCTGAGTAGCGCAATCTTTTCAGCTCTTCTTCACTCTCCCCATCCGTCTTCATGTTCACGCAGATAACTAGGAATTCCAGCACATGTTTGACTGGGTTCTCATTGTTCATCCCATGGAACTTAGGCATATGATGAATGAATGAGCTCCGTAGTTCAAAATGCCCATCGGGTGGAAGCATTATGCACCAGGTTGGTTGACTGTGATTGGAGCCGACATCTCGCGCACTATTCTGCGTCGCACGATCTGTTGCGTGGGTTGCGCATTATATACTTCAGCGGCCATCCTAGCTTCAACTTTGCGCTGCACTTCCTCTCTGAACCGAGCTGCGCGGTTATCTGCCCTTGCATTGTTAGGTCCCTCTGGGGTTCTGTACCCTAAGTTATCGCCGATGACACTGTTATTCTCGCGTCGTTGTACGCGTCAAATTAATCCTTCCTTCTCCACTTAGTATAGCGGCTAAGTCAGGGTCGATCCCATAAGGAGCAAGCAGACTCGTTCTAGCTAGTAACCTACAACTTACGAAAATTGGGTTGTGAGTGATAGGGTTGCGCAGGTGCACGAAAGAACAGTAGTGGAAGCAGAATTTGCACTAGACGTGCGCAGGCAGTAGAGATTAAGTACTATGACTATGAAAAGTATCGGTGCAGACAATCCTCTATGAATGTATTTTTTATCATCGACTCTAAACGTCTATAGTTCGATTTACTGAAGTTAGTGTCCGATCAAGGCTTCCTAACATGTGCACATGTTCCGATCAAAGTTCATGAGCTATTAATTCTTGAAACTAGTCTAAGCAGCTACGAATCCTGTCACAGTAGCAGCTGATTATCCTAGCGCGTTACTCCTAGTTGTCACCGTCAAGCTACCAACTAGTTTAACATATAATAAACAAGTAGTAAGAGTAAGATTGCGGTTCAAGGCTTCCCCTACTCATGCAACTAGCTGTCAATCGTGTGCACAGAATTAATACAAGCAAACTAACTATGCATTAAGCACAAGTCTCAAAGGAAATACTCATAGAATCATGCCCAACCGATACAAAGTGTTTAGCTAGACATGCTAGTAGTAAACATCATAGAAATAGTAAATAAAAGCTAAAGTGTCCAAGAAAACAGTAACAAGCAAGTGCGTGCAGGTTGCTGTGTCTCGGCTCGCGCAGTCGGCTAGCGCAGGTCCTCGCAGCAGCTCGTGTGTTTTTCAGTTCTGGCTCTCTCTCGTGTGTTGTTGTGTGTCTCTTCAAACCCTAGCCTTCCTCTCTTTATATACTGCTCATGAGGCCTGAGGACAGTCTTGGCAACTTCTAAATCCTATGGTGTTCAAGATTTGGAAACACCACTATCCTGCGCATGGCTCACTGCGCACATTGGTTCGCGCAGTCGGTCTGCGCACCGCAGTCTGAATCTGCCACTTCCTAACCTGTTTGCGATGCTAGCTCCGCAGGCTGTGTGTTGCGCTCCTTAAACGCGCCTATTAGCACGTATCCGACTTAGGCCCTTGTTTTGCCCTGGAATACAAAAACACAGGAAACAAATAATCTTGTACACAAAATAATGCAAACAAGCACAGTGTTAGGATCTAAAAAGCGCGTATAAATAGGCTCTATCAACACTGTTATTTTCCATGCCCTGTTCTAAACTTCAAGCAAACGGAATTAAAAGACAACTAGGTTGTTGCCCCTGTCGGTGCGCAACTATGATTTGCGCAGCGCAACTGTTTCAAGGTTGCGCAGGCTGATGTTGATTGCATACTGGCAGAAACACCAACGAAAAATAAAAAGAAATAATTAACTACTGTAAAAGAGAACGTGAACTAGTTAAAACTTATCTGTGTTGCTCCCCGGCAACGGCGCCAAATATTGATCGCGCGTCGTTGTACGCGTCAAATTAATCCTTCTTTCTCCACTTAGCATAGCGGCTAAGTCAGGGTTGATCCCACAAGGAGCGTGCAGACTCGTCTTAGCTAGCAGCCTACAACTTACGAAATTGGGGTTGTGAGTGATTGGGTTGCGCAGATGCGCGAATGAACAGTAGTGAAAGCAGGATTGCACGATACGTGCGCAGGCAGTAAATTTTAAGTACTATGACTATGAAGAGTATCGGTACAGACAATCCTCTATGAATGTATCCCTTATCATCGACTATAAACATCTATAGTGCAGTTCTACTTAAGTTAGTGTCCGGTCACGGCTTCCTTACGTGCGCGCATGTTCCGATCAAAGTTCATGAGCTATTAATTCCTGAAACTAGTCTAAACAGCCACGAATCCTATCACAGTAGCAGCTGATTATCCTAGTGTGTTACTCCTAGTTGTCACCGTCAAGCTATATCAACTAGTTTAACATACAATAACGAGCAGTTAGAATAAGAATGCGGTTCAAGGCTTCCCTTATTCGCACCACTAATTATCACCCATATGCATAGAATTAATATAAGTAGATGTACTAAGCATTAAGCACAAGTCTCAAAGGAAATACTTCATAGAATCATATCCAACCGATACAAAGTGTTCAGCTAGACATGCTAGAAACAAACATCATAGAAATAATAAATAAAACTAAGGCAACGAGAGAAAACGTAGCAGGTTGGCGCAATTGCGCGTTGCTGTTCTCGGCTGGCACAGGTGGTTCACGCAGATTCTGGCTGAAGTAGCTCGTGTGTTTTGCTGCTGAGTGTCCTTCTCTCTATCTGCTCTCTCTCCCAAACCCTAGCTTCCCTCCTCTTATATAGTGGTCTTGAAGCCCATGGAATGCTTAGATTTGGCCCGAGAGACTTTTAGCAACTTCCCAAATCTAGGAGATCAATATTTAGAAACTCTGCCATTCTGCGCACGCGGATTGCGCTACTTGCTTCGCGCAGTCGGTTTGCGCATTGTAGTCCGAATCAGCTATCTCCTTTTGCGCTGCTAGCTCCGCAGGTCATGCATTGCGCTCTAAAAACGTCCGTTAGCGCACATCTAACTTATGCTCCTGTTTTATCCTGAAATACAAAAATACCGAAAACCAGTAATCTTGTACACAAAATAATGCAAACAAGACTAGGCTCTATCAGTGGCGCATGGTCGCGTACGCAGTCATCGGGCGCTACAACGGTGCGCCGAAGGTCAGCCTGCTTGATATGGATGTGCTAAAGGGGTTGTATTACGGGAAGAAGGTGAAGATTGTGTCAGACATGGTGGTGCACTGGGAGCGGCTCAGCACCAAGGGCCCGCTCACTTGCGGAGGTGTGATCACGCATTTGCTGCGTGGGCTGCACGGAGAGCCAGAGGTGGCCGAGCACACGGTTATTCCAGCCGTCCCTCTTGACCATGCACAGATGCTGCAGTACCGAGCGGTAACTGCTAAGGAAGATGGGTCATTGGAGTGGTGTTACCGGCTGTAGGCTGCGAGGGCACCGAGGCACGCAGCAATCAAAGGAGCACCCACAGAGAGTAGTGCGCGGCAAGAGGAAGCTGCTGATGAGGAGGAAATGGAGAATGTGGAGGCACCAGTCGTGCAGCCAGCTAGGCGCATGAGGACGCGCGCACAGACTGGAGCGCGCGCGCGGGCGAGTGGACCGCCAGGGGAAGTTGTGACCATTGACATTAGAGACTCTTCCTTGCGCGCGCAGGCGAAGCGGCGCAGACAAGATTCTGAGGAGGCGCCAGCAGAGCAGCGCATGATGTTTAACGTCAAGCGCGTGCTGGAGTACTTGGTGTCCGAGGGGGCCGATTTAAGCATCAATCCACCAGCTGGGTGGAAATTTGGAGATCCCATTCCCCCTCTTCTCAGTCTGCGCAGGCCACCTCCAGGGTCACCCTTAAAGCCGCGCGAGCCAGCAAGTTCTCCCGCACAGTCACCAGCCCAATCCTCAGTGCGCACCCCAGTCATAGACCCACTGCACATGCCGTCAGAGCCCCCTCCCCAACCCTCTGCCCAGATGATTAGATCGCCCTCTGAGGTCACCCCCATCAAAGAGTTAAGTTCAGATTCGATATGGGAGACTGACTCGGAGGAGGAGCCCGCAAACCAGCCCGCAGCAGTTTCAGTTGCGCAACCATCCTCCAGCTCTGAGTATGAGATAGAGACAGAGTCCATGGACGAGGAGGCACAAGGGTCTGCACAGGACTCCAGCTCAGAAGATCTTTAGGGCTGCACAGAGGGCTCGGCACAAATCATTTCGGGTTGTCTTTGTTGCTTTTGAAAACTATCACTGGATATTCTGTTCTTATTTTGTGTGGATATTTTGTGAACTCCTGACCTTGTTTCGTTTGCTGCATTTGACTTTATTTTTCATTTTCATGATGCATTTTACTTTTAGTTCTTAGTTGTCCTAGTAGCTTGCATGAGTGCGCTCTCCGTTGCGCTTGAGCTTGAGTCGTGGGGACACGTCTCTGTTTAAGTGTGTGTGTGTGTGTGTGGGGGGGGGGCGTTACATTTACATTTCATATTTATCATTGTAGTTTAGCTTAGTTAGTGCAGTATAGGAAATAGCAGCGGTTGTGCGCTTGTGTGCGGATTGCGCACACCTTTCGACTTGTTTTGCCTTATTCATCCTACATGCACTGCCATTAACCGATTTAGTATTTTTTTTTTTCGATTTTTGTCTTTTTAGTTAGGATATTCAGGGGATGTGGAGTTGACAGAAAAAGCTCTAGAGAGGCGGTTAGTCGTTTTTTCTTCGAGAGTAAGGTACATGGCTAAAAGCGCTAGTGGAGGCCGGTGCTTCGCAACCTTCGGAACAAAAGAGAGCGCTCAGCCACGCAGATGCCAAAGGCGAATACCCAAAGCGCGGCGAGGTGGGAAAACAGACCACCTTTCCTCTGGAAGTCGAGCGTAGGAAAGTGGGTGCGGGTGTAAACGCGTGCGCTGACCTGCGCAAGTAAACCAAGAAGGGAGAGCGGGGTGTTGTTCCATAGCTGCTATCTGAAGGCCGAGACTGGAACCGTTCTGGGAATATAAGAAAAGTGGACGAAGCCGTATAAAAGGAAAAAACCAGTTGACGATATATGCAAGGAAAAGAAACCAGCGTGCGCACACAACTCCATATCAGCGCATGCGCAAGTCCAAAAGTAAAAATCGTCAAGGACAAAAGACTTGAGTTCCCAAGAAGCGCGCGAATGAATCACGCACCTGAAGAAACCTGCGCGATTATCCATGTACCAGAAATCGGAGTAAGGACCGACAACCAGGAGCCTATGAAGAGCTATCTCCGAATCATCCGAATTAAATTGCATCCTGGCTGAGAGGTAAAAAATTTCGAAATTATTATATTAGAACTGTTAAAGGTTTGTGCGCTTGGGTGATAGAGCAACGCAGGGTGAATCGCTGTGCGAATCGCGCATGAGTATAAGGCTGTGCGCTAGACTTCAGAGAGGTAATTGTATCTGTGCTTCAGAGCTTGTTCCGGACGAACAAGGGCAAGTGTGGGAGATTTGATAGAGCCCAGTTATATGCGCTATTTAGATCTTAACACTGTGCTTGTTTGCATTATTTTGTGTACAAGATTACTGGTTTTCGGTATTTTTGTATTTCAGGATAAAACAGGAGCATAAGTCAAATGTGCGCTAACGGGCGTTTTTAGAGCGCAATGCACGACCTGCGGAGCTAGCAGCGCAAGAAGGAGATAACCGATTCGGACTACCGTGCGCAAACCGACTGCGCGAAGCAAGTAGCGCAATCAGCGTGCGCAGGATGGCAGAGTTTCTAAATATTGATCATCCTTATCTCCTAGATTTGGGAAGTTGCTAAAATTCTCTCGGGCCAAATCTAAGCATTCCTTGGGCTTCAAGACCACTATATAAGAGGAGGGAAGCTAGGGTTTGGAGGGGAGAGAGAGCAGATGGAGAGAAGGACACACAGCAGCGAAAACACACGAACTACTCCAGCCCAGATTCTGCGCGAACCACCTGCGCCAGCCGAGAATAGCAATCTGCACTTGCGTCGACCTGCTACTTTTCTCTTGCTGCCTTAGTTTTAATTATTATTTCTATGATGTTTGTTTCTAGCATGTCTAGCTAAATACTTTGTATCGGTTGGGCATGATTCTATGAAGTATTTCCTTTGAGACTTGTGCTTAATGCTTAGTTCGTCTACTTATATTAATTGTATGCATATGGGTGATAATTAGTTGTGCGAATAAGAGAAGCCTTGAACCGCAATCTTATTCTAACTGCTCATTATTGTATGTTAAACTAGTTGATAACTTGACGGTGACAACTAGGAGTAACGCACTAGGATAATCAGCTGCTACTGTGATAGGATTCGTAGCTGCTTAGACTAGTTTCAGGAATTAATAGCTCATGGACTTTGATCGGAACATGCGCGTACGTTAGGAAGCCTTGATCGGACACTAACTTAAGTAGAACTGCACTATAGATGTTTAGAGTCGATGATAAGGGATACATTCATAGAGGATTGTCTGTACCGATACTCTTCATAGTCATAGTACTTAAAATCTAATGTCTGCGCACGTATCGTGCAATTCTGCTTTCGCTACTGTTCATTCGCGCACCTGCGCAACCCAATCACTCACAACCCCAATTTCGTAAGTTGTAGGTTGCTAGCTAAGACGAGTCTGAACGCTCCTTGTGGGATCGACCCTGACTTAGCCGCTGTACTAAGTGGAGAAGGAAGGATTAATTTGACACGTACAACGACGCGCGATCAGTCACTAATGGGTAGCCTCAATTACATCTTCGCAGCCCGCGACAATGCCCGTCCGCGGCTGATCACCAAGCTCCTTACTTTTCCCTCAATGAGCACCGCTCCAGTTGAACCCGAACCAATCCAGAATCAAATTCCACGAGTGTTGATTCCCTCAACACCACACGCCTCTTCAACTCAGTATATAGAACCCTGCTACCGTAAGTTGATCTCTGTGTTCGCTCAGGTTTCTCTCTGTGATTGCGTGTGCACTCCTACTGTGTTGCTGCCCCGCCTTCCTTTTAAAGCTCTCCAGAACACCAAAAACGTCAAAGATCATTATCAGAATCTTCTCATAAATTCTAGCAAGTTTATTGAAGATTCCGTTGCCAAAATTGAACTCTTGGATCTTTATCTTCTTAGTCCACATGCTGGCGTTTGCTGAGCTCTCGATGACGTCTACATACCTCTCTGAGCTTCCCCGATGCCAGCCGTACCACACCAGAGCCTTACCATGCAACGCCAGGATTCTGCTCTAAGCTCTGAATCATCACGGAGTGCTGTAGCAGACTCTGTCTATTCAAAGTTGTCTCTCACCCAGTCTTCAAGTAGTGTCTCAACTTTAGATCTTTAGGGATTGCTGAAGCAGACTCTGGCTCTTTGTTGTTGTTGTTTTGTCAGTCTTCAGATTGTGTTCCAGCCACCGAACTCCAAGGAGTGCTTCAGCAGTCTCTTGAGCAGTTTTGTCAAGGATGCCATATCCTCAACAATCTCCTTCTTGCATTTTGAGAAAACTAAAACCACAATTACATCTATACTACTGATCCATAAAATCTGGTAACAACTAATAGCTAAGCTAGATAATTTTGTTAACTGTTACACTTGAGTTTAGAGTTCCTCAATGAATGATAAACACAAACCCTCATGTGTTGCGCCTAACTCCATATGCTGGCTGATCATAAGCTCATAAATAAGCGCATGAAATCCAATGCACATATTTAATATCTTTCCCATCAAAGGTTACTATACTTCCTTCAGTATCCACTCTTCTGAGAGGGTAAATCTTTGTAAGGAAAGGAATTTCCAGAATAACTTGGTTGGTAATATTTCCATATTCCATGAGGGCTGCCAGTATATAAGGGTAGTGTGGGATGGACATACACACAAAGAAAGATAGATAAGCAAGAGAGAAGAGCTAGAGTGTGTCGTCACGGCTAGCGGAGAGAGATCATGGCTGGATGAGTCTGATCGTCGCTTGATCAACATGTTCAACTGGAGCAGAGACTCGTTGAAGATCAAGTACATCCTCTGTTGAAGAATCGTCACGGGTGAGGCAGACACGAACGATCGGAGTGTAGAGCAACGTCCCCGTATGCTGAGTGGAGGTCACTGATCGAGAGGGAGCATCGCTGGATTTATGAGAACTCGCAGAAGTTAGATTGAAGTACCTAGAAGAGCTCTTAGAATCTGAGGTAGAGAAACATGATATTGTAAGTTGATATAACATCCTGTCGTAACACACTGTATTAGTATAAGCTGAGTTTGTACGATCAGATATGTAGCATTATATTACTAGATTGTGTTGACAGTGTACGTAGGCTAGTCTGTGTGATCAGACTGAGCGAAGATTTTAGCTAGGTTAGAAGTAGAGGTTGTTCTAGCTTAGGCTGAGAAATTGAGCCTTTGCATTTTAACCGATAATAGTGGAATCTTGAGGACTCATGAGTAGTCCTCCTCTGACGTAGGCACTGGCCGAATTGGGTGACCAAAGTGCTTATATTTTTTAGGTTCTGTCTTAGCAAGATAATTTCGCAAAGTGAGCCAGAGGTTGCTGTAGCAACCTGTTGATACAAGTCACTAGCAGTGCCTGTAATTTCAATTTCCCTAAGCTCAGTTTGGGTAAAACTATCATATAACCAGGTTCTAAATGGTTTCCATTGTTCGGTTTCAAATTCTAGCATAATAATTTTTCTAGCCTAGGATCCAAGACTGAAGTTGATGATTGAACTACACATAAATTAAATAGAAAAATCCATCTTTGACTCGGTTATTCCCGGTTCTCTTAATTGAGAGGTGGATGCTCTAGAGGGATCTAAAGGTTGTTCGACTTTATAATCAAGAGGAGAGACATAAGAGTGCATTGAACTGGTACATGACTTGCATGGGGGTGGACTCAGTGGCCATTTGGGCCGAAACAAGACAATCGCTAGTCTGGAAGAGAGATATTACTAGCCTCACTTGAGAAGAGACACTGCGGCCATTGTGAAGAAGTGCTACATATTCGAGGCATCAGTCTCAAAATACTGGTCTTTATATGTCTTTACCTATCCCTGATGATATTTGGCAGGATCTCTCTATGAATTTCGTTTTAGTCTTACCTCGGACACAAAAGGGAGTCAATTATTTATTTGTCGTGGTGGACAAATTTTCAAAGAGGACACATTTTATGGCCTGTAAGAAGACATCAGATGCTTCCAATGTTGCGAAATTATTCTTCAAAGAAATTATGCGCCGGCTTGGAGTACCTAAGTCTATCACTTCAGATCGAGACACCAAGTTTTTATCTCATTTTTGGATCACATTATGGAGGATATTTGGGACAGCACTAAGAAGGAGTTTGACAACGCATACTCAAACAGATGGACAGACTGAAGTGACAAACAGAATGGACAGACTGAAGTGACAAACAGAACCCTGGGGAACATGATTCGAAGTCTGTGCGGTGACAAGCCTAAGCAGTGGGATTTGGCTTTGCTTCAAATAGCGTTTTCATACAGCAGCGCAGTGCATTCAGCCACTAGACGGTCCCATTTTTGATAGTCTACACATCGTTTCCTAGCCATGTTGTCGATTTGGTCAAATTACCCAAAGGTCCTGGCGTCAGTATCGCAACAGAAAAGATGGCCGACGAAGTACAAGTTGTAAAGGATGGAGTCAAGACGATTCTAGAAGTTGCGGGCAAGAAAAACAAGGCCGCTGCTGACAAGAGGCATCGGGTGAAGCTATTAAATGTTGGTGATGAAGTGATGGTGTTCCTATGAAAGGAGGGGCTTCAAGTGGGTACTTACAAGAAGTTACAACCTAGTAAGTATGGACAATTCAAAGTTATCAAGAAGATCAATGACAATGCGTATGTAGTGTCCCTGCCAGAGTCGATGAACATCTCCAATACATTTACGAGTACCATGCCGATGAAGCTATTTATCCTGAAAGGAATTCGGGGTCGAGTTCTTCGGAGGTGGAGGAGAATGACAAAGAGGCTTTAGCGACGACATTCGAAGGAAATTTGGATCGTGTCCGATCGTCGCGAAAGTTTGGTTTCTCAAAGCAAAACTGCATCTCGGATGGAAATGTCGTCCGGTTGGCTCGTGACGGATGTGGCTTTTGGGCCATTCGGGATCGTTTCGGGGACCAAATCTCAGTTTTCTTACTCTAAAAAGATTTAAGTAATTTGGCAACAGTTATCTTTTATTTTGTTTTTTCTTTTTAGTAGTTTTCCTTTTTTGGCATTATCTTAGATAACTAAATTTAGTTTTTGTTTCCGTATAAGTACGGTTCTAATGCATTAGAGAAAGACACCTTTTAATCAATAAATTTTTCAGAGTTTTTTCTACTTCGTGGGGGATTCCAGTGTGTTTATTTGTGTGAATTCTTCGCTTGAGAATTCACGGACTTCACTACGTCATCAAAATAATTAAAATGAATAATGTTGAACTATGTATTTGGTTTATTTGGCACAATATTTCCTATTTGTGATTCTCAGATTGATGGGCATTGTAGCCTAGCAGTTTTTGCTTCATGTAAAGAGTGTACTGTAAAATGTTATACCAATTCCATGCTGTGACTGGAAGGCTATCAGTCACCAAGTTAAGGATGGTTGCGGGCCTTGACTTGGAGATCCAATGTTGTAATCGCAGAGGTATTCCTCTTGTATCGAGTATTGAAGAAGACATGTGGACATGATCACTTCATCTAAACCGCCTGTGCCCAAATAAGGATGAGCAGACCGTGCGAGGACCCGTGGCACTCCAAAACCAGCACGCTGGTTATAATAAGGACAGCATGAACACAAGAAGAAGATCCAACTTTTTACATTCCAAGTCTGATTTTTTTTTTTTTCTTATAGAGACTCCTCCTCCTCCTCCTCCTCGTAATTGAAAAAGCTTTCCTTACAAATGTAGTACAATCTGCTTATTCTTTGATGATCAAAGTTACAAGAAAAGTTCATCATCATTCATCTATATCAGGGTTTATTATTATGCATCTCACTGAATTGATTTACCTTGGTCCATTCTAGAAAATATATAAATATTAGATACAACTGTCCTATCAACGAGAGCAACACTGGTCTAGTGGTAGAATAGAAGTCTGCCATGGTATAGATCCGGGTTCGACTCCCGGCTGGTGCACATTTCGAGCTGTGATGAGACTTTGTGGCTTAAGTGGTGGTGGTTCCATCATATCTGTCTGATCTCGGACGACTTGGCTGACATCTGAGCTCAACTTTTTGTCCTTAGCATGAAGGGAGCCTCAAAAGAGATGGTTATCACATCTCAATGGTGGCTTGCAAGCTCTTTGGTTCCATCATATCTGTCTGATCTCGGATGACTTGGCTCACATCTGAGCTCAACTTTTTTTATTTTAGCATGAAGGGAGCCTCAAAAGAGATGGTTACCACATCTCAATGGTGGCTTGCAAGCTCTCCAAATCGTCTTGGTAGGTGAAAAAGAAAAGTATCCATTTATGTGAATTAAGCAATGAATATGAAGAAAAGTAAAATAATAGAATGCTTCCGAACATGCCACCTGATTCAAGCACTCCGTCGCCTCGAGTTAAATGGATTAACGATCACACATGCGACAGTTCTACCTTAAATGACCTTTAAATGCTTTAATGTCGCCCAGGTGTCGTCTCGACATTTAAGCTCCGGGCGATACGGCCTCAACTTGCATGCTCAAACTAAAATTTTGGATAGAAATAGGTGCAAAAAGGATTTATCCAAAGACATAAACATATATGTTAGATTAAGTTTAGGTTAATATTTGGATTTTGATTGAACTAACGTGTAAGGAGTAATTACCTCGACCGTGACTTATTATTTTAATGAGAAAGTTAGTCATGTTGCTTGAATGACAAGACTTTCATATATTTATAGCTTGATTAATTGCGCAATGTTTCTTTGTGATTAAATAAGTTAGACGTAATCGGGTATATGCCTCAACTGAAAGGATTCATAGTGTAAAATATTTGGTTTATTTCCATCTCGTATAATTTTTACTTGAAAACGAAAATGGTTTATTTCCATCTCGTATATAACGTTACTTACACGGGGGTGTTTGGTTGGAGCCCCCTACTTTTGGTAGATTCTTCAGGCTCTTTGTGAGGCTATTGGATCAATTTATCAAATATCTCACATATATTCAGGTGCTAACGAAGGTAAGAAATAAATGAGCATCTTTTTTTGCATTTAATGGTAGTATGATAAATATGTACTTTAATTTTTTCTCCTGTCAAATTTTCATCACACTTTTAATATAGTGAAATTCATTTTACTGTAACGAAACTCATTTTACTGTAGCGAGACTCATGAGACTATATTTTTTCGTGTTCTAGACATACAAAGTGTATTGAATTTAAGATATGGATCTAATGCACTTAGATATTAAAATTTATTTTTAAAAAATGCTTTACCACATATATACTCAAATAATCTAGCAAAGTGGATTGCTACATAATGACAAATCCCCCAAATACATAAAGTGCATTACTACATATGCTCAAATCTTCTAAATTCAAAGTGCATTAAGTGCATTGCGATAAATAATTGGGTTGTGTTCAAATGAATTAAAATTTGATAGAAATAATATTTTGAATAGTGGAACACATGATGAAAAAGAGAGAATTAAAGAAAATGACATTTGACTAGTAACCTGAAATTTATGAAAAGATGAATGGTTAAAGACTCAAATATCTTTTTTAGTTCAATTAAAATTGAAAATTAACTTACTAATGAGAATAATAGTGAACACGTGGTAATATGTGGGTTGTTGTATTTTTGAACCAATTGTCATAAAGAACTCACGAATCTACCAAAAGAGGGAATCTCAATTGAGTGCTCATCTCACATTAAATGATGCGATTTATGAGGAGCGCTCAAATGATCACCCACATATTGTCATGTGTCCACTACTATTCTCACTATCAATTGAATTTCTAATTATAAATGCCTACAAAAGCATTTGAGTTTTTATACATTCATCTTTTCCCAACCCCATATTAAATTTTCAAGCGTCATTTTTTTAATACTCTCTTTTCTGTCATGTGTCTCATTCTTTACCATATTATTTCTAGCAAGCTTTAATTCACTTTAACATAAAATAATTTTTAAAAGATTTGATTATAGTATGTAGCAATGCACCTTAAAATTTTGGAGGATTTGAAAAATAATATGTAGCAATGCAATTTGCTAATGTGATAGTTTATTTGAGCATATATATATCCTAGAACTCTTAGTTATGTAAATGCAATCAAGAGATTATCCAAGGAGTACGGCTAAAATGTCTTAATTACAATGGTTCTATAACTGTCACTATGTTGTATTATTGGACTAGATTCTGACCAGCCCACACAAAGAAACACACCAAAAACACCCAACACGCCAATCTCGGCAACCAACGGGCAAGAGTGTGAAAGTGTGGAGAACCAGGTTCTAGTCTTATTATACAACTAACATGTTATTAGAACTAGGAATCTTTTTATCTTTGATCTGGCTACAAAAATGATTTTGACAGCATTATGTTGTGATTGGTACGTTATTCTGGATTATAAGCTGGGAGTCTGAGTTCCATACATAATCGAGTCATCAGAGAAAGTAGTATATGATTAGCAACTGTGTTTTCACATATCGAGGGTTTTAGCCTATAAGGCTGTTCATTAAAAAAATTATATGTATTGATGAAGAAATTAAAAGAACAATGAACTTACAAAAACTCTGCTGAGTCTTCAAGCTTTATTGATCTTCAAGATTTTTACAAGGGAAATAGATTTTTAAGAGAGAGAGAGAGAGGAAGTTGGCGGATAGCCTTCTTACAAACACAAGACTGAAATAAATAGACTAGAGTCCTGACCAGCTTGGGACCAGACTAGAACTAAACTCAACACGTACTATAAGGGCTATATTATTGCCTACTAAAATCCAAGCTACAGAAAGATTCTTTCTGCTTTTGAGTTGTCCTTTCTATTCATATGGCTTTGAATTATTTGCATTTCTTGCCGCAAGGTAGGAATATGTCACTTTCTTGATATCTTTAATAAGATACTTGTCCAATATTGTGTTTCGAATATCTTAACACATTGACTCGATGTCCTCAAGACCTGCAGGGTCTTGGAAGTCTTGGAACAATTCTTGTCCTTGCCCTTGACTGGTATCTGGCATAGACTCGCCAGTCTTACTAGATCTGGTATCATCAAAGTCTAATATATCCTTTTTGAGAGACTCAAGATACGCATTAATAATCTCTTCTTTGGATAAAGCTTGAGTCTTGTCCTTAATCTTATTGCTAAAATTGTCACGGGGGTTGGCCTTGAGCGCCTTCTGACTGTTATAATAAGTTGCAATCTTGTCATTGATCTTGCACATAGTGTCTTCACCTTAGGGTTTTTGGTTTCGGGGTCAATCTTGATCATCTTTCCCAGAATTTTGAATAAGAAACTTTCTTTAGATATGGATAATGTCTTGAGTATAGAGAAATATTAGCTCCCATTTCCAAATCCAGGGAATCTAGAATTCCACAAAGAATAAGAGGGAATATAATCCCTTGTAATAAGTTTTTTTCGGAGTTTGACTCATTTTCTTCAATTTCTTTGATTTTAGGAGAAATCTTCTCCCAACGAACAAAATTGTACTTGAAGTCTTTAGGAAGAATATCTTCTTTACATCAGAAGAATTGCCACCATTTGACAAACCAGGCAGGTATCTCTGTCCTAAACACTTCAGAACAAACTCTAATAAACCAGGAATGTTTATACCTCTGGTTCTCAGATAAAAGAACATTGTCAATGGCATCCAGATAGTCCCAGTAATTATATTTAATGTGTGGCTTGTTCGGCCCAAAGCTGAATTCCTTTGTCTTAAGAGGAGAGAATCCCCAGTCATTAAGAGATAAAACTCTTTTGATAATAATCTTACTGAAGTTAAAAATTTCTGTTTGCCCGCTAGATAAATGTTATTCTTCGCAGCCATTGTTGATGAGAATTCTCATAATAGCTTCAGGATTTATACATCTTAGGAGGAAAAAATTCTTCCTCTAAATATTTTGACATAAGACGTCATGGCTCATCTAGCCATCTAGCATCCTTTTTTTTCAAGAAGAATTATAATCTTCTGAGCATCACATAAGGGAATCCAGTATTACACAATAATTATTCCGGTGTTTGAAATATTAACTAAGTGATTAAGTGGAATAGCCTGGGGTGGAACCGCTTGTTCTAAAGTCCAGCTCGTGGGGAACTCTATTTCTTCTCACTTGATCTTTTTTCTAGTAGTGATATTAGACTTGTTAAAATTGATTTCAATGATTATAGTTTCATTTACTTGTTTATCAACTATTCTGTACATGGGGTTCAGGGGTGTATAAGGATTTATAATAAATCCTATAACATAATTGGTTTATAATTATAACCATGAGTTTTAACATTTAATGTTAACGAATCTAAAATATTGATATTTGTTAAAGAAAGTTGTAAGTTGGGGTATACGTCAAAGTATATCGGGCCATGAGCAAAACTAATTTGGATGATCCCCATAAGGGATTATTTCCAATTTTAATTTCTTCCGTCTCTGAGAGTCGCTATAAAGTTCTCTAGTAATCTTTCTAAGGTTAATGGTTTGAAACCAATTTGGACAAGTCCAATATGGATAAATTAGTGAGTATTTTTGTAGGTTGATTTCATCTAATAGTTTAACTGGAAGTTCATATGAGTGGAAGAAACCATTTCCTCTAATTTGTGACTTGGTTCAATATTTGGAATCACCCATTTATTAAAGTAATCAAGGTTTTTAGGAATATCAACCTTGATATTATTTTTAATCGTGTGTCTTTTAACGATGAAATTCATGTTTACATGAAGATGTTATATCAGAAACTTTAACTAATTATGTATATTTATATATATAGCAAAGTAGCAATTGATATTTTTATTTTAAAAAAAAAAGTGATAGTGAAATGTATTATAAACTTAGAACACAAAAATTAACTATCGCATAATAGTTTCGGCAAACCCAGTTTTGTTCCCCTCATCTCCTTCTGGCTATCCACCAATCGCCCGATAGATTTGTCGGCTACCCCTACAATCGACCCTGTTGAGGGCCGTATCAGAGCTGCAGAGAATGGCGCCCATCACCGCCTTCTTCCGACTCCGAGCTCGACCGGCTACAACCAGGAGCTCAGTGAAATAGCTATAAACAGGTGCAAATCTGGCTTGAATAAATCAAAGGAAGTATTTGGAAATACCGACCGTGTTTCAGCTCATACAAAACTATACCATGCGTGTATCCGGAGGTGGCACAACCAGAGGCAGAGGCCTCGCCCCCCAGTCTGTCTTCCCTAATCTCTGGGAAGTCAACTGTGGCTGCTCTAGATGAGTTCCACTTCCATACATAATAAGTCCCTCTAAGGGTATATATAGAGGTGTTTCTCTAGGCTTGAGGGAGACAGACCATACATCCCTTTACTGCTGTATATAGCAGTCTTCATCTGGGGATTTGTAGCATGGGCCAGACAACCGAAGAAAGTACTCTTCCATCTCATGGCACGGGGCATGCCCGTCTTCATGAGCTTGGTTACAAGCAAGAGCTTAAACGTGATCTCTCGTAAGTAAACATCTCACACTCACCATTTATCTTTTCTCCAATTGACCTCTTTGGTGATCAGGGTTATTAATGTATTGATCATCCTAAACTGTTTGCAGGGTTGTGTCAAATTTTGCCGTTTCTTTCTCAATCATTTCAGTGCTGACAGGGGTCACTACCTTGTTTAACAATGGCCTCACATATGGTGGCCCTGTCGTTATGGTGTATGGGTGGTTGATTGCTGGCTCGTTCACTTTGATTGTTGGTATGTCTATGGCTGAGATATGTTCCTCTTTTCCTACATCTGGAGGGCTCTACTATTGGAGTGCTAAGCTTGCTGGTCCGGAATGGGCACCATTTGCATCATGGTTGACTGGCTGGTAAGCCTTTCTACTCTTCCTGGATTGCCAATTACAGATGAGAGGGTTCATATTTTGTAAACAATGGTTACTTACTGGTCCTTAACTGGGGAGTTAAGGATACCAGTAAAAATAAAATATGTTACTTATTTCGATCAAGCTACACAGAGAAACTTTTCATTACCATCCGTTTGGATTATGGAAAATTTTATTGAAAGAAAGTAGAAGGGAAATTTTTGTATCCTTCTCAACTGTTTTGTATATTTTCCATATTTAACGAAACTCACAACTTTTCCTTCAAAATTTTTTGTCCAATCCTCATATTTTACAAGATCCAAAAGGGGCTAGAGGTTGCCTGATTTAATGGTATACTCCATTCTGACTATTTTTTGCCTCTTCTTTGTTTTAACGCAGGTTCAACATTGTTGGCCAGGTACTTATTCCGTCATTAGTTCGTTTAGGCTTTTGTCTACAGTTTGCACATTAGAAGTCTAACAAGTGCACACAACAATTACATTTATCTGCAGTGGGCTGCTACTGCAAGTATAGATTACTCACTTGCACAGTTGATCTCAGTTATTATTCTACTGGCGACTGGTGGTAAGAATGGTGGAGGCTACGAAGCATCTAAGTATGTCGTCCTTGCCTTCCACGGTGGGATTCTTTTCCTTCATGCCCTGATCAACAGTCTTCCTGTTTGGTACTTATCCTTCTTTGGACAGCTAGCTGCTGCATGGAATGTTTTAGGTGCATCTTTTGTTGATTCAGCATTTATGATTTATAACTTCTAAATATAGTTCAAGTACTTATCCCCTATCACAACTCTGCATGCTAGGTGTTTTTCTGCTTATGCTGCTCATTCCCCTTGTTGCTACCGAGAGAGCTAGCCCCAAGTTTGTCTTCACGTACTTTAACGCAGACAACGGAGAAGGAATCAGTAACCAAGTTTATATATTTGTTCTGGGGCTTTTGATGAGCCAGTACACCCTTACTGGGTATGATGCTTCTGCTCATATGGTAGGCTCTCTGTCGTTAAGGATGATATTAATCAATTCATTATACCAAGCCTACCAGACTTTTTCTAAACAGTCAAAATTTATACTATTGATTTCATTCTCAGACAGAGGAAACCACAAATGCAGATATCAACGGACCAAGAGGACTAATTAGTTCCATCGGGATATCTCTATTTGTCGGATGGGGTTATATATTAGGTATCACCTTTGCAGTGACCGACATCTCATATTCGCTCAATAAAGCCAATGATGCCGGTGGATATGCTATTGCCCAGATATTCTATATGGTCTTCAAGAACAGATATGGCAGTGGGGTTGGAGGAATCATTTCTTTGGGAGTTGTTGCTGTTGCAGTTTTTTTCTGCGGCATGAGTGCTGTCACTAGCAACTCAAGGTATATACAGTCTCCTTTTTGCTTCATCCATCTCTAAACCCTCATTTTAATCTATGGCACTTTGGTAAATGACTCTGCAACTCTCAGAATGGCCTATGCATTCTCTAGAGACGGGGCAATGCCATTATCCTCATTGTGGCACCGAGTGAACGGGCAGGAGGTTCCTCTAAGTGCAGTTTGGTTATGCGCATTCATATCCTTCTGCATGGCTCTCACGGTATGCTGCGTATCGATATAGCACTTCCTCAAATCCATTATAATTGAATCATAAAGTTAGCTTGAACCAGCATTCGTTACAAGTATAACATCCTTGTGTTTTTCTTTATCATCATCTTGCAGTCTCTGGGGAGCGCAGTAGCATTTCAAGCGATGGTATCCATAGCCACCATAGCGCTGTACATTGCCTACGCTTTGCCAATATTGTTCAGGGTGACTCTGGGTCGCAAATCTTTCGTCCCTGGACCATTCAACTTGGGGCGTTACGGGATGGTTGTTGGTTGGGTGGCAGTTTTGTGGGTTGCAACCATATCAGTTCTCTTCTCCCTGCCTGTGGCCTATCCCATTACCATGCAGAATCTGAACTACACTTCTGCTGCGGTCACCGGGCTGTTCCTTATAACTTTGGGTGCATGGATGTTCAATGCGCGGCACTGGTTTAAAGGGCCGGTTGGCAACATATGACTGAGTTGAGAAACTCAGCTGAAAGAAAGAGCAATTAGTTGCAGATGATGATATTACATTGCAAGGCCCCATACAGAGCACTATCTATCTATCTTTCTTTTCTTGAATCTTGAATACAGAACATGCAGTCCCGAGTCATGGAAAACAGGCCCACGCCTACACAAGAATAGATTTAGGGAGATGATTTTGAGGGGTTCGAAGGCCATGCGCGGCGCTTAATGGTCTGGTCGCCCTATTGCATTCTGACATCTTGACTGCCTACTCTTTCTTGGGATTGAAGCTGTCCACTTTTCCAGTACAATCATTCTTCCATTATTGGCTAAATACGAAATTGTTTTAATATATCTGATTTGGATGAACATTAGGGATGACGCTTGCAATACATAATATGAGCATCATCAATGTTCCACTGATAATGTCTAACTTTGTCGAGTTTAGGTTGTGGGTCTATCTTAATAGCACAGCCCATTATCAAAGGGAAAGAAAAAAGAGGATCGGCATCAATCAATCAATCATGGCCTTATCATTGTTGTCAACTTGAAAAACCCAATCCCATCAAGAACATGATAAAGTGAAGATGGAGCATGGAAACCAAACTGCATTTTCAAATTGATGAAATCCTTGATCCATACCCAGGAAGTCATGCTTACTTTGATTGATGTTGATGACCAGACCAACAGGACAAAATAACTCATACCAACATGATAATATTTGCAAAAGATTTTCTTGTCTCCAGACACAATAAACAACTAAAAAAGGCCATAGCCCCTCTTTTTTTCTTGCCAGTAGATGTAGAATCGAGTTGTGAATCTCTTCTATGATGTGCTAAAACTTGAGCCTTTCTATTCCCATCCCGAAATTCCTCTTCATTTCCTTGCTTGTCAATCTGATAACACTGTACGAGGAACATGAGTAGAATTAAACAAGTGAACTGTGGCCCTTGTTGTTTTTCCCAATGAGAAAACACTAAGTGGGAAATTCCAAGAGCTTTGAAAATTGAGTCTCGAAAATTCTTTTTCCTTGTTTCTTTCTTTCTCTCTTTGCATTCCCCAACAACCATGCCCCCCTGGCCAAAATGGTAATTAGAAAACAATGCAAGTAGAAATCATTCAACAGCCCAATCTTCTCCTTTAAATAGGACTCTTAGTTCACACACCCTCACCAGACCTATCTTTCTCAGTAAACAGTCTCTCTCACTGCTCTTCAACTGTGTTTCATCACTCTTGCACAGAAAAATAAGGTGGAGGAGAAGAAGATGGGCATCATTCACAGAGGTGCGCACAGGAGAAGGTGGCCTTGGAGGAACAAGGCAGCAGATGTGCGAGTAAAAAGGAGATTAAATGCCATGCCACACGCACAAATCAAAAAACAAAAAAACAATTAGCTTTGCAATTATGCTCTCCTAGCCACACCAAGCTGGCTGAATGAGGAGAGGAGAGCATAAATCATTGCATTGCGGGGAATTGAGGGTAGCGGTCCGATTTCTGATACTTCACTTAGCTTCCACGTTCATTGTCATTTCTTCTTCTGAAATTCTCAGATAGGTGGATGTAAGAAATGCATACGAGGCAGCAGCTAGCTGGATAAAACCAGTTTGACTACTTCCCTTTTCTTTTCTGGGTTTATACTTTGTAGCACCTGCTGTGCATGCATCGCTTACATCTACCATCTGCTGTACCAAAAAAAAAAAAAAAACCACTCATCTGTTTCTCAACCTGCAATCTCTTTATCCATATTTAACATTTGCAAGCTTTCTCCAAAAAAGGGTTAACTCTTCTTCATCACAAGAATCCAATGCAGATAAATGAAGCCATTTTCTATAAAATGTTATGTGGCATCATCACATGTGAATGGAAAATCAGAGTCCTTTATTCATACATACATTACCACACTTGGAGAGTTTTTCGTTTGTCTCCGACAGCAGCACTGCCCCACCACTAAGTTGACTGATTGACTCCACACCAGCTTTCTACAAAAGCTGCAAAATATTCCCATTTCTATGCACACCCTTTTCCACATTTTATAATATTCTCCAAAGCTTCTTCAACTTGCCATTTCATTTAATACTGCACACTGCCTACTCCTAATTGGGCCTCAAGCCCAATAAATGATACACACAAAGCCCAACCCACACCGTAGCATCATGCGTACGCAATGACTCTTGCCTAAATCCAATAATTGAGATCTTATCATAATTTCTCTCCTACGTCGCCAAAATACTGTATTCAACCATCATCGGATATTTGCCACGTGTCCATATTCATTATAAATATTTTTAAGGCCCCTCAAGTTTATAAACTTAACTACACATACAGTTCGGTTTTGATTCGATGTAAACTGATTGGATTAGAAAACTCAAAAAGAGACAGTTACAAATGAGAGTTCAAATTGTTATAGCGTCTCTATTATTTTTAACTAGAATACTTAGAGAAGGGTAGTAGCGTCATTCACAAGGACCGCTGGCCACCTGCTAGGAACATGTTTGGTGGAATCGCACATTTTTGTCACGCCTCTCTTTTGAGGACTTCACGAGAATTAAACCTAATCAAACGGCCCCTTAACATTTCAAACTGTCACTTTTTCAGAGCCGGAGACGACACCGACTCTCTTTCGTCCCGGCTCTCAGTCTCACCTTCTCCGGCATCAATGGCATGCGCGAGTTTCGCAAAGCTGAACGCGTCGTCTTCACAGTGGATCGGGCAGCAGTCGTTTACGCAGCGCCGATCGTCGAGCAGGGCCCTCACGCAGAAGTTTGCGACGCCTATTCGGGCTGGATCTTACTCTGAGGAGCTTGTTAAAACGGCTGTGAGTGCTTTCTGGATTTTATGTTGGCGATGCAATCGAGGTTTAATAGCTAGTTGGATTGTTTTGCCGTTGTCAGCTAGGGTTTGTTGGCTGCCTCATTGTTTGCTGAATTGATAATTTGATGCAAGTTTTTTTCTCTTTGTGGCTTGTTGTGCATAAGATCTCGTTTGGTGCACCTGCAACTTAGAGGAATGTGTTTCAGTTCCTGATGAAGTCAGCTTGTAGTTCGAAACTATTTTGTACCATTTTTTATTTACATAGTCAATAAGTAATGTATGATTGTTCCAAATTGGCTCTGTGTTTGGAATCGAGTGAAATATATGGTCTGAAGAAGATAGGATTGATTATTTGTTTGGCATCAGTTTGAAGTTGTGTCTGAATATGCACGAGAATAATAGAGGTGATGCATTTATACTGCCCGTGTGTGTGTTACAGAAAACTATTGCAACTCCTGGCCGTGGAATTCTTGCTATTGATGAGTCCAATGCTACATGTGGGAAGAGGCTAGCATCTATTAACTTAGACAACACAGAAGTGAACAGGCAGGCTTACAGGCAATTGTTGCTGACTACTCCTGGTCTTGGGGAGTACATTTCTGGTGCTATCTTCTTTGAGGAGACTCTTTACCAGTCAACCACTGATGGAAAGAAGTTTGTGGACTGCTGCCACGAGGAGAATATTGTTCCTGGCATCAAAGTGGACAAGGTACGGAGTTCTTTGACATATGTGTCTGTGAGCTCGTGTATGATTAAATTAACTGAGATATTCTTTATGTTTGTAGGGTTTGGTTCCCCTCCCTGGAGCAAGGCTTGGATGGTTTGGCTTCAAGATCGTCTGAATATTACAAGCAAGGAGCACGCTTTGCTAAGTGGTATGCCCCATATGATGATTTTTCATTAGCAAAGAAAAATGCCGCCCATATTCTTGGAAGAAATCTGTTGTCAGTTTAAGGATGTTTTGGACTTTGACTTCTTTTTTTCATATTACAGGAGGACAGTTGTAAGCATTCCATGCGGGCCTTCTGCTCTTGCTGTTAAGGAGGCTGCATGGGGACTTGCAAGATATGCTGCCATCTCTCAGGTATATCTTCAACAATCATAAAACAGAATGGAGTAACCAGTTGACTTGATATGAAGTGGACTTCTTATTTTGATGGATTATCTGGAGTCTGGACGACTAGTAATACTGTTTATGTAAACTTTATTTGGCAATTGATGCAAATCTGAGAGAAGGTATTATTCCTTGCTGTGCTGATGGTGCATGAATCCGGTTGTGGCTTTTTTCACTATTTAGCTAGCCCCAGCGTTTGAAATGTATTAATAAAATGAGAGCTCTTCGCTCGAGTTCAGGCTTCTAAGATTTTGCTTATGTATCAGGACAATGGTCTGGTACCAATACTTGAACCTGAGATTCTTCTTAATGGGGATCACTCAATTGAAAGGACTCGCGAAGTGGCCGAACAGGTTTGGGCAGAGGTATTTTACTGCTTGACACAGAACAATGTTCTGTTTGAAGGAATACTCCTTAAGCCTAGTATGGTTAGTGGTTACCCCTGGTGCTGGACATTAGGAGAAGGCTTCTCCGGAAACTATTGCCAACTACACTCTCACTGTCCTGAAGAGGAGAGTACCTCCTGCAGTCCCTGGAATCATGGTATGGCTTGGAGATTTGAACAAAATTCATGTTTATGATCCTTAAATTATGTCTCAGTGAGTAGCTGATATATATAGTGTACATTTTTACTCAGTTCTTGTCTGGAGGACCATCTGAGGTTGAGCCTACATTGAACCTCAATGCAATGAACCAAAGTCCCAACCCATGGCACCTCCTATGCACGTGCACTTCAGAACACGGTGCTCAAAACCTGGCAAGGACGCCCCGAGAATGTCAAGGCTGCACAAACAGCTCTCCTGATCCGTGCTAAGGCCAACTCCCTTGCACAGCTGGGGAAGTACTCAGCTGAGGGCGAAAGTGAGGAAGCCAAGAAAGGCATGTTTGTCAAGGGGTACACCTACTAGTCGACAACCCTCATATGCGAGGCAGTCCCATGCCTATTTTTTTATATCTATTTCTACAAATTGCATCCAATCTACTAGTTTTCAAGCTATAATTACTGATTAAAGTTGAGTCAGATATGGAAAGGAGAAGTTTCAAGCTCAGGTTTCGGCAGCAGCCATGACAGCAATATAAACACCACCATTCGAGACTAGAATCAAAGTGAAGACAATGTCCATTATCAAAAAAGACTCTACTCCATCGAATCATCGGAAAAACTCTACGAGTATGTCCACTCCACGTTTTTGATGAGACAAACATCTAACTGATAATGCTACTTAAGTGTGCAGGGAACGATTCCAGGAACGGACATTGCAACACGAAAGCAGGATCTGATAGAATATCTGAGATTACTATCTCTATCTAGATTCTCGGAGCAAAATAAGGAACAAGATTGAGAAGATCCGGTCAAAGATTGTCAAGATTATTATGCGATAATCCTTGACAATCTAAGAGATTCAATTCCAAATTTGGAAGGTGAATCTGGGATTTGTTGCCCACAAATCTGGGATTTGCGGTTGAGCAAATCTAGGATTTTCGGTTGAGCAAATCGGGAGCTTTTCCAAGGAAGTGAAGATAAAAGAGAAACGAGTGCTTTGAAAGCAGCAAGTGAACTGGAAAAAAGTCTTTGACAGCCAACGGCGTAAAAGCTAAGGCTCGGAAGACGACACCGCCGAGAAGGTAAAGAAAGGAGAAGTTCGCTACTCCAGAGGGAACAAAAGACGGCTTTGTACTATGTGTCAAAAGGGGAAATGCCACTTGTGGTGCGGCTATCTCTTGGAGAATACCCCAGCAATTAGTGAACTGGAGTGTCTGATTGCTTGTGGTATAACATCAAGTGTAACCGATCAAACACCTAAATACAAGAGTATTTCAAAATCCTTCTAGCAAGCTAGAAGATAGTGGTTTTTCTCTCAGGTATCATTTAAGGTACTAGAGTTTCTAAGTGTAACCGATCAAACACCTAAATACAAGAGTATTTCAAAATCCTTCTAGCAAGCTAGAAGATAGTGGTTTTTCTCTCAGGTATCATTTAAGATACTAGAGTTTCCACTATAAATCACTAAGAAAGTCTATTTATTTTTCTGCATAATTTATTTCCGCTGCTTGTTACCTGGTGAGGAACAAAACCCTTTGTTACTCCCTAGGGAACACTAACCACGATCCAATAATTGGTATCAGAGCCTTGTCTCTAGATTTTTTAACTAGCATTGCAGGAAGAATGACGACTCAGACTGACTCCTTCTGGAAACCACCCACACTGAAACCGTGAGAGTATGATTGGTGGGCGGAACAGTTCGAAGCTCACACATGTTCCCTAGATGGACAATTATAGAGGATTATAGAAAAGGGACATCTACCTATAATGGACAAAATTCATTCGACAAAGGTTAAAGACAGGGAAGAGTACACCGATGCCGAATACAAGATTCTCGAGAAGAACAACAGAGCCAAGAAAGTGCTCCATATGGCATAGAACCAGGAGATCTGAAGAAAATGCTTCGTTACAAAACAGCCAAGGAAACATGGGACGCTCTCAAAAGGCTGTATTCGGGGAATGAAGATGTCAAAAGGAACCGCATCCTGGCTGCCATGAAAGACTATGACATTGCAATCCAAGGTAAAAATGAATCTCTCGCTGACTTCCACTCACGATTTCAGGGATATATTGGACAAATGGAGTTCCTAGGAGAAAAGATCCCAGAATGGAAGATCACCCACCACTTCCTTCAAGCCTTAAGCTCGAAATGGGACGCGGTAACACTAGCTCTCCAAGCTCAGAAAGACATCAAAGA
Source organism: Umbilicus rupestris (assembly GCA_963678935.1). Taxonomy (NCBI): domain Eukaryota; kingdom Viridiplantae; phylum Streptophyta; class Magnoliopsida; order Saxifragales; family Crassulaceae; genus Umbilicus; species Umbilicus rupestris. The sequence goes on along the minus strand of OY787607.1, from coordinate 14,384,481 downwards.
AATTACACTTGAAGAACTTGTTGCACGACTCCAAATCAATGAAGGAATACAACAGCGTAAGGTTGCAAGGCGTGGACCCGAAAAAGGCCTATCCATAGAGCTGAAAATTGAGAAAGCATTTGAGCTTGCCCAAACAGATGACAAAGATGAACATGAGGATGAAACAGTAGCCTTATTAACCAGAGCTTTCAAAATGGTAGGGAACGCAAACCTTCGTTCCTTCAAGGGGAAACGATCAAACAGAGACCTCATATGCCACCACTGTCAGAAGAAAGGACACTGTGTCAATGACTGTTTCAGCAAGAAGGCAGGAGAACCACCCGCTCAGAAAGATAGTAAGGTAATGATGGCTACATGGGGAGAATCTGAGGAGGAAAGTGAAGAAGATGAACACCAAAGGAATTGTGCATAGTGGCGACAGACGAAACTCCAGCTCATGAGGTAAGTAACTCTGACCCTCTCTCTTACTTGATTGGAAAAACTGACTCTCAATTGTTGTCTATCGTGAAAAAACTAGCACAAAAGAACGTCGATCTTATTGAAATTATAGAAGAACAGGAAGAGTTCATCACAGGTCTCACAGGAAACAGTGAACTCTGTTCTACCAAAGCCATGAAATTGGAAGAAGAAAGACAGTCGTATAATCACAAAGAAGATGAGCTGAAGAGAAAGATTCAATCCCTGGAAAAGGAGGTTGCTTGCTTGGAATCAGAAAATATCGAGCTGAGGAAGAAGAATGAGACACTCCAAGCGAGTGATGAAGACAAGAAGAGGATATGGCTCAGGGAACACACCAACTCGAAGGTTGAAGAAGTGAGAAAGGACTTCTCTACACGATTTGTATGAAGACCAGGATTAGGATACTCAGGAACAAATGATGAAATGTCCTCAAAAAGCCGCAGCGAGCCAGAATAACCAGATCAGACAAAGAACCGGACGAGGGAACAGAATATCACTCAACAAAAGGGGAACATTCCCTCAAGCGATAATATAGTTTCGTGGAACGGAGGAAAGGCATATGTCATGTAGCTCAAACAGGCTAACAGCAAGAAATCCTCCCACATAGACTTCCACTCGAGAATAGCAAATAAACCCATATGGGCAGGACAAAGCAAGTATGTGGATCGCAAATGTCATAGAATATACTGGCACTGCGGTCAAGCAGGACACTATAGAAGAGAATGTTCCCTTCGAAGGACTCTAGTGGAAAGAAGGCAGCATCAACGTGTCTCGCAGTCTGGAGGTTCAAGGATCAAAAACAGCAAGAGGGAACTGTTCCTTGACCACACAAATCACACGGTAAACAAACCCAAGCTTGTTTGGGTTCGTAAAAACTAACCTTCTTTTCTGCAGATTGGAGAGAGAAACTATTTCTGGTCTATCAACAGCGCATGCTCAAGTCTCATGACAGGGAACAAAGAATGGTTCATCTCTCTTCGATAGCACTCTGGAGGATCCATAAACCTTCGGAAACAAAAGCAAATGAGAAGTCTTCGGGTTGGGTAAAGTAAATCTCACTAACACATATATATAGATAATGTCAATTTGGTAGACAGTCTAAAGTTCGATCTTCTCGGTGTGTCATAACCTTGTCAAAATGGAGGAATAAAGTTATCTTCACCTCTAGTAATTGTTTTGTTGAGAACATAAGCATAGGGAAAACTCTCCTGAAAGAAGAGTGGGGAACAGAGTCTACAAAGAACTAGTGAGCATATTTCTCAAGGAATAGGGACACCCGGAACACAACAGTAGAACAAGAACCTTCGCAACCAGATCCAATGGCTGCTGAGCGGGCTGCCTAAGGTAGAAAATAACGCAACTAATGTTTGCAGTGGATGTACAAGAGGAAAACAGGTAAAATCATCATTCAAAGCTAAAACGAGGTAAGCACCTCTCGACCCTTGGAACTCATCCATATGGACCTGTGCGGACCTATGCGAGTACAAAGTTGATGGGGAAATAGATATATATTTGTGATTGTTGATGATTACTCAAGGTACACCTGGATCATACTTCTCATGACAAAGGTGAAGTTTTCGAAAATTTTGTAACCTGGATGAAAGCCGTGGAAAGACAGTTAGATTGTTCCTTATGAAGTATCCGTACTGATCGTGGAACAGAATTTGAAAACTCATAATTTCTTCTCTTATGCAGGAACAGGGGCATAAGCCACAACTTCTTCGCAATCAGAACTGAGACCACGTTTCACACAATTCAGGGGGAACACAGGAGAAAAATCCAGAAGAATTACGAAATGTGTTCCCTAAGACGGAACAGACACCAAAAGTAGAGGAGAACCCAACAACCACACACACTAGTCGCGAGGAAAGAAACCGTACCTCACCTGTGTTGCTACAAGACTACTCCTGCTACACATCAAACACGACCGACAATGAGAATCAGGTTCCCCAAGCGTAGGTCTCATTAATCAATACTCATGCCTTTTCTGCTTTTGTGTATTTGACTGAACCATGAACGTAGAAGAAGCACTGGAAGACACCAATTTGGTAAAAGCCATGCAAGAGGAACTCATCAGTTTGAAAGGAAAAAAGTGTGGAGATTTGTTCCGAGACCATAAAATAGACAAATCACTTTACAAAGGAATGATAGATTTCAGGCTGATCCTCGTGAAACCCACATCAAAGCCGTAAAATGCATCCTAAGATGCTGACTTCGCAGGGAATAAAGTAGACCGAAAGTCCACATCAGGAACGGTTCATTTTCTAGGGACTTGGGATCGAAAAAGCAAAACTCAGTTGCACTCTCCATCACAGAGGCATAATACATTGCAGCCGCCGCATATTGCGCCCAACTCCTATGGCTCAAATAACAGCTAAGTGAATATGGTATTTCATTTGCTTCTGTTCCCATATTGTGTGATAACATATTCACTAAGGCACTCAAAGATAAAAGGGACTAAGGAACAAATCGCTGACATATTCACCAAGGCACTCAACAGGAAGTTGCTACTTGAGCTTGGTATGATTTTCTTGGATTGAATATGTGACATCTCATGATCTCCCTACGGAATGGTTAAAATTTGCTAACATGAGTATAAGTAGCTTGATATCATAGATTTTGTGGACGTATGCTATTTCTCTAAAAATGTCTAGGGTCTAATCTGACTAGGATGAGGTGTGATCACTAACAAATTATCTTCTGAGTATTGTTACCAGTCATGATAGAGAGAATTATTCTTTTGGCCCAAAAGATCCTTCCGGATGCTTTGCACCCACATTACAAGCCCAAATGATGGAAGGAATCTACGACCACCCTAGCCAACTCATGAGTAGACGATCCTATGACCCCTTTGATAATTTTCTGGATATTGTTCCTCATGAGGTAAATTTTAGTTCATCTTGAAAACATAGATGCTTCTTCTTATTTTTCTTTGTTTAATATGGTGCTCACCTCGTACCACTCGGGTAATCTCACCGCACCATATTAGCTTTTGAAAAATCACGGATAATCTTAAAGGGCTGGTTGGAACAGAAGGAACAAAGTCGAGGAAATCAAGGAAAGAATATATCTTGTAATCTTCGAGAGCAAAGGAAAACAGATGGCTGACTACTTTTAGAAACAGAACGGTAGTCTTTGGTGGATATTTAAGAAAAAGGAAAATAACAAGGTTCTCCAAAGGGAACAAAAGCGGCACCATTCTTATCCAGAACGGTGTCCTCCTCGAAAAGCTAAAAGGGAAGAGCCAATTAACCTGCCAAAGATCGTTATGCAACATATGGAACGCGGCTGCCAGAGTGACGGCCATGCACTCCCCTACCCCAGCGAAACACCTTACATATCAACTATTGTATGAAAAAAAGGAAAAAAAGAAAAAAAAAGGAAAGAAAGAAAAAAAGAGGAATAAGGAACGCATGGATGAGGTAACCTGCAACCGCTCTCTAGATGAAAGCAACCTGAGAAAGATAAAATCCGTTAGACAGGAAGGGTCGTGTGGATTCGTACTCTACAAGCTGTACAACAATAAATTCCAGAATCAAAAGAGAGTGAGCCCATAGAAACCGAGCAGGAATAATCATCCGGCAGCCTTCGCTAGCTCCTTTGGTCTCTGATGAACCAACTGACCCTTGAACGGTTATCCGGTTTATTATCCTCTTTATTCCCAGCAACATTATCCTAACACTTTTTGGCTTAATTTGTTCTTACTTTTCTCTATCGTGAACCTGGGGGTATGCTCTTTGATGGTGCTTTGTGACATGCTTACTGCTCTACCTGGTTCATATCTGGTCTTAGGGTGTTTTAGTTAATTGTCTTACGTCCGTTAGTCTATTATTCATGCTTACTTTTTCATGAACGGGCGTTTTGATGATGCCAAAAGAGGGAAGGTTATAGAGACAGCGCATGACCTGAAGGAGAAATCATATCTGCTGATATCCATGCTTTTCTAAGGAGGAGCTGTACTGAGTAGGAACACAATAGGGAATGCTAGGTGGAAACAAACACTAGGTGTAGAGTGTAAACAACTGAGGGGGAACACAATGGGGAATGCTAGTTGTAAACAATTGTTGATTTCGGTTTTATCGTTGAGGGTGTTTGTCATCATCAAAAAAGGGAAAATTGTTGGAGTATGTCCACTCCACGTTTTTGATGAGACAAACACCTAACTGATAATGCTACTTGAGTGTGCAGGGAACGATCTCTGGAATGGACATTGCAACACGAAAGCAGGATCTGATAGAATCTCTGAGATTACGATCTCTATCTAGATTCTTGGAGCAAAATAAGGAACAAGATTGAGAAGATCCAGTCAAAGATTGTCAAGATTATTATGGGATAATCCTTGACAATCTAAGAGATTCAATTCCAAATTTGGAAGGTGAATCTGGGATTTGTTGCCCACAAATCTGGGATCTGCGGTTGAGCAAATCTAGGATTTTCGGTTGAGCAAATCGGGGGCTTTTCCAAGGAAGTGAAGATAAAAGAGAAACGAGTGCTTTCAAAGCAGCAAGCGAACTGGAAAAAAGTCCTTGACACCCAACGGCGTAAAAGCTAAGGCTCGAAAGACTACACCGCCGAGAAGGTAAAGAAAAGAGAAGTTCGCTACTCCAGAGGGAACAGAAGACGGCTCTGTAGTCTGTATCAAAAGGGGAAGTGCTACGTGTGGTGCGGCTGTCTCTTGGAGAATACCCCAGCAAGCAGTGAACTGGAGTGTCTGACTGCTTGTGGTATAACATCAAGTGTAACCGATCAAACACCTAAATACAAGAGTATTTCGAAATTCTTCTAGCTTGCTTGAAGGTAGTGGTTTTTCTCTCAGGTATCATTTAAGGTACTGGAGTTTCCACTATAAATCACTGAGCAAGTCTATTTATTTTTCTGCATAATTTATTTCAGTTGCTTGGTACCTGGTGAGGAACAAAACCCTTTGTTACTCCCTAGGGAACACTAACCACGATCCAACATTTACAATCCCATAAAACATATCCATAGGATTGTCTGCACAAAGCCTGCAAGCCGCTTGCCATTCCCAGCTGTTTAAGCATGTTAAGAACAATCAATAAAAGCACCTTGCACACCTAAGGAGCCCTACACCGTGCCAACTTACGTTGTTAAACGACATGGCGCAACCAGTAATGTTCATCCAATACGACGAGTAAACCAAACATATGATAAAACGACACCGTTTGAATAAACCCCCACACGCCACTCATCACATATCCAAACGAGCCGCGGTCCGTCGGATTGGGTAGAAAAAGAAATTGTGAAAATTAAATTAAATTTCAATCCACTTCGAATTTTCTGGTGCGAGATAGGGAACTATCTACCGTGCTCGACCAAGATGAGGCGCGAGATGCGGAAAAAAAATTTAGACATGCCTTCTCCCCATAAATGGATTTTTCAAACATCTCTTCTTCTAAATTCGTTTTTTAAATGTCTCATTGAGACCGGTCTTATTAAAAAATAAGGAGATCGAGTATAACATTTCCGGTCTGTTACGTTTTTTATTGGGACTTGTTTTGATATAACTGGTTTCATTATGTAGATTATGATGATGTTGGTCATGATGATGAGCATTGCTTATGATTATAATGATGTCGTTGATGATTCCGATGGTGATGATGCTTATGATTCTGATGATGCCAATGATGATCATTATTATGATGATGATCATGATGTTGACGATTTTGAGATTCATGTGTATGATAATGAATTTAATGATGATGATGATGTTGTCGTAGATTATGATATGATGATGATGATGATTATGATTATGAACTTGCTGATTACGATGATGATCTTGTCGATGATTATGAATGTGATGATATGAATATGATCATGATGATGATGATGCCAATGATGATGATGATGAATTTGCTGATTATGATGGTGATGATGAATTTGCTAATTATGATGATGATCAATATGATGATGATGAATTTGCCGCCTATGATGGTGATGTTGATGATTAAGATGATCATTTTACCAATTCATTTATTGCAATCCAGATGAATATAGATCACATAAGTTAACCTGGTTCAGTAGATGATTTAATTTTGACGCAACAACGGACACACCGGTCGGATGAAGTATGAGTAGACCTGTAAGTGTACATTTGTAGGTTTGTTATATCCTCTTGATGTAGAATTGATTATTTATCGTTTGACATTGCATTGAATTATAACAGGTGGGAAATTTTTTTTAAGTTGGTCCATCGCAGGATGTGGGACATGGACCCTCGGACAGTTAAGTTTATTGTTAGAGCCGGTTTTATAAATGGACTCAAGTGCAAAACATTGAGGTGGATTGTGCCTTAATCACATCATTGGTAAAGCGACGGAGATAAGAGACCCATACTTTTCATTCGAGGATGGGAGAATGCACCGTAACCTTACAGGATGTGGGTATGCTGATAGGATTACTAGTCGAGGGTGAAGTTATCACTAGGATTGATGAAGAAGAACAGGAAGCTATGTGCATAAGGTTGCTTGGTGCATATCCTGAGTGTTCACGTATGCCCACATTGGAAAGCGAAGGTGGCCGGAACAACATGAGGGTGATACCCCACGATGCATCGGAAGAGGACCTGAAGAGGTACACGAGCGCATACATTCTTTGTATGCTAGGGTCGTCCTTGATGCCCCACCTATCCGGAGATAGGGTATCACTTCATTATCTCCCCGTGTTGGCCGACTTTAATGCCGCACGAACGTATGGCTGGGGAGTGCAGTTCTTGGGTACTTGTACATATAGTTGTGCAGTGTTGTACGAGATGGGCATAAGCAGATGGGTGGTTGCATAATTCTTTTACAGTTGTGGAGCTGGGAGAGAATACTAATTGGTCTCCCAAAAGGATTTAGTCGAACTCTGCAGGCTATGGTTGCTGATATCCATCCATATTACCGAGGGGCATGGTCATATACGTGAGTGCCATCTCCAGTTATAATACATGTTGAATTTGTGTTCCCTTGTACGTTTATTCCCGCACATTTAATAGTTTAACCTCTTACGTTTCAGGAAATGGTATGGACCGAAATCATACATGGAAAGTGCATGAGTCCCTTGTGTTCTACCGGGATCAGTTGGATCATATTAGCCATGATGATTTAGTGTGGAGACCATACAAAATCTAACCAATTATATATCATATTATAGCCAATTGTATCAAATCCAACATACCTAGATTTAAAACCATATTATATCATGAGAGGGGTACCATATCATAATTATAATAACATTAACCTACTAATAATATCAAATCTTTTCAACAAATATATATACACACTATATCTAACATATACAAACAATTCTTACTCAAAATATGCTCCAAATCTAGCTGGTGGATACACGAAGCATTTCAAATCTCGCAGAAGAAAATGGAGAAGAGAGATGATGTAGCGGAGAGACTGAAAAATGAAGGCGCTGCATTTGTTATCAACATGAAAACGACCCCTTAATGAAACCGATAATAATAAACCGGTCTCATACGTGAATGATGAGCGGGCTTTTCCTTTGGTTTTTCGCCATATCATCAATATACACAATCAGAGACGGATTATGCAAAAACTGATCTCAACCAAAAACGTAAAAGATTTAGAATGAAATAACGGGTCTCCTTGTTTTTGAGAAACAAATTTAGAAGAGGAGACGTTTGAAAATCCATTTGTGGGAGGAGGCATTTTTTAATTTTTTTTCGAGAGCGGCAGTTAGAGGAGCCGACCAAGGCGGCGGAGCTGATGCTGGAGTGTCCCAATTTCTTCATTGCGAATGTTGCATCTAGGGAACAGATTCCCGGCGCTGTCGGCTGATGACGATTTGAAGTGTTTGCCTGATGAGGAGGGTGAACTCGGTGGTGACTGCGGCTGACATGGCGATGCTGTTCATGGCGGCCAATAAACGGCTCGCTGGGATTAGAGTGTTGCCGGAGGAAGTAAGGTGAGGGATTGAAGTGGAGCTTAAGCATAGAATGTCGGTTTCAGATGGAGGAAGCCTGGGTTGGAGAGAAGAGCCGCAGGTTACTCTTAGTGGTTGAATTTGATAATCTCTTTTCATTTTCAGGTTATGATGATTTTTTTCATCATCATACATATATAAAATATACAGAGAGTTTGAAGATGAAATTTTGCAGACTGTACAATTTTTCTCACGGTAGTCTCATTGGTGCTAAAACCTGTATATGTTTTGCGTGCTTCGGTGCTTGTAACAGACCGCCCGCCTGTATTTACAATTCATTTTCTGGTCTGTCGGAGGATGCAGGACTTCTTTGCATACGGCTTTTATCCCAGTTGGTTGGAGTCCGATAGTACTTGGATGATTTGAGGCTGATGCGGCAGGACTACTTGCTCGCCTTCATCCGATGAAAAGGGGGGACGATTCTGTAATTAGTTGTGAAAGCAGGTGAGGAAGGTTGAGTTACTGATAAATTGTTGTTTGATCAATGGTTGTCGCGGGTACAATACATACCTGATGACGCTGCTGCTGTCTACGGCGCTGAATGGCTGTCACTGCTCTGACCATTATGTAAATTGGTAGTAAGATCCCAAACGTTCGTAAAGATAGCAACTGTGCAAGCAGATTGAAATGAAACCAATTTAATACGTACCGGAGGGTCACTTAAATACTGATCAGCTGTTATACTGAGTCTTACCAATAGTGCTGGAAAGGAGGAGGAGGACTGTATAAGTATGACTGGAAGAGCATGCCGCAAAATCAGAAGACACATGAACTGTAACAGAAACATCAGACTCTGTAAGATGCGGGCCAAGCCTAAATTATGTATAGTTCCTTGCAGAAACATAACTGAGGGCATGTAAGAGCATACAATGATAGCAATTAAGCGACAGCAGGTCAAGCTTCGCGAGGCGGAAGTAGAGTATTCATCATCTTCGTCATCAACACCAATGAAATTGTGATCTGTAGAAACCATTGTTACCAAGCGTGGATTACTCAAGTCTCTTCTAGAAATATCCCAATGGCCTCTGAAAAAAAAACCATTAGCATTGTGAGGATGAAAAATGTACTGAATTGCAAGGTAAGCACGACAACTAGACAAGTACCTGAAATTCATGGGAATTCCACCAAAATGAAAGAGGGGTGGTGGCGCAGTGTAACCAGGCTTAAATTGCTGTAGAATTTAATAACATTGTATTTTACTTGAGTTAGATGGTAATCCAAGTTATTGATACAAACAATGCCCAACTCTATCAGCAAAAGTGGAACACGAATTATATGCAACCGAATAAAGCCGTATAAGAAATACCTGGTGGCATATTTCACAGAGGGTGTCTCCCTTCTCATTACACCACCTCTGCACGCATCTCCGGTGAACATACTACAAAAGGATGCCAACAATCACAATTTGTTCAATTGAAATACAAAAACATCCGAATTTCAGCCCCGCACAGAATATAAGACCTGTAACTATGAATAGTATACAAGGGGTGGTCAATGGGATTGCTAGATACACAATCGTACAGCACGGAGATTAAGCCAAGTCATATGCTAGCATATAAAAAGAAAAAAAAAAAAAAAAAGACCATATAAAATATCTGACATTCTTTGAGTTTAATCATTTTGCAAAACACATGTTTCTCTACTAGAACTACATAAATCAAAACAAAAACACATAGATTATCAAACTTGACTCATGTTTATCACACAAAATCAGATATCTTCTCCCAACCGAATCAGAAACACACCACATCATTCTTTACTGGTTCGATAATCAATCATTAAAACACACGCAATCAAAAACTTAAGGATGTTGAGGATTTGTATCAAACAAAAATAGCAATGCATCGCATACCTTCAAACTCCCACGACATGAGCAGGGAGTTTCCATGTTCAAATCCATATCCTCGTCCTGACATATTCTGCATTCTACCACCTTACTCAGATATGATTCACCTTCAATAGCAATCTCATGGGAAGAGTAGTCACATATAGCATCTTCAACTTTTTCCAGCCTGTTTCTACTTTCAATTGCAGCTTCCAGTGTAGATTCCGTGAGTAGTCGATCCACTAATAATACAAAGTGATCCCCCATATAATTGTTTCCCAGTGCACCCCAAGTTAGAGTTGAACAGCTGAGGTCCTACAAAACCCGCCCCAGCATAATTACCACATTAGAGATTTAAAAACTATGACAACTTAATTTAATATGAAAATGGCTCTATGATTGGTTCTACTACAAGATAGCATTGATATTTCACTGGCATGTTGAATAACGTCTTTAGAAAAGTTAAGAACCAGAAAAGCTGAAGCCAATGCATGAAATCAATCAATCATATACAAATTTTTGTAAAGCTGTAGAAACTAACAAAGAGAGAAGCATGTGATGAACAACAAAAAAGGACAGCCTTTAAAACCCAGAAAATGGTCTTTATCAACACCAAAAAGGGCTTTCAATAAACCAACCTACCAAACCATCTGACGAATAATCCAATCTAACAACAACACACAACACAAGACCACAAACATCAGCAATTTATGTACACATGTAAGAGAGGAAGAAATCAGACATTTGAGAGATTTAAACAAAAAATAGAAACCTTGAACTACGCAACCCCAGAAACAATGAAGCTCTCAGTAACAATAAAAAAAGCTGAAATGGAAAGAAACACTTACAATACAAAGTGGGATCATATAACTTCAACCCAAGATTAAAGCTTCCTCCTTCCTCTCTCAATACCCAGAGAAGTGTCGAATGAAGCAAGAGATTGAGTGTCTTGCTACCCACATATACCCCGATCGCAAGCCAAATACAAATAAACCCGAAAATGCCAAGCCCTAATACGCAACACAAGCAAACTGAAAACCCTCGTCTCTCATCTCTGCTATTGATGTGAGATTTAAATACTAAATGGTGGGCGTACAACGAATAGGAAAATAACAACAAACAAGAAGTTGGGAAGATATAAAATTTGTTTTTAAGCGCACGAAGGCCACGATTGGGGGTTTTACACGCACGAATTTTGCGCATCAGCAATCAAATCGACATGAGGCACTGCAATTTCGCAGCTTTCCTCTCTGGCAGTTGGATTTGGTGGTTTGTGATATGTTTAAGGTTGGATTTGGGAATTAATAATCTAGGGTTTGCCAAAGCATTGATTGATTAGGTAATCTTGAAATTTATGCATGCCCAATTGGAATTGGTAAATTTTCAAAGATTTATTTCTAATTGTCATATTTTATAGACGTCAGCTAGTTATTAAATTATACGATGAAACTGTTATTTTACGTGATATTTTTAATGAAACATTTTCAAATTCAAGACAAAAACGGAACAAGCTCGTCAAAAAAGTGACAAAATAATAAATTTTTGTGGGAAAGAAAGGAAGTTCATTTTTAATGTAAGCCTATATATAAAAAAAACTTAGATGAGTTGATTGATTATTCCTCCTCGTCAAACAAATTTATTAGACGTTAACAAGATAAGACATTATTAAGACAATTTGGTTGCCTAATTAGAGATATTTCTTGTGATCGGCTACAACTACAACACTACATAAAGCGCAAAGCAAGCCATATTGAAAATAGAATAAACAGGGATTTATTTGTTGTTGACTTTAATGTTGTGGCGTGGCGTCGCGGTCGCAAATTTCAATTATTCTTCTACAAGTCTTTTAGGGATGCAATACAATCTGCTGGTCGGGTCGGTAAGATGTGTTATTGGGCTGGGCTTCCGTTTCGAGGCCCAGTATAAATGGGATATATAACACGACGTTACTATTGTTTTCTTCGGCGCCTCGATCTCAGTATATCCTAAAATTCGTTGCGGTACTGAAGCACCGAGCAATTCAATTTGTGGCATCGATTGTTGTGGTTTCGGGTTGATAATCATGTCGGATGGGACGCCGGACGAACCGCAATCCGCTCCGGAGCACGATCGGTGGTACAATCTATCCCTAGGTTCCACGTTCAAGGACGAGTCTGCAAATCGGCTTTGCTCGCTCAGATGTAAGTTTCCGCAGGTCTAACAATTAGGGTTTAATTTTTTGCCGAATAGTTTAGAAATTCGACGCTTGATTGTTGAAATTTGTTCGGTTCTGATCCAAGTGGTTAGTTTTAAAATTTGCATAAGAATGTACAATTGATAAGAGAGTTGATAACTTTGATGTTTTAGGGTACATGTTTGTGGGATTGTTGCAGATGAATTTAAGCCGGCTTCTATTGACAAGACCAGGCCAGGATCAATGCATAAACGGAAAGACAACAGGGTGTCTGTGGAATTTCAAAATAATCAGACTGGGAAGCCTAAAGTGGTATTTGAGGGTAGTTGCGAGGATTACAAGGAGAATGAGGCCGTGTTGATCTTTGACGGTGAGAGCTTCCGCTTGGAGCGATTGCATCGGTCTGTTAAGCAACTTAGACATGTTCGTGTACCTGGTGATGTTGTGGCTTCTGTTTCATCTCTTGCTCCCACTCCAGAATCTCGCCTTTCTCCTGTCATAAAGCCTGGGAAGCCACAGCAGTATGCAAAGTCAATCCCTCCAGCTGTTCCGGTTAGTAGTAATTAAGATTTAAGAATCTCAGGCCTTAAGGATTTTACATTTCTTTTGGCACAGTATTTTTGTGGATATATTAGACTATTCAAGACTCTTCTGCAGTCTTTTACAGTTACAAGGTCTGCCTCGATGTGGTATGCTTATTGTTTTTGTAATGAATCTTTTCTTTTCGTAACTATGGTGCAGGTTCAGGTTGAGCGGATTGATATTGGGGAACCAGCAGTCTCAGGTTCTTTCGTAATGCCTGATATAGTTGCCCTTTTTATATGCATTCCTCCTAGTCTATTTTGATTATGTTGGAGGAGGTCTTAACGTGTTATTGTCTATTTCACAGGTTCAAAAGCTACTGATCAAGTAACTCCTCTGCATTCATCTATTGGACCAGAAAAGTCAACAGTCTATGAAGAGCCACCAAATGACAAGAAATGGGAAGATCAAGATACATTGATGGAAGATCTTTTCGGTTGTGATGACACTGCTGCTGCTGAGAAGGTAAATGCTCCAAATAACAAAACTGATGTTGGAACGGAACCACACATCTCGCACCAAAACGAGTCAGATGATGAGATAGCAGATGTGGATGACGACGACGATGAAACAACCAGAGGATTAAGCGCCGCAGATGCCCTTAGAGCTCAGGTGTTTAGCGAGGCAAAAGCCAAGAGTACTAGCTCTAGTAGCAGCAGCAGCGGAACCAGTAGCAGCAGCAGTGGGAGTGACAGTGGCAGCGCAAGCAGTACCAGCAGCGATAGTGAAGGAAGTGATCTCAACTCTGTGTAACAACTGTTCCAGTTCCACCATCAACCAAACCTCAGCAGCAGAATAAGATGTGCAAGTACTTTAGGAGGTCTATCTGCCGATTAAGATCTTTATTCCTCTTCGACGAATGAGCTGTAAGTAAGTATGATCTTTAGGTTGGCATTCCCTGTTTTAGTTCCCTCAGCTGAAGATTATGTCACGTTCTAGTAAAATTATCTTTCATGCCCGGATTGTGTTGTAGAATACCTTGATTTATCCAACATGTGATATTGATCGGAATCGTCATTTGCTGCTAACACCTCGTACGAGCTGTTATTCAACAGACATCATCAGAGTGCTATGGCCCACATCTTAAAAACCTTTAGCCAATACTCTCTTTTAATGAGATTTGTCTTGGCAACATCGGTCTTATAGAATATTTTAAGAGATCGGTGGCAATTTGACTGAGCTGATATCTTTGTACCTAGTCTTAATCGAACTAAAGTCTAGTCAACTGTCATGGAAGAAATCAGTCTTAATTCTCTCCAACATCCGACATAGTCTACCTTGATCAGTCCTTGGAAAATCATTTAAAGGTGATTTTGTGAAAAGAAAGGCAAGATTCATCCGTTTATATATTGGGATTAATTCGAATTGAAGTTTCTTTTTTTTTTTTTGTAAATGGGTGAATGTCTAATTAATCTGTTGAGTTTTAGGGTTTGTAAGTTAGTTCAGTTCTTAGTAACTCAACAACATTTATTTATTTGGTTTGATTTACTAAAAATAAACGATTTGAAGGTTAGATATGTTGAATATGCTGTTAATTTGATTTGTTTATTTATGTTAAGATTTGGAAATTATGGTTGAATTTATATGAAACTGTACTTGCATATTGAGATGTTGATGATTAATTTGTTGGTGTTCTTGTTTAATTATGTTGAATTAAATTATTTATATGATTTAGTTTTATAATTTAGAAATCTAAAATTTTGGTTTATTGGAAAATAAGTATTTGAATTTTAAATTAAAAATTTTGGTTGAATTATTTCTCATAGATTTTATTGTTTGATGTTTATAGTGTAAGGAAGGTAAACCATTAAGTACCTTAAAATGGAAAACACCAAATCCGACCCAATGGTTATGGCGACTTTGGAAACACTGGACGTGTCTGTAATGGATGAGTTTTATCGGGATGAGATGAAATTTCTAGACCAACTTGATAAAGATGATGTTTTTAATGTTCCCGGACATTAACATATATGTGATATCCCAGCATTCAATGACATCTCGAAGTGGGACGCAAATGAAGTGGATGAGTAAATGGATAGATTATGGACAAATTAGTACACTAGAATGTGAGCTACATGAAGCACAAAGACCAATACAATCTATATGTTCAGAAGTAATATCTAACCATGTTGAATATTGGACGAATGAGTTTGACTCTAGGTTAGTGGTTCTTCATTGTTGAGAAGGAGAGGGAATTATCCGTGGCAGATTCACATAATGAAGAAAAAAAGTCATCATACTGGGAGATTACGAAATACCGAGGGGATCACACTTGCAACAATGATTATATCTCAAAGAAGATTGTAGACCTCACAAAATACTTCATAAGCATAGAAATTAGGGATGTGATTAGCGAAATATTGAGATTATTCCTTGTTGAAATAAGAGTTAGAATCTTTGAGGATTACAATTATGAAATTCAGTACTTGAAGCATGGGAGGCCAGGCCACAAGTGTTGAAATTGTTTCCCAGAGATTAGGATGAACCTTTTAGAAAACTTCGTCGATTTATGCAGGCACTAATAGATTCAATCCTGTAATTTTAGTGAAAATGTAATTTCATCGTAAATTATGATAATGTCTGTTATGATCATAAATCGAGTATTCTGGGCATTTGGTTTGACAATTGATGCTTTCAAGCACTATGGCCTCATCTTATGTATTGATGGAACTCATTTATATGGAAAGTATGATGAGAAACTACTTGTTGTTGTTGCATTGGACACCAATAACCACATATTGTCTATTACATTTGCTTTGGTGGAGAGTGAGAATAATTCAAGTTGGAAGGGGTTTATGAACTACATATGAGAGGGTGTGATAGACCATGATGAACAAGGGAATCATTGCTACGATGGGTGAACCTGAATGGATTGCTCCTCGAGCTTATCACCGCGTATGTATTAGACATTTCTAGAACAACTTCAACATGGAAGTGAATGATTCTACTTTGAGAAAAAAAAAAGCTAGGGCATGTGGCGTGTTAGAGATATCAGATCAGATTTGATAGAGAATATCAAGAGTTGCTTGACTTGCTGCATGATAAACCACAAGTTGTACAATGGTTGGATGGTGTTCCTTGTTCAAAGTGGTTTTTGGCATACGATGAGAGTGGCAGAAGATAGGGATCTACGACGACAAGTGCTAGTGAATGTTTCAATAAAATTTTGACAGAGACTTACCAATCTGTGCTCTTGTTCAATTCACTTTCATGTAGTGTAATACATAGTTCTGCAAGCGTCGAGATACTTATCAGAACAATATTGCATTGTTCGCACCAAAGATAGACAATAAGGGTCTGTTCTTTAGAACTGAACTTATACTTAACTTAACGTAACTGAATTTAACTTAATTTAACTGAATTTAACATAACTTAAGTACTTAAGTTAAATACTGTAATTTTGTGGTGGTATAGTAGTGTATGATTGGGGTGGTGGTGGTGTGATGGTGTAGTGGTGTTATGATGGTGGTGGTTTGAGTGGTGGTGGTGTGGTATGGTGGTGTAGTAGTGTTATGGTTGGAGTGGTGGTGTTGTGGTGGTGTATAGTGTGGTGGTGGTGGTGTGGTGATGTAGTAGTGTTATGGTTGGGGTGGTGTAGTAGTTTTATAGTTGGGGTGGTGGTGTAGTGGTGGTGGTGGTGTGGTGGTGTGATGGTGTAGTGGTGTTGTGGTGGTGGTGGTATGGTGGTGGTGTAGTAGTATTATGGTTGGAGTGGTAACAATGGCGAAGCCATGATGTTTTTGATCGGGGGCAAATTTTTTGGAATGGCGCAGCCACGATGAGCGGAACCTGGAGGCTGGAGATGACCGGGTGTGGAGGCTCGATGTGGATCAGTGGATAAGGCTGGAGGCTGCAGCGGATGAGCGATGAGGCAATGCTGCAATGAGTTGTTTTAGGAATTTAGGTTTTTTAATATTTTAATTATGAATTAAAAAAAAACCTGCCCTGATTCTTGCGCGGGCTGCAGCCCGATCATTTTATATACATATTTGAACTAATTATACTAAATTATTATTTATTTGTATTTAAAATAAGAAAAAAATGAATAATCTTTACTCTATTAATTTGAGTTTGTACTCATCTTGAAATAATGGGGGCATAGATTTAAAATTATCGGGGGCAATTTATTATAAACCTACAAAAATTCAAACTAATCATACGAATATACGGTAACATTCAAAAATGACCGGGGTTGGCCGGCCCCCCTCCCAAAGGCCTGCCTCCGCCCCTGGGTGGTGGTGTTGTGGTGGTGTAGTAGTGTGGTGGTGGTGGTGTGGTGATGTAGTACTGTTATGGTTGGGGTGGTGTAGTAGTGTTATGGTTGGGGTGGTGGTGTTAAGGTGGTGTAGTAGTGTGGTGGTGGTGTGGTGATGCAGTAGTGTTATGATTGGGGTGGTGGTATAGTAGTGTTATGGTTGGAGTGGTGGTGTTGGTGATGTGTGAATGAAAGAGATGATGAATAGTGTTGGTGGTGTTATGGTGGTGATGAATAGTGGTTTAACTTAACTTAACTTAACTGAACTGAATTTAACTTAACTTAAGTACTGAAAAATTTAAGTTGTAAAGAACAGGCCCTAAGTCGAGTTCAGGTATTTAACACAACAATAACATAGAGTTCAGGTATATAACACATTAAAAGGAATTTTCCAAGTGAGAACAGTGATGAAGCATAATATTCATGCGGTGAAGCTACAAGAAGGATCATATACATGTGGTAAATGGGAAGCATTTCACTATCATTGTAGCCATATTTTAGAAGTGTGTAAAAAGTGAGGGTAACCCCTACACTGGATTCATAGATTATCATCATACATTGGAAGCATACATTCGGACTTGGAGCTACACATTTAATATCATCGAAGATGGACAATATTGGAGGATACACAATGAAATTGCCCATGTCTCAAACTCCGTTAGAACATTGGAAGGCACCTTTCAAGGCATAGACATAATGAAATGGACTACGGAGAGTCAAGTAGTTAGAGACAATCAAATATCCGGAGATGCGGCTTCTGTCAAGGTGCAAGCCATAATAATAGAGCATGTCTAGATCGATAAATGAACTAAGTGGAGGGTCACATTTGAAGAGTGTAATTTTGTTTACAAGTTGAACGTTGTATGTTGTAATGTTATTTTAAAATAATTTAAGTTTATTATTCTAAACTTGCTACATTTTACCCATATATTACTGTTGTAAGCCTATCATTGTTTCTTACTACAGATGATATAGATTAGATTATTGATCCGGGCTGATAGATGGATATATTTGACTCAACAACCTACACATTGTTCTGAAGAAATTTGGAGTGATCCCGTTAGTTGTCATTTATAATTGACGTTCTCTAACTAAATTAAAAATATTTATAATTTACATTCTTATTATGTATTACAGGCTGGTAAAACTCTGAAAATTGTACATTGCATAATGTGGGAGATAGATCATTGTATTGCGCCTTATATAACTAGAGCTGATTTCTACCCATGGATTTCAGTGCACAATATTGAGGCTGGTTGGGCTTTACTCACCGCACTTGTTGAGCGATGAATGTAGGAGATTCACAATTTCATTTTGAAATCCGACGAGGTTACTATCACTTTGCAGGACGTGGGAGATGCGGTTACCGGTTAAAAGGATGAGGATTGGTAAAACGTATGAATACGATTGCTAGACACCTACCCGGAGTGCATGAGATCGCGAACCATGGCGAACAGAAGATTGTTTCATGACCACATGAAAGTGATACCAATTGACGCATCAAATGAAGTTCTTAAGTGCGAGGGTATACATTCTTTGTGTGTTAGGATCATCATTGATACCTGACTTGTCTAGATACTGGATCTTACTCTATTTTCTTTCATTATTGACTGACCTTGACACAACGAAGACATATAGTTGGGGGACAGTTCTCACGTACTTATATATGTAGTTGTATAGCGCCGCACGGAAGAAACAAAAGCAAATGGGTGGGTGCGTCATTTTGTTACAACTATGGAGCTGGGAATATAACAATCGACCGTCCACAGGTCTTCACTGGGATTCTACAGCAGATTGATTCAGAAATAAATCCATATCACAAAGAATTTTTGTCTTACACGTTACTAATGATATGTTATTCACTTTAAAATCAACTAAATATTTATATACTGCTAATTATTCTTCTTATTACGCATTTATGTACTGCTAATTTTTCCTCTTATTATGCAGGAAATGGTTTGGACCTAAATTTTACATAGAGACGCCACATGGTTCGTTGGTCTCCTATCAAGGCCAGTTAGATCGCAAGAGCCATGATGATTTCGTGTGGAGGCCATATGACGAGCATTTATTTCAGCCGTTGAACCCCACTTGTATGGAAGGTTGTATGAGTTAGTTTTCGGAGGCCCCTTTATTGTGCTATAATATTTTTGAATGATATAATCTCTCTAGAGTGATGAGAAAGTTTGGATACAAGCAATTCATTCCATCGGCACCACCTGCAGCTACCCACACTAAACATCATTTGATGAAGAAAATAAGGAAATATGGGTCAATAGAATTGTGCGAGTACAATGACATGTGGAGGCGTCAAACTGAGAGATTAGTGGTGGGCGAGATAGACAAGGATGTGGATGCAACTACGAATGAGTACCGTACTTGGTACAAGAACATGACTTTCAACCTTGCTGCACCAGTGCATCATAGTATTGTAAGTACATTCTATAGTAATTCTTAAAAGTTATTGGATTACACCAATATTATGTTTAACTAACTATACTGACCAATGTGTATGAGTACTGGTTCTTCATGACCATATTGCAGCTGACATTTTTCTCATTAACACATGACATTCTACACTGAAGGGAGTTCATACCATTTTCCATTCAGCTACTGAGGAATTACAAAAGCTAGACGAGCTATAATCTCTAAGTGGAGACCTTGCTCTTGTTCAGCTTCACACTTTATTTTCTAAACCAAATTTAGAAAATTTCATACATTAATATGGATTTGATATTTTGACAAATATATACAAATGTGACTATTACGCATGAGCGATTGATTATGAACAAGGTGAAGAACATATGCCTCAGTATGATGAGATTTTGAATGATCAAGGTGTCACAAATCTTCAATCTCAAGACACTCAAGATAAAAGTCATATGGGTAGGGTTGAACATTTGTAATTTACTAATTTCTCGTTTACCAATTTATCGATTTATTATTTTGTACTCCGATTACCGAACCGAATCTACCATCTTACCGACTAGTTCGGTAAATGGTAAATCGGTAAATGATTGGTATACGATAATATACCGAATTATATATTAGGTTTTTTTCTTTATTTAAAATAATACTATCGCGTTTAAATAATCTAACAAACCTAGTGTAAAAATATCTTCCGCTATTATCACTTTCATCAATTCAAGTAGATTAACAAGTCACTTATTACTCTTATTATAAGCCTTGTAGAATTCGTGAAAGTCTAGTTCATAAAAGTTGATAAGTCCATAATTATTTGATAAACACTATAATCAAGAAACATGAAAAATTATTCCGATTACCGATATAATTTTAAAGAAAAATTATTTGATAAATTACCGATTCATCAAATTATCAATTTTTACCAAACCAAAAACCTCGTATTTGGTAAATTAAATTTGGTAAATCAGAATTTACCAAACTTTGCTCTCCCCTACATCTGGGCCCATCCGAACCACAAGATAGGAAATTCAGGACAAAAGGCTTCCAAAGTGCTTATCATTTAATTTTTTTGATCGTTGATGGGCTTGTTTCAAGTGGAGTTAAACAATGGAAACATGCCACAATTTGCATACATACTTTTTACTCAATAGACTATATTTCCGTGTTAATTAATTTTATTTCCATTACCTTTAGTCATCAATTTCTTTACTCGTCAACTATACTTCACTTTTGATTTTTGGAATTTCAAACGCCTTAGGAAACCGATTTTTGGAAAGATCTATTTTAATTTCATTAAGACCGATTTGCAAGTGAGACCGATCTCACTAAAATTGGTCTTAGGCCCTGTTCTTTAGCCAATAAATTTTCAGCACTTAAGTTAAGTTAAGCTAAGTTAAGTTAAGTTAAGTTAAGTTAAGTTAAGTTAAGTTAAAATAAATTAAATTAAGTTAAGTTAAGTACTACCCATCACCCCAACCCACCATCACACCCCACCACCACCACTCCAACCTACCACCACCACCACCACCCAAACCCACCACCCCAACCACACCACCACCACCTCCACCCCCACCACCAACACCCCAACCCACCACCACCAACCCACCACCCCAACCACACCACCACCATCACAACCACACCAACACCATCCCCCACCCCCACCACCAACACCCCCAACCCACCACCCCAACCACACCACCACCATCACCCCCACCACCCCACCCACACCACCCCCACACCACCACCCCAACCACACTACCACCACCACTCCAACAACACCACCACACTACCACCACCCCAACCCACCACCACCCCCATCACCACCACCACCACCACCACCAACACCCCCCACCACCACCAACCCACCACCACAACCCCAACCCAGCACCACCAACACCCCCACCACCACAACCCCAACCCACAACCCCCACCACCACCAACACCCCCACCACCACAACCCCAACCCACCACCCCAACTATACCACCACCACCATAAAAATATGTTTGTAAAAGTACTTAAGTTAAGTTAAGTTAAGTTAAGGTAAGTTCAGTTAAGTTAAATTCAATTAAATTAAGATAAATTAAGTTAAATTAAGATAAATTAAATTAAGTTAAAATAAATTAAGTTAAATTAAGCATAAGTTAAAGTCTAAAGAACATATCCTTATATTAAAACTCGTCTTAATAAAATCAATCCCTTCGAAAAACGGTTGGTAGTTGATTGGCTAATATAGAAAGATGCCAGGGTCTTGTGGGGCCATTGGCGAAATCTGAATTCAGCATATGTAAAAAAAATTCGAGTGTTATGGACATGTCTCTCAACAATGTGAACGATAAGAATGAAGTGAGCAATTTAACATCTGATTCCAATCCAAATCTCAAACCCCAGAAAGGCTCAAAACTTGCACTGATTCCAAATATCCCCGCAACAGATTGGTCAACGTCATCCATTCATGGCGTACCGCTTCTGGATTTTCTCCATCTCAGCAATCATCATCGTAAAGCTCTTCCTCTCCTCTCTATCCAACCTCACCCCTCAGAAAACATTCCCAACACACGGCCCCAATGACCCCCCATCGTTCGCTTACTACATCTCCGGCGGACGCGGCGACAAGGATCGTGTCCTACGCTTGTTGCTGGCTGTGTATCATCCGAGGAACCAGTACCTGCTGCAACTGGACGCGGAGGCTTCTGACGAGGAGAGGATTGAGTTGGCTGATGAGATTGAGCTGGTGCCAGCGATCAAGGCTTTTCGGAATGTGGATGTGATGGGGAAGCCTGATCGGGTTAATTACATGGGTTCCAGTAACATTGCAGCTACCTTGAGAGCTGTGGCGATTTTGTTGAAAGTTGGGAGTGGCTGGAATTGGTTCATTGAGCTTTCAGAATTGGATTATCCTCTGGTCACTCAAGATGGTATGCCACAATTTTGAAATCTTACATTCACTCTTGTTGCCAAGGCTAAACTACTTGTTTCATTGCTAGTGCCACATCTTAAAGTCAAGGTCATGAGATCCCATTTGTAAGGATGCTGACTGTAACTTTGAGTTGGAAATGCTTTTGGTTTAGGTTTTGAACCTCCACGGCTCAGCTGTGGCATAATCTTTGTCTTAGTTTTTTGGGCACTTTTTCTGATGCATTGCCGTGTTAGTTTACCATGTGTTTGTGTCAAACACTATACATGTTCGAGGGTTTAGTGAACTATGTGGCAGCCAGATGGGATTTTGTGTTTTGTGTTAGTGAATTCTGCTCTGCTGTGAAGGGTGCATTTGCAATTTCACTGAACTTCTATTGTGTTTGCATTCTCAGATTTGTCCTATGTATTTTCTTCCATCAGGAGAGATTTTAACTTCATCGACCACACACGCCACCTTGGTTGGAAAGAGTAAGAAACCAAAATCTTTGAAGAAAAGAAAAGAAACCATTTAATCAAACGGCCGTTACTCATGTTAGAAATTTCTTGCTGCAGAGCGCAAAGAGTCCAACCTTTTATAGTCGACCCTGCACTCTATTTAGACAGGAAGAGCCAAATCTTTCAGTCCACGCAGAGGCGCCCTACACCAGATTCTTTCACATTTTTCACAGGTAAACATGTATCTAAGCTTAGAGCTAAACATACCAACTGAAAGCATTGCTGAGGCTTAAATACATGATTTTCATGTCCAGGTTCGCCGTGGGCCATTTTAAGCAGACATTTTTTAGAGTACTGCATTTTTGGATATGACAATCTGCCGCGGACGCTTCTAATGTACTTCAACAACATAATTCTATCCCAAGAATCATACTTCCATTCCGTGATCTGCAATGCCCCACAGTTCAAGAACACCACCGTCAACAGTGACCTGCACTTCTCTATTTGGGATAATCCTGCAAAGGCCGAACCCCATTACCTCACAACATCTAGTTATGAACAAATGACTCAAAGTGGAGCTGCATACGCTAGGCCGTTCGAGCAAGAAAATCCAGTGCTCACTCTAGTTGACAAAAAAATACTCAACCGCGGACATAAACTAGTAACCCCAGGTGCATGGTGCACTGGAATAAACAGCTGGTGGACAGATCCATGCTCTCGATGGGGAGACGTCAACTTGGTAAAGCCTGGATCTCAAGCAAACAAGCTTGAAGACACTATCTCGAACCTTCTGGATGTCCTAGTTTCACCCTCAAATCAATGCAGATGAACTACGGAATCTCCAGCAGAGAAGATCATCCCCCAAAGTGATCCTGTTGATTGCATCCCTGACCTGTATATTTTTTTTGGCGAGTGCTCGGTGGCTCATATGCGTGTTCACCATTTAACTCCTACACCTCTAGTTTACTGCTGCTCTGCTCCTACGTGTCACTTTCAGAAAGAATCCAAGCTTACAGTTTTCATGGGCAAAATGACCTTCAAGTTGATCCATGCAGAAGCTTATAACCTGCAATCAAATAGGAAGCTTAAATCTCAGTTGTTACCAACTTGAAGCCTCAAAACTCAGCACCTGGAGCAAAGGGAACAAGGTGCACATCTTGTTACTTTTTGACACGCTGGGATCTTTTTTTTTTTTTAATGCGCAAGGCGAGTGACAAATTGTAACTACCAGGGATGGATGCACAGATGAGCAGCAACAAAGACATTTTGACTGTTAGGAGGAAAGCATAATATTTTAACTTCAAATGCTATAACAGCAGCGTTGATCATTAGACATTGTCAAAGACTTCACATTATGGCCATGGGTACGTACTAAACTATTAATTATGTACTTCTTAAATGCAGGTTGCAGTTGCTTCTGCATGCCCATGGATATCACAGTTTAATATGGACGCATGAATCTTTGGATTCTTATTTTACAGCACCTGTATACAGCTGCTCTTCTTTCAATCTTGATGACATGTTTTCTAATATTTTTCTCTGAATTTGATACCTTTTTATCTAATAGTTACTCTTGACGAGGTTGCAGCTGAACTAGTCTCATGACTCAACCTAGTTATAGCTAATGAAATTGTTGGCCAACATGGGCAGTTTTTCTTCCAACACATCATATCAACCAGTCTAACTTGTATCTTGAACCTCAGTTTTTTAATCACCAATCTTTACTAGATTCCTATGCATTTCTGGTATGAAAAAAAGACATAATGAATCTTCAGCCAAATGGACATTTGATTAGTTCAGCCAAATTAACAGTATTTCATGATTCCATTTGACAAAGATTGTCAAAGTAAATAGTGTCTGAATCTGAACAGGCTCGCTCATTGTATGAAATACCAAAGGTATACATAACTGTTCTGTTCCCTTGTTGATCATGCAGTAATTAGGAAAATTTTGCAAGTTGCCCTTGATGTGAGTTTCAGTTTTAGATATACTGTATTTCGAAACTCAATTTCAAAACTACAGTATTTTTTACATTAACGGTTTTAACAAAACCGTCGTCTTTTAAAATTGAAAGACGACGGTTCTCAAAACACCGTTGCTTTGCAATTTTTGAAAACGACGGTTTATATAAAACCGTTAACATTGGAAATCACATGACAACGGCCTTCACAAGGCCGTTGTCATGTCAAAATTGATGTCCACCGGCCGCGCAAGTGGAATCCAAAGCGGCTTTGGCGTGCCCGTCTGATGAAACCGTCGTCCTCATCTATAAAAAGCACCCCCTTTCCTCTTTCTATCATCATTCGGAAACAATACTCCTCTTTCTCCTATCCCCCGGGCCACACCATTTCTTTGCTGAATTCTAAGTTCTATAGTTAAGAGGTAATTATTTTGTTATTTTTGTTACGTTTAGTTATGCAGTTGTTTATAAGAATTGAGTTTTTAAACATGTGTTTATATATGTCATAGTGACATTGGTTGGTATTGTAGACAATGGATTACAGTGAATCGGATCCCATGGTCATGTCTACTTTCGACACACTTGAGATGTCGGTGATGGACGAGTACGATAGAGATGAAATGGAATACCTTGAGGAGCTTGAGAACGAAGATGTATCCCCGATTCCAGAACCCTAACGTGTATGGGATATCTCTAACATACACAAAATATATGCTCGCGCATATTTCTGAAGAACATCGTCTGTTGCGTCCATAGGTACAATCTGCATATTATCAAGAAACCATCTCCTCCGAGCATGCGAAGGCGAAAAGCTGCAGTCAGGATACGCACCCAAAAATCGTGTGCAAATCGTTTCCCAATCAGCTTCTTCCTTACCGGTCACCACCTCTCCCTCTATGGGCAAACCGGTGAGAAGGCTTACATCTTGCAATGTGATGGTGGCCTCTCCCGCCCGTAGATGAAAAGCGTGCGTCTCCCGCCTCCATCGTTCCACTAAAGCAGTCAAAAGTGCCCAATCTGCTTCAATATTCTGAATTTGGGTCCATGGGTAGAATTCTGCTCGGACAACATATGGAACGATACGAGGATCCATGTCCCACATCCGCCTATGAACCACCTTCAAAGTTGTCCCAGCCTGTACCAGTCCAACATAAATAAACATCAAATTATGAAAACCAATGGTGTAAATTTTCTAAACTTCGTATGACCAATAACTAACCGGATCATTCCAAACTTCCTCCGATCGATGGGTAGGCTGCTGGCTTAACACAGAATCGTTAATAGGACCAGGCTGATCAATCTTGTCGATATCCATCTGTCAAGGGCAACATTTAAAGAACATGTTCACTTATCCGTCCAAATGTCCTTTAATGAATATTATTTTTCAAATGAACAAAATCAAAATCAGATCATATGACCATATCATATATGTAGAAACGGTAAAACACTGTTTTCATCGTTTGACAAATACAACACAACTGAGACAATCAAAATGACAATATGTACTGACAGTCATTTTTGCTAATTAAAGCTTAAAACTGCAGATAACAAGTTTTTTGTTCAAAAGTGATTTATTGTCAATATGTGCACATAACTCAAATACATTTGTCAAAACTGCACATAACATACACAATTTCAAATGTTGCTATTGCAGCAAATAGGGCATAACTCAAATGTTGCTACTGCACATAACCCACATGTCAATCAAATTAAATTAGATAGGGCATATTGGAGCAGTATAGCCATCTCAAAGACATTTTTGTTAATTAAAGCTTCAAACTGCACATGACATACACAATTTTTTTTTTTTTTCAAAACTGATTTCAGATGGATAGGGCACTCAACTTTTTTTTTTTGGGTCAAAACTGCACATAACAAGCAGACTCTAATCTGCACATAACAACTTCAGTCGGCCAACCCTAATCTGCACTTCTCTAAATTTCAAACACAATCAAATCGGACACAATCAAATTGGGCAACAATTGTGGTTGAATAGGGCAACATTCAAACCGCGGCTCATCTTACCTCAGCGGAGTCGTCGCACGGAAGACGGAGTGGTCGGAAGGAGCTGAAGGGGCGGAGAGGTCGGACGAATGCAAAAATTGAGGAGAGTACTGCGCCCGAGCCTCGATAAGTTTTTATAAGTCAAGGCCGTCGAACTGAATGGGCCGGTTCTCCGCGAGAACGGCTCATTTAAGGCCGTCATCTTGTATTTTCTAAGACAGTCGGCTTTCTTGGAACCGTCGTCTTCAAAATTGGAACACAACGGTTCCCATTAAACCGTGGTCTTTCAATTTTTAAAGACGACGGTTTTGGTAAAACCGTTAATGTAAAACACCATAATTTTGAAATTGAGTTTCAAAACACAAGTGTATCTAAAACTGAAACTCAGAACAAGGGCAACTTGCAATTTTTTCCCAGTAATTACCTTGAACCGACCACAATAGAAAACTACAAGTCCTTATGATCCATTGTTAAAGAGCAAATGAGAGTGACGATAAGAGCGATAGTCAGAAATCATAGATGCATGCACGGCCATGAACGCGGACTGACTGGTTTAGGAACACGGTGAGGAAGACGAGAGAATAAAATACCTCAAGTAAGCCCTAACCCCCAACCACAGAATCTTAGTTTTGGATAAGCTTTATTCACATATATATGCTGGGGTAGTTTCCTTTTTGGAATTTTCTAATGTTTACATGGAGGAAAAGTATGTGTATACACGATTGAGGAATTATCGTGGTGTTTTTCTAAAACCAACCTGACCAGAAAGCCACTATATATTCTTCCCAGATTTTGGTAATATTGGCGATATAGCTCCAGACATGTTTAGTAGTTGATCTGTCATGACAGACAGTAATATACATAGTAGGATGAAGCTATGACCTGATAACTTGACATCTGACCATGTGAATCTCTTTTATAGCACATTCTGGATTCATTAGGAGTTCCTTGAAGTTTGATCCCTCAGACTATCTGTTGCTTCCAAGTCAAGCAGCAGGCCTGGTTTTGCTGCTAAAGAGGTGGTTTTGAACCTGAAACTGATAATTATTACAAGGGTAGTTTGTTGGTTGCTCAGTCAAGTGTGGACTTTTCAATTGCTACCAGTCATCTCCTCTAACTGCCATAGAATTGCTAATTATACACAACCTGACTTCGATCCGCAGGCTGTTTTTAACAGTTTGTTTAATTTATAAGCAATGGTAATGTGCATGCATGTATTGAGTTGAGTGACCAGAAAGAATCCACTGCAGGCTGGACAGCAGCTAGCTAGCTACCAACAAAGTAAAGCATCTCCATCTTAGTGCTATATGAAAAAAAACACTCACCCACATAGTCAAACAGCATGGCAAAACCCACCAGTCAAAGCCAAAACATTCTAACACCAATCTGTATATAAATAATCTTCTCTCCCAGTTCAGATTTGGTTCCATCCCTAGCTAGCTATTGTGTGGGGAGACACATAAAGGCAAGGCGAAATGAGGAAGCCATGCTGTGATAAGCAAGATACATACAAAGGAGCTTGGTCCAAACAAGAAGATCAGAAGCTCATTGATCACATCAGGAAAAATGGCGAAGGATGCTGGCGAACTCTCCCTCAGGCTGCAGGTAACATTACATTTAGTTTGAAAATGAAGATTTTTGCCAGCTCTTATCTGATATATATATTTATAGGTCTGCTTCGATGTGGAAAGAGCTGTAGACTGAGATGGATAAACTATCTGAGACCGGACCTTAAGAGGGGAAACTTTGCTGAGGATGAGGAAGATCTCATCATCAAGCTTCATGCACTCTTAGGCAACAGGTTAGTGAGATTAAAAGATATATTAGAAGAAGATGGTTTGTGCTAAATTATAAATTCGTACTACAGATGGTCGTTGATCGCGGGGAGATTACCAGGGAGGACTGACAACGAAGTAAAGAACTATTGGAATTCTCATCTCCGACGAAAGCTTATTAACATGGGTATTGATCCCAATAATCACAAAATTATCAGACATTATGCTACTTCACAAAGTCATGTGTTGAGCAAGGCTATCTCATCAGATGCTGCAAGTTGTTTGGAGGAATCCTTGCCCGATTTGAACCTTGATCTCATGATTTCCACTCCATGAGGATGAATGAAAGCTAGTGAAACCCTAATAGTGAGACAGAGTTTATTGCTGGCCGGGAGACAACAACAAAACTCTTCTTGTATCTACTAATCTAGCTAGCTATAGGCACATATTATAATGATCAATCTATCACATATATATATATATATGACAAACATTAGGGTTTTGTTTATTCATTCTCTACACTGTTTCATTCTGATGTGTATCTGCTATCAAGGAACTTCTTGGTAGAGTTTATATCTATGAGAGACGACGTTTCGGTCACAGAGGAACAGGTTGTAACATAATAACTGGGAATAGGAACTCGGAAGTGCGTAGTATGAGAAGTATAGTAATAGGGATAGTTTCGTAATTTTATATTGTCATTATTTCTTATGTATTTTTGCTTTATGTATTAGGTAGAACATTCTCTTTGCATCTATTGAAACCCTAGTTTCGTTTCCTTCTTCTCTTCTTTGTCTTCTACATGGTATCAAGAGCCACTATCAATTAGGGCGCAATTTTGTTTTTTAGAAATCTAGCATCTGGAATCGCTTCAGCCTTGGGGGGTTTGAACCCGAACTTGGATTTTTCGTTGTAGTCTCTGTATTGTCTGTTCGTCATGGCTGCCACGAAAGATGACTCGCTTCAGGCTATCAGTGTACAATCGACTGTTGAACATTCGTATTGGATGTTGTCTCCGGGAGTAAGGCCAAACCGACTGAGGCTATCCAATCGGCCGCGTGGGAAGTAAACAATTCAAAGACCATCACTTGGATCAATATTCTGTTCAACAGTCGATTGGTGTTCAATTGGCGAAGTATGATACATCTAAGGAAATTTGGGATCACTTGGAACGATTGTTTGTGCAATTTAAATTTGCCAAGCAATATCAATTAGAGAATGATATTCAAGTTCTCCGGCAAAATAGTATGACTATTTATGAGTTCTATTTGGCTATGTTTGGTTTATGGGATCAACTTGCATTGACAGAGTCTGCAAAACTAAGAGCATGCGCCCCATATATTGCTCGGAGAGAGGCGCAACACTTGGTTCAATTTTTGATGGCCCTTCGGGATGACTTTGAAGGTCTTTGTGGTTCTATTCTGCATCGGAGTCCTCTTCCATCCATTTATCATGAGCTGATGGCAGAAGAGTTACGCTTGAAATCCCGTGTTGACAAAAGAGGCATTCTGCCCCTTCCCGACAGCTCTGTATTAGCAGCATCTCCTCGAATGTCTGATCTAGAAAGTATACGTCAAGGCCTGCTATTGACGAGTGCAATTATTGTAAGAAGAAAGGGCACTAGAAGGCTCAATGTCCCGATTTGTTAAGGATAAAAGGAGGTCAATCAGGCAACATTCCCCCGCATCCAAAGCCGCCATCCATAACAGCTTTTGTCCCCCCAATTGATTTTGGAACCAATACTGATTTGGCTACACTGACGGAACAGTTTCAGAAGTTCATTGCCTCGCAATCACGTGATATGTTTGCTACTTCTTCTTCAGGTTTGCATTCTAATAACATGTCAGGTAACTCTTCTTCTGCATGGATTCTTGATCTGGTGCTTCGCGACATATGTCTCATGATTCTAACTCTTTTTTGTCCATTAAGCCTTCTTCTTCAGAACCAATCATGACTGTTGTTGGTACTTTCATGCCAGTAGCAGGAATTGGATCTATTTGCACTCATAATATGTCCTTTTTTAATGTCTATCATATTCCGAGCATTACTTTAAATCTTGCTTCTGTTGGTCAATTATGTGACGCTGGCTTACTAGTTTTCTTCTCTCGCTCTTCTTGTTATTTGCATGATCCTTATTCGAAGAAGTTAATTGGGACAAACCATAGGCGAGGGGGCCTGAAATTCGCAGCATCTCTTGACAGACAGATTCTTGAACAAGCAGTTGCTGCAGCACACTCTTGTTCACTCGGAAATTGTCTCAGCAAAATAATGAACAAGACAGAAGTTTGTTCACCCAGTTCGGCCAACTGCCTACGTTTGGGGAGTACTATTCTCTAGTCCTAATCCACTCATCACAGAGGTCTCCAAGTACACTCGGTTACAACTCCACGCAACCTATGCTACTCAACCTTGTGTGGATCACTCGACACAATCAAAACAGGCTCTGACTTGTGTCTGCACACCCTCTACAAATGTCAATCTAGAATAGCTACTGTCTCCCCGAAACTCAGCCTATTCTAAACTACACTCAACTCTGTAGGGTTGCTGTAGCAACTGCTGTAGCACACAGCTGATGCACAATTGTCCGCGTCGCTCCAAAGCCTTCTGCCGAGCCGATCGAACGATTCCACGAGCGCTGCACACTCTGGAATACTCCCCCTCACTCAGTGACCTCCTGTCACTAGCGAGAACTGCCACTTAGACACTCGACCGAGCCACTTGTCAGTTATTCGGCGGCTGCCCTTGATCAACCAACAAGCACCACTGCTCTGAATTGGCTTTCCTGATCAAGCTTGGATCAGACTACGCAAGTCCTGATCTTCTACTGCTTCTGTCACCACAGCTCTGCGCTCACGCTCTGCCTTAGGGTGATGATCGAAGAACTCGTCTGTCGCACACCAAAATTCCTCTCTTTTGAATTCTGCGCACGCACTCGTGTATCCCTCAGCTTCGATCGACCTTTCTGCTCTTAACCCCTCTCTCTTAAATAGCAGCACCAGCTTTAAACAAGAACAGAATTTAGCAATGTCCCAAAAAGAAACAATTATCTCCTAATTTTTAGGAGATTAGATTTGTTTTTGATCTCCAACACAAATCTCCTTCTCTAGCTAGGAATTCCCCACTGGAATATTCTCCGCAGCACTTTAAAGGATTCTTCTGATGCTCTCCACAAAAACTGCCAGGCCTTCTAGCCAAGCCCAGGTTGCTGCTGCTACTCGGACAGATGCTGCAGCAACTTGAACAAGCTCCTGCTATAGCATCCCCTGCTGCAGCTGCTTCTTGTTCATTAGCGCTGGTTTTGTCAAACACTGCCATACAACCTCATCAGGGCCTTTACGTCTTGGATGAGTTGAAAGTACCTGAGGTTGCAGCATGTGGTGTTGACTTGTCTTCTTTTCGTTTGAGTCCTCCTTCTAGCTTTTATTTGTGGCATTCACATCTTGGTCATGTTTCTGGTTCTCGTTTGAAATATTTAGCTTCCACAGGAAAATTAAGACAATTACAAAGTCATGATATTACCGATTGTTGCGGGTGTAAGTTAGCTAAATTCTAAGCATTACCTGTTCATAAAAGTTCTTCCATTCTCCATCACCATTTGACTTGATACATTCAGATGTGTGGGGATCTTCACCTATTCTTACAAAAGGTGGATCCCGATACTATGTCTCTTTTAGTGATGATTGTACTCGCTACTGTTGGGTCTATCTCGTGTATCCCTCAGCTTCGATCGACCTTTCTGCTCTTAACCCCTCTCTCTTAAATAGCAGCACCAGCTTTAAACAAGAACAGAATTTAGCAAGGTCCCAAAAAGAAACAATTATCTCCTAATTTTTAGGAGATTAGATTTGTTTTTGATCTCCAACACAAATCTCCTTCTCTAGCTAGGAATTCCCCACTGGAATATTCTCCGCAGCACTTTAAAGGATTCTTCTGATGCTCTCCACAAAAACTGCCAGGCCTTCTAGCCAAGCCCAGGTTGCTGCTGCTACTCGGACAGATGCTGCAACAACTTGTACAAGTTCCTGCTATAGCATCCCCTGCTGCAGCTGCTCCTTGTTCACTAGCGCTGGTTTTGTCAAACACTGCCATACAGCCTCATCAGGGCCTTTACGCCTTGGATGAGTTGAAAGTACCTGAGGTTGCAGCATGTGGTGTTGACTTGTCTTCTTTTCGTTTGAGTCCTCCTTCTAGCTTTTATTTGTGGCATTCACATCTTGGTCATGTTTCTGGTTCTCGTTTGAAATATTTAGCTTCCACAGGAAAATTAAGGCAATTACAAAGTCATGATATTACCGTTGTTGCGGGTGTAAGTTAGCTAAATTCTAAGCATTACCTGTTCATAAAAGTTCTTCCATTCTCCATCACCATTTGACTTGATACATTCAGATGTGTGGGGATCTTCACCTATTCTTACAAAAGGTGGATCCCGATACTATGTCTCTTTTAGTGATGATTGTACTCGCTACTGTTGGGTCTATTTCATGAAACACCGCTCTGAATTTTTTGAGATTTATCAGATGTTTCGTGATCTTGTCAAAACTCAGCATAGTGGTGTTGTTGAATGCTTTCATTGTGATTTAGGAGATGAATACATATCTAAACGTTTTTCTGACCTTATTGCTTCTGATGGTACTCTTTTTCAAACCTCTTGTACTGACTCTCCTATACAAAATGGTGTGGTTGAAAGAAAACACACAACATATTATGGAGACAACACGCTCATTTTTATTATCTACATCTGTTCCAAGTCAATTCTGGGGCGAAGCAGTCCTTACTTTTGTTCATGCTATTAATAGAATCCCTTCGTCTGTCACATCAGGTCTGTCTCCCTTGAAAAACTTTATGGTCATTCTCCTGATTATTCTTCATCGAGAGTACTTGGTTGTGCTTGCTTTGTGCTTTGGCCTCATTTTGACCGTAGTAAGCTCACCTCTCGTTATGCTCCTTGTATCTTCCATGGCTATGGTGATGGTAAGAAAGGTTATTGTTGTTATGATCCAGTCAGTCGAAAATTTTACGTGTCTCGTCATGCCTTTTTTCTTGAGGACATTCCATATTGATCCTTTTGAGTCTTCTGTTGGTGATGCTCATCCTCATCATACCGATGATCCACAAGTTCCCCCTGCTCCTATTGCCTCCCAGGATGACGCTTCTGCGACTGAGGATTCTAATCCTTCTGATCCCCCTCGGCATTCAGTGAGACCTCGTAAGTCCACACAGTTACCTGATTTTGTATATTCCACATATTCTACTTCTTTTGCTTCTTTTTTGGCTTCAATTCACCATATATGCGAGCCTTCTTCTTATAAAGAGGCAGTTCTCGATCCACGTTGGCAGCAAGCAATGGATGATGAACTCTGTGCATTGTCTAAAAACAGAGACTTGGAATCTCATTCCTCTTCCGAAGGGAAAACAGATACTTGGAATCTCGTGTTATTGGTGCATGTTGGGTTTATAAGATTAAAACCAAGTCAAATGGGACTATTGAGCGATTCACAGCTCGTTTGGTTGCTAAGGGTTTTGCTCAGCAGTATGGTATGGAAACCTCCGCGCCCGTCTCTAAGCATGTCACGATTCACACTCTTATTGTTGTTGCCTCTGTGAAACAACGTTCTATTTCTCAGTTTGATGTGAAGAATGCATTTTTGAATGGAGATCTTGAAGAGGAGGTTTATATGACTCCTCCGCCGGGTGTTCCTCATCGTTCTGGCGAAGTTTGCAGACTGAAGAAAGCTCTTTATGGATTAAAACAAGCACCACGAGCCTGGTTTGACGATTGTGATTACCTCTCTAGGCTTCCGCCCCAGTCCTCATGATTCAACATTCTTTTTTAGGTGTACTTCTTCTGGTCGTACATTACTTTCTTTATATGACGATATGATTATCACAGGAGATGATGTTGGCAGAATTTCGGAGCTAAAACAACATTTGGCTTGGGAATTCAAAATGAAAGATTTGGGACCTCTACGATACTTCCTGGGCATATAAGTAGCATACTCTCCACGAGGCTATCTTTTATCTCAGTCTAAGTATATTGCTGATACTCTTGATCAGGCTCATCTTTCTGACACTCGCACTGCCGATTCACCTATTGAGGCTAATGCGCAGTATTCTTCCACTGATGGTATTGTCTTGTCAGACCCTACTCTCTATCTCACTATAGTTGGCTACTTAGTGTATCTGACTATCACCAGACCAGATATTGCATATACGGTACATACTATTAATCAGTTTGTTTCTTCCCCTACTACAGTACATTGGGCAGTTGTACTTCGCATTCTTCGGTATCTACGTGGGACACAGTTTTAAAATCTTCTATTTCCTTCTACTTCTTCCTTGGAATTGCGGGCTTATTCTGACGCGGACTGGGCTAGTGATCCTTCAGATCGCAAATAAGTCACTGGATTCTGTATATTTTTTAGTGACTCTCTTATTTCTTGGAGGAGCAAAAAGCAAAGAGTTGTCTCTCGTTCGCCTACAGAAGCTGAATATCGTGCTACTACTGCTGAGATAGTGTGGATACGTTGGTTATTGGCTGATATGAGTGTTGCTCTTTCATGACCTACTCCTATGTATTGTGACAACGCTAGTGCTATTCAGATTACTTGAAACTCCGTGTATCATGAGCATATGAAGCATATAGAGATTGATTGTCACTTTCCTCGTCATCATTATCAGATTGGGACTATCATGTTGCCGTTTATTACTTCCGCTATGTAGATTGCAGACTTGTTTACTAAGGCCTTTTCCGCTTCACGTTCTCGATTCTTGATTAGCAAACTCTCGTTTCTTCATGTCAGTGCATCGTGAGTTTGAGTGGGGATATTAGAGATAATTGAGTGGGGATATTTTGCATTGTCATTGTTTCCTATATATTCTTGCTTTCTATATTATGTAGAACATTCTGTTTGCATCTATTGAAACCCTAGTTTTGTTTTCTTTTTCTTTCTTTTCTTCTTTTGTCTTCTACACATAGCATAGCATAGTGTGGTCGAGTGGCTGTGCGGGTGGGAAAATATCGTGTCAGACCAGCCAGCCAGTTAATTTTATGGGAGGACCGAGTTATACACACATTTAGGGTTCAAGACACGGGTGGCGGATGACGATGGTGATGTTATTTATGAATTTGCAGACATGAAGGCTAAAGTCTCTGTAATATTCTCCTCAACTTTATTTTGCATCACAATTCCCGTCGACCACCGATAGATGTCGATCTATAAGGATGTTACGAGTCTGTGTACAACAACAACTAATCAGAACCACAAGCCTGCATGCATGCGCTACTCTCTATCTACCAGTCAATTCCCGTTTTTGCATGCTGGTCGACATAAATTTCGATACAAATTAAAGCGTTATAAATCTAGTTGTCTCTCATCGTCTACATTACATATAAAGCTGTCCAACTACACCAATCACTACATAGGTAGCCGGAATCGATCAGACACGCAGATGAAAATTTGTGTTATTTGGCCTCTGCTTTCGAGAAATTTACAAAGAGACCATGAGAGCTTGTCTCAGCATGCATGCATGTGCTACTCTCTGTCTACCAAAGCTTTAGTCCGTATTCCGATCTCCGATTCCAACAGGGTTGGTCCAATCATAAGGCTCATGAGGCAGCTCCCGCACCCCTCATGGTTGAGAAGGCTACATACACAAAATTGTTTTTTGCTATCTTACTCTCTCTCTCTCATCTCTTGCGTTCTCTCCCGATTCCCGAGCTCAATTCCAGATTTCCCGTCGCCCAACGCAGCAACGCTCTCCAAGTCTGCAACGACACTCAGCGTCTCACCTCTCACGGTCTCAACCAGCCAGTTGACCACTCTGGCACTCCATCTCTGATCATCTCCCCAATCCGAGTCGGTGACAGGGCGCAGACGAGTCGGCTGCTCCTGTCCTCCGCAGTCCGCCACCGTTGGATCTGCCTCCCTCTGCCATTTACTGCCACCAGCGCTCCCCGCCTGCCCCTCCTCTGCCAGTGGCTGCCACCAGCCCTGTGGAACATAGCCTTGAATTTGGTTGAAGCTGAGATCAACAACTACCAAATCATTGGTTGAATTTGCGAGTGACTGCCACTAGCCCAGCGGCGGTAACGCAATCAGCCCTAATCGGTTGTTATATCAGATTATCAGTCATTATGTTCTTTTGTTTCATTTATCATATTTGTGTGTTGGCTTTATTTTTGGTGATTTTGTGATAGGATTGTTTAACAATTAGGTCATTTGGATAATTGGTTGAATATTTGTGCATAATGTCAAATCGTAAACATGAATCCGGCTTTTCAAAAGTCTTAAAAAAAGAAAGATTGATGCTTTTAACAAGTCATAACAACGAGCTCTTAATAAGTTTATAGTTAAAGGTCCTTTGAATGAAACAAATGAAGTTCATGGTTCGCGTTTAGATGAAAATGAAGTTAATGAAAAAAAAAGTTCCTAAAGAAACGAGTCATGTTGATTCACAATCATGTGAATTGATGAATCATAGTAATACTTTAGATGACATAAATTCTAAAAATATATATGATCCAAGTCAATGGACTCACATTGATAATAGAATGAGAGATCTACTAGTTGAAAATGGTCCTATTCATGTAACTAATATAGATTTTCTTACGGATTCGAAAAATCGATATTTCTTATCGACACATTACTACTACTATTTACCGAATGAAGAAAAATTTAAAAGAAAGTGGATTGTTTATTCACGTGATTTAGATATGATCTTTTGTTTTTGTTACAAACGCTTTGGTTTTAGTTTCTAATGATATTAGACTAGCTAACGAAAGTTGTAATGATTGGAAAAATATAGGTAGAACTATAAAAAGTCATGAGAAAAGCGATGAACATGTTAAAACTTCTATAATGTGGTATGAGTTAGAGAGTAGATTTCAAAAGAATATGATACTTGATAAACATGCTCAAGATATGATTAATAATGAAAAGCAACATTGGAAAAATGTGTTATTTTGAATAATTTTGGTAATTAAAACACTTGGCAAAAACAATTTGGCTTTTCGTGGAAAAAATGAAGCGATTTACTAAAAAGAATAATGGAAACTTTTTAAGTCTAATTGAAATGATAGCGGAGT
The DNA here is from genome assembly GCA_963678935.1 of Umbilicus rupestris. Taxonomy (NCBI): domain Eukaryota; kingdom Viridiplantae; phylum Streptophyta; class Magnoliopsida; order Saxifragales; family Crassulaceae; genus Umbilicus; species Umbilicus rupestris. The sequence continues at coordinate 14,346,637 of OY787607.1, read as the reverse complement.
TTGATAGTGTCATGCAAGAACATGTTAGACGTATCAATGATGATGGAATTCATAATAATTACTTAGGACATAATATACAAAATGAATTGATTAACTTAATAGCAAGTGAAATAAAAAAAGATTATTATGAAGGTAATGAATTCAAAATATTTTTCTATCATACTTGATTGTACTCAGGATTGAGGAATATTTTTTAGGATTTATATTACGTTATGTGGATGTATCATCTAATCCTCTAAAGATTGAGGAATATTTTTTAGGATTTATAAATGTGGATGACACAATCGGAAAAGATTTTTTTAATGTTATTATAAATGAGCTAGAAAATTTTGGTCTTGACTATAGTAATATGAGGGGACAAGGGTATGATAATGAATCGAATATGAAAAGAAAACATCAAGGGGTTCAAAAATGATTTTTGTATGTTAATCCTAGATCATTTTACACTCTATGTGGTTGTCATAGTCTTAACTTAGTTCTTTGTGATATGGCTAATTCATGTAAGCAAAAACTTTTTTTGGTATGTTACAACGTGTTTACTCATTATTTACCTCTTCTACCAAAAGATGGAAAATTTTAAATGATCATCTACCTAATTTAACTCTTAAGTCTTTATCACAAACAAGATGGAAAGTAGAATTGATAGTGTTAAAGCAATACAGTATCAAACATCCCAAATACGAAATGCTTTGTTGGAATTAGGTGAAATTAGTAATGATCCTAAAATTAAAAGTGAAGCCGAATGTTTAGTTTTCTATGAACTTGAAAACTTTAAATTTTTGTTGGGTATGTGTATTTGGTATGACATATTATTTGCTTTTAATGCAATTAGTAAAAATTTACAATCTAGAGAAATGTGTATGGATGTCGCCATAAATTAATTACAAGGTCTTATTTTTAATTTTAGAAAAATATAGAGAAAATGGATTTGAGAATGCCATGATTTGTGCTAAAGAAATTACCAAAGAGATGGATATACAACCTAAGTTTAGAGAAAAACGTATTATTCGTAGGAATAGAAGGTTTGATGAGCATGTTGATAATGAAACAATTATGTCTTCATAAGAGTCATTTCGAGTTGAGTATTTTCTATATATTGTTGATAAAACAACTCTTTCACTTCAAAGTAGATTTGAGCAATTTACATTATATGATGAAATTTTTGATTTTCTATTTAGTGTAGAGAAATTAAAATCACTAAACAATGATGAGTTAAAATAAAATTGTCTTAATCTTGAAGCTTTTTAAAAATATGACAATAGCTTAGACATAGATGGTTTAGATTTATTTGTAGAGTTAAGAATTCTAAGTGAATATATACAAGTGGAGAACTCCTATTTGTATACTTGATCAAATAAAAAGAATGGATTCTTTTCCAAATGCTTTCGTTGCTTATAGAATAATAATAGTCCCATGTTTTTGTATGACATGTTTTTGTTCAAAGAGTTATTCAAATATGTTAGACAATATGCGTAGAATAGCCGGAAGATACAATTGAATCACCGGAGTCAGAAGATGCAAAACAAAATGTTGTAGCAAGTGCTAAAGTCTGCGCTGGCGGTGAATCGAAGGAGTATATGCTCGGAAATCTGTAGATTCCGAGAATCAAAAGGTGTGGAGCATATCCGCGAGATCACTGGAGTCTCGGCTACACAGAATATCTTCAATGACATATTTGATTCGCTATGGCTTGGTATTGCAACAAGATAAGATCAACAAGTATTCCAATTGAATATTTGGTAGAGATCTTTTAAGAGATTAGCGAGAAGCTTTAAAAGAAGTTGAACAGAGTTGAAGTGTTGAACGAAAAAATTATTCAAGCAGCTCTCTTGCTTTATAGCAATATGCAAGAGAGGTAGAGGTCAAGTGATTGAGTGCACCCGACGGAGATTGGAGCCAAGTTATCACTCAAGCACGAGGACCGGAAGTACTTGCAGCAGCAACACGCTTAAACAAACCCTGTTGCAAAACAGATTTGTCCAAACATCCGAGAGGGCGTCGAATGGACAACAGCTGTTCGAGAGAACGAAGCTGCAGTGACAAGCCATAGAGAGGGATCTCTACGCTGATTGGAGCTCAATGCGCATCCAGACGAGTCGGTGGTAGAAGGACTTGAAGAGGGAGTCTTGCAAGTTTGTACTTCATTATCCGATCGTTACTAGTAGATTGCTGCTTGTTGGGGTTAGGAGAACCCCCCCCCAGACATCCGAGACACATGGCGAGATTGGAGAAATCTCGGAATGAGTGGAAGAGACATGGGGAGACCTCCCAGTTTGGAGGAAGATGAGTTTGGCTGCTGGAAGTCGAAGATGAAAGCCTACATCAAATCAATAAATGAGTATGCATGGAAGGTAGTTGTTGAAGGCTAGGTTGTACCATCAGACGCAGTAGATGCTCTTGTAGTAAAAGCACCGAAGCCAGAAAAAGAATGGACTAAAGAAGAGAAGAAATTATTCCAAGGAAATAGTCAGGCTCTGTATGCTATTATCGCTGCAGTTGATAAACTGAACTATAAGTTGATCGCTGGCGTTGAAATAGCGAAAGTTGCGTGGACCATTCTGGAAATAACTTTTGAAGGAGATGATAAAGTAAGAAGACCAGAATGCAGATGCTGAGGCTTAGCTATGAACAACTGGTGATGAAAGATGATGAGACCACAGCGGACTTCAACAATCGCCCGATGGATATAGTAAACGAAATGGGGATACTCGGAAAGCATGTATCAGAAACTGAACAAGTTCTCAGGTTACTCCCTCAAAAGTTTGATGTCAAGGTAACAACCATTGAGGAAACAACTGACTTGGAAAAAATGAAGTTGGACTCTCTCATGGGATCTCTCAGAGTCTATGAGATGAAGATAATCAATAGAAATTCAGCAGAGAAGAAGACAAGAGAATTGCTCTAAAGGCTGTTGCAACAGACGTTGAAACATAGTCTCACGGTGAGATGAATGATGATCAAATAGCCATGATGGCCAAACAGTTTGGAAGGTTCATGAAAAGGATAGACAAAAGGAGATCTAATTAAAAAGCTCGTGGTGATCAGGGATACCAAGGGAAGATGGAAGAGCGTAGTGACCAGAGATATCCTGGAAGAAAAGATGACAGATCTGAAAAGGGAAAACGTAGGGAAACTGATCAAAATCCAAATGAAGAGATTCAGTACAGAGCCTGTCAAGGATATGGTCACATACAAATGTACTGTGCCAACACTTTCATGAAGAAGAAAGCCATGGTTGCCACATACAACGATGATGAGTCAGAGAGCAGTGATACTGGAAAAGATCAGAGCAACTTTGTTGCACTGACAAATGTAACAGAAGATGTCACAGATCTTGTCACATTAATTGCCAAGGAAGGAGCTGAGGAAACAGATCTTGACAGTGACTCTGAATCTAGTGATGGTGAGGAAATTAATGAGGAGACTCTGAGAAGAAACCTGACAAATATGTACGACAAATGGAAGCTGCTGGCAAAGACAAATGAAAAACTCAGTATCAATATCACACAGCTGAAGGAGCAGAAGAAAGATCTGCATGAAGCACTTGCTGCAACAAAGATCATACTCAGTAAGGAAATTTGTGACCATGGTAAGACAAAGAAGGAGCTGGACGATCTGAAAAAAACTAGTAAGGATGATGAATTCTGGGACGAAAAACTTGAATGAGATCCTTGGTGCTCAGAGGTATGGTACAGGACAGTCGGGTCTTGGGAACACATTTGAAAGCAGCAAGGGCAAGACACAGTTCGTCAGAGGAAAGATGTTAAAGGAAAGTTTCAGAAGATACTAGGATCTGTCTTTACTGCCATACCAGAGGACACTTACAAAGAAACTATAGAAAGTTCCTAGCTAAGTATGGATGTGTTGAGACACGCATAATACAAGAATGGAGACAAAAGAAACATGGAAAGGAGGTATGCTTTGTTGCTTACAGTTCAACAGACAACTTGAACAAAGATATTTGGTACTTTGATAGCGGTTGTTCAGCACATATGACAGCACATAAGATTTAACGCCACTGGAGGGAAGATTAGTGACGTTTGGAGATGGGGGAAAAGTTGTTGGAGCTGGTGTTCTGGAATTACCTGGATTACCCAGTTGATGGAGCGTATTTATACGATCCATCTAGTTGTTTATTCTCATTTTTTTAGTTGCATTATGTTGTGAAATTACTTCCTGGTAGTATTTTGCATCATAGGTGTATCAAGACCACTTTGGAGCTTTATTGCGCATTTGGATGGATATAGAACGAATCTAGGCAGATTGACCTATTTGTAGTCGAGGTCTTTTTGAGCGCACGATTCTTATCCGATTGAGGCGTGCTATAGCTTGTTGGAAAGCTAACGCAAGGGGATACAACTTCTCAGTGTACATCACGACGTGATTTAAAGGTTTGAAGGGTGAAACGAGCAAGATTCTAACGCAGCAGGAGTGATTCGCCCAAACAGTGGGCGAATCAGAAGTGATCCGCCCAAGCCAAGAGTGATTCGCTCGAATCACTATTGATCCGTGCAGCAGGGGAGTTCCACTAAGTAGTTGATTTGCCCAAATCATTTTAAAAGCAGCCCAAATCAAAATTGATTCGCCCAAGCTTATGCACACACTTTGATTTGCCCGAATCACTGTGAAGCTTGCCCAGATCAATTGATCCGTGCAGCAGGGGAAGAGTACTGAGTGTTTGATTCTCCCGAATCACTTGTCAAAGCTTGCACGAATCAAGTGATTCGTGCAAGAGAAGGGGCCTAAAAGAATGAAAATAAAGAGATGAAATGGGAGAAAGAAACCCTAATTCGGGAGGGCTTTAGAGGCAATTTGGATAAGGGTTTTGGGAGAGTTTTTTGCAGAACAACTGAAGAAAATAGAACCAGAATCGAAGTGGGAGAAAATCAGAGTTTGGAGTGATGGAATTAGTGTTCATCGTGCAATGTTCATTGCTGGAATTACTGTTCATCGCCGGAAACACTGTTCGCAGTTTAGTATTTTTCTGAATTCAGTTTACTTTCATTATTACTTTAGATGGATTGTAGTAGCTAAACCTTAAATTCAGTTTGGAGATTTTGTATTGCGACAACGGTTTGAGATACTAATGTTTTGTAATTCAATTTAGTGAATTTTTGTTCTTCGTTTGAATTGCATGCTCTGAATATCAAGTTAGCATAGGCTAGCGGTGAAACTAAGTTGATATCTATTGCGTGATATTTGATTGACTTCCCTATTAGCTAAGCTTAGTGGTATAACCTAATCGGCGTTGTTAATCGAGTAGTTGTTAAACCTATTCGAGAAATTAGCGGTTGAGAGCAGGTAGAACACTAGAGTCGACATTGTCCTAGCAGGATTGTTAGACTAGAATAGTAGTTTACTAGTTGATGCATGTTTCAATCGATGATAACCAGTTGCAATGCATATCCTATAACTGACTTTTCTCTGAATTTGACAGCAACAAACATTCTTCCTACAACCCCCTTTTAGTGTGACAATTAATTAGTTGAACTTTATAGCTGATTGCTTTCTCTTGGGTTCGACCCTGCTTACTGCTTGCTAGTTAGTAGGAGATAATAAATATAAATTTAAGCGCACACAATGACGTGCCGTCAAATTTTGGCGCCATTGCCGGGGAGAGCAACACTCAGTATAGAGTTCTTGGCTTAATTTTCTTTATTTGCTTTGTTTTTTCTTGTTTTTCGGCATGTCAAATGCAGGAAGCGTCAATGGTCGCCAGAACCAAGTACATGACCAAATCAATGATGAAATGCCCCCACAAGTAATACCACCATTCTATCAACAACATGGGCAGCCACCACTTCAACAGTTATATAGGCAGCCAGCTTGCCACGAGCCAACCATGAGGGAGTTTCGGCCCCCACATTCCAGAACCAGCCATGGTGCATCAACATTGACCCGAATGAAGATAATTTTGAGATCAAGACCGCGGTGGTGCACCATTTGCCTAAGTTTGGAGGATTACCGGGAGAAGTTGCGAAGAGGCACTTACAAGAGTTCACCAGAATCTGCCAAACATTAAGACCCTATGCAGCTTCGAAGGACAGGTTTAAGCTAAGAGTATTTCCTTTGAGTTTAACTGACTTAGCGAAATATTGGTTTCTTTCTTTGCCTTCAGGTAGCATTCTCACATGGGATCAAATGCAAAGAAAGTTCCTCGACAAATATTACCCTCCTGCTAAAGCGACTCAGGTCATAAGAGAGTTATCAATGATCAGGAAGGATCCAATGAGTCGATGTATGATTACATGGAGAGGTTCAACTCTTTGGAACAAAGCTACTGCAATTTGGATGTTCCAGAAAAGATGTTGGTAGATTATTTATTGGATGGATTGAGACCTCTCGAGCGTATGTTATTGGATGCCGCAGCTGGTGGAACGGTGCTCAACTTGACACTCGAACAAGTACGTGATTTGATCACCGAGACCGCAGAGAGCGCAAGGTTCCGAGAGGAGACGAGTCGTAGGGATGAGAGAACAAGGAACGTGTCGCAAGTTGCGGCAAATGACAGCCAGCTGGTGAAGGAGATTAAAGAGTTGAAGGAAACCATCCAAAGGATGTCAGTGAGCCAAGCCAGCACAGTGAAGGTTTGTGAATTTTGCAGCATTGCGAGCCACAAGACAAATGAGTGCCCTACAGTCCAAGAGGATGAGGTAATGGACGTTAACGCAGTGGGGAACTTTCAGAATTTCAATAACAACAAGAGGCCGCAGCAGCAGAGGCAGTTTGGACTGGCAGCAAATGGTTTCGGTTGGAGAAACGAGGGAGGATTTCAGCAGCAGCATCAAGGGCAGAACCAAGGGCCGCCTCAAAATCAGAATCAAGGACAGCCTTACCGCCCTCCATTTCAACAACAAGAGAGGTACAACAATCAGAATAATCAGTACCCAAGAAAGAATTTCAACCAAGCAGGCCCGAGCACTGGTAAATCATGGGGAGAGTCGCTCATGGATTTAGAGAGTACCATGCAAAGGAACCAAGCCAAAACTGATGGAGCCATAGCCGAGCTCACAAAGAAAATGTCGCAGCTAGCCTCCACAGTTTATGAAATGAAGAGTGACAAGGGCAAGCTTCCTTCGCAGACAATTCTGAACCCGAAAGGGAATGTGAGCAATGACCCTAAGGTACGGGAAGGTGATCCAGTAGGCAACAGCTGCTGAGGAGGAAGCACCAGCAATTCAAGTCGAGCCTAATGAGGACTCAGCAATCCCTTTGAATACGGTACAATCTGAATCTAAAATTCATGTGTAGTGCGTTAATCCACCTTTACCATTCCCTGTGCAGGTTAAAATCCCAAAGAGGCAAGTGATCGATCAAGAAGTGTGGGACTTGTTCAGCAAAGTAGAAATTAACATCCCACTTCTGGAGGCAATCAAACAAATACCTTGCTATACTAAGTTTCTCAAAGAATTGTGCACTAACCGACGTCGGACATCATCGCTAGAAAAGGTAAGCCTTAAAGCCAATGTAGCCGCTGTTATTCAAAGATCATTGCCTAGAAAATGCGGAGACCCAGGTATGTTTTCTATTCCTTGCACAATTGGTAGCATTCGCCTTAATAATTGTATGCTGGACTTAGGAGACTCTATCAATGTATTACCACACTCTATTTACTCGTGCTTGCGTATTGGACCTTTGAAACCTCCTAGACTAACTATTCAGTAGGCAGATAGATCGTGTAAGCAACCTGAGGGTATTATCGAAGATGTATTAGTGTAGGTAGGGGAACTCGTATCTCCAGCGGACTTTTATGTCTTGAAAATGGATGGTGGAGACCTAGCCGACAATCCACCTATACTGGTAGGACGCCTCTTTTTGAAGACCTCGAGGATGAAGATTGATTGTGATACGGGCATGTTGACCATGCGAGTCGAGGACGAGGTAGTGGAGTTTGACATCTTCAAGCACCCACCGGAGCACAACACAGTAAATGCGACAGATGTCGTGGATGACATTGTGAGTGAAGTGAACCCGTCCTATGGGGATGATGGACTCTAGATTTCCCTGGAAAAATCTGTGTTCAAACTGGATGAATCTTACGAGCTTAAGGAGTTAGTCCAGACAGCTCTTGGGCAATTGGAACTGTCACGCCCGCTGATGCTCAGGTATGAAATCATTGAGCTTTCTTCTTTTGTGCAAATCCAAACATCGAGCTGAAACCATTACCGGAGCACTTAAAGTATGCCTTCTTAGGAAAGGATGACACATTACCGGTGATTATCAGAAGAGGGCTGGAGCTGGAGCAAGAGCACAAGCTCGTCAAGGTTTTGAAAGACAACCAGCAAGCAATTGGATGGACACTTAGCGACATTAGAGGGATTAGTCCAACAGTTTGTATGCATAGAATCTTGCTGGGGGATGGAGCTAAACCATCTAAGAAGGAAGGAATTTGAGGAGTCTCGGTTACACAGAATATCTTCAACGACATATTTGATTCGCTATTGCTTGGTATGGCAACAAGATAAGATTAACAAATATTCCAATTAGATATTTGGTTGAGATCTTTTAAGAGATTAGCGAGAAGCTTTAAAAGAAGTTTAACGGAGTTGAAATGTTGATCGAAAAAATTATTCAAGCAGCTATCTTGCTTTATAGCAATATACAAGAGAGGTAGAGGTCAAGTGATTGAGTGAACCTGACGGAGATTAGAGCCAAGTTATCACTCAAGCACGAGAACCTGAAGTACTTGATGCAGCAACACGCTTAAACAAACCCTGTTGCAAAATAGATTTGTCCAGACATCCGGGAGGGCGTCGAATGGACAAGCAGCTATTCAGGAGAACGAAGCTGCTGTGACAAGCCATAGAGAGGGATCTCTACACTGAGGGGAGCTCAGTGCGCATCTAGACGAGTCGGTGTTAGAAGGACTTGAAGAGGGAGTCTTGCAAGTTTGTACTTTGTTGTGAGTTAGGAGAATCCCCCCCACATTACGGACACATTGTCCGGAAGTGGGCTACGAAATCCCTGCGTCTCGTGTTTACATTACAGTATTTACTTTTCACTCGAAACAAGTCGAACTATTCCTAACGCGTTTCCTCAGCAGTTTTCACAACAATAGCTGGGACAAGTTCTATCTTCAGTACTAGAACTACAAATAATGCTAACGGTGCCAATCATGGTTACTTCGGGGGAAAGAAGTTTTTCAAAATTAAAATTGATAAAATCGTATTTGAGATCCACCATGACTCAACAAAGATTGAATGGATTGGCTTTTCTTTCTATTGAAAATAAGATGCTTCAAGAAATTGACTACGAAGATCTAATAGGTAACTTTGCTTCGCAAAAAGCTAGAAAAATAAAATTTGCATAGTTTTTTATTGCATATGGTGGTTCTTGAAAATTGCCAATTGAAGGATGAAGACAAGGTATGGATGTCACCAAACTTTTCTTTTGGATATCTTATAGAATATGTGTGGTTTTTTATTTTGAATTACCAAGTTATGATGTATTTTTTGCTTTAAATTGTAGGTATTATCATCTGTCGAAATGATTGAAGTCGTCATCCAAAAGGCCTCTTTTGGATTTCGCCTCAGGCCACTAAATGTGTTGAGCCGCCCCTGAGCTCCAAGACTCCGATCCCAATCTCTAACTTTTAACACCCCCTACAAGCTGAACCTGTGGAGAAAGTTAGACACTTTGAGTTTGGCAAATGAAGCATTTGATCCATTGGAAGCGCTTTAGTGAAGAGGTTGGTCAACCAAAGAAAGAAAACGAGGAGCAATAAAACCAGACAAGACATGCTAGCAAAATCGTGGCAGTCCAATTCTACATGCTTGGTGCGTTCATGGAAGTCCGGCTTCCGTGCAATGGGTAGGGCAGCATTGTTGTGACAATGGGAGGAATATATGTGGGAAAGTTAGACTAACTCACAAGTGACAAGAGCCATTGCCAGATATTCTGCCTCAGAAGATGACTTAGAAATAATAGCTTATTTATTGGTTTTCTAAGAAAGCAAGGACTGGCCAAGGAGAATACCATATATCCAAATACAGAACGGCGATTGACTGGGCAAGAACCCTGATGAGCCGTATTTATACGTTCGTCAAGTTATCTCGATACATGCATTTCATACATTTTGTTAGTCCTATGATTATGTATGACATATTTTTGTGCAAAGATTTGTTCATGTAAGTTAGAAATATGTGTAACGTATTTAGACGTTGAAACTGCAACACTGAAGTCAGGAGATGCAACGCAAGGTGTTATAGCAAGTGTTGGAGTACGCGCTGGCTGTGAACCAAATGTGTATATTCTCAGGAAGCAACAGATTCCGCGAATCAAGGGGGCGGAGCTTCCGAGACTACTTGGGTCTTGGCTAGATAAAGATCTAGAATATCTTCAACTATATTTTTAAAATGCAATCTCTTGGTTTGACAATAAGATGAAGATAAAATCAACAAATATTCAAATATATTCTTTTTGAATATTAGTTGAGATATTTGAGGAGATTGACGTACGCCATAAAAAATAGTGGGAACGAAGTTGAAGGTACGAACGTTCATGCATCTCTCTTGAGTTATAGAAATATACAAGAGAATTTGAGATTAAGTGATTGAGTGCACCCATCGGAGATTGGAGCAAAGTTATCACTCAAGCACGAGAACCAGAAGTATCTGCTGAAGCTATATGTTTCATAAATCCTGTTACAAAACAGATCTGTCCAGCTATTCGGGAGGAAGCCAGCGATCTGAGAGGACGTTGAGTGGACGAGCTATTGTTCGGGAGAACAAAGCTGTTGTGACAAGCCATAGAGAGGGATCTCTACATTGAGGGGAGCTTAATGCGCATCCAGACGAGTCAGTGGTACAAGGACTTGAAGAGGGAGTCTTGCAAGGTTGTACTTTGTTGACTGATCGTTATTAATGGATTGCTGCTTGTTGGAGTTAGGAGAACCCCCCCACATTAAAGACACATTGTCCCGAAGCGGATTACCATATATCTGTGTCTCGTGTTTACTTTCACTTGAAACATTCCTAACACGTTTCCTCAGGAGTTGTTAAAACAACCGGTGGGACAAGTTCTACCATCCGTACTAGAACTACAAGTGGTATTAGAGCAGACATCCGACAAACAGTGTGAGATCAGAGGAAACTAGAATGAGTAGAAGAGATATGGGGAGACCTCCCAATTTAGAGGAAGATGAGTTTGGCTACTGGAAGTCAAAGATGAAAGCATATATCAGATCAGAGTTTGGCTTCTGTAGTGGATAAGCGGAACTATAAGTTGATATCTGATGTTGAGATATCAAAGGTCTCGTGGACCATTCTGGAATTTTTTTTTGAAGGAGATGCTAAGGTAAAGAAGACCAGAATGCAGATGCTGAGGCTTAGCTATGAGCAGCTGAAGATGAAGGAAGATGAGACCATAGCTGACTTCAACAACCGTCTGATGGATATAGTGAATGAAATGGACATACTTGGGAAGCATGTCTCAGAGGCTGAGCAGGTTAAGGTTCTCAGGTCACTTTCTCAGAGTTTGATGTCAAGGGGACAACCATTGAGAAAATTGCTGATCTGGAGAACATGAAAATGGACTCTCTCATAGGATCTCTCAAAGTCTATGAGATGAAGATGAATAGCAGAGAGGCAGCAGAGAGGAAGACTAGAGGAATTGCTCTACAGTCTGCTGTAACAAAGGCTGACACAGAGTCGGATGATGTGATGGAGGATGCTCAAGTAGCTATGTTAGCCGAACAGTTTGGAAGGTTCATGCAAAAGATGGACAAGAGAAGATCAAACTAGAAGACTCGTGGTGATCATGGATACCAAGGGAAGAAGGAGGAGCCTAGTGAGAAAAGATGACAGATTTCAAAAAAACAAGCGTAGGGAGAATGATCAAAATCTGAAGAGATTCAGTGCAGAGTTTGTCATGGATACGGTCACATACAAAGGCACTGCGCTAACACATTGATGAAGAAGAAAGCCATGGTAACCAAATTCAGTAATGATGAGTCTGAGAGCAGTGATACTGGAGAAGATCAGAGTAACTGTGTTGCACTAACAAATGTAGCAAATGCTTACTCTAATGCTGAGGATGTCACAGATCTCGTCGTACTAAATGCTAAGGAAGGAGCCAAGGAAACAGATCTTGACAGCGACACCGACTCTAATGATGGTGAGGAGATCAATGAGGAGACTCTGAGGAGAAACATGAGAGATATGTACGCCAAGTGGAAACTGGTGGTAAAGACTAATGAAAAACTCAGTGTCAATTTAGAGTCTTGAGTTGTCTTCCCTCTCTTCAAAAATTAGTTTCAATCTTGCTCAGGTCCAGAATGCAAATTTTAGGCCTTTAGATCTCTATTTATAATAAAATTAGCTCGGTCAAATTAGAAAATTTTGTATCGCTCGGATTAGTCGCAAACCGCCTGTTGGCTGATCGGTCGATTTATCGATAGAATATTCACTTATTTACAATGGATTTCTATTCGTTTCTCGGACTTTTTATTATCATTTTACCACGCTACTCATGATCTAGGTTAACGTTTACTAAACTGAAGATTTATAGCCCATTTGGAGCAAAACAAGGAAAAACACAAAGATTCAGTCGAATACATACCAAATATTGGCAGATTGACCTATTTGTTTTTAAATGCTTGCCGAGCTCATTATCTTTGTTTGATTGAGGCATACTATATCTTGTTGGAAAGCTAACTCAAAGGGCTACAACTTTGTAGTTCTCATCAAGACATAATTCGAAGGTCTAAAGAGTCACAAAAGCGAGAAAATTTAGAATCAGCGTGCTGAGTGAACAGTAGCCCGTTTCAAAATAGAACCGCTTGTTCACCGACCGAACCGCCGATTCAGGTCAAACTGGCCAAAAAAAAATATTTTTTTTCATGACTTCTGAGATAGTCCGATTCAAAGGAGAATGGGCGGTTCACCAGTTGAACCGACGGTTTGACACTGAACCTGTCTGAAAGTGATCTCTAAAATCGGCCCAATTGATTATGGTATAAATAAGAACCTAAAACCCAGGAAAAAGCATTCTGGACCTGAGCAAGATTTAACCTAATTCTTGAAGAAAGGAAAGACGGCTCAAGAACCCAAGAAGATTGAAGACCGAAGATCGAAGACTCGGCTTCATAGAGAAGATTTCTTCCCTACCTTCGGTTTCTTTATTTTTGATTCTCTTTTTATATATGTAATGGTTTTATTACCATGAGTAGTGAGTAATCGTCTTATTTCGGGATCCTACGGATCTCATGCCTGTACTTAACAATTCATGTGATCTTAATGGAACCTTTCAATTATGTTAATGAAGTTCTTTTATTCTATTGCTCTTAATTCATCGTTTTTACATGTTGCATTGATTGGAATGCTTTCTTGTTAGAACGAAATTAGGTTAAGAACCAAAAAATTACTGAGTCTAAGGTAATTAACCGGATTAAATGGAATTAATATCGAAGCATGGTAGCTACACTGTGAGTACATGAATTGATAGGGAAGTTGACATCATTTATCTGGAAACCCTAGGCTTAATAAATTGAAACTGCTGATAATCCATGATTGGGCTGCATTCCGCAATTTAGATTAATTCAGGCAATGATCAGTGATTGGGCGGCTTGCCTGAGTTATTAGGTTATTTCCATAACTCCATAGTATGATTGAATTGTTAGAATTATTGCATGATTTGTGTGTTAGGCATAGGTGAAGTTTGATTCTAGAATATTGATTTTATTTGCATAATCTTATTTTTGAGTCCGAATCACTTAGTTAAGTGACTGTAACTTCAAAATATAAAGGGTTATCAAGGCATTATCTTGTGTAGTATACATGCGCATTTGCTCATTGGATCGACTTTGGCTTACCAAGGTTTATAATTTATTTTTGACTGCAACTTGACCCCTAAAACATACACTTGACAAGTATAAAGGGTTAAAAATACTCTTGTCATTGGTTTGTTCAACTATAAAGGGTTAAAAATATTGTTGAACCGCTGGTTGGTATCTGAATCGGTCCATCTCAGAGGCTCTCAAAAAATAATGTTTTTGGCCGGTTTGACATGGAACCGGCGATTCGGTCTCGTACCGGGATACTGTTCACTCAGTTCTGACTTTGGCCGCTTGTTTGGCCCTTTAAACCTTCGAACTTAGTCTTGATGTAAACTAACATGTTGTATCCCTTTGAGTTAGCTTTCCAACAAGATATGGCACGGCTCAATTAAACAATGATCATGCATTCGGTAAGCCTTTGAAGACGAGTAGGTCAATCTGTCCATTATTTGGTCTGTATTCGTCCGAATCTTGTGATTTTCCTTAATTTGCTCCAAATACGCTACAAAACTTTTGTTTAAAATGATTTTAACTGAAACGAGAGTAAAGTGGTAAAACACAATGAAGAGTTTGAGAGAGGAGCGAAATTCATCATTGACTGAACGAATAATCAGTAAGTAAATCAATCGATCAATAACCAATAGGATCACTAAGTATAGGAACAGTAGAGAGAGCTAATTTTTGCTTGGTATCCATGGGCAAGGGAGATGATTTGCAACCAAGAAGACCTGCCTCGGTGATTAAGTGCAAGGCATAGTTTCTTTGATTGAGGAATATGCATGTTGATGATCTAGCAACTTCAATACCCAAGAAGTACCTCAAGATACCTAGATCATTAATTGTTGATGAAATTTTTTGTTTTTCCTGTGATGATGACATCATCCATATAGACCAAAAGGCGAAAGAATTCACTAAACTTTGAATACGTAAATAAGGAGTAATTGTTAAGACTAGCTTTAAAGCAGAGCATCACTAAACTTGTTGAACCACCTTTTGAGTAGTTTGCAAATCATTCCTTGTTATTTTTATGCCTTGTAAAAACCAGTTGATATTTGCCATGCAGAAAAGCATTATTGAGATCTAACTGATATAGTGGCCATCCTTTTGCTACAGCAATAGCTAGTAGTGTCTTCGTTGTATTCATTTTCATCATCGAAGAAAAAATTTCATGGTATTGTAAGCCTTCAAGTTGTGTGAAACCTTTTTCATGGTATTATAAGCCTTCAAGTTGTGTGAAACCTTTTGCCACAAGTCTAGCTTTATATCTTTCTATGGATCCATCTGAATATCTTTTGATTTTGTTGATCCATTTGCACCTAATAGCATTTTTGTTTAGTGTTAGTTTAGTGATGATCCAAGTTTGGTTCTCCTGAAGTGTTTTGATTTCAGAATCCATAGCTTGCACCCAATTCTGATGTTTGCTTGGTTTTTTCTTAAAGCTGGTGGGTTCACTGTTAGACATACCAGAAGACCTTGTTACTCTGGATGATCTTCTATTAGCATCAATACTGAAATGGTCATTAATCGGAATTGTATTTGTTGTAGGAACAACATGATGATGAGAATAATCTTGATGAGGAACATCAGCTGTAGAGGAACTTTGAAGAGTGTTACGATCCCACATCGGCTAGATGGGAAACCATCTAGTGGGATATAATATCAAGGGGTTCTCTCCCACATCAGACTAGTCTTTTGTGGTGAGCTCTTCCCTTGAGCTTGTGTCCCTAACATTTGGTGCTTTCATTGAGAGCCAACACGAAGGGGGCGACTTAGGAGAGGGCTACCTGATTGCCCAACGTGGCCAGAGTGAAGCCACCTAAAGTGGGCCGTCGTGGGCGTTCTCGGGAGGGGCGACCTGGGAAAGGGCTACCTGATTGCCGAAAAAGCCAGAGTGAAAGCCGTCCAGAGTGGGCCAACGAGGACGTTGGTTCTCAAAGGGGTGGGTAATGTTACGATCCCACATCGGCTAGATGGGAAACCATCTAGTGGGATATAATATCAAGGGGTTCTCTCCCACATCAGACTAGTCTTTTGTGGTGAGCTCTTCCCTTGAGCTTGTGTCCCTAACATTTGGTTTCCCATCTAGCCGATGTGGGATCGTAACAAAGAGGCACTTGGGTACAGAATGGGCCCCCCGACTGTTGTTGAGCCATAAAAGGAAAGATTGATTCGTGAAAGATCACATCCCTACTGTCAAAAATAGAATGAGATTGTAGATCAAATATTTCTATCCTTTCTACCCAAAGGGATGTCCCACAAACACAAACTCTAGCCTTGGATCAAACTTTGATCTGGCAGGAGAATTATTTGTACTGTAGCATAAATAACCAAATACTTTCAGGTATTATAATCTTGTTGTTTATTGGTCGGTCAATTTATCGATTGAATACTCATTCATTTATAACAGAATTTTATTTATTTTATGAACTTTTCATTGTAATTTTACCATGTTACTCTTGTTTTGGTTAAATTCTATTAAATAGAATCTTTGGAGTTCGTTTGGAGCAAAATAAGGCAATACACGAAGATTTGGGCGAAAACAAACCAACATCTGGATAAATTGAATTCTCTTCGGAGGCTTTTCGACCACACAAGGATAATCCGATTCAGATGAGTCATAGCTTATTCGAAAGGTAACTCAAAGGGTTAGAGCTTGTTAGCTTACACCAAAGCGAAATTTAGAGGTTTAAAGGATCAAATCATCGACCGAAGTCAAAACTTTCGCTCATAGTGAACAATTGGCCGATTTGAGAACCAAAACCGCTAGTTTATACACCAACCCGCCAATTTATCAACCAAACCACCGGTTTACATGCCAAACCGACCCAACACCACAATTTGACGAAGCCACTGCAACGACCGGTTTTGGGATAAACTGGCGGTTCTTAAACATCAACTGCCAGTTTGGCTGAGCCAACTACCGATTTGATGCCTCTTCAAAGCCAAATAAAATTCCTAATTGGGTTGATTTCCTTAATTAAGGCCTCAAGCCAATTTTTTTATAAATAGATACCCAAAGACCTAAAATCAAGCATTCTAAACCCGGACAAAATTAGACCTAAACATTCTTTTGTCAACAACTTAACCCTCAAAATACAACCTTGATAACTAACTATAAGGGGTGAAAATAAGTTTGTCATAATGGCATCGTTATAGGGGAGCAATAGATTAGTGTGTTATTAGTTTAGATTATGTTAGAGTCTAGACTATTCTTGTAAAAAAATTATTTTATTTATTTTATTTTGTATAATTATATCCTTCACTAATCATATGTTTATCTATAATTGCGAGAATGCACTCATACAATCAACAAGGCATGTAAGTGAGTGGAGGAAGCTCCTGGAACAAGCAACGCTCTGTAAAATCTCAATATACCCCATCTTGGAGCAGCGATTGACATCTCTTTTTGGATGAACCAGATTCCTATCCTAGCCACAACAATCGTGGTTTAATATAGTTCTCGGGCAGCAATGACCCTGAGCTAAGAGCAAGGATGCTACGATTATGCACATTCTTTCTCTCAACCTAATTCTTATTATGCAGAGCATGCTTACAGGGCACAATCATATGAGCATATACAACATTACAAAAGTCCACCACAATTTTCAATAAACCTAGAGATGGAAAGAATTATTGCAAGTACAGAAGATATGATGAAAAGGAGTGAAGAACTACACAACAAGTACCGGATAAATTTACATCGATAACTTCAAGCTCTCTAGGGAATTCATAGACGATGACACCGAGATGAAAGTGGTCAGCCATCACCTTTATTTCCCGATGATGTGGGGGACGACCATGATGATGCACCAGAGGAGTTTAATAGAAGAGTTGTCCAAGTTTATTATGAGTACATGGATGATTACTCGTGTGTTGAAGAAGTGGCAGTCTTGAAACATGAAGATGCCTCCCCCTCCACTATTGAGAGATTCTGAAGATCCTTTAAATGCATAGCTAGATGAAATGTACAAAGACTTCGTTGACGCCTATCTGAATTCGTTTAAAGAGTATTCTTGCATATATATGGATGTGATAATGAAGAGAGTTTAAGATATATTGACACCTGAGTTACTAGTTGAAGAGCTCACGGGAAGCATGCCAATCGGATATGGAGCATGTAGTGAAGATGTATATCTTCTTGCAGCACCACCGTCGGATGTGTTTCTAAGATTCTTGCCATATTTCTTGAAACTGCCGAGAAGAAGCTCCTACAATCCCTTGATTTTTAAAGGGCCCATAGTTATAAAGGGTTTGGATTCTCAATTCAACATCCATATTGCACTTGATGGACATAAATTCAAATGGAATTGGAAGGTGAATTAACACCTATGAGCATCGAAGGCCTCGCGAGAAAGGATTCTAGCAAAGGGCTTCTCGCGAGTTATTTCTACAAAGCATTTTGATGAGTCTTGTCAAGACTTTAAACTATTCCTTTTCAGCGCTTTGCTGAGTCTTTCCAATACTTTAAACTAGGCCTTTTCGAGAAGTCACCCTCTCTGTAAGTTTATATAATCTTAATGGTTAGTTATGTTAGTTTAGTTTACACCTAATTATTCATTTCAATTTCTTAGTTCCATTACATAGCATGATGCGTGACTTATATGCTCTTAACTTAAGTGTGGAGTGCTTGTTGTGATTGACACCTTATTTTTATTTTTATTGCTTATGGACTAAGCTTGTTCTTAAGTGTGAACTGTTCGATCACACAAAGTCACTTCCTCATTGTCATATATTAAGTATTAGTTACATTGATATGCATATTAGTTTAGGAAAACTTGCATGCTCAACTTATAAATGTGATGATGTTGTGTGGCAGCCTTTGACAAAACCAGCTCACGCAAACAAGCTTCTGCTGTAGCAGTTCCTGGAGCATGGAGCTGTAGCAGAAGTTCAGCGCCCATTCGGAGTTTGCGTTCAACGGACCGTATTGAAGAGCAGTGTTCTACCTGGAGTTTCTAATTATTCAATGAAGAATATCCCAGAGAAGATTCCCGTGCCCAAAAAAATTTGTTTATGGGAGATTTGATTTTCGAAATCAAATCTAATCTTCTACAAACTAGAAGATTTTGTTGCTTTAGGGAACTTCCATAAAGTGGTAACATGTGCAAGGCCGGGCGAGTACTTAAAGGAGGTTGAGCAGAGCGTCCTGATTTGATCGAAGTAGAGAACATACAGAGAGAGCTTACGCTGAATACCAGAGAGTGGAATTCAAGTGCGAAAAGAGCTTCGACTATCACCGAGAGCACTGCAGGCGCGTGGAGCTGTGTGATTGAATTAAGGGTGATCGAGACTTGCAGAATCTGATCACTGCTTGTCTGGGAAGCCAATTCAGAGCATCGAAGTGCTTGTTGGTAGATCAAGGAAGGCCGTGGAGCAATTGTCGAGTGAAGGTGCTCGGGCAATTGGCAGAAGGCTTGGACTCGCTAGTGACAGGAGGTCACTGAGTGAGGGGGAGTATTCTAGAGTGTGCAGCGCTCATGGAATTGTTCGATCGGCTCAGCTAAAGGCTTGGAGTGACGCGGACAAATTGTGCATCAGCTGTGTGCTACAGCAGATGCTATAGCAGACCTGCAGAGACTGCGTGTTAATTAGAATAGGCTGGGATTCGTCGAGTCAGTAGTTGTTCTAGATTAATACCAGTGTAGGTAGTTGTGACACAAGCCAGAGCCTGTTCTGATTGTGGTCGAAGTCCTAGCTAAGGTTGAGTAGTACAGGTTGCGTGTTGACGAACCGTGTTGTACGAGAGAACCTTGAGCTTAATGGATTAAAGGACTGAGTGCAGTCCTTCCCAGAGGTAGACACTTGGCCGAACTGGGTGAACAAACCATTGTCCCTTGTTCTATCTTGCTGCATCAGATTTGGGTGTTCAAGAGTGTTCTGTAGCAACTGCTTGTACACAAATCTGCATATCGGAGACGCTGAGGAAACTTCAATTGGTATCAGAGCAGGAACTCAACATACAGAATAGATATCCTGAGCGTCTAAGCAACTATGGCTATTGGAAGGCTAGGATGAAGACATTCATCAAAGCCATAGATGAGAGAACCTGGAGAGCAGTTGTGGCTGAATGGTCTCCTCCCATTACCATGGATGAAGGGAATTACTAGGGTGAAGCCTGAAGTACAATGGACTGATGAAGAGGGAGATGCAGCAATCGATAATTCAAAGGCACTGAATGCTATTTTTGCTGTAGTAGATGCTAACAATTTCAGGTTGATCTCTAATTGCAACATTGCCAAAAAAGCCTGGGAGATCTTGCAAATTGCCCATGAAGGAACCGACAAAGTGAGGATGTCCAGATTACAAATCATAACCACTCAGTTTGAGAATCTAAGGATGCAAGAAGAGGAGACGATTACTGAGTTCAATGCCAAGCTGTGTGATCTGTCAAACGAAGCTCATGCTCTTGGAGAATCTTTTCCTGAGTAGAAACTAATTAGGAAAGTCCTCAGATCCTTGCCCACCAGATTTGACATGAAAGTAACAGCTATTGAAGAAGCTCAGAATGTCAGACATATGAGGCTGGAGGAGTTGATTGGATCCCTCAAACAATTTGAAATGAAGCTAGTCAAAGAAGAGCCCTCCCCTAAAGACAAGAATGTAGGACTGAAAGCTGAAATAGAAGAAAAGAAGTCAGTACCTGATGATCAACTGAGTCAGCTAGTTAAAAATCTCGGGAGGCTCTTGAAGAATATGGAAACAAAATCTGGGCGAGGCTCATCCTCTCGAAGGCAACCCGGAAGGGGTGGAGGAAATCAAAGGCGGGGAAAGGAGCCTGCTCAGAATGAAGATGAGAAGAAAGAAAAGAGAAAGGGTGTTCAGTGCTAGAACTGTGATGGATATGGTCATCGACAAGCCGACTGTACCAGCAAACCAATGAATAAATCTGAGCAAAAGGCTGACAGTTCCTTCTCAGCTAGCTGGATTGAAGACGAGACCGATCTCAGTGAAGATGAATGCAACATAGTCAGACACAGATCAATCACGAAAAGGAGAAGGGCAGCTGAGAAGATGAACAAGATTCTGCCACGCAACCTTTGTATCACGGCACGAGAGAGTACAAATCTAGAAGATGCTGTATCTGTGGTCGCAAAGGACACATTAAGAGGCACTGCCCATCAACACTCACCAGGGAAAATCAGACAAAAAACCCTATAAAGCAGAAACACAAGAGAACTTTGCATATTGCACTTGTCAGCACTGCAAGTTCTTCAAACAATGTAAGCTGATACTTTGACAGTGGATGCTTAGGGCATATTACCGGAGAAAGATCATTCCTGAAGACTATAACTTCATGCTCAGAACAACTGGTAAAATTTAGAAACGGCTTGAATGGAAGAGTCCTGGGCAAGGGAACACTGACAGTTAAAAGGATGCCCAAGCTGAGTAATGTAATGCTGGTAGAAGGGTTAAAAGCAAATCTCATAAGCATTAGTCAGCTGTGCTATGGAACGATGCAGGTCAAGTTTACTCAAGACTCGTGCCAAGTCTTTAACGAATCAGGAGAGTGTATAATGCAAGGGGCCAGGTCAAAGAATAATTGTTATCTCCTTAAAATTGGTACAACAACCTCTTCACCAAAGTGTATGCTGGCCAACACAGAAGAAACGAATCTCTGGCATAGAAGGATGGGACACATCAACCTGAGAACCTTGAAGAAAATTGCTACAGAAGGGTTAGTTAGAGGAGTTCCTTTAATCAAAGGTGAATCGAGCACCATCTGTGGAGAATGCCAGATTGGCAAACAGAAGAAGGCGTCACACGCAAAGGTCAAGAACACCAATACAGTAAGTCCTCTTCAATTGATTCACAAGGACCTGATGGGGCCTATGGAAGTTGAAAGCATTGGAAGGAAGAGGTATGCATTTGTCTGTGTTGATGATTATATCAGATTCACATGGATTGACTTTGTCAGGGAGAAATCAGACACTGTGGGAGTAATTATCTCCCTAGTGTCCCGTCTAAAGCAAGAAAAGAACCTCAGAATTTCCAACATCCGAAGTGATCATGGACGGGAATTTGAGAATGAAGCACTCCTCAGCAAAATGGTGTCGTGGTGTCGTGGAACGGAAGAATCGAACAAACCTCAGCAAAATGGTGTCCTGGAACGGAAGAATCGAACAATCCAAGAAATGGCCAGGGTCATGATTCATGCGAAGAAGGTTCCCCTGAGATTCTGGGCTGAGGCAATGAACACAGCCTGCTACATCATTAACAGAGTTTCCATACGGAAAGGAACGAATCAGACCTGTTACGAGCTCTGGAATCAGAAGAAGCCCACAGTAACATATTTCCACATTTTCGGGAGTGACTGCTACATTCTAAGAGATCGGGAATACAGAAAGAAGCTTGACCCCAAGAGTGATGCTGGCATGTTCTTGGGTTACTCAGTAAACAGCCGAGCATATCGTGTTTACAATGAGAGGACGAAGACAGCTCTGCTACATTCGATCATCACCACGAGCAGAGCGTGAGCGCAGAGCAGAGGTGATTGAAGCTGAGAGTGATCAAGACCTGCAGAGTCTGATCAGTACCTGATCTGGGAAACCATTTCAGAGTAGCTGTTGCTTGTTGGTTGATCAAGGGAAGCCGCGGAGAGCAATTGTGGAGTGGAGGTGCTCGGACAATTCGCAGAGGGCTTGGACTCGCTAGTGACAGAAGGTCACTGAGTGAGGGGGAATATTCCAGAGTGTGCAGCGCTCGTGGAATTGTTCGATCGGCTCAACAGAAGGCTTGGAGCGACGCGACAGATTCTGCACTAGTTGTGTGCTACAGCGGGTGCTATAGCTGACCTGCACAGACTGCTTGTTAACTAGAATAGGCTGGGATTCGTGGAGTCAGTAGCTGTTGTAGATTAATACCAGTGTAGGTAGTTGTGGCACAAGTCAGAGCCTGTTCTGATTGTGGTCGAAGTCCTAACTAAGGTTGAGTAGCATATGTTGCGTGTTAGCGAACCGTGTTGTACATCGAACCTTGAGCTTAGTGGATTTAAGGACTGAGTTCAGTCCTTCCCAGAGGTAGGCACTTGGCCGGACTGGGTGAACAAAACGTTGTCCCTTGTTCTATCTTGCTACATCAGATTTGGGTGTTTAAGAGTGTGCTGTAGAAACTGCTTGTTCACGAATCTGCATACCAAAGACGCTGCAGAAATTTCAATTGGTATCAGAGCGGGAACTCAACATACAGAGTAGAGATCCTGAGCGTCTAAGCAAGGTACAATGAAGGAAGGATAAAGCACGAGTCGTCCACCATTGTTGGAGGAAAGCAACTATGGATATTGGAAGGCTAGGCTGAAGGCATTCCTCAAAGTCATAGATGAGAGAGCCTGGAGAGCAGTTGTGGCTGAATGGTCTCCTCCCATTACCATGGATGAAAGGGGAATTACTAGGGTGAAGCCTGAAGTACAATGGACTGATGAAGAGGGAGCTGCAGCAACCAGTAACTCAAAGGTACTGAATGCAATTTTTGCTGCAGTAGATGCTAACAATTTTTGCTGCGACATTGCCAAACAAGCCTGGGAGATCTTGCAAGTTGCCCATGAAGGAACCGACAAAGTAAGGATGTCCAGACTACAGATCATAGCTACTCAGTTTGAAAATCTGAGGATGCAAGAAGAAGAGATGATTACTGAGTTCAATGCCAAGCTGTGTGACCTGTCAAATGAAGCTCATGCTCTTGGAGAACCTATTCCTGAAGAGAAGCTAATTAGGAAAGTTCTCAAATCGTTGCCTACCAGATTTGACATGAAAGTGACAGCCATAGAAGAAGCTCAGAAAGTCAGACACATGAGACTAGAGGAGTTGATTGGATCTCTCAAACAGTTTGAAATGAAGCTGGTCAAAGAAGAAACCTCCTCTAAAGACAAGAATGTGGGTCCAAAAGCAGAAACTGAAGAAAAGAAGCCCACTGTTGATGACCAACTGAGTCTGTTGGTGAAGAACCTCGGGAAGTTATTGAAGAACATGGAGTCAAGATCTGGACATGGCTCACAAAGGCAATTCAGAAGGAGTGGAGGAAATCAAAGAAGAGGGAAGGAATCTGCTCCAGATGACGATGAGAAGAAAGAGAAAGAAAGGGCATGCAGTGCTGGAACTGTGATGGATATGGCCACCGACAAGCCGACTGTACCAGCAAACCAATGAAGAAGTCTGAGCAAAGGTGTGATAGTGCTCTCTCAGCCAGCTGGAGTGAAGAAGAGACCGTTCCGAGTGAAGATGAATGCAACATGGTTAGATACAGATCAATCAAAAAAGGTAGAAGGGCTCAAGAAGAGATGAACAAGGTTCTGCTACAGCAACCTCTGTATCACTGTGTTAAGAAGAACTTGAAGTATAAATTCAGAAGATGTTATACCTGTGGTCACAAGGGTCACATTAAGAGGCACTGTCCATCAACCCTCACTAGGGAAGATCCAGCCAAAGAGGCTACAAAGCAGAAACATGAGAGAACCTTGTATATGGCACTTGTCAGCACAGCGAGTTCCTCGAACGAAGTAAGCTGGTATTTTGACAGTGGTTGCTCAGGGCATATGACTGGAGAGAGATCATTCCTGAAGAACATAACTCCATGCTCAGAACAGCTGGTAAAATTTGGAAATGACTTGAAAGGAAGAGCTCTGGGTAAAGGAACACTGGGAGTTGAAGGGATGCCCAACCTGAGTAATGTAATGCTAGTAGAAGGACTAAAAGCAAACCTCATAAGTATTAGCCAGTTGTGCAATGGCACACTGCAGGTAAATTTACCCAAGATTCGTGCAAAGTCTTTAACAAATCAGGTGAATGTATAATGCAAGGGGCCAGATCAAATAGCAACTGCTATCTTCTCAAAGCTGATACAACCTCTCCTTCACCAATGTGCATGCTGACCAACATGAAAGAAATGAATCTCTGGCACAGAAGAATGGGTCACATCAACTTGAGAACCCTGAAGAAGATTGCGACAGAAGGGTTAGTCAGAGGAGTTTCATTTATCAAAGGTGAACCAAGCACTATCTGTGGAGAGTGTCAGAGTGGCAAACAGAAGAAGGCTTCACACCCAAGGGTCAAAGATATAAATACAATCAGGCCCCTCCAATTGATACATATGGACTTGATGGAGCCTATGGAAGTCGAGAGTATTGGAAGGAAGAGGTATGAATTTGTCTATGTTGATGACTATACCCGTTTTACATGGATTGATTTTGCCAGGGAGAAATCAGATACTGTAAAAGTAATTGTCTCTATAGTGTCCCGACTAGAGCAAGAAATAAAATCTCAGAATTTCCATCATCTGAAGTGATCATGGAAGGGAATTTGAGAATGAAGCAGTAGACGAGTTCTGCCGAAAAAAGGGTATCACTCATCAGTACTCATCTCCCATCACTCCTCAGCAGAATGGTGTCGTGAAACGGAAGAAATGGCCAGGGTCATGATTCATGCGAAGAAGGTTCCCCTGCGATTTTGGGTTGAGGCAATGAACACAGCCTGCTACATCATTAACCGAGTCTCCATACGGAAAGGAACGAATCAGACTTGCTATGAGCTCTGGAATCAGAAGAAGCCCACGGTCAAATACTTCCACATCTTTGGGAGTGACTGCTACATTCTGAGAGATCGAGAATTCAGAAAGAAACTTGACCCCAAGAGTGATGCTGGCATGTTCTTGGGATATTCAGCAAACAGCCGAGCATATCGAGTTTACAATCAGAGGACAAAGACAGTAATGGAATCCATTAATGTAGTAGTCAGTGATGTTGAAGAAGCTACTCCCACTGACCTAGATGACGAAGACTCGGGCACTGAAGCTGCACCCATAAGACAGAACAGAAGTGAACAAGCCTCTGCTCCAGAGGATGCTACAGCAAACGCTGAAGCAGAAAGTCCTAATGAACATATGGATAGCCTGAATGAACAATAGGATATTGAGGCCTGTTCCCCAGCATCAAGGCAACCTCCAAAGAAGATTCAGAAGAATCATCCCCTGACTAATGTGATTGGAGACCCGACAGAAGGAAGGAGAACTAGAAGTAACTCACACCTCAACACCTGCTTTCTGTTCTGTACAGAACCAAAGAACTTCAAAGAAGTTATGAGCGATGAATACTGGACGATAGCTATGCAGGAAGAACTAGCTGAGTTCAAAAGGCACGATGTGTGGGACTTATGGCCAGACCAAACGGAGTAAACATTATAGGCACCAAGTGGATCTTCAAGAACAAGACTGATGAGAAGGGAAACATCACAAGAAATAAAGCCAGATTGGTTGCTCAAGGGTACATTCAAATTGAAGGCATGGATTTCGATGAAACCTTTGCACCAGTTGCTCGGTTGGAAGCGATCAGACTGCTCCTGGCCATGTCATGCTTCCTCGGATTTAAGCTATATCAAATGGATGTCAAGAGTGCATTTCTGAACGGAGATCTTTCTGAAGAAGTTTATGTAGCCCAGCCTAAAGGGTTTGAAGACCTCATTACCCGGAGCACGTGTACAAACTGAAGAAAGCTCTGTATGGGCTTAAACAGGCTCCTGGAGCATGGTATGAGCGGCTGACCGTCTTCCTTGAAAAGCATGTATACGAAAGGGGGGGAGCTGACAAAACTCTCTTTGTGAAAAGAACCAAGTCAGATGTGATCATTGCCCAGATATATGTAGATGACATTATCTTTGGATCGAAGTCCCAGCGTCTGGTAAAGTAGTTTGTGGATCACATGCAGAATGAATTCAAAATGAGCATGGTAGGAGAGGTGACTTATTCCTCGGATAGGAAATCTCCCAAAAAGAAGATGGAATCTTTGTAGCACAAAGCAAATATAGCAAGAATCTTGTGAAGAAATTTCAGCTAGATAATGCCAGTTACAAACGAACACCAGCTGCCACACACATCAAAGATGAAAACGGAGCGGAAGTAAATTAGGCTATCTTCAGAAGTATGATTGGTATCTTGTTGTACCTGACTGCTAGTCGTCCCGACATCTCCTTTGCAGTGGGGGTATGTGCAAGGTTTCAAGTCTGTCCAAAAGATAGTCACTTGCAGCTGGTCAAAAGAATCATTAGGTATGTTGAAGGTACTGTGCACTATGGCGTGTGGTACACTAAGGATACAAATACAAATCTGGTAGGATATAGTGATGCAGATTGGGCAGGTTGCTCTGAGGATAGGAAGAGCACATCTGGAGGTTGTTTTTCCTGGGAAACAACCTGGTGTCCTGGTTTAGACAAAACGGCATCTCCTTATCCACGGCTGAGGCAGAGTACATAGCAAGTTGTTGTTGCAGATGATTTGGATGAAGCAGATGTTGGCTGAGTATGGCCTCAATCAAAGTGAAATGACTCTCCACTATGACAACATGCGTGCTATCAACATCTCCAAGAACCCAGTTCGGCACAGCAGAACAAAAAAAATTGATATTCGACATCACTTCATCCGAGATCTGGTAGAAAAGAAGATCATTAAACTTCAGCACGTTGTGTCTGCCAAACAACTTGCAGACATCTTCACCAAGCCTCTGGATGCAGTTAGGTTCGAAGACTTGAGATCCTCTCTGGGTCACTGTGTCTTGGCTCCCTAAGCCTGCCGAGACCTCCCCCTCCCTGTCATATGGTCCAAAAAGAGGAAGAAAGAAGGGGGTCGAGGGACCGGAGGAGGAGGATCGATAGAAACATTGATGGGGTTGTGGTCAAAATGCCAAGGGGGAGATTGATGATGCAGTATGACAGTCTTTGACAAAACCAGTACGAGTGAACAAATTGCTGCTATAGCTGGAGCTGTATCAGGCAGCTGTAGCACCTGTTCTACACCAGATGTCCGGACCTTCGGAAAAAGCGCCCGGCCGTTCATCAGCGAGCATCAACGGAGCTTCTAAATATTCAGCAGAGAATATCCTAGAGAAGATACCGTCCCAAGGTGACGATTTGGTTGTGGGAGATTTGTTTCTCAAATCTAATCTAATCTCCTACAAATTAGGAGATATTGTTGTTTGGAGAAAATTGCTAAAAACTGTTAATGATGGAACTGGGTGTTCCTATTTAAAGAAGGTTGTTCAGAGCGTCAAAGCTATCGAAGACTAGAGTGCAAACACCAGAGTGTACACAGAAAACTACGAAGGGTGATTGTGAGTGAGCCATGCTTCGATCATCACCACGAGCAGAGAGTGAGCGCAGAGCAAAGGTGATTGAAGCTGAGAGTGATCAAGACCTGCAGAGTCTGATCAGTACCTGATCTGAGAAGCCAATTCAGAGTAGCTATTGCTTGTTGGTTGATCAAAGGAAGCTGCGGAGAGCAATTGTCGAGTGGAGGTGCTCGGACAATTCGCAGAGGGCTTGGACTCGCTAGTGACAGGAGGTCACTGAGTGAGGGGGAGTATTCCAGAGTGTGCAGCGCTCGTGGAATTATTCGATCGGCTCAGCTGAAGGCTTGGAGCGATGCGGACAGATTCTACACCAGCTGTGTGCTACAGCGGGTGGTATAGCAGACCTGCACAGACTGCGTGTTAATTAGAATAGGCTGAGATTCGTCGAGTCAGTAGTTGTTCTAGATTAATACCAGTGTAGGTAGTTATGACACAAGTCAGAGCCTGTTTTGATTGTGGTCGAAGTCCTAGCTAAGGTTGAGTAGCATAGGTTGCGTGTGGGCGAACCGTGTGGTACATCGAACCTTGAGCTTAGTGGATATAAGGACTGAGTTCAGTCCTTCCCAGAGGTAGGCACTTGGCCGAACTGGGTGAACAAACCGTAGTCCCTTGTTCTATCTTGCTATATAAAATTTGGGTATTCAAGAGTGTGTTGTAGCAACTTCTTGTTCACAAATCTATATATCAGAGACGCTGCGGAAATTTCAGTATGAACAACTGACCATCTTCCTTGAAACTCATGGATATGAAGGGGGGGAGCTGACAAAACACTTTTTGTGAAAAGAACCAAGTTAGATGTGATCATCGCCCAGATTTATGTAGATGACAATGTCTTTGGATCAAGCTCCTAGCATCTGGTAAAGCAGTTTGTGGATCACATGCAGAATGAATTCAAAATGAGCATGGTGGGAGAGCTGACTTATTTCCTCGGTCTGGAAATCTCCTAGAAAGAAGACAGAACCTTTGTAGCACAAAGCAAATATAGCAAGAACCTGGTGAAGAAATTCCAGTTGGACAACACCAGTCACAAACGAACACCAGCTGCCACCCACATCAAGGCCGCCAAAGATGAGAATGAGATGAAAGTGAATCAAGCTATCTACAGAAGTATGATTGGGAGCCTACTGTATCCGACTGCTAGCCGTCCCGACATCTCCTTTGCGGTAGGGGTATGTGCAAGGCTTTAAGCCAGCCCAAAAGAAAGTCACCTGCAGCTCCTGAAAAGGATCATCCGATATGTCGGAGGTACAGTTAACTATGGCTTGTGGTACACTAAGGATACAAATGCAAATCTCGTAGGATATAGTGATGCAGACTGGGTAGGATGCGCTGAGGATAGGAAGAGCACATCTGGAGGATGCTTCTTCCTGGAAAACAACTTGATATCCTGGTTTATTAGGAAACAAAACAGCATTTCCTTGTTCACGGCTGAGGCAAAGTACATTGCAGCAGGAAGTTGCTGTACACAAATGATCTGGATGAAACAGATTTTAGCTGAGTATGGCCTCAATCAGGGAGTAATGGTCCTCAACTTGGACAACATGAGTGCTATCAGCATTTCCAAGAACCCTGTTCAGCATAGCAGGACCAAACACATTGATATTCGGGATCACTTCATCAGAGATTTGGTAGAAAAGAAGATTATTGCTCTCCAGCACGTGGTGACCGAGAAAAATCTTGAAGATATCTTCACCAAGCCTCTGGATGCAATCAGATTCGAAGACCTGAGATCCTCTCTGGGTCTCTGTGCTTTGGCGCCATAATCTAGTCAGCTTCTTTTCCCCTTGGCATATGTTCCAAAAAGGGGGAGGAAGACATCAAGGGGGAGTCAAGAGAAGACAAGATCAAGGGAGAGTCGAGGGACCTAAGGAGAATCAATCAATCGAATCATAGAAGAGGTTTTGTCAAACTGCCAAGGGGGAGATTGATGATGCTGTGTGGCAACTTTTGACAAAACCAGCTCACGCGAACAAGCTTCTGCTGTAGCAATTCCTAGAGCACGGAGCTGTAGCAGAAGTTCAGCGCCCATTCGGAGTTTGCGTTCAACGGACCGTATTGAAGAGCAGTGTTCTACCTGGAGTTTCTAATTATTCAATGAAGAATATCCCAAAGAAGATTCCCGTGCCCAGGTAAAGATTTATTTGTGGGAGATTTGATTTTCGAAATCAAATCTAATCTCCTACAAACTAGGAGATTTTGCTGCTTTAGGGAACTTAAAAAAAAGTGGTAACCTGTGCAAGGCCGGGCGAGTACTTAAAGGAGGTTGAGCAAAGCGTCCTGATTTGATCGAAACAGAAAACATACAGAGAAAGCATACGCTGAATACCAGAGAGTGGAATTCAAGCGTGAAAAGAGCTTCGACCATCACCGAGAGCACCGCAGGCGCGTGGAGCTGTGTGATTGAACCGAGGGTGATCGAGACTTGCAGAGTCTGATCACTGCTTGATCTGGGAAGCCAATTCAGAGCATTGAAGTGCTTGTTGGTAGATCAAGGAAGTCCGTGAAGCAATTGTCGAGTGAAGGTGCTCGGGCAATTGGCAGAAGGCTTGGACTCGCAAGTGACAGGAGGTCACTGAGTGAGGGGGAGTATTCCAGAGTGTGCAGCGCTCGTGGAGTTGTTCGATTGGCTCAGCTAAAGGCTTGGAGGGACGCGGACAAATTGTACATCACCTGTGTGCTACAGCAGGTGCTATAGCAGACCTGCAGAGACTGTGTGTTAATTAGAATAGGCTGGGATTAGTCGAGTCAGTAGCTGTTCTAGATTAATACCAGTCTAGGTAGTTGTGACACAAGTCAGAGCCTGTTCTGATTGTGGTCGAAGTCCTAGCTAAGGTTGAGTAGCATAGGTTGCGTGTTGACGAGCCGTGTTGTACGAGAGAACCTTGAGCTTAGTGGATTAAAGGACTGAGTTTAGTCCTTCCCAGAGGTAGGCACTTGGCCGAACTGGGTGAATAAACCATTGTCCCTTGTTCTATCTTGCTATATCAGATTTGGGTGTTCAAGATTGTGCTGTAGCAACTGCTTGTACACAAATCTGCATATCAAAGACGTTGCGGAAACTTTAAAATGGATTGTTGTTGATTACTTCATTGTTAATGTGGCTATGCTAATTGACTTTTCATCCAATTTGATTGTGAGTTTAAAACCTGAATTAGTTTCTATGAGTGCGTATTCTCTTGAGTTAATATCACTACTATCTTTTGCGTGCCATGTGTCCTAACCATTTTTGAAAGTATGATAGTAGTAGGCACCATCTTAAAATCATCTCTTTGAAAACTTAAGCATAATTCTGATTCCCGGTGACGTTTGTTCTCTTATGATATATTCATCCATGTTGTTACTCACACACGCCCGCCTCCACTTTTTATACTATGTCAGGCTTTAAGTGTGGAGTCCCTCGCATGAAAGGGACAAAAAGAAAGTCAAAAAGGGTGCAATAGGCCCCAACAAAAAATTTATTTAAAAAAAATGTAAAGGAATGGAAGAAAAGTTCCTCAAGCATAATAAGGCCGAAGACCATTAGTTATTCCATCTTAAGCTTGATATTGTGCATTATACCACTCGTTTCTTCTGTGTGATCGAATCATGTATTTGAAGTCATATAAGATGAGTAAGGGAACGACCCTTATGCTTGCACGAAATTACTGACTTGTTTATGTAATTTTTATAAAATGCTTAGCCAAGCTCCTCCTCTCTTATGGGTTACAACCTAGTCTTTAAGACTTGAGAATGAGCTTTGTGCCAAAAGCACGTGAACTATCTCTAGATAGCTGATGGAGCGTATTTGTAAGTTCCATCGAGTTGTTTATTCTCATTATTTAATTGCATTTTGCGTGTGATAAATTATTTCTTTGTAGTGTTTCGCATCGCAGGTGTACCGAGACCACTTTTGAGCTTTATCACATATTTGGAGCATTCTAAGCCTCATTTAGTCACTCGAGAATGCAAGGGAGCAAAGATTTGATAGCGAGAAGAAGTTTCGGGTGAATAGCATAGAGGAATGAGGGGCACGATTTATGTAATTGGAATCTATGTTTGGAACATATTGCTAGAAAAGAATGTTAAGATACATGATTAGTTATTTTGTAGTTTTTATATTGACTTGTTTGAGTGCAAAATCAAAATCTTATTTGATTTGGACATTGGTTTTCACATGAGCCTTAGATTGTTGCAATAATGTTGTGAGAACACCTTTTTCATGCATTCATATAGGGTAATTGTATTTGACATTTGTAGTTATTCTCTTTTCTGAAAACTTTCACGAGACTATAACTCGTCCACTAGGTTATCCTATGAGTTTAAAGGCGCATATTCTAGATGTATTTGTGATTCTACGAAAGATAGTTAGGATTAGTTTAGTAATGTACTTTTATTGTATGTTAGGATAGTTAGAAATGATCGCATGAAATTTGAGTGGGTAATAAAATAAATGGTTGACAATCCTAAATGTTGATATATTTTACCATTTATTTTACTGGAATGAGCTTAATATTTGTTCGGGACGAACAAATCTTAAGTGTGAAGTGTTTTGATCGATTCATTTATCGAGTGAATATTCACTTATTTACAATAGAATTGTGTTTATTTTATAAAATTTTCATTGTAATTTTTCCACATTACTCTTGTTTTAGGTCAAATTCTAAGTGAAATCTATGGAGTATATTTGGAACATGAAATTACGAGCACTGTTGGTGACAGGGTGCAGCAAGTTGCTTATAGCAACCTCTGGGTCACTTTGGGAAATTTTTGTGCTTCGCCAGAACCTGATGAACACACAAGCTTTGATTACCCAATTCAGCAATTGCCTACGTCTGGGGAGAACTTCACTCGGTCCTCAAGATTTCATTATCTCGGTTCAAGTTTAAAGGCTTTCAAAACTCAGCCAATGTTAGTTTAATGTTGTAGTTTTTAGCTTCTGCTCTTTGCTTATGCGTATCTCTCTATAGTTGTGTGTGCCGCACTCCCTTATATAGCCGCAACACATAACGAACATAGGAATCTTAATTCCCTTAAGATTCGCAGATCTTTCCAACCAACGTTGCACATTGGATCTTCTCCTAGATTCTTGCAAGTTGATGAAAACTGATTTCCTAAAATCAATTTGGAACCTTATCTCCCTAACTCATTGCGTCGCGTTCCGCAACCATTGTGACGCCTTTAGCAATCCTCCGGACGCTCTCCGTGCTGCTTCATTTTGAATGGCTACTTTGCTCTAGCTTTGAGCCTCCATGGTTTACTACAGCAACTTCTAGTTGTCGGTTGACAGCTTCCGATATCGCTCCAGCTTTTGTTGCAACTGGTTGCTATACCATCTTCTTGCGGTTTGTTTTGTCAACTTCAGAAACTTACACTAGCTTCTATTGTCACGCGATTTTGTATCAACTTCTTAAGTTTTGTTTTGGCAAGGATGTCTGAAATTTCACAGTGTCTTAGTTTGACAGATTTTGTGAACAAGCAATTGCTGCAGCACATTCTTGTTCACTCGAAAATTGTCTCAGCAAACAATGAACAAGGCACAGGTTTGTTCACCCAGTTCGGCCAATTTGCCTACGTCTGGGGAGGACTATTCTCCAGTCCTCAATCCACTAACTCGAAGGTTCCCACGTACACACGGTTACAACTCACGCAACCTATGCTACTCAACCTTGTGTGGATCACTCGACACAATCAGAACAAGCTCTGACTTGTGTCTGCACACCCTCTGCAATATGTCAATCTAGAATAGCTACAGTCTTCTCAAAGATCTCAGCCTATTCTAAACTACACTACTCAGCAGGGTTGCTGTAGCAACTGCTGTAACACACAGCTGAAGCACAAATGTCCGCGTCGCTCCAAGGCTTTCTGCCGAGCCGTTCGAACAGTTCCACGAGCGCTGCACCCTCTGAAATACTCCCCCTCACTCAGTGACCATCTGCCACTAGCGAGTACTGCCGCACGATACTCGACCGAGCCTTCCACCCGTCAGTTCTTCCGCGGCTGCCCTTGATCAACCAACAAGCTCCACAGCTCTGAATTGGCTTCCAGATCAAGCTCGAATCAGACTCTTGAAGTCCTGATTCCCTTCTGCTATAATCACCACAGCTCTGCGCTCACGCTCTGCTCTCGGGTGATGATCGAAGAAAGCTTCTGTCGCACACCCAGGATTCTCCCACTGAAATCTGTGTATGCACTCGTGTATCCCTCTACTTCGATCGATCTCTCTGCTCTGAACCCCTTCAGCTTAAATAGCAGCGCCACTTTAAGCAATGTCCAGGTTTAGGCAATTGTCCCAACAAGATCAATTATCTCCTAAAATCTAGGAGATTAGATTTGATATTTATCTTCAATGCAAATCTCCTTCTCTGACTAGTAAACCTAGCTGGAAAATACTCCACATCATTTTAGAAATTCTTCTAATGCTCTGCAAAGGATTTCCCGCCCTTCTGGACAAGCCCAGACTGCTGCTGCTTCTTGGACGGTTGAAACAGCCAGTTGAACTAGCACCTGCTGCAGCTGCTGCTAGTTCCCTTCGGCTGGCCTGCTTGATTGTTAAGCTGTAGCAACTCCTTGTTCACTTATGCTGGTTTTGTCAAACACTGCCATACTAGCATCATCAATCTCCCCCTTGGCATTTTGACAAAACCCACCAGAGATTTACTTGAGCTATTCTCCTCCACTTCTTATCCTGCTATTCTCCTCCCCCTTTTTGGAAAAAAAATGACAAGGGGGTGCGCCTGGGGAAACTTATGGAGACAACATGCAGAGCCCCAGAGAGGCTCTCAGGTCTTCGAACCGGGCTGCATCCAGAGCTTTTGTGAAGATATCAGCAAGTTGTTTGGCAGACTCAACATGTTGGAGAGCAATGGTCTTCTTCTCAACAAGATCACGGATGAAGTGATGACGAATCTCAATGTGCTTGGTTCTGCTGTGCTGCACCGGATTCTTAGAAATGCTGATGGCACTCATATTGTCACAGTAAAGAGTCATTTCATCCTGATGAAGACCATACTCACTCAGCATTTGCTTCATCCACAGCATTTGAGCACAGCAGCTCCCAACAGCAATGTATTCAGCCTCAGCAGTGGATAGAGAAATGCTGTTTTGCTTCCTGCTGAACCAGGACACCAGATTATTTCCTAAGAAGAAGCAACCTCCTGAAGTGCTCTTCCTGTCCTCCGAGCATCCAGCCCAGTCCGCATCACTATATCCAACCAGATTAGCATTTGTGTCTTTAGTATACCACAGGCCATAGTTCACAGTTCCTCCCACATACCGAATGATGCGCTTGACCAACTGTAGGTGACTATCTTTGGGAGAAGCTTGAAATCTGGCACAGACTCCTACTGCGAAGGAGATGTCAGGACGACTGGCAGTCAGGTACAATAGGCTTCCAATCATGCTTCTGTAGATTGTCTGACTCACAGCCACTCCATGTTCATCTTTGATTGCTTTGACATGAGTGGCAGCAGGAGTTCGTTTGTGACTAGCCTTGTCGAGCTGGAATTTTTGCACAAGATTCTTGCTATATTTGCTTTGAGCAATAAAAATGCCATCTTTTTCTGGGTAATTTCCAGTCCAAGGAAATACGACAGCTCTCCAACCATACTCATTTGAAATTCCTGCTGCATTTGATTCACAAACTGCTTCACCAGATGCTGAGACTTGGAACCAAACACAATATCATCTACATAGATTTGTGCAATGACCACATCTGACTTGGTTCTCTTGACAAACAGAGTTTTGTCAGCTCCCCCTCGTTTGTAGCCCTGTTTCTCCAAGAACACTGTCAGCCTCTCATACCATGCCCGAGGAGCCTGTTTCAGTCCGTATAGGGCTTTCTTCAATTTGTAGACATGCTCTGGGAAGTGAGGATCTTCAAAACCTTTTGGCTGAGAAACATAAACTTCTTCAGACATGTCTCCGTTCAGGAACGCACTTTTGACATCCATTTGATATAGTTTAAACCCAAGAAAGCATGACATGGCAAGAAGAAGTCTAATGGCCTCCAGGCGAGCAACTGCAGCAAATGTTTCTTCATAATCCAGACCCTCAATTTGAGTAAATCCCTGAGCAACCAGACGAGCCTTATTCCTTGTGATGTTTCCCTTCTCATCAGTTTTGTTTTTGAAGATCCACTTCGTGCCTATGATATTCACTCCATTAGGTCTGTCCACCAGATCCCAGACATCGTGTCTTCCGAACTCTGCCAGTTCCTCTTGCATAGCCATCATCCAGAATTCATCGCTCATGGCTTCCTTGAAATTCTTGGGTTCAATGTTAGACATAAAACATGTATTGAGGTAGGCATGACTTCTAGTTCTTCTTCTGTCTGCGGGATCCCCAATCACATTTGTCAGCGGATGATTCCTCTGAATCTTCTTTGGGGGCTACCTTGAAGGTGGATCAGGAGCCTCAGTGTGCTGATCATCAGACATGCTCTCCAATTGATCATCTGGAATTTCTGCTTCAGCACTTGCTGTAGCATCTTCTGGAACCGCAGCTTGTTCACTTCTGGTCTGTCTGTCAGACACTTCTTCAAGGTCAGAGTCTTCTTCACCAGAGTCAATATCAGGGGTAGACTCTTCCTCCGCATCATTGACAACAAC
Source organism: Umbilicus rupestris (assembly GCA_963678935.1). Lineage (NCBI taxonomy): Eukaryota > Viridiplantae > Streptophyta > Magnoliopsida > Saxifragales > Crassulaceae > Umbilicus > Umbilicus rupestris. Next base: position 14,310,171 of record OY787607.1, on the reverse strand, counting down.
ATTAATTGATTCCATGACTGTATTTGTTCGCTGGTTATAAACTCGATAGGCCCTGCTGTTTGTTGAATATCCCAAGAACAATCCAGGATCACTCTTAGGGTCGAGTTTCTTTCTGTACTCCCGATCTCTTAGAATGAAACACTCACTTCCAAAGATGTGGAAGTACTTAACCGTGGGCTTTTTCTGATTCCAGAGCTCGTAGCAGGTCTGATTGGTTCCTCTCCGTAAGGTGACTCATTTGATGATATAACATGCGGTATTCATGGCTTCTGCCCAGAATCTCAGGGGAACTCTCTTAGCATGAATCATGACTCTGGCCATTTCTTGAATTGTTCGATTCTTTCGTTCCACTACACCATTCTGCTGTGGAGTGATGGGAGAGGAGTACTGATGAGAGATACCCCTTTGACGACAGAAATCATCCATAGTTTCGTTTTCAAATTCTCTACCATGATCACTGCGGATGCTGCTGATTCTGAGATCTTTCTCTTGCTCTAGGCGAGACACGAGAGACACTATAACTCTCACAGGATCTGATTTCTCTCTGATAAAATCAATCCAAGTAAATCTAGAATAGTCATCAACACAAACAAAAGCATACCTCTTTCTGCCCAGACTTTCAACCTCCATTGGTCCCATCAGGTCCATGTGAATCAACTGTAACGGTCTGGTAGTGCCTACATCTTTGACTCTTGGATGTGTTGCCTTCTTTTGTTTTCCAATCTGACAATCTCCACAGATGGAAATTGTCTCCCCTTTAAGCTGTGGAATTCCTCTGACCAGTCCTTCTGCTGCAATTCTATTCAGAGTTCTTAGGTTAACATGTCCCATTCTTCTGTGCCATAGAGTCATTTCCTCGGCCTTGGTCAGCATACATTTCTGAATTGATGTGTTTGGATTCACATTGAGAAGGTAACAGTTGCTCTTTGATCTGGTACCTTCCATTAAACATTTTCCAGATTTGTCGAGGACTTTGCAAGAGTCTTCCGTAAATTTTACCTGCTTAGTCCCATCACACAGCTGACTGATGCTTATGAGATTAGCCTTTAGCCCTTCTACTAGAAGCACATTGCTCAGACTTGGCATTCCTTCCACTGCCAGAGTTTCTCTTCCCAGAACTCTTCCTTTTAGCCCATTACCAAACTTCACACGTTGTTCCAAACAGGGTGTAATGTTCTTCAAGAAGGATCTTTCTCCTGTCATGTGTCCTGAACAGCCACTGTCAAAGTACCAGCTTATCTTGTCCGAGGAACTAGCTGTGCTGACAAGAGCTAGGAGCTGAGTCTGTGCACGCTTCTGCCTGACAGATTTCTTGACCGCGGCTAATTCAGCACGATCTGAGGGACAATTTCTTTTTAAGTGACCTTTCCAACCGCAGCTGTAGCATTTTTTATACTTTGACGCTCTCTTGTACTGGTGATACAGAGGTTGCTGCAGCAGGTCCTGGTTCAATCTTCCTCGTATTTTTCTGCCTTTTCTGAACGACCTGTATCTCGCCAAGTTGCACTCATCTTCACTCAGCTCCTTCTCGTCTTCACTTTCACTGGCAGAGAGAGCCCTCTTTTTCATCGGTTTGCTAGTGCAGTTAATTTGTCGATGACCGTAGCCTGCACAGTTCCAACATTGGACTCCCTTCTTTAATTCTTTCTTTTCCTCTTCAGTCTGAGCAGGTTCCTTCCCTCTCCTTTTACTCATCCATGGTGATTGGGGGAGACCACTGAACCACGACAGCTCTCCATGTCTTCTCATCAATAGCATTGAGAAAGGCTTTCATTCTAGCTTTCCAATAACCATAATTGCTCTCTTCCAACAATGGAGGTCTGCTTGTGCTCTGTCCTTCCTTCATTGTCTTGGCTTTTTCAGAGACACTGTAGGATCTTTAACTCTGTGTGTCGAGCTCCGGCTCTGATACCAATTGAAATTTCACAGTGTCTTAGTTTGACAGATTTTGTGAACGCAGTTGCTGCAGCACACTCTTGTTCACTCGGAAATTGTCTCAGCAAACAATGAACAAGGCACAGGTTTGTTCACCCAGTTCGGCCAATTTGCCTACGTCTGAGGAGGACTATTCTCCAGTCCTCAATCCACTAACTCGAAGGTTCCCACGTACACACGGTTACAACTCACGCAACCTATGCTACTCAACCTTGTGTGGATCACTCGACACAATCAGAACAAGCTCTGACTTGTGTCTGCACACCCTCTGCAATATGTCAATCTAGAATAGCTACAGTCTTCTCAAAGATCTCAGCCTATTCTAAACTACACTACTCAGCAGGGTTGCTGTAGCAACTGCTGTAACACACAGCTGAAGCACAAATGTCCGCGTCGCTCCAAGGCCTTCTGCCGAGCCGTTTGATAGAGGCTATTTGTACGCATTATTTAGATCATAACCCTATGCTTGTTTGCAATATTTTATGAGCAAGATTACTTGTTTCTAGTATTTTTGTATTACAGGGCAAAACGAGTCCTAGAGTCGGATACGCGCTAACAGGTAGCGTTCTAGGAGTGAAAGATCCGCCTGCGGAGCTAGCAGCACAAACAGGAGAGAAGTTGGCGAGAGTCAGCAGAGGTGCGCTAGCCGATGCCGTGCGCCAAGCGCAAAGTCCAGTACTGCCTAATCTTGACGTGACCAGATTTGGAAGTTGCCAAAAGTGAGCTTCCCAAGCAGTATATAAACAAGAGGAAGGCTAGGGCAACGGAGAGGAAAAAAGAGACTTTCTGGAGACGCATCAGAGATCACCAAGAGGCACTGCGCAGCAGAACTGGAAAACACACGGACTTGTTGAGAGGATTTGCGCCAGCCGACCGCGCCAACCGAGAAGACAAGCTGCACGCACTGCTTGCTACTGTTTTCTCAGACACATTAGTCATTATTTACTATTCTATAATGTTTATCACTAGCATGTCTAGCTAAACTCTTAGTGTTGGTTGGGCATGAATCTATGATGTATTTTCTTTGAGACTTGAGCTTAATGCATAGTTTACTTACTTGTATTAATCCTGTGCATACGGAGACAGCCAGTTGCATGAGTAGGGGAAGCCTTGAACCGCAATCTTACTTGTGTTGCTTGCTTGTCATATGTTAAACTAGTTGATAGCTTTACGGTGACAACTAGGAGTAACAAGCTAGGGTGATCAGTTGCTACTTTGAACGGATTCGCAGCTGTTTTAGTCTATGTTCTAAGGATTAATAGCACATGAACTTTGAACGGAACATGCGCACGTGTTAGAAAGCCTTGACCGGACACTAACCCAAGTAAACCGAAAACTATAGACGTTTAGAGTCGATGATAAGGAATGCACTCATAGAGGATTATCTGCCCAATGCTTCTCATAATCATAGTATTTAATCTCTACTGCTTGCGCACGTCTAGTGCAAATTTCCTGCGTTACACTAGTTACTGTTCACTTGCGCATCGCGCATTTCAATCACTCACACACCCCCCCAATCTTCGTAAGTGTAGGTCACTGGCTAGAACTGAACTACTTGCTCCCTGTGGAGATCGACCCTTACTTAACCGCTGTACTAGTGGAAGAGGAAGGAATTATATTTGACGCGCACGACGACGCGCGATCAAATTTTGGCACCGTTGCCGGGGAGCAACACAGCTAAGTTCTAGTTAGTTTACGTTTTTTTTCCTTTTTAGTAACTAGTTATTTCAGTTTGTTTTGTTTTCGTTGTTGTTTCTGACAGCGCGCAATCACCATTAGCATGCGCAACCTTGAAACAGTTGTGCTGCGCAGATTCTAGTTGCGCACTGACAGACGCAACAACATTAGTTATCTTTTAATTTCATTTTCTTTGAGATTCAGAACAGGTTATGGAGGATAACAATGTCGTAGGAGACAATTTGGGGGACAGAACCCCAGAGGAAGCAAGAGCACATAACCGCGCAGCCCTGTTCAGAGAGGAAGTGCAGCGCGAGGTTGAAGCAAGGAGGGCCGCTGAAGTGTATCATGCGCCACCCGTGCAACAAGCCGCGCGACGCAGAACAGTGCGCAAGATGTCAGCCCCTATCACTGTTAACCAGCCATGGTGCATCGTGCTTCCACCAGGCGGTCATTTTGAGCTAAGGAGCTCGCTCATCCATCACATGCCCAAGTTCCACGGGATGAACAATGAAAATCCAGTCAAGCATGTGCGAGAGTTCCTAGTCATTTGCGAGAACATGAAGACCGAAGGGGAGAGTGATGAGGCGCTAAAAATGAAGGCATTCCCATTTTCATTGTGTGATACAGCCAGACATTGGTTGATGAACTTACCCGCAGGATCCATTCACACATGGGAGCAACTGCAGAAGAAATTCCTAGATAAATTCTATCCAGCAGCAAAGATTGCGCTGCTCAGAAGGGAACTGGCCGCGCCAAGGCAGAGCGCAGGGGAGTCCCTGTCAGAATATTACGAGCGTTTCAGGGAGCTGGAGGCCAACTGTTACAATCACGGCCTGCCCCAGAATGTGCTGATATAGAACTTCCTGAATGGGTTGCTGCCCATGGAGCTGAGGCTATTGAACGCATGCGCAGGAGGCGGCATTTGCAACATGTACCCAGAGGATGCGTGGCAGCTGATAGAAGACTCTGCTGGGCAGGTAAGACATCAACTAACGCTTGAAAATAGTCGTGCTCGCTCTGTGCATCAGGTAGAAGCAAGCGCTGAGATCAGGGAAATGAAGGCCATGCTGCAGAAATTGATGAGTGCGCAGAGCGCACAACCAGTTGCGCCAAAGGTATGTGAATTCTGCAGGTCCACCGAGCACAAGACAGATGAATGCCCAACACTTTTTCAAGAATCTGGAGATGTCAACGCTCTTGGAGGATGGGATAACAAAGGACCGCAGAGGCAGAATCAGCCACGCTTTGGGCTTGCCGCAAATGGATTCAGATGGAGGGAAGAGAACAATTTCCAGAGGCAGTCCACTGATCAGCGCGCGCCACAGCAGACGCAACCAGCTGCGCCCTACAATCCACCGCAATGACGCACCAGCGCATAACAACCAGCAACCGAGGCGATCCCTAGAAGATATCGTGGGGCAGCTAGCAGACACAGTGCGCAAAAATGACGAGAAATATGACAAAAGGTTCGAGTCCATCGAAAAGCAGTTATCACAGATCGCAACCACAGTATATGAGCTAAAAAAGAGCGATGGCAACCTACCCTCGCAAGTGATTCAGAACCCTAAAGGAGGAGTCAATGCAGTGATACTGAGGACTGGGCGCACAGTAGGAACAGAGCAGACCGCGCAGGCGCCCGCGCAACCAGTTGCGCAAGTCCCGGATCCAGCAGATCAGAATGCGCAACCAGAGCAAGATGCGCAACCAGAAGCGCCAGCCACAAACCAGCAGAGCAACACGCCAGGTATGTCTCAGTCCAGAAACAAGGACATAAATTGTACTAACATACCCGCACCTTTCCCTGTGCAGGCACCATTGGCTAGAAAGGAAGCGTTGGACAAGGAGCTTTATGAGTTGTTCAGCAAGGTGGAAATCAATATTCCCCTCATTGAAGCTATTCGGCAGATTCCCAGGTATGCAAAGTTTTTAAAAGAGCTGTGCACAAACAAAAGGAGGAAGGGCGAATGCGCACAGGTAATGCTAAATGCGCAGGCCTCAGCAATCGTGCAACAAAAGGTACCACCTAAGTGCCGAGATCCAGGTACATTTACTATTCCATGCACGCTAGGTAAGACCACAGTGAGTAATTGCATGATCGATTTAGGCGCATCCATCAATTTGCTACCTTATTCCCTATATACGACATTGCGCCTTGGACCACTAAAGCCTGCAGGTCTCACCATTCAGCTAGCAGATAGATCGTGCAAACAACCTGCAGGCATGATAGAAGATGTCCTAGTTCGAGTAGGAGAGCTGGTGTTCCCAGCAGATTTTTATGTGCTCGAAATGGAGGGTGAATCAAGCGCCAGCGGTGCGCAGATCCTCCTAGGCAGACCGTTTCTGATGACCGCGCGCACAAAGATAGACGTGTGGAGGGGCACGCTCTCCATAGAGGTAGATGGCGAAGAAATCCATTTCAACATATTCAAGGGGATGCAGCATCCACATGAGGACGCTACAGTGCACGCAATGGACAGCATTGACGATTTAGTCACAGAAGCGCAATGTGCGAACGAAACCGTAGGACCAGAGCTACTGACACAGGCAGAGCTGGAGGAGCAAGAGGAAGAGCTGAGCAGTGCGGAACCAGCACCCACACAGGTACGTGATATAGTTCATATTTGCACCGCTAACAAAATCTTGCCCTCTATTGAACAGGCACCCAAGATCGAACTGAAGCAACTCCCAGAGCACCTCAAATACATTTTCTTGGGAGATGAGGACACCCTGCCAGTGATCATAAAGAAAGGATTAGAAGAGGAGCAGGAGGCACGCTTACAGCAGGTACTGCGCAAGAACCAGCGCGCCATAGGATGGACACTTGCCGATCTGCGCGGAGTGAGCCCAGACGTGTGCATGCATAGGATTCTATTGGAAGATGGTGCCAAACCATCCAGAGAGGCTCAGCGCAGGTTGAATCCAAATATGATGGAGGTAGTGCAAAAGGAAGTCCTGAAATTGCTTGGCGCAGGGGTCATTTACCCAATCTCGGACAGCAAATGGGTCAGTTCGGTGCATGTTGTGCCAAAGAAAGGAGGAATCACAGTGGAAGAAAATGCGCAGGGCGAGCTAGTTCCCAAGCGCATACAAACTGGCTGGCGCATGTGCATCGACTACAGGAAGCTTAACGCAGTAACGCGCAAGGACCACTTCCCGCTACCCTTCATGGACCAGATGCTGGATCGCTTAGCAGGTAAACCTTATTTTTGTTTCTTGGACGGATATTCAGGGTACAACCAGATACCCATAGCTGCGGAAGATCAAGAGAAGACCACATTCACATGCCCGTTCGGTACGTTTGCGTTTCGGCGCATGTCTTTTGGGCTGTGCAACGCGCCAGGTACGTTCCAACGCCTTGTCATGAGCATTTTCTCTGATATGATTGGTATATGCATAGAAGTGTTCATGGATGATTTTACCGTATATGGAAGTACCTTTGATGCATGCTTAACACATCTAGATAAAGTCTTAGCGCGCTGCATTTCTAAGAACTTAGTGCTAAATTACGAAAAATGTCATTTCATGGTAACGCACGGAGTAGTACTAGGTCATATCATTTCAGAGGAGGGGATCAAGGTAGACAAAGCTAAGATAGATCTTATTTCTAATCTACCTTATGCCACCAACGTGCGCGACGTGAAATCATTCTTAGGGCATGCTGGATTCTACAGGCGTTTTATCAAAGATTTCTCTAAAATTTGTATACCCCTGTCTAACCTTTTGCAAATAGATGTGTGCTTTGACTTTACTGATGAGTGCAGGGCTGCGTTTGATAAGCTGAAAGAAGCGCTGACCAGTGCGCCAGTAATGCGCGCACCAGACTGGAACCTGCCATTTGAGCTGATGTGCGACGCAAGTGATTATGCAGTAGGTGCAGTCTTGGGTCAGCGCGTAGACAAGAAGCCGCATGCCATTTACTATGCATCGCGCACACTGGACTCTGCGCAGAGGAACTACAGCACCACGGAGAAGGAGCTTCTGGCAATTGTATTTGCACTGGAGAAGTTCCGAGCATATGTTCTAGGCGCAAGAGTCATCATCTACACTGACCACGCAGCTATCCGCTACCTCATGTCCAAGAAGGAAACCAAGCCGCGCCTGATGCGCTGGGTGCTCTTACTGCAGGAATTTGACTTGGAGATCAAAGACAAGAAGGGCACGGAGAATACAGTTGCTGATCACCTGAGCAAGATCGTGAAAGAGGAGGAACCAGGGCAGATCACGGAAACATTCCCTGACGAGCATCTGATGGCGCTGACAGGTAAGGTACCATGGTATGCGCACATCGCAAATTACCTGGTCACAGGTACGTTTCCTCCACATTTCACTAAAACTCAGTGCATGCGATTAAAACATGAGTCCAAGCATTACCTTTGGGATGATCCTTACATGCTTAGAATAGGACCAGATCGGATATTGAGGCGTTGCGTGCCTGACCACGAAATTAATTCTGTTTTGATGTTTTGTCATGCGCACGCATGCGGAGGACACTTCGGTCCCAAGCGCACAAGCAGAAAGGTCCTGGACTGCGGATTCTATTGGCCGCACCTGTTTAGAGACGCCTATAATCACTGCAGGAATTGTGACAGGTGCCAGCGCACAGGAGGAATATCCGCGCGCAATGAGATGCCGCAGACCCCGATTCTGGTGGATGAAGTGTTTGATGTTTGGGGAATCGACTTCATGGGGCCATTTCCTCCATCTGCAGGTTACGAGTACATATTGGTGGCAGTAGACTATGTCTCCAAATGGGTTGAAGCTAAGGCTACGCGGAAGGATGATGGTAAGACTGTCGCTGATTTTCTCAGAACTAACATATTTTGCAGGTACGGAGTGCCTAAGGCAGTAATCAGCGACCAGGGGACACACTTTTGCAACAGGGTCGTGGCGCAAGTTTTCAAGCACTATGGGGTGCGCCACAAGACGTCCACCGCTTACCATCCGCAGACGAATGGACAGGCCGAAGTTTCTAACAGGGAGATCAAGTGCATCTTAGAAAAGACTGTGAGACCATCGCGCAAAGATTGGAGCCAGCGCCTTGATGATGCGCTATGGGCATACCGCACTGCGCATAAGACGCCCATTGGGACCTCACCATTTCGGCTGGTCTATGGGAAAGCATGCCACCTGCCAGTAGAGCTCGAGCACAAGGCATATTGGGCCTTACGCATTTGCAACCTGAACTTAGAAGAGGCAGGAAGGGAGCGCGCATTTGAGCTGAACGAACTAGAAGAGCTGCGCCTGGACGCCTATGAGGGACTGCGCGATTACAAGGAGCGCACCAAGGCCTTTCACGACAAGCATATCCTCAGACGCACTTTTGAACCAGGAGACCAGGTATTACTATTCTCATCACGCCTGAAGCTTATGCCTGGAAAGCTGCGCAGCAAATGGACGGGACCATACACGGTCACCAAGGTTTTCCCTTACGGAACAATCGAGTTAGAAGACGGGCACCGGCATCGTTTTCAGGTTAATGGGCAGAGAGTCAAACGGTACTTAGGAGAACCTTGGGATAGCACAGCGCGCAACATTGACTTGGCCGAACCAGAGATAATAGATGCGCAAGCTGCTGCGCCAGACACACCACCGGATGTACCAGAGGGAGAACTGGAACCTATTGCTTATATCTCTTCTTCCTCTGCATTTGCCCTCGTTACGCATAATTTATCACATGCTGACTTCCCATCTTACCCTTTGCGTAGGACCAATGAGATCGCAACACACACACTGGCGCAGGAACACTCAGGAGCAAGAGTGGGGGAGGTCGCAAGCACACATTTTGGCACGTAACGAGGTACAGTCGAGCCAACGACGTTAAACAAAGGCACTTTTCGGGAGGTAACCCGACACATTTTTACTTCTGCATATTTTATTTTCTACTTGTTTTGTTTTTTTTGAGTTTTTTTAGCTAGTTTAGGACTTGGTAGTTTTTTAGTCACGCAGTAGTGCGCAGGACCGTGCGCCTAGCACTGCGCAGGTCAGATGCGCTAGCCAGGGGAGTATATAAGGCAGGACTTAGGAAAAATCCAGCACCACCACCAGCCTCCAGCACCGACTACGTGACGGATTCTTCAGAGGATGAGGCGCTTGGATCAGCAGCTGCGTCTAGCTTGGAGGACTTCTAAGGCCGAGGGGCAGCAGCATTAGTTTTCTTTAGGGTGGTGTCTTTTATTTTGCTGCGTCTTATTGGATATTATGTGCTGAATATTTGTGCCGCATATTTTGTGACCCTGTGCTATCGTTTATGCTGTGTGACTATTTGTTTTTGTTCTTATGTTCTTTATTTTTGCATTACATGCATGTGTGCGCTCTCCATGCGCTTGCGCTTGAGTCGTGGGGACACGTCTCTGTTCAAGTGTGTGTGTGTGTGTGTGTGTGGGGGGGGGGGGGGGGGGGGGGGGCGGGGGCGTTACATTCACTTTTCACGTTTTTGAGCATTTTAGTGTAGCTTGTTTAAGTTAAAGAGAATAGTAGCAGTAGTGCGCTAGAGTGCAGGATGCGCATGCGCTCCAGCTTGTTTTGCGCTATCCATACTGCGTGCGCTGCTATCTACTGTTTTAGTATAATTTTTTCATTTTTTTGCTCCTGTTAGTTGGGATATGCAGGGGATGTGGAGTTGACAGAAATGCTCCAGAGAGGCGGTTAGTCGCTTTTGCTTCGAAGGCAAGGTATATGGTCGAGAGCGTTAGCGGAGGCCGGTGCTTCGCAGCCTTCGGAACAAAAGAGCGCGCTCAGTCACGCAGATGCCAAAGGCGAAATACCCATAGCGTGGCGAGGTGGGAAAACAGACCACCTTCTCTCTGGAAATCGAGCTAAGGAAGGCAGGCGCGGATGTAAACGCGTGCGCTGACCTGCGCAGACAGACCAAAGGAGAGAGAGCGGGGCGAGTTCCATAGCTGCTATCCGAAGGCTGAGACTGGAACTGCTCTGGGAATGTAAGAAATTAAAGAGACAAGCTGTACAAAAGAAAAATACCAGCAGATGATACGCGCTACAAAAGAATCAGCATGCGCACAAGCATCAACATGCGCAAAGACCATAAGGAAATCATCAGAAAGCTCAGGTTCCCAGGAAGTGCGCGGACGAATCACGCACTGGAAGAAGCTGCGTTATCCACCATATACCTATCTTCGGAGTAAGAGCTGGCAGCCTGGAGCCTAAGAAGAGCTATCTCCCAGCCATCCAAAAAAATCTTCATCCCGGCTGAGAGGTGATGAATTTCGAAATTATTATATTAGAACTGTTGAGTGCAGTTGTGCGCAGGTGATAGAGCAGTGCGAGTTGAGCAATTGTGCATTCGCATCAGAGTGCAAGACTGTGCGCTAAACTCCAGAAGAGGTAATTGTATCCGCGCTTCAGTGCTTGTTCGGGACGAACAAGGGGCAAGTGTGGGGGGTTTAATAGAGGCTATTTGTACGCATTATTTAGATCATAACCCTATGCTTGTTTGCAATATTTTATGAGCAAGATTACTCGTTTCTAGTATTTTTGTATTACAGGGCAAAACGAGTCCTAGAGTCGGATACGCGCTAACAGGCAGCGTTCTAGGAGTGAAAGATCCGCCTGCGGAGCTAGCAGCACAAACAGGAGAGAAGTTGGCGAGAGTCAGCAGAGGTGCGCTAGCCGATGCCGTGCGCCAAGCGCAAAGTCCAGTACTGCCTAATCTTGACGTGACCAGATTTGGAAGTTGCCAAAAGTGAGCTTCCCAAGCAGTATATAAACAAGAGGAAGGCTAGGGCAACGGAGAGGAAAAAAGAGACTTTCTGGAGACGCATCAGAGATCACCAAGAGGCACTGCGCAGCAGAACTGGAAAACACACGGACTTGTTGAGAGGATTTGCGCCAGCCGACCGCGCCAACCGAGAAGACAAGCTGCACGCACTGCTTGCTACTGTTTTCTCAGACACATTAGTCATTATTTACTATTCTATGATGTTTATCACTAGCATGTCTAGCTAAACTCTTAGTGTTGGTTGGGCATGAATCTATGATGTATTTTCTTTGAGACTTGAGCTTAATGCATAGTTTACTTACTTGTATTAATCCTGTGCATACGGAGACAGCCAGTTGCATGAGTAGGGGAAGCCTTGAACCGCAATCTTACTTGTGTTGCTTGCTTGTCATATGTTAAACTAGTTGATAGCTTTACGGTGACAACTAGGAGTAACGAGCTAGGGTGATCAGTTGCTACTTTGAACGGATTCGCAGCTGTTTTAGTCTATGTTCTAAGGATTAATAGCACATGAACTTTGAACGGAACATGCGCACGTGTTAGAAAGCCTTGACCGGACACTAACCCAAGTAAACCGAAAACTATAGACGTTTAGAGTCGATGATAAGGAATGCACTCATAGAGGATTATCTGCCCAATGCTTCTCATAATCATAGTATTTAATCTCTACTGCTTGCGCACGTCTAGTGCAAATTTCCTGCGTTACACTAGTTACTGTTCACTTGCGCATCGCGCATTTCAATCACTCACACACCCCCCCAATCTTCGTAAGTGTAGGTCACTGGCTAGAACTGAACTACTTGCTCCCTGTGGAGATCGACCCTTACTTAACCGCTGTACTAGTGGAAGAGGAAGGAATTATATTTGACGCGCACGACGACGCGCGATCACCGTTCGAACAGTTCCACGAGCGCTGCACACTCTGAAATACTCCCCCTCACTCAGTGACCATCTGCCACTAGCGAGTACTGCCGCACGATACTCGACCGAGCCTTCCACCCGTCAGTTCTTCCGCGGCTGCCCTTGATCAACCAACAAGCTCCACAGCTCTGAATTGGCTTCCAGATCAAGCTCGAATCAGACTCTGCAAGTCCTGATTCCCTTCTGCTATAATCACCACAGCTCTGCGCTCACGCTCTACTCTCGGGTGATGATCGAAGAAAGCTTCTGTCGCACACCCAGGATTCTCCCACTGAAATCTGTGTATGCACTCGTGTATCCCTCTACTTCGATCGATCTCTCTGCTCTGAACCCCTTCAGCTTAAATAGCAGCGCCACTTTAAGCAATGTCCAGGTTTAGGCAATTGTCCCAACAAGATCAATTATCTCCTAAAATCTAGGAGATTAGATTTGATATTTATCTTCAATGCAAATCTCCTTCTCTGACTAGTAAACCTAGCTGGAAAATACTCCACATCATTTTAGAAATTCTTTTGATGCTCTGCAAAGGATTTCCAGCCCTTCTGGACAAGCCCAGACTGCTGCTGCTTCTTGGACGGTTGAAACAGCCAGTTGAACTAGCACCTGCTGCAGCTGCTGCTAGTTCCCTTCGGCTGGCCTGCTTGATTGTTAAGCTGTAGCAACTCCTTGTTCACTTATGCTGGTTTTGTCAAACACTGCCATACTAGCATCATCAATGTCATTACCTTAACAGAGCAAAACAAGGCAATACACAAAGATTTGGGCAAAAAAAGACCAAATCTGGCAAACTAACCTATTCATCTTTAGAGGCTGCCAACCACATAAGGATTATCCAATTGAGATGAGTCATAGCTTATCAAGAAGCTAATTCAAAGGGTTACAACTTGTTAATTTACATCAAGATGAAATGAGGTTTAAAGGATCAAATCAGCGACCCAAGTTAAAAATTTTGCTTGGAGTGAACAACGGGCCAGTATGAGAATTAAAACCGCCATTTTTTTCGTAGTAAACTGTCGGATTACATGGAATACTATTTTTGAACTGTTGAATGTTGTTAGTTAGTTGTTAGGTTAATTATTGTGCTGAATTAGGCTTCAAAAATAGAAACATTAATAATGATGTATCTCATAGATGAAATAGGATTTTTGAACCGTTGTATGTTGTTGTCAAGTATAAACTGCATTAGATAGATTTTGCTAAAAAGGTTAACGAATCTTCAAATTATTCTTTGGGTGTTTCTAGTGAGCATGATTGTGTTGTTTGTTCTTTGTGTATGAATGTTTTGGGCATCTTTAGTACAACAACTAAAGTTTGTAGTGGTGTCTACTTTTTCAACTGTAATAAGGTCATAAATAGTTTAGTTGATATTTATGCAACTTTCAAAGCATGTGAACCACTTGATATTTTTTAACATGCTTTAGATGCCATGAAATCTAAATTTAATAAATATTGGGTTGAATGCTTGGCAATAATAATTGATGTTTCTGCTGCTCATTTCATTTTTAAAATTTTTTACTACATATTGTACCCCAAATCCCCACTACCAGATGCTCTGGCTGCATCAGGAATTGAATTCTAGTCGTTGAGATTTGATGTCCATTTTGTCACTAGAACACGTCCTCATGGACTGATGTTAATATTCATATTGTACCATCTGCATTTATATCTAGATTGAAAAGGGCTAGAGTGAGTAGTAGTGGTATTAATTCTGATTTACAAATATTTTTGGATTTAGATACTTTAGAAGTGGATGAAAATGTTTGTTTTAATATTTTGGGTTGGTGGAAGGCTAATAGTAGTATGTACCCTGTTTTGTCGTTAATGGTCAGTGATTATCTTAGCATCTATGCCTCCACAATAGCTTCAGAAACTGCCTTCTCGGATGGAGCCAGGATAGTTTTTGAGAATAGGCATCACCTAGTCCAAATACCATAGAAGCATTAGTGTACCTTAAAGATTGGTCTTTTGCCAAGTGCAAGTTACAAGAAATTGCAACCGAAGAGGCTTTCGCAGAGGAACTAATGAATGCTAGAGCCAACCGATCAGATTTACTACAAGATGAAGATTGTGATAATAATGCCGCTATTGTTGATGAAGATGTTAAACCTTTTGCACAGTTTGCTACATCTATTTCTTGAGATGAGAAGTGCTACACATGATTTTTTGTCTGATTTGATAGCCTTTTTTCTAGATTTTTATATAAAACGCTTTTTATGGTTCTTTTTAGAGAACCAAATATAACATATCATGTTTTTTGTGGTCTAACTAATTGTGATAGCTCTTTTTGGTCTAATTAATTGTGTTTTGATGATGATAGGATTATTAAATTCGGTGGGATCTTGTTGTTGATAGATTCGCATCGCCATATCCCTCTAGCATCTACATTGTCATCCACAAATACTGAAAACTGTTCAACCTCGAGTCTCTTATAATTCGGTTTTCAATGTAATATTGTAGTATGTACTTAATATTTGTAGTGTATGAGTTGGTTGCAAGGTAGTGTAAATACGTGAGTTTGAATATGATTGATGATAGAGCTAAATGACCCATATTGTAGGGCTCAAAATTGATTCAGACTGATAAATTCCACACCGCCCGATTAAGCCTTGTTCGGCCCGCGGACAGTCCGAGGAGTACTTTTGTATTTCAAATTTGATAATAATAATAAGTATACGTGAGAGTCTAACCGAACAAATTTTATGAGAATATAAGAGACGCATGGACGCATATAAACGTTCAGTGGCGGTTCCAAGGGGGGCTAGAAGGGGCACGTGCCCCCTACCCCAAAAGCTAAATTTTTTTTTTAATATTACCCTAAACTCTCGGTCCAAATCAGCCCAATTCCAAGATTCACCTGCCGGCTGTCTGATTCATGCAAGCTTTGACAAGTCGTTCGGGCGAGTGAAAGCGTGTGCATAAGCTTGGGCGAATCATTTTTGATTCGAGCAAGCTTCAAAGTGATTTGACGAGTCAAATACTCAATTTGCAATGGAGCTGGGCGAATCACTTGATTCGGATAAGCTTCAAAGCGATTCGGGCGAATCAGATGTGCTTGGCCCGATCACTTTGAAGCAAATTCCTTGACCTCCTCTTATGAATTTTACTATTGTTTAACAATGTTTCATAAGTTATTTTAATGTCGTTCTTATAGAAATTTATTTTATTATGTTTGTTTGTGGACTAGGTAATACAAATATAGATAAATTTGTAGTGTGTCATAAGAGAGGATTAGAATCTAGTGTTGAAACTCTTTTGGATAATCATGTTGAATTCGAAAATGTTGCGAATGTTCTTCTTCAAATTAAAAATTTTATTAATGAAGAGGTTGGTGCTTCGGGTGAAAAAAGACACCGCCCAAAGAATGCTAGTGATGATTTTATTACAATGAGTGATCCGGCACTAAGGTTACCGTTCATCAATACGATCATTTAGCTATAACATCTTTTTGATGACTACTTAAATTGAATATTTATGTTTCATTGTCATTTTATATGAAGTAAAATGATTCATACTCTCAATGTTATTTTGCAAAAAATATATACTACTGTATGTAATTTTTTGCCCTTTTGTTGATCGGCTGGATCCGCCACCGTAAACGTTAGTGATTTGGCCAAAATCTATCATGTGAGATAGTAATAGCAAAGCTGACAAGCAGTGTCTCTAGCTATTCTGCTTTTAACCCGACACTTTCAGCTTAGCAACCTCCGTAGCTTACATCAAAGTGGATGAGTTTCCATGCTACAAGTAAATAGACTAAAGTTTTCCAAAGAATTAGGGTGCGTTGGCATTGACATCACCCAAGCAGAAGGGCTGACAATATCTCTCCCATTGTCTTCTCTGGCATATCACCCTCATCTTCCACATCTATGACATTTTGAAGCACTGCAGCATCCAGTAGTAGCTTCCGCTTTGCTATCTCAAAAATGTTTTCGTCAACTGTGCTCTTGGTTACTAGCCTGAAGATAAACATAATATAGCATTTTAATACCTCATATATAGAGAGAAAGAACAGATCATTCAAGAATACAACCAGCTGACAAAAGATAGACCTGTATACGGTTACAGGCTTCTTTTGACCAATACGATGACATCTATCCTCAGCTTGTCGATCAATCTGCGGATTGAAATCCATGTCATGTATGATAACAGTGTCAGCTCCAATCAGGTTCAAGCCTTGCCCTCCAGCTCTCGTTGAGAGCAAGCACGCGAATATGGAAGAATCAGTATTGAACGTATCTACTATAGTTTGTCTCTCTGTGACCTGCGTGCTGGTGCTCAAAAAGACTTGTTATAGTAAGACTCTAAGATTGTTTTATTTTAATTTCATAGTAACAAAAACAATGTATATATACGTAAGTACAAAAGACTTGGATGGGTACGGAACAAGTAAATTTATAACACAAATAAAAACTGATTAAGTGATACAAGATACATCCAGGTTAATTTCAAACTAATTACAAACGACACACATGATTTTGTTCTCCTGCTTAACCAGAACAGGAAAAGAGCAAATGTGTAAGGTCCTGGATTCAATTCAAATTGAACAAATAAATCCCAGTGTTGTGGCAACACATTTGATTCCATCTAAAACCAAAAGTATCATATCCTATAAAAAAATTAAAAAAGTTACCCAACGCAAGGAATGGATTAAGAAAGAACTCTAACATTCCAACTGCACATGCTTTTACTCTATGTTCGTCGCCCTTGCTAAAGCCATGCAAAATTGATTGGAATTATGGGTGGATCATAGGATAGTTAATAACTGACGCAGGGGTCATTCATGGCAGTAAGCATAACGTATTTTGATTCATGAGCAATCTGATTGTTAGCAGTTGTTGTGATCCTTCACAGATGAAAGTGATACAAAAGAGAAGAAATAGAAAGAAAATATTTATGTCCCAAGAGCATTATGATCACAATAACAGGCTGAGAAGATTGGAGGATTTTTTTCGGATAAGCTAGAGGTTCATTGAAGCATCCAGCAGCTCTCGGTAAAAGAGATTGTAATCAGACAATATGGCAAATCCATAGGAAAGCTTTGTAATTCTTAATTTTAATTCCCCATTTTGTCAGATTAGTGGAACTCTTCTTGTAGAGTTTTTTATCCAAAGTTCAGTCTAGCCTTACTAAGGCCCCGAACTCGAAGGGTATATGTAACCTTATATTTACTCAATAAAAACAAGCCATGTAAAATGGGTCTCCAAGAAAAAAAGCAGGTAAAGTATCTAACACGAAGCACCACAAAGATCCATGTCCCTTGGCCACTTGATGAATAAACTGGACGTGTTGAGAATACATTGTTTATGTAAGCTGGCCTACTTAAACAATATCAAAGTCAACCAACCTTTCATTTGATATATGACTGAAATGGACATCTAACTAACTGCTCTTAACAAGCACGTTAAAACAAAATATTATTGCTAAAAATTTCAAGCTTCAAGGTTGGGAAGGAAAGTTCATGAACACAAAGTACAAAATAAGCCTAGAAACATTAGTTATACCAATATCTTATTGAGGATTACTCTTCCTTTTAAATCCTTCTAGCCCCCAATAACAGCACAACTGAACATTATAATTTAATGTATGACCTCAAAATACTACAAAAGCATAAACAATTGCCTTAATACTGTACACTGGATATGATATATGAGCCTAGAGTCAATCTAAATCATAAAGAATAACTTTATATCATGCAAGCAAGTATCAAGTATACCTTCCATCAAGCCTTGTGTAAGTAAGTCCAATAACGTCCAACGCCCACTCCAAAATATCAAGCATCGAGGTCCATTGGCTAAATATTAAGGGCCTGTGTCCAGCTTCTTTCAGTTTCGGGAGTAAATCAGCTAGTGCCTATAACATTTTATGCATACTTTTAACTTATTTCTCCTTCACATACTTTCCTAAATAGACTGAAGATGGTACAAGTGGCAGTACCTGGCACTTCGCTGAGGCCATCGCGTGTTCGTTTGAAAGAATTCCATTAGCATCTTTGATGCCATGACATAGTAAAAGCTGTAACAAAAAAAACAAAAAAAACATTGCCCATTAGAAACAGTATATTGCGTAGATATGGATTTTGATCTATTATCAAGAATCAGCTTCCAGCCAACTACATCAACTGCAGCCTGAATCATATTCCTGCAAGGTTTATCAGTCAAAGATCACTGCAGCTACATCAAGCTGCTAATGAAGAATAAAAAATGCAAACTGTAGGATACTTACTCTGTGAATCGAGAAGTCATTGTAGGTTTTGAGCTCCTGAATTACTCTTTCTAATGAACAAATGAAGCCAAATGTACCCCTTGAGTATAGCATACTAGCAATCCTGGTCACGTCTTCATCTTTGTAAAGACGCCTTACAAGTAAAGGATGGTTAGCAATCTGCAGGGCGACAAAGTTCACTTAAGATAAAAGTGAATTAATAAAGCAAAAGATCCTCTCAAAATTGAGGAAGAACCTTTCGGAATTGAACAAAGTAATTGGAGATCTGACGCCGAGGAAGATCGACGGCAATACTCTTTGAGTTCGACTCAGAAAAACGCACAGGAGCCCTTGCAGCTGCACGGTACTCCTCAATAGCTTCCTTATAAGCTTTTTGTTGCTCATTATCCATATGTACGTATTCAATCTGCACATGAAATCTTCTTTATGATGTTTGATTGGAAATCCAGCTGACTAGCAAGCAGGGCACAAATATAAATAGGATGGTTGAAATGATAATCCTCCAAAATTGTGAGAATCTAAGATCTAATTCTTACCATTTGATTTTTTTTATAATCAGAAACTGGATTTGAAAGTTCTTAATTAAAATTATATCAATTGGATTAAATGCATTGATTTCGATTGAACTTCATTTAAATTAACTGTTGATTTAATTAAATCAAGTGATCAGAATTAGATCTTAGACTCTTTTGAAAAATAGGGTTATCAATGGAACACTATACATGCAACCCTAACTAGTACAAACGTGTTTTAAGATTAAAAAGAAAATAGTAAACATAAGCATTGAACTGATGAACATTGTGATAACATGTGTCTTGCATGACACAGAGGTTCACCTGTGCTTATCATATGACAAACATGTCTACTAATGTTCACTAGGTTGATACGTATGTTCACTAATTTGACGTGGTTTATAGTTTGACAAGTGAGAACTCAGTGAAATTTTGATGAACTTTTGATCAACAGGAAATTAAAAGTTCATTAATTAGGCCTAAGCCTAGTTGAATTTCATTGGACCCAAAATGAACTTTAATTAGGCCCATAATTGAAATTGACTAAGGCTCGTATCTCATTATCATCTCTCGGATGAGAACGAGTTTTCATCTGAACCTTATCCTATATGTTTTTCTTGTCAAAATGATTCATACAAAATACATTGAGATATTCAATACAAGTTAAATGCACAATATTACATATAAATGGGCGCAGAGTATGATTCACTTAAAGAGAGATGTTATGATGACAAAAGCAAGCACATGAAGCCAAAAAGCCCTGAAACTACTGAGGGGGAATGAAATCAAACCAAAGCAATAGTTTTCATAAAGGAGGAAGATACACATTCTCAACAAGATATAGTTGTTTCTCCAACGTTAAGCGCGAAATTAAGATGCAGCATCATAATAGAAGCGTAATGAGACTACATTTCAATGTACAAATAAAATTTATCCCAAAAAGTTAAGATAAAGGTAACTGTTTTAACTAACCCGTTGTGTTTTTGGAACTAATTGTTGCATCACATCGGTTTTTAAGCGCCGCAAAATAAATGGTCCAAGAATAGCCTTTATATGAGAAATCAAGTCCTTATCTCCGACACTCAAAAGCTTTTTCAGGTCCATGTCTCCAGTAGCAAAAATGTTTGGCAGCATGAACTCCAACAAAGACCATAACTCCTGCAAACAATCAAATTAATCTAGATGAAAGACGCTGCATTAGGAACATCTGATGTGAGAATATGAGTCGGAGTATAGCCAGCCACAAGAGAGATTTTCTTGATAAAACAGGAGACAACAAATTTAACAAATTAATATTGAAAAGCCCCTACTAGATTCATATGAAAGTTCCATGATAACAAAAAAAAATAAATGCCCTGCCCAAAACGAGCAATTCAATCAACACTTGAATATCATTTTTTATTTAAAATTAATTTTTTAAAACAAATACAACCAAGCAGTTGGAATCCAGCATAAGAGCAGTCTATACCAAAACCAAGTAACGCTCCTTTCACCAGGAAAAAAAAAACCATTTGTGGAAGTAAAAGATGAGTAAATGCAGCGGTTTGACAAAACAAAGCTTTAACATCCAAGAAATTCACCCCCATTCAATTTTTTTTTCAAATAAAGCAGCAAGAGTCCACACAATTCACATGAATCAAACTAGTATAATGCGTCCCTTTCACTTATCATTTTTCCATATATATTCTCTAATGAATATCCGTAGTCAATCAGGTCTCGTCATGTGCTCCACGTGGAAACTTAAAGAAACATATTCAGCATTTGATATCATCAGTCAAGGAAAGGCCATTGACATACATGCAAATCATTCTGCAATGGGGTCCCTGTCAACAGCAACCGTTGATCGGCGTTTCGTGCAAGAGACATAAGGTTTTTCCACCTGTAGCTGTTCTTATCTTTTAAAGCATGGGCTTCATCCAGTAGCACACAACTCCATTTCCATCGCTTAAGAATCTTCCGATCGTCCTTTTGTTGCATGCTGCAGCACAAATACCAGTTATCAAAACATGCGATTGAATGGAACAACCATATATGATCCACAGCGTGGGAAACAACAGACCTGTGGCGTTCAAAAAGGGAGTAACACACAAGAAGCACATCAAATGGTGGTGGTTTCCCAGTTTTGGACAAAAAGGTCAACTCTTTGGAATAAGTTGTCCGCGTAGCACCATGATATTTGACTACTGACAAAGGAGGGCACCATCTTTTGATCTCTCTTTCCCAGTTCTCCAAAACAGAAGCAGGGCATACTACTAAATGTGGACCGCGAACATTGTTCGAATGTTTCAACAAGTTTAGGTATGTTAAAGCCTGTCAAAAGAAGAAGAAATGTTTTTCCAGCGTTGCCTAATTTAGTAAGTGAGATTGGATGACTAGTGATCAGAATAAAGACCTGAACTGTCTTACCAAGACCCATTTCATCTGCCAAGATTGCTGTAAAGAGCACAAAAGAAAGTTATTATTGGCATCTATATACAAATATCCAAATAACTAGAGCAATCAAACAATTGGCCAAATCAATGTATGCATCTATTAAAATACAACATAATTTGTGCCCATAACTAATAGCACAGAAATGACATTTATATATTGCATGGGTACTTTAATCAATTTGAATTAGCATTAATAGGTCGATTATCTTCTAAGTTTATAGATATGGATTTCCATTAAACTGAGGTGACATATCACAGTCGCAGTTATCAACGACTGTCAGAAACTTAATATGTTGACGTATCACCTCATCAGTGAGATCTCATCAATGACATTAAGGGCCCAGAAAGCACTTCATGGTGGCTTTGCGATTATTTCCTAGGGAGATGATTATGGTCTTCCACCTTGTCTTTAACTTTAGTAGAGCTCTCAAATGTACTGTTAATTTTACTCTCACTTCATATAAAATGGAGGGTGTAAATTAAGAGGCTATTTGATGAAATTATTATCAAACATATTACGTCTCTCTGTAAGAATCTAAATTGTGTACGCATAAAAGCGTAAAAAAAATCATTACCGTCTCCTTCACAATTTCCTGAAGTGTATACTCATGAAATCAATTACGACAAGATTTCAAAACCAAAGATTCATGTGATATGTGCAATCATACTTTGAAAGGTCCAGCCATTATACCGTACATTTACAATTCCAGTGGTATCCTCTGCAATTCCTTTTTCTTTGATATCTTGTGAGTAACAACTACAGTACTGGCGAAGCTAAGCCTTACATCATTACACACACCAACTTTCATCAACATGCATATCAAGCATGCATTGGTTCTCTTCTGACTGGAACTCACAGACCAAATGCAATACCATTCAATGTATTGTTTCTAAATGTCATAGCCTGTATTAATTACACTGATATTGACATTCAGATCTCTACCACTGACTTCTCTTGGTCAAGTTACAATGTATACAGTAATGATATACAACTAAAGTACGAAATCTCCATGATATGCAGTAATTAGTACATGTTCAACTTTTCCAAAAAAAAAATATATATATATATGAAATACGAAACATGGGTGTATCATGAATCATATGTCCTTGACAGATAAATACCATAATTCATAAGGATTCAGTAAGAAGGTATTTGTAAAAGGGAAAGATTTAATTGTTTGCCCAGTCTACTTAAAAAAACTTTCAGCCACTGATGGCTCACATTGGAAAATGTAAGAGCTTTCTGAGTTTTTCGCCATTAGCTGAGCTCTCTTTGTTCATCTCTACTAAATAAAATACCGCTCTTGTATTATGTAATAAACTAGGTCATCTATCCAAGACTCATATGCAGCCACAACAAGGTACGCTATACACATTTAGTAATCTACATGCTACAAAAGGCAACACCTGAAATTCTTGATAAAGCTGAATGAGGTATCAAACAACGGTGAAATTCAAATTTTTTAAAAGGTCAAAACATTTGCTTGAAGTATTACCTCCACCAACGTCCTTTCTGTGCAGCAACATGAGAAAGTTCACTCCAACAAGCTGATAAGGTTTCAAAGAGGGACATCCAGGATTCTCCCCACAACATGCAGCTTCAACATCATCCTAGAATCCATAAAAATGAACAGAGCGATGCCAGTTTATAAATGTGAATATGCTTTGAAAAATGGAGTATCACATATTGGAAAAATAATGGAACAAGCCTACCTGAGTCACAATTCTCAGAGATGATGATTCCACCTCAGCATACCTATGGCAAGGCATGGAAGAGGAACCATACAGCTCTCTCTTCAAGCGCTCAGATATCTTGGCACATTTTTGCAACGCAATTCCTATGACATCCTCCTCAAGTAGTCTCTTTTCTTCAATGTCAGCATCGTCAAATTGATGGAGGCAGTCGGTTGATGTTGGCTTGACTACCTCCGTCAGTTGAGCACGGTCCCCTTCATCATCATCACTATCATCATCATTTACCACAAATCTACGGCCACGAGTCCGGGCGGGTGCCAGTTGCTCCGCATCATCGTCCTCCAAGATTCCTCGTTTTAAGGCAATCGGAGAAATTTCAACACAATCATCATCTTCATCGCTGTGGGGCGATGAACTGAAAGCAAAGGACTCAATAGCAGGCGGTGGAGGATGAGGAGGCTTATTCAAAACCTTGGATGGATTGAAAGAGTGATTCTCCCACTCGTCATCTGAAATTTCCAGTAAAACCCGCTTCGCAACGCGTGGCTCGGAAACCGGAGATCCTCCGTCATCGTCGGAGACGTTATCAACGACTCGCTTCTTCATGCCGAGTCTCCGACTCTCGCCTGCGCCGCTGCATCTTTATGCTTACTTGTTTGGGTGAAAATTGAAAATCTAATTGAATGTGGGCAACGATTTGTACTTTATATAACTATAGGGACCAAATTGAAAATAAACGAAAGATAGGTGCGATGGGAGACGCTTGGGTCATCGGAGCTTCTTCGCTAGATATTTTCGAATCGGAAGTAGAGAGAGAATAAAGATTACTGTGCTGAGATAATGGTGAAATCCCGCGCTGCTGGGGACGGTGACGGCTCTGCATCCGCCACCATAGCGCCTTTTCTGATCAAGTGCTACGAGATGGTTGACGATGAAGCCAACAAGGAGATTGTGTCGTGGAGTGCTTCTCAGAATAGCTTTTTGATCAATGATGAGAGCGAGTTCACTCTTCGGCTGCTTCCTAAGTATTGGAAACATAATAACTTTTCCAGTTTCATGAGGCAGCTCAACATCTATGTATGTGTCTCCCTTGTAGTATTTTGATGTTGTGTCTTTTACTTTTCTTATTTCTTTGCTGCTTTCACAAAGATGCTCAAAATCTGCTCCATTTAGTTCCCTACCATTATTTCGTTAGTCAGGAGATGATGGAAGTTCAAAGTTCAAATTTCAGAAGAAATTCTATCCAAGTCAGGAATCTGTTACTTTGAACACTTTTACACATAGGCTTGCTTCAGTTGGTTAATATCAATTCATGGCATGTGTATGGTTTAATGGGTAGTAAAATAGGAATGTTTCCGTAATGAATAATCTGCCACATAGTGGCTGCGACATCCATGATCACTTGGTTGTGCCCATTTAGGATTTAATAGTAGGTTCCTGTATTTCTTATAAAACCGAAGAAAAAGTCTAGGTGCCTATCCTATTTCAGCTTCATTTGATTCAAACTGAACTGAAGGGTTTGTGCTATGTTTTTGTCTTAGGGATTCAAAAAGATTGACACAGATCGCTGGGAATTTGCAAACGATGGGTTTGTGAGAGGCCAAAAGCATTTGTTGAGTACCATAAATAGGAGGAAAAATATCCAGGGCACTGATAATAGGAAGGGTGTGAAGGCAAATGAGAAGGCTAACACCACTGGCGACGGGGCTGAAAATTTTGAATTGTGGAAGCAAGTGCACAATCTACAAATTGATAAAAATGCCCTCATGCAGGAGTTGGTTAAGCTAAGACAGCATCAAGAAACTGCGGATAACAAGTTGCTTCTACTTAGGGAACGACTCAAAGGGATGGAAAAGAACCAGCAACAAATGCTTTCGTTCTTAGTAATGGCCATGCAAAATCCTGGATATTTTGTGAAGCTACTGCAACCAAGAGAACACAATTGGGTAGGCAAGAATGCTAATATGTTGGAACGTGTGATGGAGGTTAATGAAGCAGCTGTTACTTCTGATGAAATGCTAGCAACTGATGGTACGATTGTGAGATACCAGCAGCCAACATATCAAGAAGATGCATGTCCTCCTTCGCTTCCTTCAAAATGTTTTCCCCCTCCTGAGATTGAAATTGCCGAGGGTATGAAGGAATTTTTCATGAACAGTGATCTGATGAAAACATTAATGGATGAAAATCAGCCCATGTTGGATGATCAGAGTCCATTTGTTCTACCTGATCTTCATGATGATGGCTTTTTAGATCATTTTGTTTTCAGTAGTCCTCTCATTGACAACGCAGGGTATACCAATCTTGATAGCCCCCTTAAAGGCTCCGTCAAAACGCAACGAATGGAGCCAGCTCCTGAATCTCAAATAGAACAAATGGATACAACTTGGTTTGGGGAACAAGGGGAGAATGGGAATCTCAGGTACTGGGGCACCACGCTTATGGCAGTGGATGATAGCCTTAACAAGTCTCAGGATTTGGTTCGTCTAACCGAGCTAATGAAGGATTTGGATTCTGACATTAAAACCAAAGAAGAGGATATATAGAAATATACATGAACTGTGCTGTTTAGAAATATACATCACTTTCATCATTCTTGTATACCTTACTGGATCATATCTTATATTCACCCATTTTGTTATTAATCTTCTTGATCTAACAGTTTTAGCAACTCTTCTTGTGCTTGCTGAAATGTCTTATGAGACAAAAAAAAAAAAGGGTTATATTTCAGTTGATGAATCCCTCACCAGTTTAGAGATAATTATCCGGAATTGAAATGCAAAAAAAACTAAGCAAATGCTGAGCAACTTTATTTTAACAATAGAATCTTTTGTCTAAACTCTATCTCAGGAGACTGAACGCAAATTGAATTCTGAAAACAACAACAACTTTCTCAAGCAAGATCTGCAACTGTGAAGTATTCTACCCATTTGCCTAGGGTTGGACAAGTTTGGCCATGCCAAAAGCAGCAGCTGATGCAGCGGCCCCTATCAATGCCGTTTGAATGGCGCTGCTAAAGGGTTTGTTGCCTGTAAAATATCCCTTTGCAAAACCAAATATCAACAATGCCACCAATGTTACCAACACGGAGGCGACCACTGCTTTTGAGGCTGTGGGAATAAACATGTAGGGAACAAGCGGTACCACCCCACCTATGATGTAAGCAACAGCTATAGTGAATGCACTCTGCAGCGCTCTTTTTGGGTCTGGCTTTTCTAGTCCGAGTTCAAATCTACAGCACAAAGAAGCTCATTTACTATCCAATATAAGTAAATGCTCTACACGGCTCAAGGATAGCGGGTAATGCAGCCATGCAAATGTGGTACTAATTGTTATGACCATATCATCACACGACTCGAAGCAGTTTCATCATTCCCTCATGGAATCAAGTGTTTGATTGTCTTTAACATGTTTATTTTTCTCTAGCAGCAGTTGACTTAAGTTACATAAACCTGCCGTTTGCCTGAGCATCATATAGGACTAACTATCAAAAGAAACATACCTATACAAACTGGTATTTGTAGTTGCAGGTGGCCCTTTATCTTGAATAGAAACGACACAAAAGCAATGAAGCAGGAGTAAGGCACAACCATATGAAACAAGGTGGCGGTTCTAAGACTGTACTTGAACATTTTGTCTAATAATCTAATATGCAACCCTTAATGTACCACATGGGTCAGGCGAACAATGTTGACAAGTCATTGTAATTATGAGTTGGCACAAGTAAAGGCCAAGTTTTAGTGATGAACTCAGTATTTAATAGATGCTTTAAGAGTGGCTAATTATCAAAGAAATTGTGGATAACATGGAGGCATACACATAAATAAAAAAACTGACTCACTTCATCATAAAATCCAGCCAAGCTTGAGGGTTCTTCCTCAGAGAGTTGACCACAGGTCTATATTCATGGGGTTGAATACCGTATTCGGATAGAATTTCAGCAATCTCTGCAGCCTCTGTGAACAATTTCATCAAATTTCATCAATGCATGTGATTGGTTGTCCAGTATCAACAAACCAATACTGGACTGAGAGGCAGAAGTACCTGTATCAGGAACAGTGATTATCTCTTCCTGTTCTCTCTTCAATTCCTTCATATAGTGATCAGCTTCGCTTTTGGCCGCTAAGTACCTAAGGGGAGCACCCCATACACAGCATCAACAATGTTACAGTTACAGCTAACCGCCTAAAGTTACAGGTAACCACCTGAAGTTACAGAACTTCCGGTTGCAAAATGTTCCAAGATCAAGGATGCTTGTACAAGTAGATAAAAAGAAAGAGGATTGTAGTACCCGCCGAGTCCCATGGAGATGGCGCCAGCGGCTACTTCGGCAAACCCTGCGGTGAGGATGATGGAAGAAGAGGCGCTGGCTCCGGAGAGGCCAGCAGCAAGGGCGAATGGGACGGTGAGACCATCTGAGACTCCGATGATGATGTCGCGAACGACGTCTCCAGCGGTGAAATGCTTCTCCTTGTGGTGGTCGAGGAGAAGCCTTTGCTTAGACTCCAATTCGGTTTCAGCCATTATGAGAAAGCCGGCGGAACAATGGTTTCAACTTCACTACCAACAACTATATAAATAGAAATTCAGATTATTTAGCAAACGATGAGTTTTACCAAATTTGTCCTCTTCTTAAAAACTTATTTTCTTTTTACCCCACTTTTTCGCGCATTTAATGTTTTTTTGACACATCAGTAATGCGACGCGCTTTTACTTAAAATCATTTGGGCTTCTTCAGAAAAAAAGTCATAATTAAAATATTTTCCAAAAATCATTTAAGTATGGCAGATTTTTAAAAAAAAATCACTTTTAAAGTTTAATACGTAGTTTTATTAAATTTTTTTCAAAATCCTTATACTCTAACTTAAAATTACTTATAATCATATCCATTAACGCGCAATCAAATATAGTGGATTATGATGTGACGTCATTTTGTATTATAAATTTATAATATAATGTAGTTAAATAAAATTTAGAATAAAATTATATCGTTTAATATTAAAATTATACTATTTTGATATTGTTGTATTTGATTTGACTGCTTTGGATTATGGAGGAGTCGGATTGAGTACAACGAAACGAGATACAATTGACTATGATGCGTATCATTTAATATTTTGAGCTTATAATACGAACTTAAAATTATTTTTAAAAAATTTAGTATAATAATATTATATCATTTTAATTGGAGGATGGATGGAGATCTAATCCATATGCATGAGTTGACCGGGGTTTTGGGCCTCAGACCCATTCATGCCACGTTCCTTTCGTTTATGTAGGTAGTGGGATGATATGATATGATATGATCTGATCCGATACCCCTGCCTGCCTGCCTGCAACTTTAGTTCTTTACTTTTAGGATACTAAAGCTGCCACCACTTTTTATTACCAGACAAACTTGTAAGTACCAACGACTTAATTCAGAAAAAAAACTTTCTTTCTTTATTTTTTAAACATCACAAATATTTGTTATCTTATTTATAAAACGTGACGTTTGTGATTCATGAATTAATTTCAATAAATAGTAAATAGCGAGTCTCCGTCACTTCAGGTCAAATCATAACTTGGAGTCATGAATTAATTATTTTTCAAATTTATAGCGACAATGCATATACCCAAAAAAACTCATTGAGGGTTTGTAAAAAGGAGGAGGAGGACCACCGCGGCAACACATTGGATTTTGTAATCCACATCTACCTCCTGTTTCTATGCGATACACTCTATTGTTGTCATACAGCTAATAAATACACTTCACGATTCAACTAAACTATATATTTGCTCTCTTTTAAATTCAAATCATATTTGATAATTTTTTAATTTAAATGCTATAGTTATAGTTATCAATATTTATGACTATTTTATTTTTTTTCCCCTGTTTTCCATAAACCAAACGGGAGATAAATGCATGATTTTCTACAAATTAAAAAGCATGTTAATAACACGCCTAATTTTAACTACGAGTTTGCTCGTCATGCCGCTACTTCTAATTGAAATTTAATCCGTTACTGAAGTCTTGATCTAACAGGTTATTATAATAATCTTCTGGGTCGCTGCAGAAATAACTTGCGACGGACGAACCTGAAAGATTCAAACATTTCGGTTACCCAATTCGGCAATTGCTTACGTTGGTGAAGACTTCTCTCCAGTCCACAAGGTTCCACTTGCACGATTAAGTACAAGGATGTCAGAATTCAGCCTACGCTAATCCAACCTTTACTTCTAACCTAGCTTGAATCTTCGCTCACTTTGATCATACAAAATATCTTACACTGTCAACAGAGTCCAATAATAGAATTTCACAGCTCTGATCACACAGACTCAGCATATTCTACGACAAAGTGTTATGCAAGATGTTATAGCAACTTACTGAAACAAGTTGCTCTTCCTCAGCATCTACACCTCAGATTCTCCGAGCTCTCTCAGCTACTTCAATCTGACTTAACGCGAGTTCTCACGACTCCGGTGACGCTCCCCCTTACTCACCGACCTCCAGTCAGTGCTCGGGAACGCTGCTCTACACTTTAATCGTCCGTGACTGGCTAACCCATGACGATGTTTCTTATACTTGATCTTCAATGAGACTCCACTCCGGTTGAACTCTCTGATCAAGATTCGATAACATTCTCTCAGTAGTGATCTCTCTTCAGCTTTTGCAACGACAACGCTATGGCTCTTTGCTCTTGCGCATAGCTCTTGCTTTGTGTGTGAGTGAGCTGCCCTTATATACTGGCAGCCCTTATAGATAACGATCTCAGCAATTTTTGAACTCTTTCTAAACTCTCTTTGGCAGTTCCGATCTTTTACAAGATCTTAGGAGTTTGTTGAGATATGGTTGTAATAACCTTCTTTCCAAAAATTATTTTTGGAACCATATCTTTAACTCAAGCTTTGAGAACTGATTTGGGTAATCTGTTACTGCGGGAAATTCCTAAAATGGTTAGGAACTTTCTCTAGACATCGAATCTCGACTCTGGGCAGCCGGCTGCAAGTCCTCGGTTGACTGTCTTCAAGATGCTTCAGCTGCTGTCTTCACAGGATGTTGTAGCATCTTGTTAGAACAACTTGTAGTTGTTTTGCCAATGGATGTCATAACCCATAACAATCACCTTATTGGCATTTTGACAAAACCCAATGCATCTTCTAATCTCAACCTATCTCAGCTTCTTTATGATCCAACTCTCCATCTCTTGTGACAACCTCAGTGTTCCGCTCAAAGCAGAAGCAATAACAATTACTGTCCCTTTTTGACAACAATAACAGGTGTCCTCAATCGAAATTCAACAAAGAGGTCTATGCCTTTTCTCCCGGAGGAGGGATCTCATCGACGGGGTACTACATATCTCGCAGTAGTCTGACAATCTGGGCACGATGGGTAGCATTCTTCTTTGCTTCAATAGTTAATTGAGCAAACTCAGCCTTCACGTGTCCTACAATCCTTGCGCATGATGATGCCTGAAGTGCTGACGAACATGTCTCAGCAGTTGCGACAGCATCTTCCATGACTGGCTCTGCTCCCTGCATCACTGGATCTGCTTCCGCCACATCTACAATGTGCTTCCCTTTTCTTGTTCTAGCCGTGTTGCTTAACCCATCCATGAGCATAACGTTCTTCGGCTTAGGCATACCTTGAATGCATTGAGTTCTCTTTCCAAGCACTTTCCCTTTCAGTTCATTCGCGAAACCCACGTGCTGTTTTTTGCATGGTTGAATGTTAGTCAGGCAAGTCCGATCCCCGGTCATGTGTCCTAAGCATCCAGTGACAATGTTTCAGCGTCCTTCCTTCATTGAATTCGACGAGCTATAGAACACATTGGCATAATATCTGCTTCTTGGCCTATTTCTCCGAGATCTAGCTGTAGACAATCTTCGTGATCTCCTGAACCCAGTAAAGATAGGGTAGAACCACTGTATATGACCACTTTGATTGCAGAAGTAGCAGATGTGTTTATCATTCAAAGACTCCCTTGCATGAAGTTTATGTAGAGGTTGATGTAGCACCTGTTTACTGCTTCTTCCAGACGATTTCTTCTGAACCTGTTTTTGAAATTTGATTGGTCTATCCAACATTTGTACTCCATCTTCACTTGTATCCAAATCTTTTTTACTAGTTCCATTTGACAATAAAACAAATGGTGATATCCAGTATGAAGGAGTCATGCATGTAGATAAGCCTCCAAAATGTATGGACAATTTTAATCTTTTTTAATAGAGAATCAGACTAAAGGTAGACTTAGAAGGAACATACTGGTTAAATGAGCCTTTAGAAAATTTGTAGGACCATATAGTTTTGAAGTTAATTTTGATGGAAGCTTTGAACTTGTTTTTTATTTTTATGCAAAATAGAAGTGACTAGGATGTTGAATTATCTTTGGATTGGCATTTCCAACTTATTTTGATGCATATGTGAAATTTAGCATCTGTATTGTTTTTGGAAAATATGAGGGAAAGATCTTTTTTAAAGAAATATGATTTTTTTTTTTTTGGTTTATCATGAAAAATGACAATAAAATGAATGAACACATTATAATTTTTCCCCTATACCTTTCATTGGGAAAGTCATGTGTTAGGAAATCGCTTCCTAGGATATGACGACGGAGCATGCCAGTGGCGAAGCCAGGATTTCTTTTGCTCGGGGGCAAAAGAAATTCTGGCTTTATACCGGGGGGCATAGATTTAAAATTATCGGGGACAATTTGTTATAAACCTAAAAAAATTCAAGCTAATCATACGTGATATATAGTAAAATTTGAAAATTGACCGGGGACGGCCGCCCCCCCTCCCATTGCCATGCCTCCGCCACTGCAGCATGCTTTCTTCTTGTACCAAAGAATTGCTCGTTGAATTTTCTTATGTCTTTCACTATCACTACGACTTTGAACATACCAAAAGAGAGGAAGCCTTCAAAAATCACTGGCTAGCTCTTCAGGAAGGACTGCTGGAGAATGTACTATGTTGTGTGTTTTTTAGTTTATATTTCAAATGAAGAGAAATTTCCTTTTTTTTATAGTCTTCGAGAAGTAATGCCCTAGGCTGTTCAAAGCCAGACGATGCCTCGGTTCAAAGCCAGGCGATGCCTCAATGTTCGTTAATGCTCTAAAGAGCCATTAAGTCACCCAGGTGTCGCCTCGACAATAAGCCTTCAAGCGACGCCTCGACCTTAAATGAATGTATTAATGTCACTAGGCGTCGCCTCGACATTTAAACCCACATGATGCCTCGCTTAATCCCAAACCCAGGCGACGTCTAGATCGTGCATCGCTTCCAAGGTATGTTGAAGCATCGCCTCAACTTGCTTGCTCAAACTAAATTTTTTTATTAGAAATAAGTGCAAAAGGGGTCTGTCCACATGCGACTAAATCATTCCACCATTCGCGTCTCGTACGTCGCGGGTGCACCCATTGACCGAACTCAAATCGGCTCTTAATTTGCACCCCTTGCGTAGAAAGCCTCCTTGGTTACTATCTTACCAAGTAGGTAGAATGAGTTTATATATAAACTTTCATTTTCAAGCAGCGTGAGATACTTGCGCATCACTTGTATTTCTACTCCACAAGATGTCTCACATTTCTATTATTTTAGATCACTCTTTGAACATCAATATATCATTCAATTGAACTTGGATTTTGGCTTATGAATAGTCATTTTTGTACATGTTTTCTTAATGTATTTAATTATGATTAATTTATATCAATCATAGTTGTACTCCACCCTCAATTTTGGCTCACAAAATAGAGTCGTTAAATCCTTAATTTTCAATAAATAAGTCAAATTAAATTAAGTTCAGTTAAATTAAGTTAAATGTATTAATCGTTATTTTTTTATTGTACCATATTGATTTTTGGATGATAGTGGGAGATGATGATGGTATGTGATGGGTGGTGGTGGGAGTAGGGTGGTGGGTGTGTGAAGTGTAGGGTGTTGTGATGGTGGTGGTGATATTTTATTGCGGTGGGATTTGGTTGTGGTAGTGGTGGTTGGATTGGGGTGTGGTGATTGGATTGAGGTGATTGGTTATGGTTTTAGTGATATTGGGGTGTGGTGGTGTTGGGTGAGTTGTTGTTATTGTTGTATTGAAGTCAGTGGTTATGGGATTTCGAGTGAATAATTGTGGTGGTGAGAGATGAGTGGTATAAAAGGAATTGATGAATAATAATTTAAGTATTTAAATTAAATTAAGTTAAAATTCAGTTAAATTAAATACTTCAATAAATAAATACAACTCAAAAAATAATATTTTTCAAACAATTTAATGTAAGTAGCAATATGCTTGCAAAAGAAACATATCACGACTGGCCATTATTTTTGACATGTAGAATGACACATAACGCCACATTCATATAAACTCTGATTGTTTTTAAAAATTGACACAAACCATAATTGTAGAATGTTTTCTATGATAAGAAAAAAAAGCAACATGGCCTGTATGAACTTGCATCATGTGAAGATGATAAACATAGAAATATTGTTGCAAGGAGGCGGTGCGGGACAAACTAGGTTTGGCATGTCCGGTTAGTTAAGCAACTGTTCATCAGTTTGTTTACTTGTTTGAGTTTAGCCCAGCTCACACAATGTTTTTCTAGCCCCAGAGAAGCGCATTCAGCCCGGCCCGTAAGATGAAATTAGTTGGGCATCTCCCGGGTCGGATCGCCAGCAAGGACCATTGCTCGGAACTCGCAAGGGTTCACTTCTTCATTCACTCTCGAAGAAAACAAACGACGACGACGACGATGACCACATAGCGAAAGACAGAAGAAGACTCAGATCTCCTACAAAGCGAAAACAGAATCCGTCGCCTTTTCTCCCTCTTCGCTTGCAGGATCGCTTTCACCCCCCTACTGCTATCCGACCTCGATGAGGAGTTCTGTGTCGTCATGGTTCTTCTTTCTACTCCTGGTTTGCTGGGCTTCATCAATTATTGCACAAAATAGCCATCAATCCAAGAATGTGCAGGTCGCTCTTCGGGCCAAGTGGCCGGGCACTTCGTTACTTTTGGAAGCGGGGTACATACCTCTCTTCTGCTTACCGATTGATTAAGCATGAATCCATTTATGGCTCCTTCAACCGATTGCCGACTCATTCGGCTAGATCTCCTTCGTAATTTGCATTTTACACTGAGTTTCTGAAGAAAACTATAGCAGATCATCGTCATTTGATATATGTTCAGTAATACTTATCTTACTCTCTCATTCCAAAACCTTAAGAATGTTTCAATGCACTCATTTTTTTAGGTCACCTCACTCTTTTGTTCTTCCATTTTTTGAATTATAAAGTTTTCTCTTCCAATCCACATTCTTCACTGATTTGACTAAGGCTTTCCATTGACATAACATGACAGGGAATTATTGTCAAAGGAGTGGAAGGACCTTTATTGGGACTTTACTGAGACCTGGCTCCATAATGAAAAAGATAAAACTGGTAACTATACTGCCAAAGAATGTGTGGAAAGGATAGTAAAATACGGACGCTCCCTTGTGAGTGAGCCTCTTGCATCACTATTCGAGTTCTCACTCACTCTCAGATCCGCATCGCCAAGGTTAGTCCTTTACAGGCAGTTAGCAGAAGAGTCTCTACATTCGTTTCCCATGACTGATGAGCCACATGATGCAAGTGGAGAAATTTCTAAACCAGAAGAAAATAGTGAAACTAAAACACTTGATCCATGGGTTGTTCAGTCAGATCCTAAAACCCCTGGTGGTAAATGTTGTTGGGTCGATACTGGGGAATCAGTGTTTTTTGATGTTTCAGAGCTACTTCGGTGGTTAACTGACCCTACTGCCTAGTACGTATCTGGTCTTTCTGTTTAATATTTTCTGTAATAAATATTTGAAGAAGCCCTTGAGCATAACACACATTGGTGTTGATTGCAGTTCTGGGGATTCATTTCAACAACCTGAAGTGTTTGAGTTTGATCATATATATTATGACTCAAATGTTTCCAGTCCCGTTGCTGTTTTATATGGAGCTCTTGGAACTGGGTGCTTTTTAGATTTCCATGTCACTCTGACAGAAGCAAGTAAAAAGGTTAGTTTCCTTACTGTTTCTGCGCATGCATATGGTACTTGTCACATCTGAATATTTCACACATTAATAACATGATTTTAGGCCTTTTTTCCTGATTTGGATGGAGTGTAAGAAGATAAATGAGAGAAGAGATATAATTTAATTAAATAGAGTGATTCAAATCTGGTCCTCAGTGGTGGAAGGACGATAAAGGATTTTAAGGGACAATTTCAGATTGTATCTTAGTAAAGTAAACAATGAAATGATAAACTTGAATGTCATTCTCTTGAAAATAGATGTAGAATTTTTTTAGTTTCTTGTAATTTCATTTTGTCTCAAGTTGTTAGTCAGGAATGGAGCCTCCAAATTATAGTTGTACGGCCTTCCAAGATTTAAACATTTTAACTATTCTTTTTTTTTTTTAGACCACACAACTCGATTCAATCTTCAGTGTGTAGTTCAATGCAATATTTGTTACATTCACCAATCTCACAGTAATTTGATGTACTTTAGGAATTGGACAACTATATATTTTCAGTTAGGATCCATTAATTTTCGGTATATCTAAAAAGTTTACTTGATTTAACTTAAAAATGACGTCATAACCTTTATATTACGACTTCATAAGTGAATAATTCGTGTACAGAAGTAAGTAAGAAAGAGTTAGAGCATTTATATTTCCATTAACACGTTACAGAAATGATGGAAAATTAAAAAGATGTGAACTTAATTTGTTGGATCATTTTGATTTACTGTAGTGTTTTTTTTTTTAGGTTAATAAGTGTTCTAATTACTGAAATGAACTTTACCCATTTGAGCTAGTTCAATTCATCTTTTATTTAGTTCACAATTCATTTTTTTAGTTCCGATGATAATAAACTTGATTGAAAAACACATTCGCTGAATTGCATTGATTCAGTTTCAATTTAAAACCCATGTGTTTTTTCCTACTGTCATTTTTTCTTATAAAAATTTGAAGTCTTGCCTTCCATTATAGATCCTATATGTACTAAAATATCAAGTTTCCTCAGATATGAATAAAATATTTTGTAGAACATAATCTATAAAATAAGCTTAGGATCCATCTAGATTTTTTCTAGGATACATTGAGATATCTGCATGTAGTTTCATTTCTGATATTGATGAGCTTTTTCCCTTAACCAAACACTTTAATCACCAGGGAAAGGTCTTTTACGTGGTTCGACCGGTTTTGCCTTCCAATTGTCAAAATCAAATGGACCATTGTGGTGCTGTTGGTACTAGAGATTCATTGCTATTGGGTGGTTATGGTGTCGAACTTGCAATGAAGAATATGGAATACAATGTTATGGACGACACTACTGTAAAGAAAGGTATTTATTTTTTTTTCAGTTTGTGGTTGCTGTTTTATAGATCACAGTGTTCAATGACTTAGTATGGAGCCATTAAAATGACCTGTTACACGTTCTTTGTTCCATCGAAAAACTTGGATGTAATGTAGTTCGCTTATAACATTTTCAAAGTATTGCTCTCAAATGTTCCTTTCGTAAAGCTGATAGTCGTATAGAAAATGTGTGTTTGGTCCTTAAAATTACACTGCCAACAGCGTCTTCTAATTCGGTGTCAAAGATGTTTATTTTGTTGAAATATCTGCTTCCGCATGTCTTGGTATTTGAGCAGTTGAGATCTATCTTTTAACAAATGTATCAAGGAGTTTTCGTTTTTTCCTATTTTGCTAATAATGTATTCAAACATGTTCTTGATGTAATACTTTAAAAGGACATGTACAATAGGTTTGGCGCATGGGCAATATTGGCAACAGAAAGTTATGATCTTTGCTGATAATATGTCAACTGACGTGTAATTAAGGGTGTCTGATCCCTTTTCCTTCATATTAGCACCTGGATACAATCTGGGAAGAGTGATGTCGAAATATTTTTACAAACTCCCTTTCTGTATTTATCTTGAAGAAACCAAATAACGCAATTACTTTGTTTTTTAACGCTAACTATGTTGTAACTAAGGAATTAGTGTTCAAGATGAAAGTCATGTGTGAGCACTAGTTGCTGTTGTTGATATTAAACCTTCATAAATTACACAAGTATTTTTTTGTCTTAAGATGTAAAAGATGCAAACCTGTTTGTCCTTCTGTTCAGTCTCGTCTGTCCTTTTCCTCCGTTGGTTTACTTGTTAATTAACTATTAGTTGCCTTTCTCTTACAATGTAATGTTTGAGCTGCAGGTGCCATTTCAGAAGAACCTTATACTGAAAGTCATAGCAGATCTGCAGAAACCATTGTGAGTTCATACCGCAAACTATTATAATCATTAAAAGTCTTGTGTGTTGACTATTGGGTTATGTAAATTATAAGCTCCATGGAAATTCCTTTTGAAGATTTGAACATATAAAAATTCCTGGTCGAAGTCTTGAATACAAATAATTTATATTATATTTATTATTAGTTTACAGTTGATGTTATGACATAAAAATAA
Source organism: Umbilicus rupestris (assembly GCA_963678935.1). Classification (NCBI taxonomy): domain Eukaryota; kingdom Viridiplantae; phylum Streptophyta; class Magnoliopsida; order Saxifragales; family Crassulaceae; genus Umbilicus; species Umbilicus rupestris. The sequence goes on along the minus strand of OY787607.1, from coordinate 14,272,568 downwards.
CTTTTAAATAAAAGGACATGCGATTGGGAGTGCTCGTTTCCAAATTCGTCCTAATAGGCAACCCGTAGTGTGATATTTATCTTTTCAAATTCGTTACAAATAAGTGTGCAATTATTAAATAGTTGGTAATTCTTAATTGAGTAAATTTTATTTATCTTATCTGGCCAGCTCAAACAGCATGTTTTAGTTGGGTATGATATAAGCACAAAGAGAGATGAAACATGACCAAATGAGTGTATTTGAGGAAGCATATGATACATTAAGTTCTAAATGTGCATTCTCCTTGCATCATTTCATTCTTTTCTATTTGAAGTTCCGATCAATTTAATTCAGTTAAGGTCTTAATAGTCTTAAAATTAAATTCCATTGAAATTCATTTAAACTTAATTTCAGTTGAAAAGAACTCACTGTATGTCAAGTGGCAGAAATCACTCATCGTACATTGTGCGCATACTTTTTATAACAGAAAATTTCAGTTGCATCCAACCCTAATTTTGTACCTTCATATGTTCGTAACTCTTATTGCTGCATCCTTGTATGTTTTTTATTCCACTAATGTATCATGCTTACAGCAGGAGCAGAAGCCTGAACTATTGTCTGACACAACGAAAAATGAAGATCCCTTTTTGTCATTAGTAATATCAGGTACACTGGATGTTTGGGAACTAAAAGGTCTGAACAGCAATGTTAACAAAACTTATTATTACTTTTTACAACTTTGCATGACATTGTTACAAGTTTAAAACAGACTTAGGGCATCAGGCAGCACAAAGGATTGTTCATTCTCTTGATCCCCTGCAGTCAATGGAGGAAATCAGCCAAAACTTTCCTCTTTTAGTTTCTTCATTATCGCGTATTAAGGTAAGCATCCTCTCATCGGAAGTTCTTCTATATCCCCGCGTTCTTTTTCTGTCAAATCTATAGCTGAGATACACAAGTTTAGAATGTGTGGCATCAGCACTCGTATTAGATTGATTGATCTGTGACTTTAATGCAGCTGAACGCCTCTATTAAAAATGAAATAATTGCAAATCAACGCATGATTCCTCCTGGCAAGTCGATAATGGCTCTTAATGGTGGTCTGATCAACATTGAAGATTTGGACCTCTATATGTAATGCTTTTCACAACACTTAGTTTACCTACCTTTGGTTCCCTTTTTCCTGTGCATGTGAACCTCTCAGAGTTTCTCTCTGTGTTTTTATTATGCTTGCGTTGCTAAGGCGGAACGTTTAAATGTTACTACAGCTCTTTGTTGGCTGCTTGCTTCTCTCAGGTTACTTAAGAGAGGTCCAAAATGTTGTATTTACATTGTCTCTAGATATATGCACATGGGACATTTGATACTTTTGTTAATAAAGTGGACTCATCTGCTTGTATTTGTACCATGAGTGCATAAGCAGTGAGCAGTTCGTGTATGCCCCTTTTTCAAGCTCTTCGACATTCACTTTGTACCACATGGGGATCATTATCTCTAACTTTTAACTTGTTTTATGTATCATTTATTTTCTATTCCATGACTTGAAGATAAAGGAATTCATTTGGCACGAATAATAACACGAACACATGATGTCCTGATTACAGGTTGCTAGACATTGTTCATCAAGAGCTATCGTTGGCTGATCAGTTTTCAAAACTGCAGGTATATGATGATAGTATATTATGTCTAACATTTGTGAGCATTGCAACAAAAAGATATATACATTGGGTTAACATTGTCCCGTTTTGGAAATGTTGAGAGAATGAGTATAAGCTTTGTACTGTGAAATCCATCTTTGTTGTACCTGCATGGCTTGTGGTACATGGTTCTTTTATATTGGTTGAAAATACTTGGTTATTTTTTAAACTTGTCAGATTCCTCGAAGCACTATTGGTAGACTACTACGGTCTCCGCCACAGCCCATTTCCAATATGTTTCGTGTTGATTTCCGTTCGTCTTATGTTTATTACCTCAATAACTTGGAGGAGGATGCAATGTACATGAGATGGCGTAGTAATATCAATGAGGTACGTTACCGGTTACTTGATAATGTGATGTTGTATAACATACTCTTTTTAATTACTTGATTGATATTGATGGTTTGTGCTTGTCATCTTTTTCCATTCAGATTTTGATGCCAGTGTTTCCTGGCCAGATGCGTTACATTCGCAAGAACTTATATCATGCAGTTTATGTCTTTGATCCTGCGTTAGCATGTGGATTTGATGTGAGTCACTTTTGACCATGAATTACATTGGTTTTCAAAGGACTTCCCTGACCTTTTCACTTTATCTTACAGTTGGTTGAAATGATCACATCTTTATATGAAAACAATTTTCCTGTGAGGTTTGGGGTGATATTGTATTCCACAAAGTCCATCCAGAAAGCTGAATTAAATGGTGGTGAAATCAAGTCTACCAACTTTGAGAATGATGCTTCAGATTTATCTGATATGGTATTGTTTGCTTCTTTCATTTTTTAAGTTCTCCTGAATCTGTGTTATGTCCTAATTTACAAACTGCTAACTATCGTTTGAAAAACTTTATAGCGATGGTTGTCTAATTAATTCTCTTCTGCGAACTTCCTCCTTCACAGATTATACGCCTTTTCATTCATATCAAGGAGAACATTGGAACACAAACAGCTTTCCACTTTCTGAGCAATGTACGTTCTTAGTATGTTACTTTAGCTATTACCTTTGGGGTTCATGTTCACCTCATTTTTGTGCTTTGACAAAATCAAATACAGTAATCAATGCTGAGAATATTCGAAAGAATGAGTATGTAAAGTTTGCTTATAACATTGCTCACTGATGCACAAGTTAATGTGTTTTGTTGACAGATAAATAGATTACGAGTCGAGTCTGATGACACTTTAGAAGATGCGCTTGAGATGCATCACGTGGAAGCTGCATTTGTAGAGACATTAATGTAAGAGCATATTCAACTAAGTTTTAATATAACGATCATTTGATATCATTCAATGTTGTAAATTAGAGGTCAGATACCTATATTTCTTTGTTAGGGTAGTGTGTCAGCTTTCTTGTGCGCACACATCTGATATAATATAAACAATCTATTGAATAGACCGAAGTCGACAGACCCTCCCCAAGACTTGCTGCTCAAATTGGTGAAGGACCATGGACTCATGGAGTTGTCTCTAGAGAGATCTATGTCTGTTTATAAACTGGGATTGGCTAAGCTGAAGTGCTGTCTTTTATTTAATGGGCTTGTCTACGAATCATCAGAGGTATTGTTTTATTCTCTTAATGATTTGTAAGTTTATGATTAATGTGTACCCAACTTATATTAAATCACAGTTGTTATAAGTACACGTACACTCAAGGCTCGAGCATCTAACTTCCCATCTTCAGCACCACTCAAGGCTCGAGCAGTGTTTAAGGCTCTACTTACATTTTCTGTCTCTGTTACCATTCTGTCCTTTTCTACCCTTACCTTTTTCATGTTGTCTCTGACTCCGCTTGTCGAAGAGGGCTCAAACACTAACTTCTTGTAGGAATTGAAGTTTGATAGTGAATAGACTGATACATATGATTTTATTGTTGAGGAGCATATATTATTAGAAATAATCAGAATGTAAAGTCATGCCTGCCTGCACACTCTCTTTCTTGGGTATTTTATAAAAATTCATTTTTGGAGTGCGAAGTATAGTCTTTGCAAATGTGTTCACTTTATTTATTTAACGTCTACGTCCATTATTTCCAGGAAGCTCTTTTAAATGCCATGAATGATGAGCTCCCTAGGCTTCAAGAACAAGTTTACTATGGTCAAATAACCTCGCAAACTAATGTATTAGACAAATTTTTATCAGAAAGTGGGATCCGCCGCTACAACCCTCAGGTAAAGTCTTGAAGAAACCAAATTATTTTAGAATTTTTAATTTTTATATAAACTATTGTAAAAATCTAATGAGTTTAAGCAAATGCTTCCACACCCATGTCTATATCCACTGCCGAATACCTTTCTGCTTTCTTTTCTGGTTCTATTTTTCTCAAAATGCCCTTTCGTGTACTTTTCATTGTGCATCTGCTCTGTTGATGATCTTGCGTATCTGCATAAATTGTGTTAGACTTGAACGGCTGGCTGATGCTGCCTATCTGATGTATGTTTAACAAATCTGTGTGCATGGTTCGTCCTGTTTTTGAATCTAGATTATTGGCGATGGGAAGTCAAAGTCAAGGTTTGTTTCGCTTTCTGCATCAGTGATCGAAAGGGATTCAATACTGAGTGATGTCAGCTACTTACATTCACCAGAAAGTATGATGCTCTAATGTTTGTATTTAGTCCTTACGTGTCCAGCTGTCTTCAGTTTTCACGAATTTACGTCGTGATTAAACATTTGGTGCAGCAATGGAGAATGTGAAGCCTATAACCCATCTCCTTCTTGTGGATGTCATGTCAAAAAAAGGACTAAAGCTGCTACAGGAAGGAATACGGTACTTGGTACATTCTTGCAACTCAGTGGCTAATTTTTTTTTTTTGTAAGTTGTAACAAGTACTGGTGACATCAGTCAATAGCGACTACTACATACAAGTTGTCCATGATGTGCAGTTGAGGGGGTCTGTCAATGGCCGCTTGGGTGTGCTGTTTAGCTCCAAAAATATTACAAGTGTATCTAGTCTTCTTTTTGCAAAGATGTTTGACATAACAGCATCCTCCTATAGGTAAATTGGTCTCTTTGTGGGGTTTTACATCTATATATTTATCCATCCTCCTGCATTCATTGGTCACTTGTTTGTGGATGATGCAGTCATAGGAAAGAGGTGCTTAACTTTTTAGATCTTCTCTGCTCATTGTATGAAAGTGAAATCTTGAATACAACTCCAATAACAACAAATATGATTCAAGAATTTGTTGAGAAAGTCTGTGAGCTAGCTGAAGCAAAAAACATACCATCAGAGGTTTACCGATCTGCCAGCTCCAAGATCTGGAAAGAAGAAACGGTTGACTCTTTGAGTAAGGTATTTGTTAGCTAGCTCATTCCCGGCACGTAAGGTTGCGATCGTAATTGTTAACATGATTTAGTGCCTACGTTTAAAGTTTCATAATGAAATTGTATGCATGGCTGTAAAGAAAAAGTTTGGTTGTAAATTTTAATATTTTGTGTCGAAGTTGATGTGTTATAATTCTGCAATTTTCTCCATGATTTCTGTTATAACTTTCCTGTGAATAATTTTCGTTACTTAAATGTGGATTCCAGGTGGCACAGTTTTTACATCGCCGGCTTGGACTTGAATCTGGTGAAAATGCAATTATCAGTAATGGAAAGGTGAGTTTTTGTCGAGGTTAATGATTCGGAACTGGCTCGTGTATGAGCATGTTATGATCAGTGCCAAATGTTTAGATCCAAATCTAATATTATTTTAGTACAAGTGTTCACTCATAATCTGATAACTTCCTCCACGAATTCCTTTATTCAACATTGAAAGGTTTTGCTTGCTGTTGATGAGAGTTCATTTTTGAGCGACGATCTACACCTCTTAGAGATGGTGGAACTTAAGCAGAGAGTAAAAAGTATTGCAGAAGCTATTGATGAAGCAGAGTGGCTAGACATTGATCCTGACATGCTGACAAGGTAATTTTTTTTCTTCTCATTGGATGCACAATGTAGGAGCATGATCCGTTTTGACACCTTGAACACATGGTTCATAGGTGCTCAGCTGATGAGAATATTATGCGTTTGGTCATTTCATATTTGCACTTTTTGATATTCCTAATAATTTAGCTTTTATATTTGGAGCAGTAGGAACAATGAAAGGGGAGTATAAGTCTCCTCCAACATATTGTTGCTGGAATTTAGCATTTTTTTCCTTTCTGAAACCAGGTTCAGTACAATGTATGATACCTCTAGATATTTGGTCTACAGATCTTTTATATTTATTTGTGGCCTTTTTTTTAATCATCCGCCACAACTGTTGAATAAAGACTTATATGTCAACCTGCCTTTGATATATAGAGTAGCGTTAGTGCACTGGTCGTTCTTATTTTCTCAGTGTTTTGTATTTTCCTTTTCATTTGCATAAATGTAAATGCTCGATTATCCTCCATCTCATTTGGATTCTTTATGATGAGGGTCTTCTGAAGTTTGAAAGGCCAAGTGTTTTTATCTTAAGGTTGCTAATCATTTTGTAATTTTGATGCATATCAATGCAGCAAATTTATCAGTGATATTGTCCTGGCTGTCTCATCATCAATGGCTCTGCGTGATCAAAGTTCTGAAAGGGCTCGATTTGAAGTTCTGAATTCAGCGCACAGGTTTGTATCTAAAGATGATCCATAGGTTATTGAGTACAGCCAAGGGCATCCAATGTGTATACTTATGGCATTCTTACTCCTCCAGTTTAATAATATAATTATCTAAGTATGTCTTTGTGATTCTCTCTTATAATGATTTGACAATAACAGTAGTATTCGGTGTCACATGATTTTGTGAACCATCCCCTTCACACTAAAAATGTGATTTCACAATTGCCATAGTTTGAACAATTTATTCCTTTCCTCTCAAAATATAATTTCTTGAAGTTATTTCATTACTAGCCCTGCATGGTGGATGCTATGTCTGTGTACTTGAGACTTGTACTGTTAGTTCATTCAGAGCTTATAATGACAGGTCACATGTGGACTTATTAAAAAAAAATCTATTTCATATTGTGTCTTGAGCTAATTAAATTTTTCTGTATGCAGCGCAATTAATTTGCAGAGTGAGAACTCTAGCATTCATATCGATGCTGTCCTTGATCCTCTTAGTCCGTCTGGTCAGAAAATGTCCTCATTGCTTGGGATTTTATGGAAATATATTCAGCCTAGTATGAGACTTGTTCTTAACCCCTTGGTAAGTTTCATTAGATCTCTAATATGAAGTTCACATTTTGGTATTGAATTCGGAGATTTTCAGTCATCAACTAACTAATAATAATTATCACGATGACAAACTAAAACTTATTCACAGCTACTCGTAATTAAGTATTGTTCATTTTAAGTGAAATTGTGCATCAAAATGGTACACTAAATGCGGCTTTGATGTAAATATGTGTGATCCAATATAACTATATTTCAAAATACTGAATATAATCATCATTTCTTATAATTGAACTCCTATTCTTCCTCCATGTGCTCTTGTAGGTGAGTCATATTTTTTAGAAATAACTAATAGAGTACTGTGCCATTTACCTCAAAACATCATTTATTAAAGAAAAAATTGCTAAGTTACGTTTAATTCAGCTGAGTTAAATGATAAATGCAGAAAACAACTGGTCATCTTTTTCAGAAATTAAGCCCCAAGGAACAGGCACCAAGTGTCGCTGACAATGAGATTACAACATAGTCTTGTCATCTTCTCAAGTGCACTTATTTGGCCTCAATTTACATAATTTTATTTATCCTCCTCCGCAGAGTGCTCCTGTTGATATTCCCCTGAAGAATTTCTACAGATTTGTAGTGCCGACGCTGGTATGGAATAGCATCCTCAATGTTCGTGATAGACTACACATCATGATGTTACTCACTTGAATTTTTTCCTTGCAGGATGACTACAGCCAGACTGATACGTCAATACACGGCGCTAAAGCATTTTTTGGCAACATGCCACCCTCCAAAACTCTTACCATGAATCTAGATGTCCCAGAACCATGGCTTGTTGAACCAGTTATTGCTATGTAAGTGCTTTAATGTGAATTTTCAAGTTCATTTAACTGTGATTTTAAATGTCGGCTAGCTGGAAGGTCGGTGTGAAGTGTAATCTGACATGTATTTTCCATCTTTATAATCTATTTCAACTCATAATGATGCAGTAGTGTTAGCAATTTCTGAAATATGCAGTATATCATTAGAGAATGCTTGTCTTCCCCTGTTGTCGATCTTTTACGGTCACATGATTGTCATATGTGCAGTCATGATCTGGACAATATCTTGCTTGAGAATCTGGGAGACACGAGGACATTACAGGCAGTTTTTGAACTTGAAGCTCTTGTTCTAACAGGTGCTCTTAAATCTAACGGGTTTCGTGCTGGATATTGACTTTCATTCCATTAAACTTTTAGGAGTTCAATGTTTATTACTCTTTTTGTTGTATATTGAACCTTAGGTCATTGTTCCGAAAAAGATTCAGATCCTCCACGAGGACTTCAGTTGATTCTTGGAAGTAAGACTAGGCCTCACTTGGTGGACACTATAGTGATGGCAAACTTGGGATATTGGCAAATGAAAGCCTTTCCAGGAGTTTGGTACCTTCAACTTGCTCCTGGTAGGAGCTCTGAGATCTATCTCTTGAAGGAAGATATTAGTGGAAATCAGGAAATACCCAAGTCAAAGCGCATCACTATAGATGATTTGCGAGGTAAAGTAGTTCATATGGAAGTGGTGAAAAAACAAGGCAAAGAGCAAGAGAAATTGCTGTTGTCAACTGATGTTGATGATCATTCTTCCGAGACAAATGTAAGTTCTTATTTTGCAAACCTCTTTGTCAAAGGCTACAGATGAGTTGAATTCAAAGTCAATCGCATAACTGGCCCGTTTACTCAGTGTGTTCCCTTTAATTCCTTACAGATGGTTGAGAATGGTTGGAATGCAAATATTCTCAAATGGGCATCTGATTTTATCGGCGGGAAACAGACAAAAAAGAGTGAACACACTTCCATGGTACGCTGTCCATTTTATATAGTTTGGACACAGTAACTAATGTCAAGTATGTGCTATGCTAGCATGAAAGTTATGTTTGAAGCATAGGCTAATGCATTTAGATGACTTCCTTTATTTCTTAATACCAGGATCATGGGAACCGTGGACGGAGTGGAAAGACAGTCAACATTTTCTCTATCGCTTCTGGACACTTGTTAGCACTCTTCTTTATCCCCTTCCTATTGGAGCCCTTTGCACTTTCTGTTTTGACTTTATTGCAATTCTTTTGATAGAGTATAGCTTACATAACTAGAACTTTTAACCCTGATTTCTACTCCTATTACAAGATTCTGATAAGTCTAGATATTGAGATAATTTCCCCTCTCATGTTCCCTGATTTTGTCCTTTACGCGGACATTTTCGTGGGCAAGCCTCATTTCCATCTTCTCTTTGTCTTCTCATTTCCATCTTCTCTTCTCCATTTTTGAGGCCTGTGGGCAGGCCTCATTTCTCTATTGCAATTAAGCGATTTTTCAATCGGAAGAGTTTTTACAATATATAATTAAATTGAACATTATGAATCTTATCTCTCTTTTTAATTGCAAGGAATTACAGATACACTGACCGAGAAACAATTTATGTAAATTGATAGGAGCCTGTTTTCTTTTTAATTTTTAATGGATCAATTGAAGACTTTTGAAAGACCTGTTTCTGAGCAACAGAATAGCTGTTAAATTTTCCAGGAGCTTTGAAATTATAGACATCCAAATAATATCATGCTGTCATTGTTTATTATAATAAAACATTTATCAAAGGTGGAAGCTATGTTTAAATGAAACTCTTTGATTATTTTTTCTCATTTTTAAGATAGCACCAAATAGATTGCAAGACGATGTTTCATTCTACGTCTTTTGTCATGTGCCACCAAATCAATGAGTGTAGACTAAGTGAACATGATAACTCATTATTGAATAACCCTAAAATGAACGGAAAACCACACGAAACCTATAGACTTTTGCAACTTAACTAATCCTTCACTAAATGGATTAAAGAAAAAGGTCGATGCTAGTGTTTTTTACGATTTGAGACTTTAAAAGTGTATTTATCGTGAACTTATGGCATGCCACTGCCCTCTGAATTGGACAAAGATGACTAATAATGGATTATGTTTTGTTTTGTCTGATTATTTTGTCTATATTTTTATTCCTTTTCATACAATCATTTAAGAATATTGAATTGGTTAGAGTTTTTTATGAGTTTAGGTGACAATGGAAAGTGGACTATTACGTGTTTGGATTTTCTGATTTTTATATGAATCAACTTAAAACATACTATTTGAATATTATCGGGTTAATGGGTAATAAACTACATAACTTCAAAGACAGTTAAATGTATGGCATATGTTGGATCTTTTTGGGGCAGCAGCTGTTCCTCTTGTCCCTCTAGTGTTTCCGCCAATGCTTCAACTTATGAAGCTATTCCGATAAAAATACATGGTTCCCTAGTTGATAAGAAAATATGATGGCCTGCTAACTATATCAATTATGGAGCTGGAGCAGCATTATCTTTTTGCAAAAGATGTTGTCCAAGTCCAAAATTACCGAGTTTAAAATTATTTGTCCTTTACTAAACTTTGTCATTATCATAATATTGCCAGCTAGTTTTGTATATATGGGTGAACCCACAATTTAAGACTTTTTTTATTTACCTATTCTACCCCAAACTTGCCACCAAGAGCCGTAACTCTGGCCCCATCAGTAATCGAACTCTAGTCGCTGAGAGTTTTGAAGTCCCTTTTGCCACTAGACCATGCTCTGATGGCAATTTAAGACATTACAAATGGTGCTTTTGAGACCTCTTTGAAATTTGTTTCGCCTACCACCTGATTTACTGGACAGAACATTGATTGCCGTGTATACCATACAACAGCTTGCTATTTTTGCAATGTTGTTATTTGCTGTGTGAAAAGGGTTCGGTGGTTTCTTTGTTTTCTTTTGCACGTGATGACATCTTCAAATATCTTGATTTTTGCAGATATGAACGATTTCTGAAGATCATGATATTAAGTGTGCTGAAAAACACCCGCAGACCTGTGAAATTTTGGTTTATCAAAAATTATCTTTCGCCTCAGTTTAAGGTTTATATCCTACCTCTTGCTTAAGTTTTATATTTAATTCCTCGGGGTAATGGAATTATCTTTTTAGAAAAACTCATTTTGTTTTGGATATCTGCTCCCTTCTATTGCAGGATGTAATTCCACATATGGCTTCAGAATATGGTTTCCAGTATGAGTTAATCACATACAAATGGCCGACATGGTTGCATAAGCAGAAAGAAAAGCAGAGAATTATATGGGCATATAAAATTTTATTTCTTGATGTCATATTTCCCCTTTCGTTAGAAAAGGTGCGTGATTGTAGACGAGTTGCTTTTTTTTTTTTTTTTTGGGTCTCAGTCTGCATATTTTTGGTATTTCATTGTGTGTATTTATTGTGTTACTTTTGGATTTTTCTGTGGCCCCACAAAGTTGCAGTTCTTCTTAGATATAAGCTGCCTTTGAATATGCAGGTGATCTTTGTTGACGCTGATCAGATTGTTCGCGCAGACATGGGAGAACTGTATGATATGAATATCAAAGGACGACCTCTTGCATACACTCCTTTTTGTGACAACAACAAGGATATGGATGGATATCGGTTTTGGAGACAAGTAAACACTCATTGTAAAAATTCAATAAAATCCCTCTGCCTTATTTGTGATGGTATCTTATGATGATAATTATTTTGTGATAATTCAGGGTTTCTGGAGAGAGCATTTGCGAGGGAGGCCATATCATATAAGGTCTACTTTATCATTAGCTAGTTTAACATAAATATGTCATCGAGAGTAATTTAGGTCATATCTCCTGAAATGTTGTGTGGTCTTGCAGTGCTCTATATGTTGTTGATCTCCTTAAGTTCAGAGAAACTGCTGCTGGAGATAATCTGAGAGTGATATATGAAAGTCTTAGCAAGGATCCCAATAGTTTATCAAATTTGGATCAGGTACTCCTGCTTTACGTATAACAATCCGAAGCAGTCTATCTCGTCTATCTTTATCCTCATCCAAGCTTTATATAATTACAGCCATTTCATGAAATCGTTCAAAAAATTAAATCCTTTTGTTAGTAGTTAGACCTCTTTAATGTTGCAATCCCCATAAGCTTCTTCATCATCAAGGAGTCGCTCTTACCTTGGTGCTTGGACATAAACTCCAATCCAATGACATTCTGATGGGGAATGTTGTATTTTCAGGATCTTCCGAATTATGCTCAGCATACCGTGCCTATCTTTTCCCTCCCTCAGGAATGGCTCTGGTGTGAATCCTGGTGCGGTAATGCGACGAAATCCAAAGCAAAAACTATTGACCTTTGCAACAATCCCATGACAAAAGAGCCCAAGCTCCAGGTAGCCATCATCTTCCAACCTTGTGAGATTGATTAGTGGTCTCTTGAATCTGCTGTTCATCCACACATTGATGTCGTTCTACAGGGTGCCAGAAGGATAGTTCAAGAGTGGCCAGATCTTGACTTAGAGGCAAGGAAGTTCACCGGGAAAGTAACGGGAGAAATAGTTGAGGAGCCAGTGACTTTTGAGTCATATGATTCAGGCACTGAGAGTATGCCGGATGTGGACAGCGAATCAAAATCGGAATTATAAATATTGATTTGACTGGGCCAACAACATAATCTGCAGTACCGGAGAGCAAACTACCTCATAGGGATGCCATTGTTCAAACTAAATTATTGGATTATATACCCAAAAAGACTCCAGTCAGAATGGTGTTCACAACAAAAGAATCTTAGGGTTTGAATATGAGAGGAAGAGCAGATGAATGCCTGATTTGATGATCATCTAATATAGAAAAAATTTTCAATGTGCCACTTTTTGAATGTTAGTTCCTACATTGCCATGAGTTTGAAGTTTATTTTTAATATATATATTTTTTTTCAATCTGTTATTAGGAGTAGCAGTTTGTGAGTGTATTTTTAAGTTCAAATGCTGATTGGGCGATGATTTAGAACTGAGGTGTATATCTCACAACAAATCTTTATTACGAGTAGCTGTTGACATATTTTTTATTAAATCGTTACTCATATTCACGGTTTGTGCCCGTGCAAATAGTCAGTGGCTTCTGAAGTTTTATTCACATTAAACTGCTACTAGTAGTAGCGGTTTGTAAGAATCATTCATAAATGTTGTATATTAAAATAGCACATTTTCATCCAATAAAACTAGTTAAGTGATTAGTTCAAATTAAAAAAAAAAAATCATTAAGATACATATATTGTTAACGTGGAATGAAGTTCGACGACTAAAGATTATCGAATAGCTTGATCTATCGATCTTCTAACTGATCTTTTAGGCTTGTTGCTCATCCAAAGTTTTTGTTCAACCTGAATCTGCACTTGAGTAATTTGTGAAGGACATTCGTCATCAAAATTTGATTCTTCAGGTACAAGCTTAATTTCTTGAGAAGGATGAGCATCATTTGTGCGAATGTGGAAAAGAAATTAGCTAAAAAGCGAATGATACGACTACTATCATGAAATTAGATATGGTTAGGAGCAATTCTTAAAGCACCCTCTCTAAGATCTACCTCAGCTAACTAGCGTGGAATAAAGCGTAAGCCAGCTTCCTTGTTTTTTCTGGTACATAATCAGGAAAAAAATTCAGCTGCTACACGGCCAGATCAAACCAAAGAAAGAACCTTATAAAGTGAACACCAATTATTTACAAAGAAAAATATAAAATTATATGATTTGTAATTTGTAATCCAATAAGAAACTTACATGTGATGTCATCTTGTGTGAAGTCGATCAATATGGAATTGGCTTATCCTGAGCCTTACGTAGCTGAATAAATCTACCAGTTACCTAGTTATACATGTGTAGTACCGTACAAATACCAATTGTCCCCACCACTCCTAAATTCACCGATGACAACATTATATGCCTTATTGCTCCACAGTGCCACATACGTTTCTAACTCTCTACCCCATTCCTTCTTTGATTTTTTTTCCTTGTAATCACATGCAATTCTTTGTGACTTGGACGTGGCATGTGCGGGATCGATTGTCTATGTCAAACTGTCGTAAGAGTCGTGACATGTTGTTATGTTGAAGCATATTAAATGTACTTCAGCCATCCAAATACTGCGTCCCTGAACACACATCGGATTAAATTATGCAAGAATATCATCCATGTAGGGCATTCATACGACGTCAATCTTCTGTTGACGATCTAGTTGATCTGGATACAAGAGTAACATATGCTAAGAAGTGTCACGGTACGTCTTAGGATAATCCCATTTGTTGTAACCTAATGCGGCGATATCCATTATCGGAGGTTTAAGTCGTTTAGGACGTCCAATATACATGTGCTTCCATGCCGATAATTAGAGCAGTACGGTGCAATCGGTCAATTGCCTATGCTGATTTCCGCAAGCACTTCAGAGCTACCAATACAAAAATACTAAGACCGCGCTGCTCCAACTATACGAGCTGACTGAGTTCAGGTCAACCAAACACTGTAGCTAGTGAAGGGAAGCATCACTGCCTGATCCATCCGGCATAGGTGACGTCCCGAGCATGCATAGCATGTACGCTCGTGCATATCTCTGTAGATCCTTCTCAGTAGCATCTGGCGGAACTACGCTCATATGGTGTGCATCTTTCCTCTAGGTGAAACTGTCCAACCGTATTCATGCATAATTAATCCCAATTCACGACATCCTAACTGCCAATGACTGGCCTGCCGTACACAAGTGATGTTGTAATGACACCAACGTCTTGTAAGGTCAATGTCATCTCACCGGATCTAAGATGAAAAGCATGCGTCTCTGGTCTTCATCTCTCTACTAATGCAGTTAGGAAACCATGATCCACTTTTATATTCTGTACTAGTGTTCGTGGGTAGAAACCCGCCTTTATAATATACTTTGCAATCCTGGTATCCAAGTCCCACATGTTATGTCGATGTACATCTAACATCTCGCAATCCTCTTCAAACAATTAGGTAATCTCAAAATACGATCAAGATAACCACCATACATAGTTAAATCAAAATGTACTCAATTCTCCAAATTATAGCAGATCTGTGTGCATCTTGTCACGTCAATAATGAATCGTCTATAGGACCTGGATTGACCGCCGAAGATAAATCGGCATATTGATAGTCATTGTGAGGGCTCATGAACTCCTGACGATGAAGGAATGTATCTACCACGGGAGATTACTGTAACAAAATGCAAATTAATAATACAACAATAAACTTATTAACATGTAGAATTATTCAGTGGTCATACAATGAGAAATACAACAACTGATCTCAAATATTCATTTAAGATTAACATGTACACTACTGCGTCAGCATATCGCACGTCTTCTTGTTATGGCCAACCCCACTGCATTTAGAGCATTGCACAGGTCTAGTAGCTTTAGATGTTTCTGAACTGCTAGGTCCTCTACTAGCCCTGAAGTCCATCTCATTTCTTCTTCTTCTCGTGGATTCTCGACCTCTCTTAGTGAGTCCACCATTTATATTTACCATAAAGATGAGTCCTATAAATACAAATTGCAAGACGAATGTACGAAAGCTTGTATAGTAGGTGCAAATTCCAAGAACACCCGATTAACACTAAGTTTACCGCTATGCAACTGTGTAGTTTGCCAACGCTTCTAGGATTTGTATACTGTAAAATGTTCATAAATTTTGGAAATTGTGCAAATGATGTCTTCAAATTTCCAAATAAAAATTCAAGAGCTTTTTGCCTCGCTTTGCATGCCTTCCCATATAGAATGTCATACCCAAAATTTTGAACATCAATTGCTTGATGACCCTTGGAGTAAGCCTCAATTTCTCGAATAATGACGCTAATTTCCATAGCTAGAAGGACTTGTTGAAATGAATATTATCCTTAGGAATAATATCTATCTCGCATGAATGTGCTTCTACATACCTAGTAATCTCCCAGATAGCTGCTTTGAGTTTTTTAACTGCTCGAACATGTCACGCGCAATTATTAGCTCCATCTGTCCAATGTAGGATTGATAAGTCTAGACACGTCTGACTTGTACGTCTGATATTCAATCCTATTTAAAATTGAATATCTCTGACACGCATGTCTGACATCTTCCTTTGATCCAAATAACATCACTTTGTGAAGCGAGTTCGTAGAAAATTCATTATTACCCATCACATGTTCATCTACGTCCATACTACCCATCCAATGCGACACATCATTAAACCCGAGAAAATCCCACAAACATATTATTAAAGACTCGAACTCCATCCTCGACATGAGCTGGCGTTTATGACTGTCGACTATCATCATCTCCCATTGCATCTAACATTTTCGGATTATCGCGATTGTATTCATCGAAAATGTTTACTTCAAATGTGTCCAACGTTGACATTACCATTCCAGCAAATTTTTTATTATCCATTTAACAAATGCTTGCACGTAATTCACCTTCGTACAAACTATACAATGATCCTCAATGAAAAACTTGCTTGAAAATCCTATTTGCACGAGCTGCCTAAACTAATAAACACACAATTTCAACACTAATATAACAAATTTTACTTAAACTAAAACCAAAAACCTAATCAAAACCTAAAAACCGTATTATACAAGTTTCAATCCCAACCAATACATCCATTTGGCCTGTAATCTAACACATTAGAGAAAATGAATCACCCAATTTCATAACCACAATTTCAATTTCATAAACCTACCCTAATTTCGTAAACCTAACCCTAAACTTCACCAACCATATCCGGATTGAAGCTTTGAAGGGATTAAGACGGTGCGGCGTGGCATTGGCTACTGATGGAGCTGACGCGAGGAGGAGGGAGACAACTGCTTCACGTTGCTGGCCGAATGGGGGAAGAAAGAAGAGTTTTGAAATTCAATTCACAACAAATCACTACTACCGGTAGCGGTTTGATGTGAATAAAACTTCAGAAGTCATTGACTTTTTACACGGGTACAAACCGTGAATACGAATAGGGGTTTGTTGTGAGATATACATCTCAGCTCCAAATCATCGTCAATTTTGAACTTAAAAATATCCCAAACCGCTACTTCTATCCGATTTGATGAAAAGTGACATATTGAAAATGAACTTCAATCTCATGACAATTTACGAACTAACATTCAAAAAGTCGGCATATTGAAAAATTTATCTCTAATATATTGATTTTTTTTGTTAAATTAATCTACTCTATTTCAACCAGGTTAGGGTTTAAGTAATCCTATATCATTATTTCGGACCGAGCCAAATCACGCAAGTGCGAGCCCAAGCAACCGAAGCACAGCCCAACTAGTGGAACCGAATCGGGTGACTCTATGGCGACTGAAGTTTCTGAGAGGGTCGTTCGAGAAGAAGCAGACAGACGGATCCAATGGATTTCTCTCCCCTGTCCGATGCCCTAGCCTCCGCCTCTTTCCATAAGATCGCCGATATCTGCGAAGACATCATGCTTCAGGCACAGCTTCCTTCCATTCCATTCCATTCGTCTCATCATTCTTCTCGCCCTAATGTTGCTTCGATCTATGTGTAGGTTGCAGCCGATGCCCTTCCATACCAGAATGACTGGCCTTACGCTATTCATCTCCTTGGTTACATTTACCTCGACGATATGTAAGTCTATTCTTCTCTCTATAATTTACGTATTCTATGTATCTCAACTGACTGATAAATCCCTTTCTCTATTGCTTCCATAAACAGTAACAGTGCTCGATATCTCTGGAAAACTATGCCTTCCGAGATCAAGGAGGCCAAGCCAGAGGTGGTTGCAGCTTGGAAGATCGGACAGCGCCTCTGGGCCCGCGATTATCAAGGTGTCTACCAGGCTATTCGTGGATTTGATTGGACCCAACAAGTTCAGCTTACTGTGTCTGCAATTTTAGGTTAGTATCCATGTCTGCAGCCACACTCTTATCTCCCTTTAGTATATTGTTTACTTTTTTTAATATGTTAGCTTGTTTCAATTGAAATACTACTGTTTATCATCTTCTTGACCACTCAATTTCATCAAATTGTTTTGATTCAAAAATTTGCTGTTTTACTCATTTTCTTGATGTATCTGTTGAACCTCTGGATCTCCACATTTTCTAGTAGTTGAATGCATTTAGTTGCTATGAATGAAGGATGGTGTATCTTCCAACCTTGTGAGATTGATTAGTGGTCTCTTGAATCTGCTGTTCATCCACACATTGATGTCGTTCTACAGGGTGCCAGAAGGATAGTTCAAGAGTGGCCAGATCTTGACTTAGAGGCAAGGAAGTTCACCGGGAAAGTAACGGGAGAAATAGTTGAGGAGCCAGTGACTTTTGAGTCATATGATTCAGGCACTGAGAGTATGCCGGATGTGGACAGCGAATCAAAATCGGAATTATAAATATTGATTTGACTGGGCCAACAACATAATCTGCAGTACCGGAGAGCAAACTACCTCATAGGGATGCCATTGTTCAAACTAAATTATTGGATTATATACCCAAAAAGACTCCAGTCAGAATGGTGTTCACAACAAAAGAATCTTAGGGTTTGAATATGAGAGGAAGAGCAGATGAATGCCTGATTTGATGATCATCTAATATAGAAAAAATTTTCAATGTGCCACTTTTTGAATGTTAGTTCCTACATTGCCATGAGTTTGAAGTTTATTTTTAATATATATATTTTTTTTCAATCTGTTATTAGGAGTAGCAGTTTGTGAGTGTATTTTTAAGTTCAAATGCTGATTGGGCGATGATTTAGAACTGAGGTGTATATCTCACAACAAATCTTTATTACGAGTAGCTGTTGACATATTTTTTATTAAATCGTTACTCATATTCACGGTTTGTGCCCGTGCAAATAGTCAGTGGCTTCTGAAGTTTTATTCACATTAAACTGCTACTAGTAGTAGCGGTTTGTAAGAATCATTCATAAATGTTGTATATTAAAATAGCACATTTTCATCCAATAAAACTAGTTAAGTGATTAGTTCAAATTAAAAAAAAAAAATCATTAAGATACATATATTGTTAACGTGGAATGAAGTTCGACGACTAAAGATTATCGAATAGCTTGATCTATCGATCTTCTAACTGATCTTTTAGGCTTGTTGCTCATCCAAAGTTTTTGTTCAACCTGAATCTGCACTTGAGTAATTTGTGAAGGACATTCGTCATCAAAATTTGATTCTTCAGGTACAAGCTTAATTTCTTGAGAAGGATGAGCATCATTTGTGCGAATGTGGAAAAGAAATTAGCTAAAAAGCGAATGATACGACTACTATCATGAAATTAGATATGGTTAGGAGCAATTCTTAAAGCACCCTCTCTAAGATCTACCTCAGCTAACTAGCGTGGAATAAAGCGTAAGCCAGCTTCCTTGTTTTTTCTGGTACATAATCAGGAAAAAAATTCAGCTGCTACACGGCCAGATCAAACCAAAGAAAGAACCTTATAAAGTGAACACCAATTATTTACAAAGAAAAATATAAAATTATATGATTTGTAATTTGTAATCCAATAAGAAACTTACATGTGATGTCATCTTGTGTGAAGTCGATCAATATGGAATTGGCTTATCCTGAGCCTTACGTAGCTGAATAAATCTACCAGTTACCTAGTTATACATGTGTAGTACCGTACAAATACCAATTGTCCCCACCACTCCTAAATTCACCGATGACAACATTATATGCCTTATTGCTCCACAGTGCCACATACGTTTCTAACTCTCTACCCCATTCCTTCTTTGATTTTTTTTCCTTGTAATCACATGCAATTCTTTGTGACTTGGACGTGGCATGTGCGGGATCGATTGTCTATGTCAAACTGTCGTAAGAGTCGTGACATGTTGTTATGTTGAAGCATATTAAATGTACTTCAGCCATCCAAATACTGCGTCCCTGAACACACATCGGATTAAATTATGCAAGAATATCATCCATGTAGGGCATTCATACGACGTCAATCTTCTGTTGACGATCTAGTTGATCTGGATACAAGAGTAACATATGCTAAGAAGTGTCACGGTACGTCTTAGGATAATCCCATTTGTTGTAACCTAATGCGGCGATATCCATTATCGGAGGTTTAAGTCGTTTAGGACGTCCAATATACATGTGCTTCCATGCCGATAATTAGAGCAGTACGGTGCAATCGGTCAATTGCCTATGCTGATTTCCGCAAGCACTTCAGAGCTACCAATACAAAAATACTAAGACCGCGCTGCTCCAACTATACGAGCTGACTGAGTTCAGGTCAACCAAACACTGTAGCTAGTGAAGGGAAGCATCACTGCCTGATCCATCCGGCATAGGTGACGTCCCGAGCATGCATAGCATGTACGCTCGTGCATATCTCTGTAGATCCTTCTCAGTAGCATCTGGCGGAACTACGCTCATATGGTGTGCATCTTTCCTCTAGGTGAAACTGTCCAACCGTATTCATGCATAATTAATCCCAATTCACGACATCCTAACTGCCAATGACTGGCCTGCCGTACACAAGTGATGTTGTAATGACACCAACGTCTTGTAAGGTCAATGTCATCTCACCGGATCTAAGATGAAAAGCATGCGTCTCTGGTCTTCATCTCTCTACTAATGCAGTTAGGAAACCATGATCCACTTTTATATTCTGTACTAGTGTTCGTGGGTAGAAACCCGCCTTTATAATATACTTTGCAATCCTGGTATCCAAGTCCCACATGTTATGTCGATGTACATCTAACATCTCGCAATCCTCTTCAAACAATTAGGTAATCTCAAAATACGATCAAGATAACCACCATACATAGTTAAATCAAAATGTACTCAATTCTCCAAATTATAGCAGATCTGTGTGCATCTTGTCACGTCAATAATGAATCGTCTATAGGACCTGGATTGACCGCCGAAGATAAATCGGCATATTGATAGTCATTGTGAGGGCTCATGAACTCCTGACGATGAAGGAATGTATCTACCACGGGAGATTACTGTAACAAAATGCAAATTAATAATACAACAATAAACTTATTAACATGTAGAATTATTCAGTGGTCATACAATGAGAAATACAACAACTGATCTCAAATATTCATTTAAGATTAACATGTACACTACTGCGTCAGCATATCGCACGTCTTCTTGTTATGGCCAACCCCACTGCATTTAGAGCATTGCACAGGTCTAGTAGCTTTAGATGTTTCTGAACTGCTAGGTCCTCTACTAGCCCTGAAGTCCATCTCATTTCTTCTTCTTCTCGTGGATTCTCGACCTCTCTTAGTGAGTCCACCATTTATATTTACCATAAAGATGAGTCCTATAAATACAAATTGCAAGACGAATGTACGAAAGCTTGTATAGTAGGTGCAAATTCCAAGAACACCCGATTAACACTAAGTTTACCGCTATGCAACTGTGTAGTTTGCCAACGCTTCTAGGATTTGTATACTGTAAAATGTTCATAAATTTTGGAAATTGTGCAAATGATGTCTTCAAATTTCCAAATAAAAATTCAAGAGCTTTTTGCCTCGCTTTGCATGCCTTCCCATATAGAATGTCATACCCAAAATTTTGAACATCAATTGCTTGATGACCCTTGGAGTAAGCCTCAATTTCTCGAATAATGACGCTAATTTCCATAGCTAGAAGGACTTGTTGAAATGAATATTATCCTTAGGAATAATATCTATCTCGCATGAATGTGCTTCTACATACCTAGTAATCTCCCAGATAGCTGCTTTGAGTTTTTTAACTGCTCGAACATGTCACGCGCAATTATTAGCTCCATCTGTCCAATGTAGGATTGATAAGTCTAGACACGTCTGACTTGTACGTCTGATATTCAATCCTATTTAAAATTGAATATCTCTGACACGCATGTCTGACATCTTCCTTTGATCCAAATAACATCACTTTGTGAAGCGAGTTCGTAGAAAATTCATTATTACCCATCACATGTTCATCTACGTCCATACTACCCATCCAATGCGACACATCATTAAACCCGAGAAAATCCCACAAACATATTATTAAAGACTCGAACTCCATCCTCGACATGAGCTGGCGTTTATGACTGTCGACTATCATCATCTCCCATTGCATCTAACATTTTCGGATTATCGCGATTGTATTCATCGAAAATGTTTACTTCAAATGTGTCCAACGTTGACATTACCATTCCAGCAAATTTTTTATTATCCATTTAACAAATGCTTGCACGTAATTCACCTTCGTACAAACTATACAATGATCCTCAATGAAAAACTTGCTTGAAAATCCTATTTGCACGAGCTGCCTAAACTAATAAACACACAATTTCAACACTAATATAACAAATTTTACTTAAACTAAAACCAAAAACCTAATCAAAACCTAAAAACCGTATTATACAAGTTTCAATCCCAACCAATACATCCATTTGGCCTGTAATCTAACACATTAGAGAAAATGAATCACCCAATTTCATAACCACAATTTCAATTTCATAAACCTACCCTAATTTCGTAAACCTAACCCTAAACTTCACCAACCATATCCGGATTGAAGCTTTGAAGGGATTAAGACGGTGCGGCGTGGCATTGGCTACTGATGGAGCTGACGCGAGGAGGAGGGAGACAACTGCTTCACGTTGCTGGCCGAATGGGGGAAGAAAGAAGAGTTTTGAAATTCAATTCACAACAAATCACTACTACCGGTAGCGGTTTGATGTGAATAAAACTTCAGAAGTCATTGACTTTTTACACGGGTACAAACCGTGAATACGAATAGGGGTTTGTTGTGAGATATACATCTCAGCTCCAAATCATCGTCAATTTTGAACTTAAAAATATCCCAAACCGCTACTTCTATCCGATTTGATGAAAAGTGACATATTGAAAATGAACTTCAATCTCATGACAATTTACGAACTAACATTCAAAAAGTCGGCATATTGAAAAATTTATCTCTAATATATTGATTTTTTTTGTTAAATTAATCTACTCTATTTCAACCAGGTTAGGGTTTAAGTAATCCTATATCATTATTTCGGACCGAGCCAAATCACGCAAGTGCGAGCCCAAGCAACCGAAGCACAGCCCAACTAGTGGAACCGAATCGGGTGACTCTATGGCGACTGAAGTTTCTGAGAGGGTCGTTCGAGAAGAAGCAGACAGACGGATCCAATGGATTTCTCTCCCCTGTCCGATGCCCTAGCCTCCGCCTCTTTCCATAAGATCGCCGATATCTGCGAAGACATCATGCTTCAGGCACAGCTTCCTTCCATTCCATTCCATTCGTCTCATCATTCTTCTCGCCCTAATGTTGCTTCGATCTATGTGTAGGTTGCAGCCGATGCCCTTCCATACCAGAATGACTGGCCTTACGCTATTCATCTCCTTGGTTACATTTACCTCGACGATATGTAAGTCTATTCTTCTCTCTATAATTTACGTATTCTATGTATCTCAACTGACTGATAAATCCCTTTCTCTATTGCTTCCATAAACAGTAACAGTGCTCGATATCTCTGGAAAACTATGCCTTCCGAGATCAAGGAGGCCAAGCCAGAGGTGGTTGCAGCTTGGAAGATCGGACAGCGCCTCTGGGCCCGCGATTATCAAGGTGTCTACCAGGCTATTCGTGGATTTGATTGGACCCAACAAGTTCAGCTTACTGTGTCTGCAATTTTAGGTTAGTATCCATGTCTGCAGCCACACTCTTATCTCCCTTTAGTATATTGTTTACTTTTTTTAATATGTTAGCTTGTTTCAATTGAAATACTACTGTTTATCATCTTCTTGACCACTCAATTTCATCAAATTGTTTTGATTCAAAAATTTGCTGTTTTACTCATTTTCTTGATGTATCTGTTGAACCTCTGGATCTCCACATTTTCTAGTAGTTGAATGCATTTAGTTGCTATGAATGAAGGATGGTGTACTGCAACCGATGTCTTTATTAGATTTGATGGTTGTGCTTCTTGTAGTTACATCTTTAAGTAATTACCTTTTTTGATGAATGGATGAGAATATGACTGATAATAGTAGACCATTCTTAACCTGATGAATGCGAGTCTCTCAGATCTTACATCTCTCTTTGTTTTGGCCTTTAGTTTAGTCCCTAGCTTCCATTTCGTGTATCACATTTACAAGCACTCACGCTTATGAACAATTCAACTAAAATAATCAAGCTAAAGGGAATAAAGAGAATCTGTATTTTTGTATGTAATTATATGTAATGCAGCCGTCTGCTAATGTGTTTCACAAGTCTTAAGTATAAAATTGACTGGAAATTAAAGGAGAGTCCATAAACAGTATTCAGTGAAATTGATTCTAAAAAGCTTGGGGAAGGGTTTTTTTGTAGATAACATGCAGTCATGTTTCTGACCTTACTTTGGGTGTTAAAACGCGAAGGTTTAGCTCATAAAAAATTTGTAATTCATTGCAGAACGTTACACTGAGAAAATGTTTCAACTTCTGCTATCGGCTTATTCAACAATCAGCATTGGGGATATGGCGCTGTTTTTGGGAATGAACGAAGAAGATGCCAGTAGATGTGCGTTTATACATCCTATAAACTGAAACTGTATCATCTTCTTTCACTTGATTTTTTCAGTTTATGCTGACTGTGATATGATTTCGTAAAACTTGATGCGCTGCAGATGTATTGGGTCGGGGCTGGAGTGTGGACCCTGCAACTCAAATGTTTACAGTGAAGAAACCACTGCCATTGAAGGATCAAAAATTAGATATCAGCAAATTACAGAGCCTGACTGAGTATGTGGTCCATCTAGAACATCAGTCAAGCGTATAAGAATCCACTTCTCCAGCAATGAATGAATCCAGATATCATGCTGAGTTGGTTCGGGCTGGAAGCACATTTGGTATAGACGGACGTAGAGTGTATAACTATGCACATGTTGAGTCGAGTAGTATTATGGACACTTCTTGTCCTTGGATTTGCCTGCATGTTTTGCATTTAAATGTTGATGTGCAGCAAGCCGGTATGCTATTAGAATATCATTGTTGGAAGGAGGACATTCTTATGACTGGACTGCAAGAGCCATTTCAGTTCCCACCTAAAGCTGGGAAAGGCTAAGAGAAGGAAAAGAAAAAGTGAAGTTGTGAAGGGAGATCATCAATGACCCTAAACCCCGAATAATTTTGAAATCATAAGAAAAGCATGTAATCTAGCGCGTCTTAGAAATCATGTTCACCAAAATGATAACTTTTGAATCAATATTCACAATCACAATAGCTACTCCCATAGTCTGATTGACTATTTGTTCTCAGATTAGATCTTGAAATTTTTTTAAAAAAAATGGAGAAAAATTAAAGTTATAACTAGTTTTTTATAAAAAAAAAATAAAACAATCGCATACCATGCAAGAAAATATTTTTTTATATATTATTTTTTAAAGATCCAAACAGAAAATTAACATCATTTATGGTGCCAATCTATGGTAATGTCACGACTCAAAAATTCAGGTCGAGACCGGACCCACAATCAAGCAAGTCTCACATAATACAATATTACACAAAAAGTAGGTTCATTAACTACACTAAACTAATTAACTACTAAACTAAGCATGTTCCCAGAAAACCTGCCCTAGACACGGAGCGTAACTCTAACCAAAACTAACCAAAAAGGATAGCTGATAACGAGTCCCAAAAAAGATAGCTGAGGTTGGATGGCACCGTAAGAAATGATAGCTCTCTCGTAAAGGACAACTGGACCCTTGAGCAGCTACCGATTCACTTATCTGTAAGGAAAATGTAATAAAAGGGTGAGTCGGGAAGACTCGGTGAAAAAATAACCCGTACGTATTCTAGTAAGCGGTTATACTTTTACGTATCCAATAAAGGAGATATGTACTTTATTAAGCTTGTATACGTATAATAACAAGCTAATATACAATCAGATAATTCAAATGCACATATGCAAATGCGTGAATGCTCAGAATGAGTACTGCAACTAACAGAAGCATATAGCTAGGCAGTCGTCACTGCCGATCCGGATCATCACAACGCGGAATTCATCATCGCGTAACAAAATGTGGCATTATCATCGCATAACAAAAGTTGCAGTCTCATGATGCAATAATGCACGTGTATGATACTCATCACAAAGTCTCTTCTCAAAGTTAACAAAATCTGTTTACGGATGATTATGCAATATGCATAATAAACTTATAATTAATACGAAACGAATACGTGGAAATTATTTACTCACAACTGAAACTCGATTGAGAGCGTGTAGTCACCTTGTTCTGACAGTTTCGTTTTCAGAACCTATATCATAATAAAATAATTATATATATATATTATTATCTCATCACTCAAAACATCATTAACTGCTAAACTAATCAAAACCTCGTTTATATCCACGGACCAAATCCAGGTGGGCACTTATATATCACAAACAAACGAGTCCTGGAATACTCTTGATTCATTTCATGATTTGATCGCATAACCAGAAGAAGCTTAATAAACAAAGAAAATAGTTCAAGTATTAAAACTGATGTGGTTCATTGACATAGCAAATGTCCTCTTCATTTACAGACCTAACCCATAACAAACCATCCCAAAAATCTCTGTACAACACAACTTCAAAATGATCACAGCCCAAACCCACCAAACCTCTCATATACATCTTCCAAAATCAACACACCCACAAACTTCCACAAAACATCTTCATAAGGGAGTTGATGGGGAGTATTTTTACGACTCGCTAAACCGTTTAAACCCAACTATTTCGACATATTTTTATGTGAACAGTTACTTCTTAGTATTGTTTGCATTTCAGGTGTTCGGAATACATGAAAAGAGACTTGCGACTCAAAATGGTGTTTTTAGGGAGAAAATCGATATCGAAGGAAGTGTGTGCGCATCTCAGTGAGTTCGGCAGTTTCAGAGGGATGATGATGACGTCAGCAATTGGCCAGCGGTCCGAAATCAATTTTTAGAATCCGATCTCAATTAGGGTTTCAGAGGGAGTGAGACAGCAGTTTTGACGAGACAGAGGTTTGGAGGAGACAACCGGACGGAATTTTGGAGATTTGCGTGAATAGTGTTTTCCGGCGTGAACAGTGCATTCCGGCGTGAACAGTGATCGTGAACAGTATTTTTCATTCTTTTCATATTAATGTATTTTTCAGTAATGACTATGAGTAGCTAAATTTCTGTTTCAGTTTAGGGTTTTCAATTGGTGACATACACGTTTGAGACTTGAATTTAATGCATGTTGCTATTTAATCGTACCTCTGGATCTTGAATTGCATGAATTGTATTTTGTGGTTAGCGTATACTTTGTCGTGAAACTATCCGCTCATCAATTCTAATTATTAACTCTTGTCGAAACTTTGTCGTGGAAGCAAGTAGTAAAATCCAGGTCTAGTATCGCCTTTGTCGGGATACTTTAGGTTATTACCTTTGTCGGAGTGACCAAACGTTTGAATAGGATCATATCTTTAGAAGTCGATGATACCAGTCACTATTGAATTCCCTGAGCTAAATATTTCTCTCGATTGACATTCACACTTCTCTTACATTCGTTTTTGCGACCATTTACTTAAACCCCCCCTTTTAGTTCAATATTTGCAGGAAATCACTTCAGAGTCAGTTCTCTTGGGTTCGACCCTTGCTTGCAGCTACACTAGCTAAAGCTTGGAAATATAAATTACAAGTTTGGCGCGCACACCGACGCGCGCCAAATTTTGGCGCCGTTGCCGGGGAACTGCTACAGTGAAGAGTTTCTTTTCTTTTTCTTTTTATATTTAGTTTTCGATTATTTTTTGAGTTATTTTTGTGTTGCAGTAAATTGCTCTTTCCAGCATGTCGCACGCAGGTAGTGTTAATGGTGATGGCCGCCAAAACAACGAACAAAATCAGGATGAACAAATTCCTCAATTCTATGAAGAGCCTGAGCGAGTATTTAGAGCACGCTAGAGGGAACCTCGCGAAAGAGAATTTCTGGCTAGGGATGCAGGGGCACGAGCAGGAGGTTTCAATGAGCCTAACCCACCGCCTCAGCAGTATGTGCAGCAGCAGCCTTACGGGCATCAGCCATACAGGCGTGCCCACAGACCGGAACCAACGATGAGAGAGCTGTCTGCACCAAACTTTAATGAGCAGCCATGGTGTATCAATACTAGCGCAAAAGAGGACGATTTTGAGATAAAGACTGCTGTGGTGCATCACTTACCCAAATTTGGAGGATTATCGGGAGAGGTCGCGACGAGGCATTTACAAAAGTTCACCGGAATCTGTCAAACATTGAGACCATACGCAGCTTCGGATGACAGGTTTAAGCTAAGAGTATTTCCGTTGAGTTTAACTGACTTAGCAAAATCGTGGTTTTTGTCTTTGCCTTCAGGAAGTATAAGAACTTAGGACCAAATGCCAAGGAAAGTCCTCGACAAATATTACCCTCTGGCTAAAGCGACTCAAGTGAGGAGAGAGCTGTTGATCGCGCGTCGTTGTGCGCGTCAAATATAATCCTTCCTCTTCCACTCAGTACAGCGGTTAAGTAAGGGTCGATCTCCACAGGGAGCAAAAGTTCAGTTCTAGCCAGCAACCTACACTTACGAAAATGGGGGTGTGTGAATGATTGAAATGCGCGATGCGCAAATGAACAGTAACTAGTGTAACGCAGGGAATTTGCACTCGACGTGCGCAAGCGATAGAGATTAAATACTATGATTGTGAGAAGTATTGGGCAGACAATCCTCTATGAGTGCATTCCTTATCATCGACTCTAAACGTCTATAGCTTAATTTCACTTGGGTTAGTGTCCGGTCAAGGCTTTCTAACACATGCGCATGTTCCGTTCAAAGTTCATATGCTATTAATCCTTAGAACATAGACTAAACAGCTGCGGATCCTGTCACAGTAGCAACTGCTTGCCCTAGCTCGTTACTCCTAGTTGTCACTGTAAAGCTATCAACTAGTTTAACATATGACAAGCAAGCAACACAAGTAAGATTGCGGTTCAAGGCTTCCCCTACTTATGCAACTAGCTGTCTCCGTATGCAAAGGATTAATACAAGTAAGTAAACTATGCATTAAGCTCAAGTCTCAAAGATAATACATCATAGATTCATGCCCGACCAACACTAAGAGTTTAGCTAGACATGCTAGTGATAAACATCACAGAATAGTAAATAATGACTAATGTGTCTGAGAAAACTGTAGCAAACAGTGCGTGCAGCTTGTCTTCTCGGCTGGCGCAGTCGGCTGGCGCAAATCCTCTCAACAAGTCCGTGTGTTTTCCAGTTTTGCCGCTATCTCTGATGTGTGTCGTCCAATGGTGGATGATATCTCTCTCCCTAAAACCCTAGACTTTCTTTGTTTATATATTGCCCAGGAAGTTCACCTTTGGCAACTTCCAAATCTGGTCACTGGACTTTGCGCCTGGCGCACGGCATTCGGCCAGCGCATCGGCTAGCGCACCGCTACTGACTCTCGCCAACTTCTCTTCTGTTTGTGCAGCTAGCTCCGCAGGCGGATCTTTCACTCCTAGAACGCTGCCTGTTAGCGCGTATCCGACTCAAGGACTCGTTTTGCCCTGTAATACGAAAACACTAGAAACGAGTAATCTTGCTCATAAAATATTGCAAACAAGCATAGGGTTATGATTTAAATAATGCGTACAAATAGCCTCTATCAGATGTCAACGATCAAACAAGGACTAAGCGAGTCGATGTATGGCTACATGGAGAGGTTCAACTCATTGGAGGAAAGCTGCTGTAACTTAGGAGTCCCGGAAAGGATGTTGGTGGAATATCTTTTGGATGGATTGAGACCTCTCGAGCGTATGTTATTGGATGCCGCAGCTGGTGGCACAGTGCTGAACTTGACACCGTCTGAGGTACGTAATTTGATTAATGAGACCGCTGAGAGTGCTCGTTTCAGGGAGGAGACCAGTCGAAGGGATGACACTAGCAGGGTAAGGAATGTATCACAGGCAGACACGTCCAACAATCAGATGGCTACAGAAATCAAAGAGCTGAAGGACATGATATAGAAGATGATGGTGAGACAAGCTAATGTGGTGAAGCTTTGTGAATTTTGTGGTGCTGTCAACCACAAGACTGACTCGTGTCCATCCTTGTACGAGGACAATTCAACAGAGGTGAACGCTTTAGGAGGACATCGGAATTTCAACAACAGACCGCCTCAGAGGAAATTTGGGTTAGCTGCAAATGGGTACAATTGGAAGAATGAAGGTGGATTTCCTAGGGAGCAAGCCGCGCCTCAACAGCAGACCCAGTATTATCGACCACCATTTCGATAGCAACAGGAGGGTTACAACAGTGCTTATCAGTATCAACAAATGAAGAACTATAATCAGCCAGGTCAGAGCAACCCACTCACCGTTAATGATTTCGCAGAGAATCTTCAACAATACCAAGCGAAGATGGACGGTGCTGAAATTTCAAGTGTCTCTACTTATGCAGATTTGTGAACAAGCAGTTGCTGCAGCACACTCTTGTTCACTTAAATGTAGGCACAGCAGACAATGAATAGGACACAGATTTGTTCACCCAGTTCGGCCAATCTGCCTACGTCTGGGGAGGACTATTCTCCAGTCCTCAATCCACTCAACCAAAGGTTCAAAGCACACTCGGTTACAACGCACGCAACCTATGCTACTTTAACCCCGTGTGGACTACTCAACACAATCAGAACAAGCTCTGATTTGTGTCAGCACACCCTCTACAATATGTCAGTCTAGAATAGCTACAATCCTCTCAGAGAACTCAGCCTATTCTATACTACACTACTCAGCAGGGTTGCTGCAGCAACAGCTGTAACACCAGCTGAAGCACTCTGTCCGAGTCGCTCCAAGGCCTCCTGCCGAGCCGATCGAACCACTCCAAGAGCGCTGCACACTCTGAGTAACTCCCCCTCACTCAGTGACCACCTGCCACTAGTGAGTTCTTCCGCACGAACCTCGACCGAGCCTTCCACCCGTCAGTTCTCCCGCGGCTGCCTTTGATCAACCAACAAGCTCCACAGCTCTAAATTGGCTTCCAGATCAAAGCACGAATCAGTCTCTGCAAGACCTGATTCTCTTCTGCAATACGCACCACAGCTCTGCGCTCAACGCTCTGCCCGTGTGTGTTGATCGAAGAACAACTCTCGTAGCACACCCAGAAAAATCCTCACTCTGAATTCTGTGTCTACTCTCGTGTATCACTCAGCTTCGATCACCCTCTTCAGCCCTCAAACCTTCTGCTTAAATACCCACACCACTTTAAGCAATTTCCAGGTTCAGGCAATTGACCCACAAGATCAATTATCTCCTAAAATCTAGGAGATTAGATTTGATAAATATCTTCAATGCAAAACTCCTTCTCTGACTAGCAAACCTTGCTGGAAAATGCTCGGCAGCATTTTAGAAAACCTTCTAAGAGCTTTCACAAAGCTGCCATACCTTAAATCGCACCCAGCACAAAAACTGCTACTCGGACAGTTGAACCAGCACTTGAACCAGCACCTGCTGCAGCATCCCCTGCTGCATCTGCTGCTGGTTTACTTCTGCTGGTCTGCTTGATTGTTTGAGCTGCAGCAGCTCCTTGTTCACATAAGCTGGTTTTGTCAAACACTGCCATACTTGCAACAATCTCCCCCTTGGCATTTTGACAAAACCTCTGGAGCATATGCACTCTTCCATGAACCAGGAAAAAAAATACTCTAAATAAAACCAATAGAGAGTAAGTAGATGTGGTGTGGCCACACACGGCCGAAGATACGACCACGCAGGGTCAAAACAAAGTGTATCAATATTCAGCAATATTCAGCAACATAAAAATCTTCTCTCCCCCTTTTTGTCATAGATGCTCAAGGGGCCTGCTCCTCATCCTCCAGGAACTCCAAGTCTCTGATGAGGCTCCGAATCTGGCCACGCCTGGCATCCCTCCGTTTGGCCTCAGTATCAAGAAAGAGCAGTTCAGACCTGAGATGGCTCACAATTCTGGCACGAAGAGCTGGCTGAATGGATGCAGCAGGGGGAAGAGAGTCCTCCAGGGGAGCTGGAGCTGAAGAACCAACCATTAGAAGATCCTCATACGCAACATCCACTACATGTTTTCCCTTGAATAGCTTGTGTCTCCTCAGATAAGCCTTCAGTAATTGCTCCAAACTCTGGATGCTGAGAGACCATGATCCCATGGATGAGAGAGGGCAGCACAATAGGCTTGCTGGAGGAAGCACTCCCGGCATGAGCAGCAAGCTGGGGAAACATAACACTTCCCAGGCTAATCTTCCTCCTCTTTTCAATAGAATAGAGAAGGTTAGCAAAATCTTTGTTGACCTTCCCTCTGTGAGAACTAGGAATCCAGTTCCTGACACCAAGATGATACAGCAGAGCATACTTGGAGGTTAGCTCAGCCGCACTGAGGGTAGGGCCACCCCAAGACAGGCACACTCCCCCTGTGAGGATCTTCGCCACAAACTCTGGCTTAACATCAGTGGGAGCTCTTGCATTCTCAGAAATTCCAAGAAAAGCATCAATAATTTCAGGAGTAATCACCACTGACTTACCCCGTACCCAGCTTTTCCCATACTCACCAGCACCTTCCTCGCCAAATTTCTCCTCCATATTCACAATAAACTCTCTAACCAGGGTAATATTGAACCGGTGAGGAAAGGTTAGAGACTTGAGAAGATTTACCTCAGTTAGTAGCTGGATCATAGCAGCTGATCTGTACTTGTCTTGGACCAATCTCTTCTCATGCACAATGTGTTTCCTCTCAACAGTACTCCATGTTTGAGAGACGCTTTTGTTCCTGAACCATGTGCCTCCGACTGTGAGAGCAGAATAATCTTCAGCTGCAGGTCCTCTCTCAGAGGGTCCACCAAGAGAACCTTCTTCTTCTTCTTCACTGGATGATCTTTCACTACTGGAGCCTGGGATCAGAATAGGGGCTTTTCCCTTGTCTGAAGAAGGAGGATGTGCTGTAGCAGGTTCTTGTTCAGGGGACTCAGCAGCTGTTTCAACCCCTTCACCAATAATGCCTGGGGACATGACGAGTGATCTGCACTCTTCTTCTGCAGAGGCTGCTACAGCAGCCTCTGCTGCTTGTTCTTCTTCAGAGGCAACTTCAGTCACAGCCTCTTCTGGCAGCACTCCAGAACTGGAGACAGGTTCTCCATCACGTACCAACCGCCTCCTCTTCTGCGAAGCTCCTTCAGAGGGTGAGGGCACACTGTGCGACATAGAAAGAGGGTTTGGTTCCCACACAACCACATCCAGCGGCTGAGCGGGGTCTTCATTTTGTGCCTTGGTCCTTCTTTCAGACCTCCCTTGCCTGTCTGCTGCTAGATTCTTCTTCAACCCGCGTGTCTTCACCATTGCTGCAGAGATGTGGAAGGAAAGAGGAGCGCACAGAGGATGATCGGCAGAGATTTCTGAGAAGCCCTTTTGCTCTTGATCTGTGCCCTAGAAAATATTTACCCGTTATTTTCTTTTTCCTTTTTGAAGTTGTAAGTCACGTGCCTCCCATGTGCAAATATTTTCCTTTCCATCCTCAGCAACCAACACATGTGAACAAGCTAATTCGGACCAGGTTGCTGCAGCACATGTGAGCTTGTTCACCTATTCAATTCAGGCTGCAGTTGCTCAGAGGATCCTTGGGAGAATCTGGTGGAGTCTTCTTCACCCATACTTGGAATACACCATAGCTTTTCTTCTTCTGATCTTCCAGCCTCCTAACTTTTTGTTTGGGTTTCCATATTTGTACCATCTGTGTTTTACCCTTGTTTTTAGCAATCCAGTGCTCTTGTGCAGCAACATGAAATGGAGTCTTTGTGCAACATGTGCTGATTCTGGACTTTGCTCCCCCTTTTTCAGCTGAGCAAGTTCTGTGTTGCTGCTTCAGATTGGAGTTGATCTTCTGCTTCCCAACACTTGTACCAGTACTCCACTTGTTCTGAGACTTTTGTTGTCCATGATGCTGCAGCATCCTCTTGTTCACATGTCTAGATCCAATTTTCTCTGCCATTTTTGAGGAGGCATCTGAATTCTTCTTCTCGTCTGTCTCACCATCTGAGGCTTTAATGAACACTGTCCCTTTAGAGCTTTCTTCACCAGTATATCCAAGCCCTGTTTTCCCTTTTCCAAGTCTTTGGTAAGATAATATTTCGTCCAGAATATTGCTCTGCGGGTCAGCTGTCTTGGCTGCTGCTGGAGTGGATTCAACAGAGGTCTGTCTTTCTGAATCTTCCCTTTTCAGAATAGTAACTTGATTATCAACTGTGGGTAGACATTTTCTTCGTTCTTCTTCCAAGAGATTTACTCTGTCAGTCAAAGTCTGATTGGTCTGAAGAACTGCCTCACATTGTTTGAGTATCTTCCTCAGAAGATCAGCAAAACTGTCAGATGAGTCTTCTTCATCTTCACTCT
Source organism: Umbilicus rupestris (assembly GCA_963678935.1). Taxonomy (NCBI): domain Eukaryota; kingdom Viridiplantae; phylum Streptophyta; class Magnoliopsida; order Saxifragales; family Crassulaceae; genus Umbilicus; species Umbilicus rupestris. The sequence continues at coordinate 14,238,535 of OY787607.1, read as the reverse complement.
CAGAGACTTCAATCCCATAGTGAATTTCTACCTTCTTTAGCTCATTGAGGTGGACATCTGAAACACTTGTCAGCACAACACAGTTTTCTTCATCACTTTCATCCGAATCACTCCATTTTGCTGTCATGGATTTGCTGTTCTTTTTCTCAGAATTCTTGAGGGGTTTGCTTGGACAATCAGCCTCAATGTGTCCATATCCTTCACAGTTCCAGCATTGAACTCCCTTTTTCATCTCTTTCTTGTCATCTTCGTCCAGAGCTGGTTCTTTCCCTTTCTTCTTTCTTTCACTGCCCCTTCTGAATTGTCTTCGCGAGGAAGAGCTTCTCTCAGTTCTGGATTCCATGTTTTTCAGAAACTTCCCAAGATTTTTAACAAGCATGCTCAACTGATCGTCTGGAACTGTCTGCTTGGTTTCTGCTTCAGCCTTCAAACCAACATTCTTGTCCTTGGAAGTGGTGTCTTCTTTGACCAGTTTCATCTCAAATTGTTTGAGAGACCCCATCAGCTCTTCCAACCTCATGAATCTGACATTCTGAGCCTCTTCAATGGCTGTCACCTTCATGTCAAACTTTGTGGGCAGCGATCTGAGAACCTTTCTGATAAGCTTTTCTTCTGGGATGGGCTCACCAAGGGAATGAGCTTCATTTGCAAGATCACAGAGTTTAGCATTAAACTCAGTGACTGTTTCCTCATCCAGCATCCTCAGATTTTCAAATTGTGTGGCAATGATCTGGAGCCTTGATAGCTTCACTCTATCAGTTCCTTCATGGGCAGTTTGCAGAATCTCCCATGCTTGCTTGGCCAAATCACAGTTTGATATCAACCTGAAATTGTTAGCATCAACTGCAGCAAAAATTGCATTCAAAGCCTTTGAATTACCAGTTGCTGCAGCACCTTCTTCAGCAGTCCACTGCTCTTCAGGTTTTATTCTTGTCACTCCTTGCTCATCTATGGTGATTGGGGGAGACCACTGAATCACGACAGCTCTCCATGTCTTCTCATCAATAGCCTTGAGAAAGGCTTTCATTCTAGCTTTCCAATAACCATAATTGCTCTCTTCCAAAAGTGGAGGTCTACTTGTGCTCTGTCCTTCCTTCATTGTCTTGGCTACTTCGGAGACACTGTAGGACCTTTTTAACTCTGTGTGTCGAGTTCCCGCTCTGATACCAATTGAAATTTCAAGTGTCTCTACTTATGCAGATTTGTGAACAAGCAGTTGCTGCAGCACACTCTTGTTCACTTAAATGTAGGCACAGCAGACAATGAATAGGACACAGATTTGTTCACCCAGTTCGGCCAATCTGCCTACGTCTGGGGAGGACTATTCTCCAGTCCTCAATCCACTCAACCAAAGGTTCAAAGCACACTCGGTTACAACGCACGCAACCTATGCTACTTTAACCCCGTGTGGACTACTCAACACAATCAGAACAAGCTCTGATTTGTGTCAGCACACCCTCTACAATATGTCAGTCTAGAATAGCTACAATCCTCTCAGAGAACTCAGCCTATTCTATACTACACTACTCAGCAGGGTTGCTGCAGCAACAGCTGTAACACCAGCTGAAGCACTCTGTCCGCGTCGCTCCAAGGCCTCCTGCCGAGCCGATCGAACCACTCCAAGAGCGCTGCACACTCTGAGTAACTCCCCCTCACTCAGTGACCACCTGCCATTAGTGAGTTCTTCCGCACGAACCTCGACCGAGCCTTCCACCCGTCAGTTCTCCCGCGGCTGCCTTTGATCAACCAACAAGCTCCACAGCTCTAAATTGGCTTCCAGATCAAAGCACGAATCAGTCTCTGCAAGACCTGATTCTCTTCTGCAATACGCACCACAGCTCTGCGCTCAACGCTCTGCCCGTGTGTGTTGATCGAAGAACAACTCTCGTAGCACACCCAGAAAAATCCTCACTCTGAATTCTGTGTCTACTCTCGTGTATCACTCAGCTTCGATCACCCTCTTCAGCCCTCAAACCTTCTGCTTAAATACCCACACCACTTTAAGCAATTTCCAGGTTTAGGCAATTGACCCACAAGATCAATTATCTCCTAAAATCTAGGAGATTAGATTTGATAAATATCTTCAATGCAAAACTCCTTCTCTGACTAGCAAACCTTGCTGGAAAATGCTCGGCAGCATTTTAGAAAATCTTCTAAGAGCTTTCACAAAGCTGCCATACCTTAAATCGCACCCAGCACAAAAACTGCTACTCGGACAGTTGAACCAGCACTTGAACCAGCACCTGCTGCAGCATCCCCTGCTGCATCTGCTGCTGGTTTACTTCTGCTGGTCTGCTTGATTGTTTGAGCTGCAGCAGCTCCTTGTTCACATAAGCTGGTTTTGTCAAACACTGCCATACTTGCAACAACAGGTGCTATTGCTGAATTATCAAAGCAAATGTCACAATTGATCACGGTCGTTAATGGGTTGAAGAGTGACAAGGGCAAGCTTCCTTCGCAAACAATTCCTAACCCGACGGCGAATGTCAGCGCAATTACCTTGAGGCGAGGACAGGAGCTCAAGGTTGCAAATGAGGCGAGCGAGCAAATGAAGTCAGGGGATGGCGCCCGAAGAGGACATTACTCTGGCGCGCGACGGTTTAAAGTCTTCACAGGGCACGCCATCAATGTATGAAGAGGACGCGGTCAACACAAAGACCGCACCCCAAGAGAACATTATTCCCTCCCCAGAGGAGATCATTAACTCTCAGCGCGGTACATAACGTCTTCTCCTGGCGCGGTACTCCCTGACTTGAATTTTGAATTTCGCCGTTCTGACCCACTTCTTCCATTTCATGTGCAGATGTCCAGAGCTAGGGAGGATCCAGCAGCGTCTCAAATTTTATTGGAGCTATTCAGCAGAGTTGGGATCACAACACCACTCCTTAACGCAATAAGGCGGATCCCGAAATATGCTAGGGCTCTTAAGGAATTGTGTACTGAACGAGGAGGAGAACTGAAAAATGAGCAGGTAAATCAATGCAAGGTAGCACCCAAATGTGAGGATCCAGGTACATTCACAATTTCATGCATAATTGGTGAGATCAAAATTGATACTTGTATGATGGATTTGGGTGCCTCGATTAATGTGTTGCCTTACTCTCTATATCGAGCCTTGCGTACTGGTCCTCTGAAACCCACTGACTTGATTCTTCAACTAGCGGATAGATCATATAGTAAGCCAGAGGGTATAGTTGTTGACGTATTAGTGCATGTAGGAAAGCTTGCATTCCTTGCAGATTTTTATGTCATGAAAATGGAGGGTGATGGGATAGACACTTCGCCCGTCTTACTTGGGAGACCCTTCATGATGACCGCGAGGACGAAGATCGATACATTCAAGGGTGATCTTTCCATGGAGGTAGACGGGGAAGTAATTCATTTTAACATGTATAAATCTATGCAGCACCCACCTAACATTGCAGGAATACATGCGGTGGACGTCATTGAGGATGCAGTGCTTGAGTCGGATATGCAGCGTGAGGAAGGCATCCAACCACATAGAATAAAAATTGATTTAATTCATGGATTGCCTTTTTTCCACTGACCAGCGAGGTATCATGTCTTTCCTTGATTATGCTAGATTTTATCACAAATTTGTTAGATTTTATCGCAGCTTCATTAAAGGATTCTTGAAGACCTCATTGCCAGTGTCTCGACTTTTGCTTAAAGATGTTCCATTTGGAGAGGATGTCCCGCCTGATAAGGAGTTAGAGTTGGCTGGGCCGGTGAACGATTGAGGATGAGAGGTACCGTCGAGCCAACGACGTTAAACAAGTGCGCTTTGCGGGAGGCAACCTGATTTTTATTTATTTATTTTCATTTTTAGCGTACCTCAGTGTATAAGGCGCCCCAAGGAAACATTAGTTCCGCTCCGGGTTCATACATTGGCGCTGCTAATGTATGCTTGGGGCGCGCAACTTATAAATGTGTGCATGGGGAGCTTAACTTGCTGAGTTAGGATAGTTTTCTTGTGCATTTCTTATTTGCTTCGTTTTTTTTTCTTTTGAATCTTGCATGACTACCCTTCCCGACGATCTTATTGTACCGTGAGGACACGGTTTGTTTCAAAAGTGTGGGGTGGGGGAGTTAGTATGTGTCAGCACGTTTACTTTCGTTAGCTTGCATTAGTAGTGGCTAGAGCACGTTTTTTTTAAAAAAATTTAGGTGTTGCGATGCTGATGATTTTGTGCGACTATATGCTGCCAGTTTTTATGCCATCATATGCTACGATGAAGACACTGTGATTTTATGAGATGATGTTTGATGCTATGAGGTTTTGATGTGTATGCTTTACATGATTTCTACAATTTTGTGATGCGAGTTACGTGATGTTATATGTACTTTTCAGTTGAGATATTACAGGATGTGAAGTTGATAGAAAATGTCCTAGAGGGACTTGACAAACATTCGAAGGTTTAAGGGATTAATCGCGTAGCGCATTGAGTTTCTGGAGGTTGGCACTCCGAGTTATGAGAGGTAAGACTTTCACTCCACCTTGCAGCGTTTATGCAATGGTGGGACGGGAAAACAAATCATCATATCTCTAGTCCTAGTAACCGGGAATGGGTGGGTAACCCCTATCTTGCCTCGCGCTGAAAGGATAATGATGAGAAAGAGCGGGACGCTCTCCATATGCTATTATTCGAAGGCAATGATTGGAACGGTTCAAAAGAAAAAAAGGGGGACAAGCAATTCACATTGAAGAGAAAAGCTCAAAAAGAAAAATTCAATCAAATGTGAAAGGAAATAAAATCAGGAAAAAAAGGGCAATCGAGTTGAGTGCAGTCTTCGGACCAAACAAAACAAGAAAGTTCAAAAGCTGTCCTCCAAAAGAAAAGAATGAAAAAAAGTTGAGTTCCTCGTAGCTTGGATTTCTCACGTGCCAGAGAAAGCGAAATCAGTGTATGCGCGTGACTATGACCTCGAGCTGAAGAATGGAGTCAGGAGTCTAAAGAGGACTATCTCCCAGTCATCCATTGGCATTCCATCTCGACATCTCAGGTAACATGTATCATTGTAGTTTCTCGCTGATCTTTATTGAAGAATGAATGTGAGCATATATTGATGAACTGATTAGTGACGATATCTCAAGCAGTCAATGTTTAGTCGTTGGCATGTTAGAATTGCTTTGGTGTCGCGAGTCTTGCTTTTGTTCTTGTTCGGGACGAACAAGTTTAAGTGTGGGGTGGTTTGATGGGGCGTATTTATACGACTCGGTAAACCGTTTAAACCCAACTATTTCGACATGTTTTTATGTGAACAGTTACTTCTTAGTGTTGTTTGCATTTCAGGTGTTCGGAATACATGAAAAGAGACTTGCGACTCAAAATGGTGTTTTTAGGGAGAAAATCGACATCGAAGGAAATTGGTACGCATCTCAGTGAGTTCGGCGCCAGAAGGCAATATTAGCATCGCACGCCGCAACTTAATGTCTTCTCCAGACGCGCGACCTAATGTCTTCTTGGGGCGCGGTCAGCTTATGATGACGTCAGCAATCGGGCCCGTGGCCCGAAATCAATTTTTAGAACCCGATCTCAATTAGGGTTTCGAGGGAGTGAGACAGCAGTTTTGACGAGACAGAGGTTTGGAGGAGACAACCGGACGAAATTTTGGAGATTTGCGTGAATAGTGTTTTCCGGCGTGATCAGTGATCGTGAACAGTTCATGTTTCTATTTAATCGTACCTGGATCTTGAATTGCATGAATTGTATTTTGTGGTTAGCGTATACTTTGTCGTGAAACTATCCGCTCATCAATTCTAATTATTAACTCTTGTCGAAACTTTATCGTGGAAGCAAGTAGTAAAATCCAGGTCTAGTATCGCCTTTGTAGGGATACTTTAGGTTATTACCTTTGTCGGAGTGACCAAACGTTTGAATATGATCGTATCTTTAGAAGTCGATGATAACAGTCACTATTGAATTCCCTGAGCTGAATATTTCTCTCGATTGACATTCACACTTTTCTTACATTCGTTTTTGCGACCATTTACTTAAACCCCCCCTTTTAGTTCAATATTTGCAGGAAATCACTTCACAGTCAGTTCTCTTGGGTTCGACCCTTGTTTGCCGCTACACTAGCTAAAAGCTTGGAGATATAAATTACAAGCTTGGCGCGCACAACGACGCGCGTCAGGATTCAAGAAGCAGGGAGAAGTTACAACATACCTGATTTACCCTACTTCCGAGATCAAAGCTGAAGAACCCTAAAATTACTGGGAGAGGAGATGGAGGAAAGAAATGGGGAGAGGAGAAGATGGGGAGAAGGAGGGGGAGAGAGAAGATGGGGAGAGGGAGTGTTTGACTAAAAAAACTTTTCTAATATATTTTAAAATTTCAATTATATATAGGTATAACAGGTAATGGACTACATGAAAAGCAAGTAAATCAAGTCCCCAAGTCATCTTTATTTTTAAAAGATTGAAACACTATAAAGGGGAAAGCTTATAAACCTCAAAAAAATGATGTTTTTGTGAGATTGAAGAACAATTTAAATTTTATTTTTAGTTCCTCATTATAAATTTAACATCCAATGCCAAATTATTTTTACGAATTTAAATAGGAAAACAATTTTATTTATTTATTTTTTTCATTTGATTCCTTTTAATCCAATTTTCAAACCATTAACTGAAAGGAAATGAAAAGAAAAGATTGTGCTGGTAGTCGGAGCCTCTGGAATGGATAACAATTTGTGCGCATGCAAATCTGATAAATTTACTATTTTCTTTCGACAATGTATTATTACGAACAAGATATTTGTTAAGTAATTATACAGGAAATATAAGGCGTTATCTGAAACAATGTCTTATCAAGTTTTTCAAAGACGAGGTGTTGTTCATAACAACACATTGTGTGTCTTAAATTACTAACTAGATGTGAGCATTGACGGATCCAAAGGGATCCCGGGATCCCTCTCCCATTCCATAAAATTTTTATTAATTAATTAATTTATGTGTGATTTTTTAAAAATATTTATCTATGATTACAAACATGGTTGATAATTCTTGTAAAAGAATGAATGAATTCCAACAAATTCAACATGAGTGCTTGGTGGAGATGTTAGCAAATGGTGAAGTTTTGACCGGGAAAAGATTGAATCAAAAAGCAACTTTAGTTCGTCCAAGAGGTACACTTTGGGGTTCACACTTTTACGACCATTGTTCGACTTCTATCTTCGTAGCCCTCAACCATCAAAGTTCTTAAAAATATATTTAAAGATGGAACAAACTTGAAAAATGGATTGCTAGAATTATGGAGGCCGTAAGTTTGATTCATACACCAAAACAAGATTGCTAGCAATTGAGGGAGAATGGATGGGATGAACTTTTGGAAGCTGAAAATAATTTTTGTGCCAAAAATTATATTAGCATTCTTAATATGAAAGATAAAATTTAAAGCCACTTTCGTTTGAGTTATGATACAACAAATGACTCCCACTTTAGAGTTGATATATGATATATGCTAAAACAAACACATAACTCACTTGTATTGGATGTCTTAATCCTAAGACCTCACTCTCCAAATTCAATGAGTCAAAGATAATTCGACTTGGAAGTTGTATCCGCAAGAGTTCATTAAGTGCCTTTAATGGAGTTTGAAGAAGAACTCAAGGATTGGATTTATGAAATGAGAGAAAATGATAGCTTTTTTTGCTACAAGATATTGGAGATGTTGCTATAAAGATGATTGAGGAGGGATACCACACTGCGTTTCCCTTAGTATATCGTGTTATTGAGTTAATTTTGGTGTTACCAGTTGTGACCGCTACTGTGAAAAGAGTCTTCTCTGCAATGAAGGTTGTCAAGACATATTTGCGTAACAAGATTGGAGATGATATTCTCACTAATTGTTTCGTGTGCTATATTGAGAGGATGTGTTTAAGAGCAATGATAATGAAGTTATTATGCGGTATTTTCAGAGCATGAAGACTCGCAAACAAGGTTTACCTCCTACACTACGGGCAGAGATAGAGTGACCGAATGGTTCTTAGTTCTAGTAATGACTTCTTTTGTTAACTAAGCAAATTGTTTCAAAGGCTTCTTTTGTAGCCAAACATAATGAGTTAGTGACCTCTTTTGTATAAAATGAAATGAACTAGAAACATCTTTTTGTATAAGATAAATATTTAAATTATGTCGTGACTTTCATTTTGTGACTCCCTCTCACGAAACTTTGGATCGCCATTGTCGTGAACAATTTATCACATCAGCATCACAGTTCAACATCTTATTGTAAAATGTTTTTTGAACGTGGTTTTTTTAAATGAATAAATCAGAAATTAATTTTAAAAGAAATGAGTAAAGGAAATGGACAAATAAAAAAAAAATTCGCAAGGCGATCCGGAAGCTGAAATGGTCGGCAATAGGCATACTTGCCGATCCCATTAACTCTGTAGTTTTTCCTAAGAGCATGTACACCCGTTGAGAAGGTTCTCTGTTTTGAGCACCTCCTCGAATAGCACTTTCTGTCACTATTCATCATGATAGAAAGTCCTATTCAGCTTATTTGTACAACGGTTCAACAACTAGCACTTCCTATTACTATTCATTGATATTAAAAAATAAATTTTAATAAAATTAAATCGAAATTTGATTGAAATTAAACCGAAATTTGACTGAAATTATTTTGAATTTTGATTAAAACCCTAAATTGAATTTCGCTGAAATTTAATGTGAAATTTGAGTCAAATTTAGGATGAATTTGACTGCAATTCGTGGGAGAGAACCTCCTCTCAGAAATGCTCCATCAGCACTTCCTCTTGCACCTCCTCCCTCCTGCAGCATCTCCTGCAATTTCTTCTACCCACTGTACAAAACAAACAGCACCATCCTCTACCAGCACCTCCTATATTTGACATGGGTGTATATGCTCTAAGGCCCAAATTATAGAGGCCCGCATATCGCCGAGGCCGAGACGGAGACGGAGACCGCCCCGCTGGATGCGGCTCCTAACCTTTCATATTCTTCCCATGCCTCTAGTCTTCTTCTTCACCCGCATCGCGATTATTCCATTTCAGTCCTCGCTCTCCCCTCGACCGACTCTGACTTCTTCAGTCGTCGAATCTCTGTAAGCTCCCCAGATTTTCCGTGCTATCTCGTCGATTGTATTCGTAATTCCTTGGAGCTTTAATTGTCTTTACTCGGAATCTTCTAACAATTGACTAACCTCAGTTTGAAGGATTGAGAGGATAACTGACCGATGCGGGTATCAAGGACTTGCTTTTGCTTAGTCGAAATTCTAATACCAAGCCACTCTGTTTGATTCTGCTATATTAGAAGCAATGTTCAGTAGCCCTTCTTTCACTGCAAGATGCTTCAGTTCTCGAAGTGTTTCTTTTCTGCACGAAAGCGGTTGCATCTTCTTGAATGGACACATCCGCCGTGTATTCAATGCTCATCCTTTTCGGCACTTGAGCAGCTACAGTAGGATAGTGGGACCAAACGTGATAGATTGGCGGCCGCCTTCTACAACTTGCTCCTATGGGAACTCTAGTCATGTCTTTTTGAGGCCGGGCTTAGACTTACCTTCTAGAGTTATTCAACCGGTTAGTTAAACCACTTTTGTTCAGATTAAATTCACGCGTCTTGCCACTTGTTTATCTTTTGATTTTTTTAACATTGTTCCTTGTTTGTCTGACAACAGAATTGTTTGCTAAATAGTCACGCTTTTCTTTCAACATCAACTAACGTTGGCTCAATTCCAAAGCCTCCGGTGCTTCAAAAGGAATATGGCTCAGAGCTTCCAAAACCTTCAAAAGAACAAATTACCAACATTCAAATCCTCCAGACTCTTGCAAAATATCTCTGGTTGAAAGATAACTTTGAGTTCAGGCTGAGAGTAGGGACAGCATTAGGTTTCCTGGTTGGTGCTAAGGTAATTCATATTCAATTCACCTTTGATTCATCCTATTCCCCGCAGAAGAGTTTTCTCTTGGTCATTTGGCAAAACAGCCTCCTCTTTCTGAAAGCTTCTCTTTAGCACTGTAGGTACTCAATGTCCAGGTGCCTTTTTTGTTCAAGCTTGCTGTTGATTGGTTAACAACTGCATCTAGCTCTGCTACTTCTCTTCATTCATTTACAAATGCTACCCCTATTTTAACTATATTCGCGACACCTGCTGCCGTTTTAGTTGGATATGGCATAGCTCGAGCAGGAGCCTCTGCTTTCAATGGTACAAATTTGTTTTTTTTTTTTCCAGTGGTTTCAAGATTATATCCCATTCAAATTATTAAACGGCTTTGTTTTTGTTAGAACTACGGAACGCAATATTTTCTAAGGTAGCATTGCGAACTATCCGGTCGGTATCTAGAAAGGTATACAATTTCCTTCATTCAAGAAAAAGATAGAAGCTTTGACTTCACTTGTTTTTACAAACTCTTTTTCATCTGTCTACAGTGGGTACACAAGCATGAATGTATTTATTGAATTCGAAATATACATATAAACATGAATATCAGGTTTTGATAAGATTAGTAGGAATTTAATCATCTAACCATCTTATCATTTACTTACAAAAGTTATTCGAAATATACCTTGAAAAGTATTAGATATAACTGCTGCTTATATATATATATATATATATATATAAGAAAATCTTAACACAACCCTGAAAAGAAAATCGTAACAATCTCGTTACATTGAGTGGGTGACAATCCTTACTTTGTAATAGACAAACAAAGAAAAGTTAAGAAAACTAAACCCTTACTGGAAAATGAAAGGCAAAAGATAGCGTGAAGTTGTTAAAAAAAGAATATCCATGAATTCCGTGTACTTTATATATTACTGGCTGTGTATGTGAAATGTTATAAGAAACAAAAAAAAAAAATCAAGATTTTCATACTATTCTCTTTTAAAATTTCCGATAAGAAGAAACACTCATATTTTCTTCCATAAATATTTCTTTCCCTAAAATATTTTATGCTGTAATATCAGAGATCCACTACCTTTATAATTTTATAGTGGTAAATCGTTTGCAGTGCACACTTGGATGCTGTTTGGTGGGGTAGTAATACTAAGTAAAAGGGCTAATGTGGGATTGACCCTGCGATTTCTATTTTCATGTAGATAAAACTAGTATAAATTTAAATTTTAGTGAAAACCCATGTTTGGTTAGAAGTAACAAAATACAAATAGGAAAGCCTTAAAATGTACGAGTTAGAACTTCAATGTACTTGATTGACATAATAAAAGCTCTCTTTGTACAAATATTAAGGACAGTTGTCATTTATAGGGATGCATCCATCAATATAAAGTGGATATGATAACTGTGCGTTTGCATACTGTAAAAAGTTGAAAAAACATTCCTCAGAAGGGATGCTGAACAACATATTTTTCAAATGCAGGTGTTTTCACATTTGCATGGTCTGGACCTTCAGTTTCACCTTAGGTAACGTACTTTTGCTGTATTCTTAAAGTATTGAGGTCATATATATTTGCTTCTTGCATTCTGCACTTGAACATGTCACATTTCCTAGATTGTTTTGATTCATTGAGCTTATTGGTAGAATCTGTAGGGCAACCTCAAATTTAAGTTTATTATTTCTCATTATTCGCAGATTGTAACTATAACACGTAAGAAATTATTAACATGCCCCACTTTAGCAACACAGGTTTCATCCTTAAATATATCATTCTCGTTGCTAGGGCTAAGATTGATGTTGCCCTGTCCCCATTAATTCACTACCCACACCCATCAATAAAGAATATTTCTTAAATCATTGCTGAGAATTAGGATTACTCACAAGTTCTGTAGAACTGTGCGAGTTGACTAGTTTATCAACATTTCTCGAACCTAATAGATGTTGACTCTACAACTCTAAATCAAGATTCAATGTGGGAGAGGTCATTTGGACATTTATTGCCTGACTAGTACCTAAATATGTACCAGGTGTTTTTCTTTTGTCACCGTTAACTTTTCTTTGATAGAGTAAAAGATAGACTACAAGCCTTTATTACACTTGATATAGTTTTTTTTTTTTTTTTTTTTTTGTTATGTGATTTCATATTCTAGTGCTTGAGTTCGCCTGGAACCATTTGTAAGAATCCGTTAAAGTGTCAAAGTCACTTGTTATGGTAGCTTATGGTATAGTCGGTGCTCATAAATGTTGTTGATGTAAATGGTATACATCAACATTATTTTGTATGATAAATTGGTCACCGCTATTACCTGATATTGCTATTTTCTGAATGTAATTTCAGCCGAGAAACTGGTGCATTAAATCGGATAATTGATCGCGGTAGCCGTGCAATAAACTTTATTCTCTCATCAATGGTATTTAATGTTGTGCCCACCATCTTGGAGGTATGGTTTCATCATGCTACTTAAATTGGATTTGTAATTTTTTATTTACCCAGTCGATATATTGAAATATATTTATAGAAGTAATTTAAACTTGTGTTTATGAATATGTCAAATCGAGGTGATATTCATCATTCCATGTTACGTCTATTGTTATTTCTTTTTTACCTCAACAATTATGAGATTAATAGATTTTAATTTTGTTCCAGATTTCAATGGTATCAGGTATACTTGCGTACAAATTTGGAGCTTCTTTTGCATGGATAACTTCATTGTCAGTTGCTGCCTATGTAGCTTTCACGTTAATAGTCACCCAGGTAGGTTGGCAATTTATTTTAATAAAGACATTAAAGAATTTTTTGTTCACAAAGATTTGTGTAGCACATCCATCTTGCTCACTGAGTTAGTTTGTTAGGAATGTGCTCTCAAAATAGTGCTCAACATATATAAACACGTGCATTCTGTTACCTTGTCCCAATCAAACTTGATAGTTTCATTCCAAAACATGTGATGTGGATAGTATTGGACTCATGTCGTGAAATAAGGACTACGATGTGGTTAATAAAACGCATAAGTAATCGATCACAAGTTGGCATGTGTTTAGTAAAGTTAGAGTTACTATTGAGATGATTCCAGGAAAAAAAAAACCAGAGTACTAGAGTTGTTATTTTCTGTGTAAATAAGAGAATGTCCCTGTCTTTCTAGTTCTTATAGTTGTCTATGTATATTACAATTACATATTCAAATTCTATTGGGCTAACCCTTAACATATCAAACCTATGGTTCAGTTACACTTAGACACTAATCATCGGTCCATTAGGTGCTTAATAAAGCTGACAGGCTGGTGGTTTGACTGATGGGTCTGTGCTGCTGCAGTCACGAATGCGGATTGCAGCCACCATCAGTTTTATCCTTTGCGCGTTGAAGACGCTTTTTTATTGAATTACAGTTGTGTTGTGTGTTGACTGTCGATTGATTAAATCTGAACATCTTTAACTTTGTACGCTTTTGACTACTATTTTCTTGTAATTTCCCTGATATAATGATAACATGGCAAGAAAATTGTATGGATCTGATCCACACTGAAGCTAAAACACTGCCATAATAAGTATAAATGTGATAGTTGTAAAAATATTTAAACAGGACAGATGTATAAGACAATTGAATCACCATTTAAATGGTTCGAGAAAAGTAGGAGAGTTACTGTTTTTGTGTTAATGAGAGTGAATGTCGATGTCTTGTTAGGGTTTCTAATTGCCTATTTAAATAACAAATACGTTTTCAAAATTTGTTTGGCTTGGACATAATATATCAAAATTATGGCTCTACACATAGACCAGGCCCGCTAATCATCAGTCCATTAGACTCTTAATAGAGTTGTGTGCTTCATGTAAACTTCAAGTAGAAGGGGAGGATCAAAGCCATGGGTAGTTTATCTAATGCGAAGAGAATATGCAGTCTGGGTAATATTATGTGAAGCGTTTTTTTTTGGATGAGATAAGAACCTTTTAATAGTTGTTGCGTAGGAGATATATGTATAAGATCATGTATCCCATCTATTTTTCGGAAAAACTTGTATAGTAGAATTTTTCTTTGCATTTTATATCTGAACTGTTAATATTATTCTTGTTTTGAATGTCAAATCAGAAAAATTCTATCGATTTAATGAACAATGGTCCTTGATCTGTAGTGCACAGTAACCCTTTCAACCAGAACTGTATTTAGACGATTACACTGTATATGTCTTAATGTCTATTGTTTGCTTAAGAACTTTTTCATGAAATATGTGTTTAACTTATGCTGAAGTCATCTTTCTTTATTTGTTATGTTTATTATCCTTATGAGCAGTGGAGAACTAAATTTAGGAAGGTTATGAATAAAGCTGATAATGATGCAAGCACCAGGGCGATTGATTCACTTATTAATTATGAGGTTAGTAAACCTTGCTAAGAATTACTTGATCATCAGGCTTCTATTTAGTCATTAATCTTTCTATGTAATATCACTTTCGATTTTTAGTTTGACCTTCTGTTTGATTTTTCCCTGATACAGACAGTTAAGTATTTTAACAATGAAGCATATGAAGTGGACAAGTATGATCATTTCTTGAAGAGTAAGCTTCTCTTGCTGTGGTTGTCCATAGCTAACTGTGATTCCCTGCTGTTTGAGTCAGAGAGCAATATACAATGAGATCTTAGGAACTGTAAATTTCCCATAATTTGTTATTTCAGTTGACCAGTAGACTAATGCGTGAAGTGTTGAAGTGAACATGGTAGCTAGATGTAAAATTTACATGTGTATTTGAAATAAAAGCATCTCTTCCTGTGGAAAGCTCCTCTGCAATCGTATTATGAATTGTACTAATTCTCAGTGCTCAATTTAATATTCCTACGGTATTCTGCATATAGGTTTAGTGTGAATTTTAGTGTCAGAGAAAACCACCATCCATGATCTATGATGCTGCTAAAATATTTATTATAAATGTTTTCTACATCTGTACCCAAAAAATGATTTGTGAGGATGTCGAGTTGTGTAAGTTCTGATATCTTACAAACATCCATGGTCATTCTCTTGTGTGATAAGCATGTTGGTGTTATGTTTAGTTAAGAGTATATTGTGTGTTTAGCTATGTAAATTGGTGTTATTTGTAGAACATTTGCTGAAAACTTGACCTGTCTTATAACTGATCTAATATGAATATGTCAACTTTGCTAAACTTCATATCATGGAAAGAAAAATGATTCAAAACATAAAGGCAATGCTCAAAAGTTATCCAGGCAACTGAAAACTGCCTTTTTTCTTGTGCAAAAGCCTCTGAGGCCTACCTAATTTGATAGTAGTTTTGCTTGCTTTAACCATTTTACTTGGCAGGATATGAAGATGCTGCATTTCAGACACAACGCAGCCTTGCATTTTTGAATTTTGGTCAGAATGTGATATTCAGCATTGCTCTATCAACAGCTATGGTGTTGTGTTCGAATCGAATTATGTGTAGTCAGATGACTGTTGGTGATTTGGTAAACATTTTTCTTCTTTCATGTTTAGTGTAGATAATCTTCTGGTCTTGCAAGCTAAGAAATGTTCATATGTCAGGTCATGGTTAATGGGCTTCTCTTTCAGCTATCTCTACCGCTTAATTTTCTGGGTAGTGTATACCGTGAAACTATTCAAAGTCTTGTAGACATGAAGTCCATGTTTCAGTTACTCGAGGTATATCTCATTCTCAAGCAATTTCTGTATCTGGTTTGGTGTAGATTTTTTTTCAAATGAGGACCTGAAGATGTATAATACATTGGTTCATTGATGAACGTTGAACATTTAATGTACAAAAAGTTGATACTTCCTACTCTCCCGGCCCACCTTATGTCAAAGTTTGACTTAGCACAGTAATTAAGAAATAATGTACTCATAAATGATTGCTTGGTTAATGGATGGATTAACTCTCATCTTCAATGAATTGCTAAAAAGATGCAATAAAGGGGTATTTATGTGGACTAAAATTGATCATATAACTAGAAAAATCATTTCAAGATATAAAGCCTTAGACTCCTGAGAGTAGGGTCAAAATGAAGGTAAAAATGATTATATATAACTAGGACAATCATTTCAAGACATAAAGCGAAGGAAATTAAGACAATTAAAACGAGATACGGTGTGTATGATTTGATTCAAATTGAAACCACCCAACAACCTAAGACTTCTGGGATTAGAATCAAAGGATCCATCCATTCACATGAGATTGTCGATCCTCGTCTCTTACGTCGAAATCTAGCGACTGCTAAAACAAATGATTCATTGGATATATATTCTAAAGGGATACTGGGGCCTGTTCCAAACTGCAGGGTGCATTAGCGTGCAGTTTAGGCCGAGGAAATATATGTTTTTGCAGGTTGGGTAAATATAATATTCCCTATATTCAAATTAAAGAGTCTTTTTAGCATTGATTTGGATAAACCAAGAAATTTCAATTCTCAGTCAACTGTTTTATAAATTTACTTCCTAGCACTTTTATCCTATGTTGCACCGATACGGGTACGGGGACGGATATGGGTACGGGGTTCGGCAAAATTAATATTATAGGGCACGGGCACGGTTTGGGTATGGGAAAACTAGAATTTCATTCTAAGTTTAAATTCCATACATAAAAGGTAACTATATAGTAAAATGTAAACTAAGCTCTTCAATCTTCAACGAGCAACTCATTTTCAAAGTCCGGCACATCAAGTGAGAGGTCCGCGAACTTTAAAAATCCAATATCCTCCATAGAATCAAAATTATCCCCACCGGGATCCCACAACTTTGTATTATCTTCCTCATATTGTTTTGATTTCCGTGATAGAAGCCGAAGATTGTTGTGAATGAAAACTAAATCTTGAGCACCACTTGGATTTAATCTGTTTCTTCTTAGTGAGTGAATGAAAGCATATGCACTCCAATTGCACTCACAACAAGAAGATGAAGTAGGTTGCCCAAGTACGTTAAAAGCTAACGATTGAAGGAGAGGCGTTTGTGTGCAAAACGATATTGTTTTTCCAAAAAGACTTAATTTAAACATTTTTTGAAACAAATTCAAAAGAATAAAAAGACAAACAGACTCTTATTGTAAAATAGAGTATAAATTTTATAATGCATGGAGGAAAGAGGATAAAGTGAACGAAGTATCTTTTTAATTAAAAAATACATAATGGCATGAATTAGCTTCACGAGCCTTACAGCGACACACTCAATCTCATTCTACACTAACTGATATTCATGTAATTGTTATGCCTTTCTGTCATCCATGTTAAAATTACTACTAAAGTGGGCGAAAACCATATCTTCGGACAGATTAAATTTTCCATGCTGTTCGGAAATCGAGTTAGTGAGTCACGAAACAAAAACACGGGGGCCTGAAACATTAGTTTTCTCTGTTTCTTGGACTCTCACTTATAAAATAATAAATGTTGAAAGAAAATTATGAAATTTGTCAAGCTACAATGAGA
This sequence comes from Umbilicus rupestris, assembly GCA_963678935.1. Taxonomy (NCBI): domain Eukaryota; kingdom Viridiplantae; phylum Streptophyta; class Magnoliopsida; order Saxifragales; family Crassulaceae; genus Umbilicus; species Umbilicus rupestris. The sequence goes on along the minus strand of OY787607.1, from coordinate 14,221,254 downwards.
TGTATGGATCTGAACGTGTTTTCATAGAGTTCGTTTATTAGCTAATAGCCTAATAGAGTCAAACATCAGACCTATTACTTTATGAAATCGAGCAAACATTCTGCAATTTCCACTTGCTATTAGATCGTTTTTTGACATCTATTTTCTGTACCACAAGCTGCCTTGAATCAACATCTTGTTTGTTAATACAAATACTTTTACGATTCCTATTGTGACTTGTGAATTTTTCCATTTTACTGGTATATCTCAGGAAAAAGCCGAAATTCAAGATGGTGAAAGTTCCAAACTTTTGGAGCTCAATGGGGGGAGCATTCAGTTCGAAAATGTGCATTTTAGGTAAATGGAAACTGAAAATTGAAAGTCATTATGATTGGTTCTCCACACAACCCCCACTGTAGGCTTGACCAACTCTATTTAATATGAGTCAGCTGTTTCAAATTTCTAATGAAACATATGGAAAAAGAAAGAAATGATGCTTGGTAGATTCTTAAAGAGAACGATTAGTTGGGTGGGATTCCAGAGCCTTTTATGACGCAATTCAACTTAAATAGCATAATTTATTATTTGTCACAATCAACCCCTTTGAAAATTTTAACTATATCAGTGCAACATGTAGACTAAATTAAACTTTGCCTCCTTTATTTTCATTTGAATTCCCAGTCACACCATTTTATGATTTATATTCAATTCCTCAGTCTTCGAAACAATATTTTTGTTTATCTCTTCAAAGTCTTTCTTCGTTTAAAAACGGAGGCTAACTATCTGAAATGCTAGTATTCAGGCAGATGCCGGACATTGTGTCATCAAAATGTTTCTTTAAGTGGAGGTTATGCTATGATAATTAGAAGAGTGTATTGGTGTGGTTCCTTGTTAGTAATTGTTGGGCAGTTTGCTCATAAAAAAGTAAGAACGTTCTAAATTTCAGTTTCTGGATGGGGATCCATGATCAATTGATCTTGGGAGTTTGAGTTCTTTGGCTCATGATTAGATGCAGGCTGTTGAATAATTCACGAATATCTAAGGTCGAATAGTTTGCAAAAATAATTCATAAATGGGGGCTGTGGGATCAATTAGTAATTTGTATGGTGACTGAGTCAGTGTTGAGAGAAGATGCACACTGGAATTTGCAGTTCACATACAGTAAGGTTGAATAGTTTGAAGTGGTTTGTGCTTGTGTGGTTTTCGTTGATTAAGAAAATGGTAAGGAGAATAGAGGGTTAAACATCACTGGCTTAATGCATATGCATATAATTTTGAAAGATGATTGAGATTTGACTGTCGAAACTCGAAACCGTATGCATATGTATGGGTTGTAGCAAAATATCTTTTCATTTGGAGTCCGTGTAGCCATATTCTAGTATTTCTATCATTATGGTAGTTTTGGAGGGTAAGCAGCGGGTGAACAGATCATGCACTTCAGTTGGTGAAAGACCAGTTTGGTAAAATTGGTTTTTCGTTTATGGGCTTTGTGAGCAGTACAAAATCTATCACTTGGATGGTATATAACTAGTTAAAATCATTTGCTAACAATGTTAATGCACCTTATTGTATGGCAGTGTATGACAACTAAATAATAAAACTACTACATTAGTTTCTATGTTCCTAATTCAGAATGAATTTTTTGCTTTAAAAGCACGTGGACTCCATAAAGTCGACAATTTGTCAGCAAAACAAAGTAGTTGTGCTAGTAAGTATGGGGAGGAGGAAAAAAGGCAGGTAAAAGACAAAAAGAAATCACAGGAAAAAGTTGAAAAGAAGAAAAAAGCAAACTCAGAAAATACAGCAAAATCAGAAGAATCACAAAAACAGATAATGTCAGGAAAAATTGAAGCTGAAAGAAGTTCGGTTGCTTTACTAAAAAAGGTGAAACCTTAACACAAAAAACTGCTATAGAGAAAAGGCAGACAACCCTGATGCAAAAAAGTGATCAAAAGAAAGTGCAAAGATGGGAATCTCAACAGGAAAAAACAAGAGAGGATCAATTAGAGGAGATAAATCTGTTGGAAGAAAAACTGCAGAATGGTTTGATAAAAGAGAAGAGGAAAATGTCAAAAGGAAAAGAATTATTAAAGTATTCAAGAAGAAACAAAAAACCTCAAACAGCAAAGGAAATAAAAAAATCAGAAGAAAGAAGGCAGTAATGATTTACACTTTGAAGTTCCAGAAATTCCAGAAAATCAAATCAACCCAGAGAAACTCAAGAGAAAGAAAGCAGAAGAGACTTTCCAACTAGCAAAATGTCTGGGTATTCAATTTCAAGGCACTGAAGAAGAGATTATAAAGCAATTTGAACTCCTGGAAACCCAAGTAAATCAAGAATCAGAAGGAGAACAAGCATAACAATGAAGATGGCAAGCTGGAACGTAAGGGGAGCAACCAGCAGCAATAAACAAAAAATGATTAGACAAATGAAAGGAAAGTTTCAGGTGGACATGTTATTCATACAAGAAACAAAGGTTAGTAAACATGACTTATTATTTGCAGAACAATTATGGGGCAAAGAAAAAGTTAACTGGATGGCAATTGATGCGGATGGAAATAAGGGAGGACTGATTTCTATGTGGAACCCAGAAATTTTTCAGATGATAGCCAGTTTCAAGAATAAAAATTTTCTTTGCATTCAAGGTAAATTACAGAATCAAAAGTATGACGGTGTCATATCGTTTGCAAATGTTTATGCTCCTTCTCTAGAGATGGAGAGAATGAAACTATGGGAAAATCTAGTTGATCTAAAGAATTGTCAAGAAGGAGAATGGATCTTAGGAGGAGATTTTAATTCAGTGTTAGGAGATGAAGAAAGAAGATGATCAAAACTGAATGTTAAAGATACCAGAAATTTTTTTGAATTCACTCAAGTAATGAATGTTGCGGACATTCAAATGAAAGGAAGAAAATCCACGTGGAGTAACAAACAGGGAGCTAGCAGGTTGGACAGATTCCTTATTTCTCCTAAGATACTTGATCAATGGATTTCTTTGGAACAATGGGGAATGGAGAAAAACCTATCAGATCATACTCTAATTGTTCTGAAAGAAATATAGTAGGATTGGGGTATGAAACCTTTCAGATTTGAAGATGCTTGGCTGGATCACGCGAAGTTGAAGAATATAGTCACCAGCGCTTGGAATGACACAAAAGTGGAAGGTTGGAAAGGCTATATAGTGCAGAGGAAAATGACAGCTGTGAAGAAAAAATTGATAGAGTGGAACAAAAAAGATTTTGGTAACATCAAAGTGCAAATCCAAGAAACTAAGCTCGAAATTCAGAAATTAGACCTCAAACAGGATGCCATGAATCTGAATGCAGAAGAACTAACCAGAAAAACAGCACTGAATCATAGGCTTTGGAAAGTAGACAAAAGAGAAGAGACATTAAGGAGACAAAAATCGAGAATAAAATGGTTGAAAGAGGGAGACCAGAATACTAAATTCTTTCACAGATCAGCTACTTGGAGAACTAAGAAAAATGGCATCTCAAAGATCCGTTTCCAGAATGAGTGGATTGAAGAGCCTACAAAAATGAAGGAGGCAGCAAGGGCATTTTTTGTGAAACAGTTTAAAAAACAGAATTCTCTGTCAGGCAATTTAGAGGAAATTGTGTTCCAGAAAATTTCAGAGAATCAAAGAATGATGCTAGAGGATCGAAACAGAAGTCATCCAAGGTTTAAGGGACTGTGAAGGAAGTAAGGCACCTGGTCCTGAAGGTTTAAACATTAGCTTTCTTAAGAAGTTTTGGAATCTACTTAAACCGGAAGTTCTAGATTTATTGAGGAGTTTTCCAGAAATGGAAAGCTAACAAGAGGGATAAACAATACCCACATAGCATTGATCCCGAAAACAAAGAACCCTTAATCTTTTGATGAGTTCAGACCAATCAGCTTGGTAGGCTTGGTGTATTAGATATTATCAAAATGCTTTGCAAAAAGACTAAAAGGAATTCTTCCTATGGTCATTAGCTCGAATCAGTCTACCTTTCTCGCTGACCGGAATATATTAGATGCGATTATGGTGACAATGAATTGATTCATTCAGTTACAAGGGAAAAGAGAAAAGCAGTGATAGTTAAACTTGATTTTAGAAAGGCTTATTATTGCATCTCATGGGATTTTCTTGACCAAATACAAGGAAAAATGGGCTTTGGGCAGAATTGGAGACTCTGGATCAAAGAATGTATATCAACAGCAAGACTATCGGTACTTATAAATGGCTCTCCAACAGAGGAATTTCAGATGGAAAGAGGGTTAAGGCAGGGGACCCTTTATCACCTTTCCTGTTCATTATAGCCGCAGAAGGTCTATCAAGGTTGTTGAAAAAGGCAATGGAAATTGGAATTTTACAAGGAGTTCAATGGTTGGAAAATGGAGACTGTATAAGTCATTTGCAATTTGCAGATGATACTATATTGTTCTGCAAGGCTCAAAAGGAGGAGATATTTACCTTGAAGAGGATTCTCAAAACGTTTGAGGGTATTTCAGGTCTGAAAAATAAATTATCATAAGAGTTGTTGCATAGGAATAGGTCTGGTCAACAAGGAAATGAAAGAATTTACTAAGATCCTAGAGTGCAGCCAGGGTGAGCTTCCAATGAAGTATCTAGGGATACCAGTTGGAAGTAATCCAGGAAGAATTTCAACTTGGGTGCCGATATTAGATAAGCTGAAGAACAAGCTTTCATCTTGGAAATGTGCAAATCTGTCTATGGCTGGAAGGTTAACCCTCATCAAGGCAACTATGTGTAACATGCCCTTATATTATGCATCAATATTTAGAATGCCTATCAAAGTGGCTCAAGAGATTGAAAAGACACAAAGAGATTTTCTATGGGGTAAAAAGGAGAATGGCAGAAAAATTCATTTTGTATCCTGGGAAAAAATAAAAAGACCAAAGATATATGGAGGATTGGGAATTCAAGGGATGATGGAAAAGAATATGACTTTACTTGCGAAATGGTGGTGGAGGTTGATTTCAAAAAAGGAAGGCTTATGGAAAAGAATGGTGCTTGACAAGTATAAATTCAGAGAAGTCATTGATGAGGATAATCTGAAAATTCCTAAAAGCAAGATTTCTAATAGTTGGAGGGATATTCTAAATGTTATAAGAAGTAATAGTGAAGTGGGAATGGCATTAAGGCAAGGACAGAACTTAAATCAGAAATTAAATCTGGGCAAAGGAGATACAATAAAATTCTGGAAAGATCTTTGGATGGGAGAAAAAAGGCTTAAAGAGGAATTTCCGAAGCTATATTCTCTAACACCAAATAGGAATGCAGTAGTGAACGAAATGGGAGAGTGGTTAGGGACTTCTTGGAATTGGGTAATCAAAACAAGAAGAAATTTATATTCATGGGAAGAAGAGGAGAAAGAAAAGTTACTGAGAAGTCTCAACCACATACAGCCAAAAAATGAGAAGTAGGATAGAATTATTTGGGCATTCAGCTCAGATGGGGAATTCTACACGAAGTCGCTAATGAAAACAGCCTTGGAGCTTAAGATGATGGAGCTTAAGATGAAGAAACTCAAGTGTGAAAAAATGTCCCATCAGATCTGGACAGGGTTAGCTCCTCCTAAGGTGGAGATCTTAATATGGAAAATATGTCAAAATAGCCTCCCATCAAAAAAGCAGTTGCAGAAGAGAGGAATTCCTAAGGCAGGAACTAACCTAAACTGCCTATTCTGTGAAGATCAAGAAGAAACCGCTGACCATCTCTTAGTGCACTGCGAGTGGATATGGAGATTATGGGCTGACATCTTGTTTTGGTGGGGAGTAGTTTGGGTAAACCCTAAAACTACGAAGGAGCTAATACAAAGTTGGTCAATAAGGAAGTGCTCAAGAGTGTACAAAAGATTTTGGAAAATATTATGTTATTCCATAATCTGTACAATCTGGGAAGAGAGGAATAGAAGATGTTTTAAAAGCCAAAAATGATCTAGGGAGGAACTAAAGGAATTAATATAGACAAGGATGGCTTGGTGGATTAAATATAGGAATTCAGGGAGCTCATATTCAATCTCGACCATCACAAGATGCATTGAAGAAGTAAGGATCACTTCCTCATCAAAGAAAAAAAAGTAAAGGAAAAAGAGGATCCAGTCCACGTAAAGAACTTCAAATAGGCAGCAAAATCAGTGGTGAAATGCTTAGTTCAAATCTTAAATGTTTTAATAGGTGTAACAAGGCAAGGAATATCAATTCCCTGCTTTAAGTGAACTTTGTGTTTACTTCAATCAATTTTACTCTATCAAAAAAATAACGTGCTACTGACTGATACCTTTAACCATTTGACTTTTTTTTTTGTGACAGTTACCTGACAGAAAGAAAGATACTTGATGGGATATCTTTTGTTGTTCCAGCTGGAAAGAGTGTAGCAATTGTTGGAACCAGTGGCAGTGGTAAGATCTTGGCCAAGCTCTCTTAATATTGTTACTGGTATGGCTTGTTTGGTTTCCTCTTCTATTGTTGCTTTTGTTTGTATACTTGATTGCATTTTCATTTATAATTATTTAGTTTCCCTGGAGAAACCCTTACCACCATGACAACCAATTCAACATATGTAAATTGAGAAGCATTTGGCACTAGGCAGCAACATTACTGCTTCATATAATTGTACGAGCAAGTCACTTTTAGCCTCCAACAAAGGAGGCAAACTCTTAACCAGGGTCTCGTTGCAGCATTTTTGTCCATCAGAGATTCTTCTTTTGTCTCAAGTATATCAAGTTTCAGCATCATTGAAGATTTCTGTATGGCCATTTGTGTATGTTACTGCGTCTCATGAGTGTCATTGTGCTTACTGTTTTTGTGCTTCTGGACAGTAAATGAATCATGAGATTGGTTTGTCAGGAAACAGAAATGTTCCTTTGGTGATATACATGGTCATACAATTATTTTTTATTTAGAATTAAAAACATTAGGAATGTGCTTCCTGCAGCACTTTTAGTTTGCTAAAATTATTTTAATATTCTTGTCATGTAGTTTAATTATCTTTTCAGAATTATTTCCGTTGTGAAACTTGGATCCCATTTGCAGGCAAATCAACAATTCTGCGTCTTCTCTTCCGATTTTTTGATGCTCATTCAGGAAGTGTAATATAAAAATCCATTTTTTCTTTGTTAGCTAATATCTTAAATATATGAAGTTTGAAGAGTAACATTTGGCTTTTTTGTCATTGGCAGATAAAAATTGATGGGCATGACATAAAGGATGTTACTCTTCATAGTCTGCGAAATGCTATTGGGGTCGTACCACAAGACACGGTAAGTTATTTGAAGATGTACGTTATGTTTTATATTGTTTTCCTATACCTTCACTTTATTTCATTTTCTGACTATTTTGGTTAATTTCATTGTCTTTTTAACATGTATGCTGCATCGTAACATTTTTTTTTTTGCATTTCGGTTTATTTGAAATCTGACATATCTGCTTGTCCCAACAACGCAGGTACTTTTCAATGATACCATATTGCATAACATCCACTATGGTCGCCTTTCAGCAACAATTGAAGAGGTTTAATTGCTTTGCAACATGCTAATCATAGTGCTAAATATATTCATATATAGATTATTTTTTTCTAGGATTTTTTTTCATTTTACAAAGATGGTTCTATGTGCAGGTGTATGATGCTGCCAAGCATGCGGCTATCCATGAAACTATCTTACGATTCCCCGAACAGTACTCTACAATAGTAGGGGAGCGAGGACTTAAGGTAGCTCATTGTCACTTAAATACTCACATTTTGTTCTACTGTAGGGTTTATCTTTCAGATCAGCCTGTTCTGAAACCTTGTCTTTAGCAATTCCAGTCCACCATGTTTAATTGCTTGAGAAAATGCAACATTTTACTGGGTTTAACACTTTTCGTGCATTGTTTATGACTATCTTTGCAGTTAAGTGGTGGAGAGAAGCAGCGCATCGCACTAGCTCGTGCATTCTTGAAAGGGTCTCCCATTTTGTGAGTTTAAGTTATTGCTGTATAATCAGTTATGTGTTACATTAAGCTTGATATAAACTGAATCCTATCATCGTGGAAGTCTGAATCGTGAATGACAAACCCTTTTACTATATCAGTACAAGATACCAACTTTTGATTTTACTTTATGAACTGATGTGTTGTTGGTCTAACCAAGGTTAATGTATATTTGGATTTTTTTTAATCATAAGTATGAGCTCTCATGAGATTCCATTGTACACATACACATTTTCATGATAATTGAAATTCTGTGAAGCGTCACCTAAGTAACTTGCAACTCTTTGAAGCGGATAGAAACGGGATAAAAACCAGATATATCGTGGGCAGGTCTTTCCATCCATGAAAAATGGAAATGCAGAAATTTCAAGATATTTAGAGGGATAAGGAGGGAAAAGGGTAGTCAAAGAAATTATTTGGACCCTCAAGACAAACTTGGCAGCATTGGGCATGCAGATCGGATGTTAAAAAATTAGAATTTTATGATTGCCCTGAGTATTGAGTCTTATACAGGTTATGTTGTTTTTGTTTGAGTTTAGTTTTTTGCAGGGGTCTGTTTTTCTAGGCTTTTTGCTGTTTAGTTGCCTGCTGGGGCCATAGTTTTGAGTGGCCGCAAGCGTTGGCCAGTTAGCTTTATTTGGTCTTTTGTGTTATTGTGATTGCTTTGTTTAGACTCTCTTTCCTTTTAATGATATCGATTTTTCAAAAAATATTACGAAAGTTGCTACTCATTGTAGGGCAAACAAATGCTTTATTACATAAATAGGATCATGCATTTATGCTAATGTGGCTGGCTATCTTTCAAATGTTTCAGGAGTGTAACTGTGTTAGGTTACCATTTTAGTTTCCTTCCTTATGTTAGCCTCAGAATATAATCCAATCCCTATTCTAAGCTTCTCATTCCGCTGTATATCAGACTTTGTGATGAAGCTACAAGCGCACTTGACAGCACAACGGAAGCTGAGATACTAAGCGCACTCAAGTCTCTTGCAACAAATAGAACGTCTGTCTTTGTGGCCCACAGGCTTACAACAGCCATGCAGTGTGATGAGGTAAACATAATTATGTTCAATTTGCATGCTTGAAATAGGTTGTGTTGTGGAGAAGAGTGCTTATTTTTGTACAATTCATCGACCGTCCTGTGTAGTAGTAGTCTGTTATAAGTGTTTCACCACCTTCGGAGAGTAGGGTGCTTGTATTGAAATGGTGTTTCCATTGTGTTTGTCAGATCATAGTGCTGGAGAAGGGAAAGGTGGTGGAACAGGGACCACATGACGTTCTCTTGTCCAAAGTAGGGCGATATGCACAGCTATGGAGACAACAAAATAACAATGCAGAAGGAACTGAAACATGAAGAAGAATCATCATCTTTCTTGCTCTGCTACCTTTCTACCTGTTCAGATCCGATATGCCTAAATTCTCACTGAGCTGAGCTGAACATTGTGGATACATGAGTATACCTGGTTACTAAATAAATGATAAATTAAATATTCAATACATGTTACGAGAAATTATAAATTAATAGTGATTTAGGGTCTTTTTTTTTTTTTACCTTAAGTTATTTACTTAAGTATTTAACTTAATTTAAATTTATTTAATTTAATTTAATTACTTAATTTAGGTACATAAATTAATATTCGTCACTACATCACCACAATAACCCACCACCATCTTCACAACAACACCCCCACCACCACCATCACAACAACCCACCACCACCACCACCATCACCACAACTCACCACCACCACTACCATCACAATATCATCACCCCCACCACTCCACTACCACCACTACAACTGTCAGGACCCAAATTCTTGGTCGAGATCGGGGCCTGATTAACTATCAAGCAAGCCTCTAAAGTGCGGTGCATATTAAGGGTCTGTTTTTTAGAGCTGAATTTATATTTAACTGAACTTAATTTAACTAAACTGAATTTAACTTAATCAAAATACTAAATTTTTTGCGGTACGTCAGATAAGTGCAATTGCAACACAAAGCATACATTGTATAATTTATATATTGATTCGAATGAAGAATTGTATTTTGATTTGGTTGAGTTCCTTTATTTTTGGTTTGTTCAATCAATTGAATCATAGCCAAAGCTTCTGCCGACACCTCAAACATAAACAATTCAATTATTGCTACCGACACTCCTTCTCTCATCCACAGCCTTCACCATTTTTCCCGATCTGTTCTTTACCCAATACGATTCTCTTCCGGCTTCATCCCTGCGAGTCTCCTTCCACTATTTTGTGTTTTTCATTATCGTGAGCATCATCGGCGATCTGTGTTATTGAACTTGACTGAGGTGTTCGTCCGCCAATATCTTGTTCTAATAGTCGGATTTTGGTACGTGTCTTGTGCTTTTTGTTGCGTTGTTCATCATCGTCGTCGCTAGCATCTTAGAAGATTGCTCTTCTTGAATTTGATTCCCCTGTTGGATTTAGGTAGATGTCTTGTCGTCACTAGCATCGGCTTCATCCCGTCTAATCTCCTTCCACTGTTTTGTGTTTCCCGTGTTGGACGTTGTAGCTGATATCTCGTTCTAACGATCGGATTTAGGTAGATGTCTTATCGTTTTGTTGCGTTATCGTTGTTGCAATCATCAGCGATTACCGCTTTTTGTTGAATTTAATTCTCGTTCATCTGTTCAAGAAATTGATTGTTGTGTTCGCCCTATCTCGTTCTAACTATCGCACTTGTTTGCAGCGTTGCGCATCTAAGTAGGTGCGTCTGGCTGATGTTGTTATTGCGTTCTTCACCATCATCAGCATCATCAGCGGTCACTGTTGTTGAATTTGATTGCGGTGTTTGCAGTTTCATCGGAGGCCGAGCGGATTTCTAGAATCGCAGCGGAATTTCTGTTACATTATTCGGCTTCATTCCTCACAAGTGCGGAATTCAGGGAACTTGGCGGCAGATTTAAGATTTGCACTCACAATTTTGGCGATTTCCAACTTCAGTTGTGTGACCTGTTTGCAGATAACATTTGTCATTTCGGACACCAGTTTGACAGAAATATTATTTGTAGCTTTCGTCCGTATGTAATTTGTTTGTGTATATCTGGGCACGCTTCATATTTCCATTGTGCCATGTAGCAGTGAACTACAAACAATTCAAAGGTATTATTCATGTTGATGGTTTTTAAGAATTGTACTTATTGCGTTTACATTTGTATGATCATTTGTTCGAATCCTTGACTTTGAAATATTATAGTATGTGGAATGTGGAGGAAAGTCGAAGGCTTTTTAGAATTTTATTAGAATTGAGAAATGCCGGGAACGTTGGCATGATAGATTGGATGAAGGTGGAAAACATGTACAATTCACAAGCTTCATCGTAGAGAAAATAGAAACAGATGATGAATCACTACCACAGTTGCAAAGCTAAATGGTTAGCTTGAACCGATTTAAACAGGCTGACCGGAATTACTTTCACTAAGGATGGCTTACCAACACAGGAGAAGCTTCAAAGTGACAGACTTCAAGAATTTATGCAGGTATAAAATGGCATGTTTAAAGTTTGAGTGAACATAGTTGGGATTTTTACTTATGTGAGCATTTATGATTGTATGGTCATATCTTGTTGCAGAAACACAGGACAAGTGGTGCCGGAAATTACGTTTGCAAGAACACACTTCCCGATTTGGATCTATGGGATCCAGTATTTGGTGGGAGATGTGCTACGGGTAACAAAAGTATTTCCCCAGCACTGGCCAAGGCTCAAAGAGGGAAAGCGAAGCGGGTCGATATGGACGTGGATCCAGTTGAAGAAGGGTCAGGGGATAGTGACGATGCTCCTTTTTTGTGTGGAGGGGCAATGTTATCAGATGATGATGGTTGGAGTATGTATCCATCGAGAATTTTCAGCTCAAAGAAAAAAAATTTTGGCTAGTTGTCTGTGTCCAAGGCGAAGCAGAAGATGGATTTTGATAAAGCTTGTGAGATTTTGGGAGTAGACTCACAACTTTATGCTCATGAGAATAGACTGTTGGCTGCCATTCATGGTATGGAACAAGTACAGGCGCGTGGACGAGCATTCGCTACGCCATGTGTGAAATACCTTGTTCGTGAAAAGCTTGATCGGGTATTTTGTGTATGGATAAAGAAGAAGAACGATGGGAGTTGCTAAGTGATGTTGTGTGACCTGTTTGGTGTTGTTGTGTGATATTTGCTGACATTTGGTGTTGTGTGGCATTTGTTGTTGTTGTGTAACATTATGATGTTAATGTTTGGGTTGCTGAGTGTTTTTTAAACAAAACTTTATGAATCTTTGGTATGTGTAGAATGGATGGAATTCGGCAACATTGTCGGCGGGTAGCGCTTGAAAGGTTGTCAGAATTGGTGGCTGATTAGCCGAAGAGAGATAATTTGCGGTCAGGAGGTGAAAATGGTGCTGAATATATGCATAGATTGGTCTTTTTGCACCCTCGTATGTGCATGAACAATTAAGGTTAACATCTGATATGGTACTGGAACTGGTCAACTTAATGATGGCCAGACAACTTTTAGCAGATAGCAGACACATCAAGGTATTGGAACTATTACATTATTGTGCAGGATTGTATTGGTGCTATTTACGGCACTTATATCGAAGCGATGTTGGGTGACAGTCAAGACCAGTATCGAGGATGTAAGGGAATCAAAACATGGAACGTTTTTGCATGTTGTTCTTTTGATATGCTTTTTACATACGTGCACATCGGTTGGGAAGGAAGTGTACACGACCAAACAGTTTGGAGAGACTCATTAACCCAATCGAAATATTGTTTCCCACATCCTCCACCAGGTATAAAAATTACTCTGCTAGTTCTTAAAATACTTTGCGTCAAACACGATGTCAAATCATAATGTCGCGTCTATTGCACTTGGGCAGGTAAATATTATTTGGTGGACTTCGGTTATCCAAATACATTGGGGTATTTGGATCCATACAAAAACAAGCATGTTCGTTACCATATGCCCGCATTCAGGAATGATCAGGCACCACATGGAATTTATGAAAAATTTAATTACCGTCATTCATCATTGCGGACGACCATCGAAAGAACATTTGGTGTTCTGAAGAACGCCTAGAAAACACTTAGGAACATGCATCAAGCTTCAAATGTGCGTCAAATAGATATAATAATCGCTTCTTTTACTATACATAATTTTATTCGCATGCATAACCTGAGGATACGTATTTTAGAACATGAGTTGGTGCAGAGGACGGCTGATTCGAATCCGTTCGATGTAAGTCGAAAAGAACAGATGAATCAAGTATGAAACTTCATAGCATCCGAAATTATGTTAGCACATCCTGACAATGAACCTAAAGATATCATGGACGAAGATGGTGATATGTAACACGTTTTGTATGTAAATTATCAAACTTCATTCTATACAATGATAAATCTTTCATTATCATGTTAATTTGTTTATCATTTCTTATATATCAGAAAGTTTTACTTTCTAACACTTTGTCCTAAATCAAAGAACATTGCATGAGACATTGTATTGACAGACGAAAAGGGAAAGCAATTTTTTTAAAGGTTGTTCATATATGTACTTAACTTAACTGATCTTAACTTAAGTGCTGAAAATTTAAATTCTAAAGAACAGGGTCTAAGTAGCGGAATTAGATTTAAAAAAAAAGATAAATTGTTCAAAATCTTGCCGAAGTATAATGGAGCAAATACTCTAACTGAAGAAAATGACACATCAAATAAAATGTTCTGATAGCATAACTGGTTGGATGGCACCGTACTTAAAATGAGAAAATTCCCTTGCAACGCTGAGTGGTCGCTTTTGAACTTACAGCTCACTTATCTGAAAATATTAAATAATAACTGGGTGAGTCACAATGTCTCAGTGAATAAATAACATATTGTATTAATGTTAATATCTTTATTAACTGTCAATGATATAACTCAAATTATCATATACTCAATCGATGTGTGTATGAATGCGTGAATGCACGATAATGTCCATGTCGATCGATCATAATAACGATGGACAGTCGTCAATGCCGATCCGGACCATCATATCAATGTGCGAGCTCAGCCTCGCCATATCATATCAAAGAGCGGGACATGTCTGCTATATCACAACCCATGTTGGTGGTCATGCATGTCGTGTATGTGATGATGCGTATAATGTATCATATCATATTTCCAAATAATTATAATATGTATTCATATTATTCTTATGTCGATATACGGTCAAAATCTTAACATCTTTGTTAAGACGAGGAGATTCGATTATTAAACGAATTCCTTTATTATCCAATTATAAATTAATAATATAAAGAAATAATATGACAACACGATATGATATAATTTAGAACGAGTATATTATTTACTCACATTTTTCTTCAAACCAACGTAAATTCGTCATCAATACTTAACTAGTACGGTTTCACCTACCACCTTGAGAACCTATCATAAACCATACAATTTCTTATCCATTACGTATAATTTCCACAAAATTTTGGTATACTACCAGGGTCTCATCTATTCGTCTAAATCGTCATTATTGGTTAACCAAATTATAATCAAGATTCCCTTTAACCCTAATCCAAATTAACCCATGAAATAACTAGATAATTAGGTTCCAAATATCCACTCAGTCGCCTGATTATATAACTTTCAAAGATAAACCACATGATTTTGAGGAAATAACTAAACATTTACTCAATCATGGATCTGCATCCATATTTTGTTTATCAAAGATGAACTTATAACTCGAGCTAAATAGCTAAATTACTAAATAACTCTAATCACCTAAATCCTCTCATCAGCATGTTGTAGACTTTTCTACTCCTTGTTTTCTCAAATAATGAAGCAGCTAAGTGAACTTTTGAACTGAGATTATACAACGAGAAATGCCCTGAGATCAAATAGCTCAGCCAAATAATCAGTTACCAAACCCCGAATCACAACTTACACCACCATCACTAAATGTAATAGCCAATCTTCACATTCAACAAAATGCAGCCGTAAAATCACTAACATATTTTCAGACCAGCTATGCCACATGCATAAAATAATCTAATTCAAAAATCAGCTTACATAGAAGTTGGTATTGCGGCAACTTCCTCTAATCTTCTTCTTCTTTTTTTGTGTTAGTTTTATGTTAACCCTAATAGGACAAGTTATATTTATATATATAGTATTTATCCTCTCTTTTAATGTTATTTATTCTTTTCCATTCATTACGTATTCTTCCTTTTTATTTGACCCAAATAAATTTTCCTAACAATATTCATGACAATACATTTAATAATAAAAATGATTTTAAATGATTATTAGGTAATACATTCTACCCTCCTTAGAAGAATTCGGTCCCCGAATTTAAATGATCTTACCTTGACAATCAAAAAGTTCAGGATATCTCTGTTGCATGTCCTTCTCAGATTCCCATGTAGCTTCAGCTTTCGTATGATTTTTCCATAATACCGTGACTAAAACTACATTTTTATTACGCAACCGCTTTACTTGACGATCTGCAATACCAGTAGGTTGCTCGTCATATGATAGTGTCTCATCGATTGAAGGGGCTCATGTTCAAACACGTGATTTGGGTCTGAAACATACTTCCGCAGCATCGAGACATGGAAAACTGGATGGATGCTAGACAATGCTGGGGATAAAGCCAATCTGTAAGTTACATATCCAATTGTTCCAAAAGGTCCGATAAATCCAGGACTAAGCTTTCCCTTCTTACCAAATCTCATCACACCTTTCATCGGTGAGACTCTCAAAAAGATATTATCACCAATACGAGATTGTAACTCTCTTGGATCTGCATAAGATTTTTGTCGGCTCTGAGCTGCTAACAGTTTATCTTTGTCAGACGGACCTTCTCATTTGCATCATGTACCAAATCGGGACCAATCAACTTACCTTCCCCTAACTCAAACCACCCAATAGGCGATCGGCATCTCCTCCCATAAAATGCCTAAAAAGGGGTCATCTCAATGCTAGAGTGATAACTGTTATTGTAAGCAAACTCAATTAATGGTGTATATCGATCCTAACTATCCTTAAAATCAATAATGCAGGCCCTTAACATGTCTTCGAGTATCTAAATAGTCCTCTCCGACTGTCCATCTGTCTGGGGATGAAATGCAGTGCTCAAGTGTAACTTTGTTCCCAAAGCCTCCTGTACTGATCTCCAAAATCTAGTTGTGAATTGTGAGCCACGATCGGAAATAATTGATATCAGTATACCATGGAGACGCACAATCTCTTTGATGTATACCTGGGCATACTGTTCCGATGGGTAACTGGTCTTAACTGGAATGAAATTTGCAATCTTAGTGAATCTAAATCACCCAAGTTGAGTCATAACCCTTACTCGTGTGTGGAACTCCAGTAACGAAATCCATAGTAATGTGCTCCAACTTCCATTCTGGGATCTCAATACTCTGGAGACGGCCGGTCTCTGGTGCTCAAGTTTCACTTGCTGGCAAGTCAACCATCTCGATACAAAGTCGGCTACATCATGTCTCATACCGCTCCACCAATAATTATCTTGAAGATCGTGGTACATCTTAGTAGAGCCTGGATGCATAACATAAGGCGTACAATGTGCCTCTCTCAAGATCTCTTGACGTAACCCATCAGTTGCTGGGACACATTAACGACTTCCAAATCGAAGGGTTCTATCATCATCAATCGTGAAGTCTCCAAGTTTTTCTTATTGAAGTTTTGTAATCAACTTGCTTATCTCAGGATCAGTACCTTGAGCTTCTCCTATACGAGTAGCCAAGGTAGGCACGACTCGTAAATGTGCTAGAAGACTTCCTTTATTATCCACTCCAAAAGAAACTCCAATATTCTGCAATTTCGATAATTCTTTAACTAGCCTTCTCTTGCAATCAAGTATGTGTGCCAAACTGCCCATGGATTTTCTACTTAGAGCATCAGCAACAACGTTGGCCTTTCCCGGATGATAAGAAATTTTACAATCATAGTCCTTCAGTAACTCCATCCACCTTCGTTGTCAAAGATTTAGATCTTTCTGGCTGAAAATGTACTTCAAATTTTTATGATCCGTAAACACCTCAAATGTTTCCCCGTACAAATAATGTCTCCACATCTTCAATGCAAAAACTACTGCCACCAGCTCCAGGTCGTGTGTAGGATAATTATGCTCATGCTTCTTCAACTGTCGAGATGCATAAGCAATAACTTGACCATGCTGCATAAGTACGCATCCCAAGCCAACTTTAGAAGCATCGCAATACACAACCCACCTACACCAGAAGGAAATGCTAGAATTGGTGATGTCGTTAACGCTTTCTTCAATCTCTGAAAACTCTCCTCGCACTCCTCTAACCAAAAAAATTTGACCCCTTTATGTGTTAAGCGAGTCAGTGGTGCGGCTATACGTGAAAAATCTTGTACAAACCGACGATAGTAACCAGCCAAACCCAAAAGCTACGGATTTTAGTGACTGAAGTAGACGTAGACCAATGTTCAACTGCAACAATTTTTGAGGAGTCAACCTTCACACCCTCTCTCGAGATAATGTCCAAGAAATGCAACACTATTCAATCCAAAACTCACATTTTGAATACTTAGCATACAACTTATGCTCTCGTAATCTCTGAAGAACTTGCCTCAAGTATACTCATGATCCTCATTTGTCTTTGAGTAAACAAGAATATCATCAATGAACACGATGACAAACTTGTCAAGAATTTCTCTAAACACATTGTTCATCATCCCCATAAAAGCTGTTGGTGCATTCGTGAGTCCAAAAGACATAATTAAGAACTTGTAGTGTCCATAACGAGTCCTAAACGCCGTCTTCGGAATATCTTGCTCTCTAATCAGAAGTTGATGGTAGCTAGAACGTAAATCAATATTTGAGAAACATCGAGCTCCCTGTAACTGATCAAATAAATCATCAATCTTTGGTAAGGGATATATGTTCTTCACAGTCACCTTGTTCAACTGTCGATAGTCGATGCACAGTAGTAATGACCCATCCTTTTTCTTTACACACAAGACAGAAGCACACCAAGGGGCACACGAGGGCGGACAAAACCCTTGTCAAGAAGCTCTTGCAATTGAGCTTTCAATTCTTTCAGCTCCGCTGGTGCCATTCGGTAAGGAGGGATCAAGATGGGCTCCGTGTCAGGAGGTAAATCAATACAAAACTCCACATCTCTCATCGGAGGTAATCCCGGCAAGTCCTCAAGAAAAACATCACCAAATTCGGATACTATTGATATTGTATCCAACTCAAGTGTTTGAGTGGTGGTATCCAATACCATTGCCAGATAAGCCTGACACCCTATACTCATCAACTTATGAGCCGTCAGCGCTGAAATTAGAGAAGGAGACGATGATCTCATATCACAATTAAAGGAAAATTCCGGCTGACCCAGAATGCAAAACTTGATCACCTTGTCGTGGCAATCAAGAGTCGCATAATAGGTCGACAACCAATCCGTACCTAAAATAATGTCAAAGCCAAGCATATTAAGCAAAATCAAGTCGGCAAACATACGATGCCGCTCATCTCAATGAGACAAGAGCGATATACTAACTCAGCTCCAATACGATTATCAACAGAAGTGCTCACCACCAAGGGTGTCTCCATCGGAATTTGGTGGTGCCAAAAAATATATCGCAAAATGAGGAGAAACATATGAATGCTTGTGTGAAAACTGGTTGCGCTATCATATGCTGCAATTTAGTGCCACGTGTAGGACACTGACTCACATAGTGTCCTTGCAATCCACAATTAAAACAAGCTCCAATCTTCTTACGACAAACTCCTCCATGAGGGCGACCGCAAGTCTTACAAGGGGCCCTTGTCTGACTGGATGAATTAGAATCTTGCCGCTGATTAGCTTCACGCAGAACTTGTTGGGGCTGTTTGGAACCCTGTGATTGAATCTTATTACCATGATGTATCATCTGAGACTGATGGCTACCTCGGTGAGTATACTGAGGTCTACCTCCTGGAAAATCTCCCCGTCGATCATGCTGGTTCTCAACATAAGCATTCTCACGAGGCCTCTTCCTCTGATCACGTGTAGCTTTCTTCATTAATTCTCTATCCTCTATGATTCGAGTTGTATCCACGCCTTAAAGAAACTGGTAAACTGAGTACTAGCCACTGATCGAAAAATATTATGACGCAACCCCATAGTAAAGCGCTTGATGCGCATATGCTCTGTAGATACCAAGTGTAGCGCATAACCTAATAAGATAGTAAACTTATTGGCGTACTCCGTAATCGTCAAACTCTCCTGTCTCAAGGTCTCAAACTCTCTGGCTTTAGCATCCCTCACACTATCGGGCAAGAATCTATTCAAGAATAAGGCCTTGAACTCCTCCCAATCCATTTGTGGCTTCTCACCATCTCTGTCTGCCATGATACTATCAAACCATGACATGGCAACACCTTGAAGTATAAAAGATGCCGACAAACACTTGAGTGTCATCCTTCTCATCCGTCCCACTAAAGGTCGGTGGCTGGTGTCTAAGAAACTCGTCTAGCTTCACCCCTCCATCATCAATAATTTGATGCACGACATGAGCTGAACCAAAATTCGCATTACCATCGCTTGTCGGTGGTGGAATGACTGGTGATTGTACTGTAGGCTGACCAGCGGCAACCCCCTGCGTCACCATGCCTTGAAGAATCTGAATCAAGCCCTGAATACTGCTTACAACATCAGTATAGGATATTGTAGCATTAGATGGATTAACTGGCTCCCTCTGCGGTGTGTCATGTGCTACCGGTGGTGTAGTCTGTGGTGCGTTATGTAGACCTCTCGGATTTGCCCCAGTCCGAGTGTTGCGTGGTACCACCGTCGGAAATGTTTGCTCAGTATCATGAGCACCAACATCTCTACCTCTACTAGCTTCATTGTGTCAATCATTTCGGGAAGTTCTTCTCGAACGTGAATGAGATGATCTATGTCGTGCCATCACATCCTATATGAATAACTTGTATCAATACGAATTCACAAGTCATATATATCAATAAATTGAATTGACTCCAAATGAGAAAGAATTTTCCTAAAGGTCCTAGCAGAACGTTGTTTATGGCGGTGGCACGCTACACTATCATAACCAAAATTCTACTTAGTCCTAGCTCCGTGTACTTTAGGGACAAACCTAAGCTCTGAATACCAACTTTGTCAGGTCCCAAATTTTTGGTCGAGACTGGCGCCTGATCAACTATCAAGCAAGCCTCTAAAGTGCGGTGCATATTGATATATTAAGTAGCGGAATTAGATTTTAAAAAAAGATAAATTGTTCAAAATCTTGTCAAAGTACAATGGAGCAAATACTCTAACTGAAAAAGTGACACATCAAATAAAATGTTCTGATAGCATAATTGGTTGGATGGCACAGTACTTGAAATGAGAAAATTTTCTTACAACGCTGAGCGGTCACTTCCAAACTTACGGCTCACTTATCTGAAAATGTTGGATAATAACGGGGTGAGTCAAAATGACTCAGTGAATAAATAACATATTGTATTAACGTTAATATCTTTATTAACTGTGATATAACTCAAATTATCATATACTCAATCGATGCATGTATAAATGCGTGAATGCACAATAATGTCCATGTCGATCGATCATAATAACGATGGGGAGTCGTCAATGCCGGTCCGGACCATCATATCAATGTGCGAGCTGAACCTCGTCATATCATATCAAAGAGCGGGCCAAGCCTCACTCACAACCCACGCGGGTGGTTATGCATGTCGTTTATGTGATGATGTGTATAATGTATCATATCATCTTTCACAATAATTATAATACGTATGAATATTATTCTTATGTCGATATACGGTCAAAATCTTAACATCGTTGTTAAGTCGAGGGGATTCGATTATTAAACGAATTTCGTTAGTATCCAATTATAATTTAATAACATAAAGAAATAATATGATAACACGATACGATATAATTTAGAACGAGTTATTATTTACGCACATTTTTCTTCAAACCAACGTAAATTCGTCATCAATACTTAACTCGTATGGTTTCACCTACCACCTTGAGAACCTATCATAAATCATACAATTAGTAATTCATCACGTATAATTTCCACAAAATTTTTGATATACTATCAGGGTCTCATCTATTCGTCTAAATCTTCATTATTGGTTAAACAAATTATGATGAAGACTCCCTTTAACCCTAATCCAAATTAACCCATGAAATAACTAGACAATTAAGTTCCAATATCCACTTAGTCACCTGATTATATAACTTTGAAAGATAAACCACATGATTTTAAGGAAATAAATAAATATTTACTCAATCATGCATGTTGTAGACTTTTCTACTCCCTGTTTTCTCAAATAATGAAGCAGCTAAGTAAACTTTTGAACTGAGATTACACAATGAGAAATGCACTGAGAGCAAATAGCTCAACCAAATAATCAGTTACCAAACTTCCAATCACAACTTACACCACCATCACTAATCGTAGCAGCCAATCTTCACATTCGTCAAAATGCAGTACGCCATATGCATAAAATAATCCAATATAATCCAGTTCAAAAATCAGCTTACATAGAATCAACCTTGGTCTTGCGGCAGCTTCCTCTAATCTTCTACTTTTTTTTTTTTTTATGTTAACCCTAATAGGACAAGTTATATATATATATCACTAACATATATATTTATATATATACCTATAAATTGTAGTTATCCTCTCTTTTAATATTATTTATTTTTTTCCATTCGTTACATATTCTTCCTTTTTTATTTGGTCCAAATAAATTTTCCTAATAATATTTATGACAATATATTTAATAATAAAACTGATTTTAAATGATTATTAAGTATTACAACAACAAACACCAGCATCACAACATCCACCACCACAACAACAACATCATCAGACACTACCATCACCACCACACTATCTTAACATCACCACCACAATTACCACAACAATTCAAAAATCAAAACAATCTAACATTAATAAAAAATAATAATTAATATATTTAATTTAATGCAACAGAAAAAAGTATAAAGCCTTAAGATGGGCAGGATAACTACAGAAATAAAAAATACAACAATAATTTACGCGGAAGGTAGAAAGAAAACCTTCGCAGGTTAAAGACTTTGTCGTTGCTATCATCTCTTTGTGAACTCAAAGCCTCACTTCCCACACCCGCCTGAAATTAAGACCAACCGTTTGTCATCGGAATCGGAAGCTATGGCCTATGTGGATCACGCATTCTCGATTTCTGATGAAGACATAATGATGGAAACGTCTTACATGGTTAACAACAAACCTCCCATTAAGGAGATCGGTCTCGCAATCTCTTTACTCGTCTTCGGAACACTAGGCATCATCTTGGGTGTTTTCATGGCTGCCAATCACATCGGCGGCGACTCAGCTCACGGTATGCGTACAACCTCTTCCTCGATTTATCATTTAGGTTGTGCAGTCTATTTAGGGTTTTTCTTTTTCTGGGGTTTCTTGCTCCTTTTAATTTGAATAGAATAAATACTTTCAGTGAAATTGATTTGTGGTTTTGGGTAGGGCTTTTCTTTGCGATTTTGGGAGCCATTTTGTTCATACCTGGATTCTACTACACCAGGATTGCTTACTACGCCTACAAGGGATACCAGGGTTTCTCCTTCTCCAACATTCCTTCTGTTTAATCACACTGTCATACCCAATGCTTGTACAGATTCCTATCTAATTAAAAACTTTCGATGGGCCTCGTTGCAGATCTTCTGTATGCTTATATATCCGTTAATGAGGCGAAGTTGAGCTACAGTAGACTATTCTGTGAATTGTTACATGGTATGGATTCTGTGATGTTCCATGCTTTAGGTTTGTCTTGTTATGCACGTTTACCATGTCTAGTAGCTAGCTAGTTGATGCTTGTTCCTAATTGAATATACCATTTGCTAGAATATCTGTATTTATACATGTTATAGGCAATGAATAACTGGTTCCAAGTCGATGCACGCCAGTTGCTTTCCTGCATAGTTACTTTGGACTATTGCCCTTCAAAAACCACGCATTACTCGCAGACTGATTTTTCTATTCGAAGAACTTTAGCAGGGACTGGAGGCTTCTTCTTTATGTTACAACAAGTTTCAATCATGGAACTTGCATGCTGTGGTTGAACTATTAAGATGATCTTGTCAATCCATAAAAGTATTGAATCTATTTAGTTATTTACTGTATATTAGTACATGGTTGAAATGGTGTGTTATAATCGAGATAATTACAAATTTCATTTCATATTAATTAATCTGATATGAAAGTCCCTTTGCAATTGAATTTGGATACAAGGGTAAGGTAGATGACTTGAGGGATTAGATTGTAAATTGCGCAAAGTGATCGATCAGTTCTTCTCATATCTCCGTTTAATCGCCGACGAAGGAAGGAACTAGCGGAACAAATGTCGAGGAGAATGGCGTGCGGGATGGGACTGCTGGTGGCGATGTTCGCCCTCTATCTGTTGATGCATTTACAGTTGCTGAAGCTGCTGCTGCCTCATCTCGCAAACTTGTCAAGAAGACCATCTCATCACATGACATTGTCATCTTCTCCAAATCATACTGCCCGTAATCTCTCTACTCTCCTTCTCATTAGGTTATTGATATTTTTGATGATTATTGTTACTATACTTTGACTATTAGGTATGGGTTAGTTAGGGTTTAGGGATTTGCTCATATGTGATGAAGACCTGTAGTTGTCTTAGTTTTACAATATCCAGATTTCTCATCAGTTATACAAATCTCGGTGACACTTTTTTTCACATTGTTTATGTTGTGTTTAAGCTGGTAGAGTATCAGTCGGGATCTTCCTCAACATCTTTAATCCTTTTTGCTCTCAAGGCATTTGCTTTACTTGTCTGATTCTAAATGATACACAGAACTTATGGTCTGATAGAGGCGTGGAGCAGGCAGGTATTGTAAAAAGGCCAAGGCTGTTTTCAAGGAGCTGGACTAGATGCCATTTGTTGTTGAGCTTGACGAGAGACTTATGTCTCCTTTGGTGTGGACATCTTTTAAGCTTGGTATGAAGTTTATGATGTTAGTCCTTTTAATAAGGGAATTCGATACAAAATCCTTGTTAAGATATCCCCTCCAGCTCCATTTGATGATCACTTGTTTCATTGATATACTTTAAACTCAAAACTACTCCTTGATGTTGAAGTGAGATTTTAGGTGGTACAGTTCAAGTAGGCCCATTCTGTGATCTTCATTTTCATTTACAGTTGAGTATTTCTCTCAAGGGCAGAGCTTTATAATGGCGTTTGTTTCTGGAACAGTTTGATTATAAATTGCTGCGGGGCTTGTTTATTGTGTGTCATGAGAGGATGGATGGAACATTCAGGAGGCTCTCAGCGAGAAGTATTCATACATGGGACTATGGGAGGTTGAGATGGTAATTTGTGTAAGCATAACCAATATGCATTCAAACATCTTCTTGTAAGTGTTGTGAACTGACATTGTTTGGGAAATGGTTTCTTTTGATAATATCAGATACTGTTGAAGCATTTGAAAGTGGAGAGCGGGCTAAGCTTCTAGGTATGACCCCCCACCCCAAGCTAAGCTCCATCTCTCAGATAAATTCACACTATGGTTTTGCTGGCTCCGTCCCGCCATTTCTTTTCAATTTACTGGATCAGCAGCAACTTAAAGTGGCGTTGCCCTTTTTATATTAAAATAAGTTAAAATCAAAATGTTAATTTAATACGGATGGGTGAGATGTTAAATTTACTTATCAGGCCCATTGCACAACGACCATTTAGGGTGGTCTAAAACGTAAATTATGAAACTTGAGAGTTGGTTTCGAAATAATCACAAACTGTGAGCAGAGCAGAGCTACGGGTAAGGAGAAGCAGAAGATATGATCTCATCTTCCCTTCCTCTTCTCAATCTTATGCTTGCGCTGTCAATTTCAGACCATCCATTAGGTCATCGATTTCAAGCCGACAAGCTCCTCCTCCAATGGAGCGCGCTGTCTTCCCCAACCGTCCGGCTCTTCCAACCCCTACGCTAACATCCAACCCCAACCCTCCTCGCATCAAGCTCAACTCCATCACGCTCCCTGTCCAGCCTCACTCCCCATCTTCTCCCTCTTCATTCCCTCTCGACTCCCTCCTCCAGCATCTCCTCCACTCCTCTTCCCCACCCACCGTAACTCACAACCACAAAACCTCCTCCCTAAACCCTCCGCCTCGGCTCGTGTCTGAAAAACAGCGCGGGAGAGCAGCCTATGTGTTGGATGAAGGGTCTCTTCTGACAATGGTTGAGGATGCTGAAGTGGAATATGAGTCACTTGAGTTTATGTCGTATAAAGGTAAGTCAATGTTGGACTCGATTGTGGAACATCCTGTGGCTAGTTTGAGTGTTTTGTTTGATTCAAGGAAGTCAGAGTTGGTAGAGGCTGATTTGGCTAGCTTGTTGAAAGGGTTGGAGACCTTAGGGTATTGGGAGAAAGCCCTCTTGCTGTTTGAATGGGTTGCAGCTAATTTGAATACTGAAAACGCTAACAAACTTGACGGCCAGCTGATTGAGCAGATTGTTAGGATTCTTGGCAAGGAGTCTCAGCATACTGTAGCAGCTAAGTTGTTTGAGAAAATTCCGCTTGAAGAGTACTCCTTGGATGTTCGAGCTTACACGAGTATATTGCACGCATATGCTCGCAGCTGCAAGTACCAACATGCTATTTCCTTGTTTGACTCGTTGAAGCTGAAAGACCTCTGCTTGACTTTGGTCACTTACAATGTCATGCTGGATGTTTATGGGAAGATGGGTCGGTCGTGGGATAAGATTTTGGGTCTCTTGGAGGAAATGAAAAGCAATGGGCTAGTGTTTGATGACTTCACTTGCAGTACAGTTATAGCCGCATGTGGGAGAGAAGGATTGTTGGAGGAGGCAACTAAGTTCTTTTATGGGTTGAAGTCTCAAGGTTACATGCCGGGGACAGTTACCTATAATGCGCTGCTCCAAGTGTTTGGTAAGGCAGGTGTTTATTCTGAATCCTTGAGTATTTTGAAAGAAATGGAAGAAAACAATTGCCCGCCGGACTCAGTTACCTACAATGAACTTGTGGGAGCATATTTGAGAGCAGGGTTTTATGAGGAAGGAGCTGCACTTATAGATACAATGACCTCTAAAGGAATATTGCCGAATATTGTTACATATACGACAGTGATTAATGCGTATGGGAAAGCTGGAAAGGAGGATAAAGCTTTGGATCTATTTCACCGGATGAAGACATTGGGCTGTGTACCTAATGTATGCACATATAATGCTGTCATTGGGATGCTAGGAAAAAAGTCAAGATCAGAAGAGATGATAGAGGTACTCCGCGAGATGAGATCCAATGGGTGTCCTCCTAATCGAATCACATGGAATACGATGCTTGCAGCGTGTGGCACCTCCGGCAAGCAAACGTATGTGCATCGTGTTTTCCGAGAGATGAGAAGTTGTGGATTTGAGCCTGACAGGGACACATTCAACACTTTGATCAGCGCATATGGCCGTTGTGGGTCAGGAGTTGATGCTGCAAAGATGTACGAGGAGATGATTAAAGCAGGTTTCACACCATGTTTGACTACTTATAATGCACTTCTCAATGCATTGGCTAGACGAGGTGACTGGAAAGCAGGTGAACTAGTTGTTCAAGACATGAAAAAGAAAGGTTTTAAGCTTAATGAAACTTCATACTCATTAATGCTCCACTGCTATTCAAAGGGAGGGAATATAAAGGGTTTAGAAATGATTGAGAAAGACATATATGATGGTCATATATTTCCTAGCTGGGTGCTTCTGAGAACACTTATTCTTGCAAATTTTAAGTGCAGGGCATTGGCTGGTATGGAGAGAGCATTCCAAGAGCTACAGAAAAACGGATACAAGGCTGACATGGTGATATTCAATTCAATGCTTTCTATTTATGCAAAGAATAGAATGAGCGATAGGGCTGATGATATGCTACATATGATCCACGAAAATGGCTTGCAGCCAGATATTGTCACTTACAATAGTTTGATGGATATGTATGCTAGAGGTGGAGAGTGTTGGAAAGCTGAAGAGATCCTCAATAAACTGCATAAGGCTGGTGCTAAGCCTGATGTTGTATCTTATAACACTGTCATCAAAGGGTTTTGTAGGCAACGACTGATGCATGAAGCAATCAGAACACTGTCAGATATGATAGCGAGGGGTATTCGCCCATGTATTGTTACTTACAATACGTTTATTACAGGCTATGCCGGGCAAGGGATGTTTGCCGAAGTAAATGATGTCATCACTTACATGATTCAGCATGGTTGCAAACCAAATGAGCTTACATATAAGATTGCTGTGGATGGATATTGTAGAGCAAATAAGCATGAGGAAGCCATGGACTTCGTGTCTAAGATCAAAGAAGTGGACAAATCTTTTGATGATTATGCGGTGCAAAGACTTGTGTCTCTCATGCAGCATAATATGCAGTCATGATTTTTCTAGATGCCATATCCCTAATACTTTCAGTTGACTCGGACCTCTTTTTTGGCGAAATTTCTTGATCTTTGGGCTGCGTTACCTTTCTTTAGGTAAGTGTGGCAGTTTGTATTTTATCCTGCTAAATGCTTCTGCACGTGGTCTGAAAAAATCTGCTGAAAAATTTATGGAATGTTATTTATCCTGAACCTTTGGTTTTTTTTAATCAGAACTCAGTGGCTCTTAAGTAAATAACTTGAGGTAAAAAAAACAGGCCCTGATAGTCTATTTCCTTGTTATGAGTGCTATTTTGATTTTCTTTTCTTGTTTAGGTTGCTGAGTACTGATAGTGATTACCCCATTGAAGAAGATGACCTACAAGAATTACTGGTCCAGATTCCTCATATATTTATGGTGAGAAATTTACACTTACTGCAGCTTAATTTCAGCTATAAGTCTCACCTGGTAGGATTCAGTCATTTCTGCCCTGTGGCAGGCATAGCTCCACATGTTAACCTGGATGGAGGGCCCAGGTAACACATAATTCTCAATACTTGCCACTCTAATGCTCACTAGATAAAAGATGATGGGTGAACGGTGAAAATCCTTGTAGGGATAGTGTTGAACCAGACCACCCTTTTTATCGGTCTCCATTCATATTTCTAGAATGTTGTTCGGGATTGGTGGTGGCATCTCAGCTCAACCCATTCATGTTCTGTTCATTGTTTTTGGCAGGAGTTGGGATTTTCCGGAGCTGTATGGGAAGGAAGTCTTGGGCCCTTGTCAGCGGTGACTTGATTTTGCAAAATGCTGTAGAGTATGATACAATTCAGACCGCAACAGTAGCTTTCTCTGTTAATAATGTGTGTTGCCATTGAATATTGCATGCACCATTTGTGTTCATAGTGTAAAGAAGATCATAGGCAACAGCTGTGAACTGCTCTACTCCATTGAAGAAGATAAATGCAGCAGCCATCCATTTACATACAGATACATGATGATAAATATGTTTGCTTCATTTGGGTGCTCCTATAAAAATCTCCGGGTCGGGTCACTGCCCGCCCACAGAATTGCAACGACACAGCAATACTAAATAGTCCTAATTCCTAGATGCTTGATTTACTGCTTCGAATTTATAGCATCCAACCACAGAATGAACCGAACCGAACCGGGCAATTGGAGTCTGGGTCGACGTTGTTCATGATACAATCACCATAATAGGTTCGACGGTTTTATTTGAACCGAGCGGTTCGATTCAATTGAGGTTGGATGGATGATGATGAGGCGGTGAAGAGAAGAGAGACAGACAGCGGGGCACATAAAATTCTTACAGCAAGCAATTTCAGTCGACAGCCTCGTCGCTTCTATGCTCTTCTTCTTCAAGCAGTTAATTTTCGTCCAACGCTTGGCGACCACGCATTACCCGAATCCCACCCGTACCAAACCCTAATGCCATCTCTCCATCCACCCCCAATCTCCACTCGATTCGATCCCCTGTAGCCTAGGGTTTCCTGACCTGAGTCGTTCGCTTTTCTTCTCTTTGTGTTGATTCGCTCGCCCCCCTGCAAAATATAAAAATTAAAAATGGAGTGGGATAGCAGTTCCGATCTCAGCGATGACGAGGAAGGTTTCATGCTCAACGACGGCGGTCCTATTCCCTTCCCAGTTGGCCGATTGATTCAGACGGCTCCATGTGGATTCGTTGTCACCGATGCTCTCGAGCCCGACCATCCTATCATTTACGTCAACACTGTGTTCGAAATGATTACGGGTTATCGAGCTGAAGAAGTTCTCGGTCGTAATTGGTCAGTTCTCTCTTTCTCTCTCTCTCCCTCTATATTTTTATTAGTTTATTTAGGATTTTGTAGGAGTTAAGATGTACATGAATTTCATTATGGTTTTGAGCTTCAGCTATAACGCCTTGTTCAGTTTTATTGAAAGCAATGTACAATTTTTTTTAAATAAAGACAGCCCCATTTTCTGGACTTAGGACATGTTATAAATTAAAGATATGCATAGTTATTAGGAGAACATTATAGATTGCCACATTACACTTCCAATATCTTGTTTTGCTTTTGAGATGCCTCAGATTAGTTTCTTTCGTTCAATTCCATGGAGCCTGGGGCAATCATTTGATCTATTTGGGTGTTGCTTCGCTTTTTTTATATAGTTCCCTCTTTTGTAAAGTATCTCCATCGACTATTAGATCAATACACATTAAGTTTTTCATTTTATACTCTGTTGCCGTTGATATTTTCTGTATTTGTGTCTGCTATGTCAGTTCTAGACAAGGAATGATGCTTGGTTACTCATATGTGCATTGTAATCCTGGGTAGTGAATGGTGTTACTCCAGATTTTTGACTTGTCTGACGAGAAAAAGCTGGTAATTGGCTGTACATGAGATTATTTGAAATGAAGGAAATTATTTCCAGTCATCAGCCTTGAAGTCCCTTTTCTATGTTTTGAAGCTCTCTACCTACACCTTTTCAGTTTTCACTAGTTTTTAATGAGCAGAAGGTAGTTGCATGTGTGCTGCCTCCAAGGGCAGGATATGTAGATTAGATAGTATGTGTTCTTTACTCTCTCTATCTCTCCCCTTCTATTGGCTAATGAATCCGAAGGTTTTTCAAATGAAAGTATTATGTGCTTGGTTTACTTTAAGAAACTGAACTGCTGGTAATATTTGCCATCAATTTTATGGTTCATCCTTTTTGTGCCAGTTTTGTTGTAATGAAACCAATAGTATCAGGGAGTGATAATTGTAGCAATGATATGGTTTTGGTTAGGCATCAGTACGATAACTGTTTACTGATTGCCGTGGTGCATTGTTTTTTTCAGTTCTAGCTTGCATGATGATTCACTACTCATGATATTCTATTTGTATATTAATGCTTTTCTATGAATGTCATATGCTTTTTTATACCGCTACAAGTCTGCATATATTAACTATTGGATGCATCAGTTTACATGTTTAACGAACACACATCTAATTTTGTCAATGTCGTTGACTTCATGAACTTTTCCAGCCATTTCTTACAATATAGAGGCCCATTTGCCAAAAGAAGACACGCATTGGTTGATGCTACCGTAATTTCTGAAATAAGAAGATGTTTGAATGACGGGGTTGAATTTGAAGGTGAACTGTTGAACTTCAGGAAAGATGGCTCTCCAATGATGAACAGACTTCGATTAATTCCTATTTATGATGATGACGAAGTGATAACTCATGTTATTGGAATCCAGTTCTTCACTGAAGCAAACCTTGATTTGGGACCGTTGCCAGGATCCACAGTAAAGGGATCTGCTAGACTACCGGACCGAATTTCACATAATGGTTGCTCTTTTGTGGGCACATCTGGAAACAGAAATATTATGCGTGGTGCATGTGGGATATTTCAACTAAGTGATGAAGTTATTTCTCTTAAAGTTCTTTCTAGGCTGACACCCAGAGACATTGCCTCTGTTGGATCTGTATGCACGAGATTCTATGAGCTGACAAAGAATGAAGACCTTTGGAGAATGGTTTGCCAAAATGCTTGGGGTAGTGAAACCACACGTGTCTTAGAAGCTGTCCCAGGAGCGAAGAGACTGGGTTGGGGTCGGCTGGCAAGGGAGCTAACTACTCTTGAGGCAGCTGCATGGAGTAAGCTTACTGTTGGAGGGGCTGTTGAACCGTCCCGTTGCAACTTTAGTGCTTGTGCAGTTGGAAATAGAATAGTTCTATTTGGTGGAGAGGGGGTTAACATGCAGCCAATGAATGATACCTTTGTATTGGACTTGAACTCTGCTAATCCAGCATGGCAGCATATGCAGGTCAGCTCCCCTCCTCCTGGCCGTTGGGGCCACACGCTGTCATGTGTGAATGGGTCCAATTTGGTTGTATTCGGAGGTTGTGGAACACAGGGCTTACTGAATGATGTATTTGTGCTTGATTTGGATGCCAAGCAACCAACCTGGCGTGAGATATCTGGATTGGGTCCCCCTATTCCAAGATCTTGGCACAGTTCATGTACACTTGACGGTACCAAACTGGTCGTCTCTGGTGGCTGTGCTGATTCTGGGGTGCTTCTAAGTGACACGTTCTTACTTGATCTATTCATGGAGAAACCAACATGGAGAGAGATACCTGCATCGTGGACCCCTCCTTCGCGTTTGGGTCATACACTCTCTGTTTATGATGGTAAAAAAATTCTGATGTTTGGGGGTTTGGCCAAGAGTGGACCCCTTCGATTCCGTTCCAGTGACGTATTTGCCATGGATCTAAGCGAGGAGGAGCCATGTTGGAGATCTGTAACAGGCAGTGGGATGCCTGGTGCTGGAAATCCAGGAGGTGTGGCGCCACCACCTAGATTGGACCATGTCGCGGTGAGCCTACCAGGTGGAAGGATCTTGATTTTTGGTGGTTCTGTGGCAGGTCTCCACTCTGCTTCACAGCTTTATGTCCTTGACCCGACTGATGAGAAGCCAACATGGAGGATACTGAATGTACCTGGAAGACCGCCTAGGTTTGCATGGGGACACAGCACATGCGTTGTAGGTGGAACAAGGGCGATTGTTCTGGGTGGTCAAACTGGGGAGGAGTGGATGCTGAGCGAGATCCATGAGCTGTCATTAGCAAGCTCAGTGAACCTATAAACAACAGAAAACATAAACGCACAAGGGAAGGAAAAGCTGTACGCTTCTACTAGTGTATGTAATCCAATTTCGGTCAGAATGCATTGGCATGTAATTAGGAACCTGTTAGTCTCAGCCTTGTGTATTTATTATTCTTCCCTCTCTTGTTAGAAGAAGAAGTTGCAGTGTCCCAAGAATAACTTTCCATATTTTTACTTTCCAGTGAAGGTATAACTGGATTCATAACTTTAAACAAAATATCAGCAATGGTTATAACTACAAATATTGATCAGCAACTACATGCTGAATTTGAAGAGACAGGATGGAACTTTTTCTACCAATCAATGCCAGAGTTTCATGCAGAACCCAGCAGGCACAACAGATAATTTGCCGCTTGTGTTATTATTTGATATGGCCTCTGAAAATGTGTCCACAAGCTGCCCAGCAAGAGATTCTGGATCTTCTATAAATGCATCCACAAACACCTTCACAATTCTTGCCTCCTCAGTCGATGCTCTCAAGCTATACCACGTAAGGAATTTCTGCCTGAAGTTTCTTTCAATATATCCCTCGCATTCTAGCCATCTGATCACTTTCACATAGTATGCAAAATCCCTGTCTGAAGCGCTATTGTTCCTCACAAACTCTTTATCGCTCCTCTGTGCACTTCTTTTCTTGGATGAACTTCCGCCTTGAGGCTCCTTGCCCTTCTCAGAGGTATCATTCTTCCCATGTTTAGATCTTCCAGTCCTTCCATGCCCATCCTTGCTGTTTTCCAACTTGCATGGGGTTATCGGCAAGCCACCCTCTAAGCTGCTGATAAATGGTACACATTCCAGTCCAGTAGGCACTGCGCTATCAGACTCGTTGTCATTTGTAGCATCATCTTGACCAGTAGGAACATGGGTCTTCTGTAAAACATCTGACTTGGGATTGGAGAATTTCTTTTCGCCTGGACCTTGTTCATCTAACAAGGAAACAGAGTCCGCAGGCATTCCTTTCAGCCCTTCGTCCATGTTGCCACTACCATTACTTCCGGAGATAATTTTATCTGTCCCATTGCAATAATCTATATCATTGTCAGAATTCTCATTCCGCTCGTTGAAGTGGGCTAAATTATTAGTTTCATCTTCGACTGAGGAAGGATTTGAAAGGCTGCTGTAGTTGATTGTCGGACTTCGGCTTCTTTCTACAGCCTGTCTTCTAGGGTATGTCTCTCGCTGAATGCTGCTGGTTACGATCCGAACCTCAGATGTGCATAAATCCCCTGATCTGGCTGAGGGAGCAACCTTGAAAATGTATTCAGTTGCCGGAGTCAACCCCGATAAAAAATATTTAGCATTTATTGATGACAGAGAACAGTCTGGTTCAACCGGATAACCAGCATCACTAGCCTTTCGATGCCAGATCATATAATCAATGATATCACCTGATGTTGAAGCTTCTAGAGCCAATACAACAGTGACAGAGGTCGTGGTAACATCCTGAAGTCTGATAATGTCAGGAACAATTGACTGGGAATCTGCAATCATTGAATTTGAAATAAGTTTGCTAGTTTCGGTAAGCACTTGATTGCTAAAATAACCAGATATGAACAACCTCAAATAGCTATTTGACATATTTCCTAAGACAATCATTTATCTTTACCATAAGAAACTAGAGATAAAAGAAAGGATCTCAGTGATATTTCTTATTTACTTTGATGAATGTAGTTTGGCATTGGCAGCAAGGTGGAGTTGCAGAGCATAGAATCCAACAAATCAATAGCAGTAGTACAAATCTTCTGAACCTCCGGACCTGAATCCAACCGGTTGACAATTCCCCTGGCTGTTTTTACAGGTAGTCCATTTATAGGGCCAAGTTCTGCCTCAAGCTTTTTAACCGCCTCCTCGACTATTTCATAAATCTTTTGAAACTTTTTAGTTCCACTAATAAGCTTTTGACTCAAGGACACACGGTAACATAGTATGTCTACTCGCCGAGTTTCCTTTGCTATCAATACTTGTTTCCTCCAGCATCTACAAAAATGTCAACGAGGTTTTTCAATGAAATTCCCAAACATCATTAGAGATTAAAGTGGGATATTGACGGTAAAGAAACATTGACCATAAGGTTAGTGTTCAGGTTCGGACACACTTTATTGTGTGCATGTTTTTAACACTGAAACACAGTGATGAAAATACAAGATAGTCAAGAGTTGATAATAACGAAGCAAAAAAAAGTTGAAATGCTGTTTCTGTTACATCACGGAGAACATCAGTGCACCTTTACATGCTTCGAGGGTTTCTTTTCCTGAGTTCATGATTATAATGGCAGATTATAAGCTACAAACTGCAGCACAGAGTACAAGAAACAAGTAGGACATGCTACAAGCTTGTTTTTTTTTCCTCTTTTTAGAATATGAAAAACAGCATGCCCTCATAAATTATGAGGGCATGCTGTCATAATGCATCATATATATCGTGATATGCTAATTATCATTCATTCATAACAATTAACTATCGTATCGTGCTTATACACAGAGAATGCAAAATTTAGAAATGCTACTTATATGCCCATTAGTAGAACTAAAATGATTATCTTAGAAAGAAAATATATCTAGAAATGATATGGAGGCAAAGAAATTACCCAAGCAAGTCATTTAGTTTTCCACAAGAGACGCAATAGAAGCTTCCGTCAAGTATTGCATGCCGACCATCCTTTCCAATTCCAGATTTTGCATTACGAAAAGCACATTCAAGATGACAAGACAATCCACAGGACTTCCCTTGAAAAGGAGGCTCGGAGCTACAATTCAACCATAGACTTGGGTCTTTGTTATCATCATACTTGAAACAAATGCAACATGAACACCTCCTGCAAAATGCATCCTCGCTTTTCATCAGAGCTTTGCACGCACAGTTCTTACAGTAAATAGCAGTTCCAATATTGCTATCTAAATCAATGTTGGGAATATTATTCATTGCACTCGGGAGTCGAGAAGGATTGTCAGTTTTGCGCTGTCTCTTGAAAGCTTTCTGCACACTTGCAGGTACTGAATGCCGATCCTCTTCTGCAACTGCTTGAGACTCGCACATTTTCTTCTCAGAGACAATTTTAAGAAGATTCTCTATAATTCTTAACTTAGTCAAACCCGTATACTTCCTTTCTTTTCCCATTTCTATACACAGAATTTGAAGAATATCCTGACGGCTCCATGTCTGAAGGAGATCAGTAGCACCATGGGACCATTTTGATAATTCATATACGAGTTCTCTCTTCTGTTCCGTACTCATCTTACTACATTTAGATGGGTCAAGCATAACCCCTGTTACAAGAAAATGTAGCATGGGAAATTAGAAGGAAACTTGAGCTTTAAACATACGAAAAATGAAAAACAAAGATTCAAACAGGTGACATTCAAGCTTAGCATTTCCTATCTTCATGTAACATAAATGGAATAATTAGTAGATAAATACGAATAATGGCAATGATGGGGTCCCCTGCCCCATGACTGGATTATAATATGTCTAATAGTCAGATCACAATCACATCCTACCGAGCTCAAACTACAACATGTCAGCTGTTGACATTCAAAACCAGCTGTTGGTGCTATTTGATTAGATGAAGAAAGTCACCCTCACCCACCCCAACTAGACATAATAAATCCCATTTGAAAGCTCATCAAAGGAAAGGAGCTCAACTATCCTTTATTGCTCAAGGACCTCTTAATCAAACACAGCATTCACAAATAGTAGCCATAGAAGCAAATAACACACAAATGCAGTTAAACAACTCGATTCAATTAAAACAACACAGCATAGCAAACGTGCCCACTTCAAACTTTTCTGTTACATGCAGCTTGGTACAAAATTTCAGAGACACATAAACTCAACCCAGACCTTAAATTCACACGGATCCAACAACCGATTAACAAGATGAATCACAACATACAACTCAAACTCCTCCAACGCAAGCATAGCCAAAACATTAAAAAGGAACAGCCTTTAATTTCACTGCAGCAGACATATAGGGGAGGGGCGCTTACCTTCCAGAGACGAATCCATGGACGATGAACTCAAATTAGAAACCGAACCCCAATATCCAGCGAGTCACATTTCCATCCAAGACCTGAACAATCCAGCATCAGAGAAACAAAAGGAGCACAGAACACCCAGTACCAAAATCGACAAGAAAAAACAATTAGAACGATGAACGGAAAGATTAGTGAAAGGGGGGGGAGGGTTTCGTCGTACTGATGAGTAGTAGTCAAGCTTCGAGTGGTTATTGGCTCAATCAACGAATCCACATCAAAAGTGGGTCACACCCATCTCATCTCGTCGATGTTTGGTGGGCTTGCGATGACCCTAAGACGAAGCAGATTCCCAGGCCGAGGCGGAAACGTTGTAGGTTTAGAGGGAGAGAGAGAGAAAAAGGTCAAATTTTTATTATTGGGATTTGCATGTCTCTGTATCACACTATTTACGAAACCGCCCCTTAAGTTTATAAAATGTACACAAGTGGCTCTCTACAGCTCCAATATTTGCAATTCTGACCAGTACATCATACTTATAGTTCCCGATAAAAGAGAATATATATATATGCGATGACCATTGCAAAACCCTAATCAAACTCTACTCCATGCTATGATAAGGTGTGCATGATTTCATAGTGAAGTTGGAATGTTCAGATGAAGCTTGCATTGACATGTAACCTATGCTATGGATATTTATAGTTTGCATTCATTTTAGCATGCAATGCACCCAAAGTCATGTGACAAATTTTAAGAGGTTGGACATGGAGCTATAGAAGATAAGATAAGGTTGAGAGAGTGGAGCCCTGCTAGCTAAGGCCAATATTATTAAAAATAAAGAAATGTTGGGCACATATGTCCTTTTCTACCGAAAAAAATATATTTATTTATTTATATGTAAATTAATTATAATTCTTTTATTATGATAGTGGCCGTTGTAGTGTGTTTTGGTGGTTGTATAATTGTGTTATGATTGAAATGGTGGTGGTGTTGTGATGGTGGTATGTGTCGATGAAATAGGTGATGAATAGTGATGGTAGTGGAGTGTGATGGTGTAGTATTGTTATGATTTATGTGGTGATGGTGTGTGGATGAAAGAGATGATGAATAATGGTGGTGTTGTTGAAAAAAATGATAAATAATAATATTTATATATATATTTATTCATAAGTAGTTTATAAGTGTAAAAGAACATACACTCTTACTTTTCAAGCAAGCATTGGTCAACTATATAATAGATACATGAACATATCGGTTATCAATTTAACCATCCGATTAGATAGATAGGTTGTTTAAGTTGAGAAAGCTTTATGCCTACATTTGAAACTCAATTTAACACAGCCACCGGCTTATTGGGCAAGTTTACTACAAGACGATTGACAAGCCAATCAATCAATCTTGAATATATTGTTGCTCCACATGTAACCTTAATTAAAAAAAGCTAGTCAACGAGTAATGCCACTCGAGGAAGTCATAAGAGAATAAATATGTATGTATGTATATACAATAATACAGCATGCAACTGCTTCCTCATTTGTCGATCACATAACATGGATCTCACGTGCATTTAACATTCTTGTGCCTCTAAATACGCTCTCACCCAATCCTCTCCTCTCCCCCCATGCTACAATCATGTATAAAGATGCTTTTGCTGTGTCTGTGTGTAGGAGACGAGAAAAAAACATCTCCATTCCCATTCTTCAAGGACTATGGCAGTTGTCGAATCCAATGAGTTTCTGCGAAGCAGTAAGATCATATCGAGGCACTCATCCATGTCCTTGTCGTCTCGAATCTACTACAGGAGCTCTGGTGCAGCAGGGTTTCCATTCACTTGGGAGATGCTTCCTGGAGAACCAAAAGACAAGCAGCACATAAATGATGATGGAGAGACCAGGCCTCCTCTCAGCCCTCCGCCAGCCTTGCACAGCTTGAGCTTCCCAAAGCCTACCATCCAGCACTATTTTGAGCATAAGAAGAAATCCTCCTCGCCATCCAAATTGTTGTTCAAGCTTTGGAACAAGATGGGCAGAAGGATGAGCAAAAGTAGCGATTATTGCATCAATAATGATGCTGAAAAGGTGGTGAGGGTTGAAGATTTTGGGTTTGGGTTTGGGAGTTCAGCAGATTCATGTAAGGCAACCAGTGACTACTCTTCACGCTCTTTGTCTCCGTGTTCGTCGACAACGGAGGACAGCAGTAATGTGAGCAGCAGAAAGCCTTTTGCTCCTCCTACGTCCTGGAGCATAAGTAAGATGGTTGTGGCATGTGCTTCAGCCACGAAAAGGGGATGATTACTTATCTCATACTCGTGCAACACAAAAATTGACATTAAAACCACATATATTTATTAGATACTAATATTTTCATAAAGATAATCTTCTGCTTTCTTTTGTACTATTCTTTTACAACTTCGTTTATAGAGAGAGAGCTATGGATTAAATAAATGATTTATACAAGGAAAGATGGAAATAGGAGGATAAAATTAAATATTAAGCTTATTAGTACGATGATACATTCATTCATATGATTTCCTTTTTCACATTCCTTAATGAATTTAAACACAAAATACTTTTTGGACTCTCAAAGATGTTATGTTATTTCATTATGCCATAGCATACGGATGCAAATCAACAGAATATCAAAATACACACCTATTTGATATGTTTCTCTTACCTCAATTTCAGTCTATCACAGCAAACCATTAGTTCAGAGTAGGCATCTCACGTGAAGGGAAATGCAGCAGCCTCTTTCAAGTAATCAGCAAATAACAAAAACAGGTAACAAATAAAAATAGATGGAAACCTATGAATCCAGGCCGCTGGACACGTTACCCATTGCCTGTCGATTTGAAGTGGGATTCATCTATGGTAGAGTAAATTAACCCTTCCGCTTCAAGAGGCCTGATAGCTTCCCTGTAGGGTCATAAATTAACAAACCAAACCAACTTCAGTTTTCTGTCACACCACAATTTTCATCGCTGGTTATAGTGAATGCATTGGGCTTACATGAGTTTCCCAATCGGTAGGTTAAGTTGTCGGGCAAGTTCATCTATATGCACCCCCTTTTCATGGTTCCTGCAAAATGTGGAAATGTGCATGTCAACATTGTATGAATACAAATAAAATTTTTTAGGGAAGTGGTGATGGTTACATTGGATAATGGAGCGAATCTAGATTTTGATACCACTAGCGGACAATCTTCAAGGCATTCTATTTCACAAGATAGATATATGGAGAAATGGAATTTCCACCTTTTTGCCTTGTTTGAATAGCTAGCTCATAAATGTCACTCATGATGTGGATTTTTTTTTTTTGGTTCTGGTAGGTGGTAGTACAGGTGTTGTGGTGTATACCAGTTAGGTGCTGTGGTTGGGCATGTTTGTTGTCTATGGTGTTTGTGAGCCAGTTGGTGTCCAGTATCCGTTTGGCTTCGGCCTCGAATATGCCGCATATTTATTTTGTACCTCACCTTTTCGTTAAATATAAAAAACTTTTCTAAAAAAATAAATATATATAGTAATGTGCAACTCACATGAATGAAGGTTGCTGCAGGTATTCCAACACAAGCTGATCATTGCCCTTGATTCCAGGAGTGTTATACCTGCCAGGGAACTAGCATAATGCAGAAGTAATGAAGAGTCAAGATATCAATTAGTCGTCTACGAACTGACATAAATGATGTGAGTACCCTAACAAGGTTTCTATCACAATATGTGATTGAATGCACTTATATATGTGCTTATGTGTATGTCAACATGTGCATATATACACGTATATGCATCATGGAAAGTAATCATGTGTCGACATTTTTGTTTCTTTTATAGTGAAATAAAGATACTCAACATACAGAGCTGGAATCTTACTTGACTTGATCCAGGTTGGTATGAAGTATTTGTCATTTGAGGCTGCAAATGGGCACCACCGTTGCGCTTCTGCATATGTCAACAGCCCACACGAAGACCAAAGAAATGGATTACAACAGCGATTGGGTTGCTGAGGAATCTAGTTAGCTAATAGTAACAATCTAATTGGCTATACATACATTGATGTTGTAGAGATGGACATATATACACTCCATAAAGTGGGCTGGTATTTCATTGAAATCTGTCACTTGCCTGTAACCCACAGATGAATGTCATATGAGCAAGTGTAGTAGGTACATATAAGTCGCACATAGATGGAGCAAGACTTAGCCATTTCATAAGTTCATATGTTTGTCAGAGTTTAATTATAACCCAAACCGCACTTCAAAACATACGAGCATTCATTTAATTGACACACTAAAGTGCAACAGTATTGAAAGGTTGATACCATAAGGGAGAACTTTCTTTGTCATAATCTATTTTTAGATGTGATATATTGAATGGGCAGAAATCTTGTGTGCTATCACCTGATAGAGAACACTGTCAATTGACGTTTGCCCAGCAAAGCCTTCAGCTGTCCATGAACACGAACATACATTCCATCCCTGGCAACCATCGACACAAACATGATAAAGAGAGACAGAAAAACGAACATGACTGAA
Organism: Umbilicus rupestris; assembly: GCA_963678935.1. Taxonomy (NCBI): domain Eukaryota; kingdom Viridiplantae; phylum Streptophyta; class Magnoliopsida; order Saxifragales; family Crassulaceae; genus Umbilicus; species Umbilicus rupestris. Next base: position 14,180,704 of record OY787607.1, on the reverse strand, counting down.
AGCAGTTTAGGGAAACATTTGGTGGCCAATAAAGAGTACAGACATGGTAAGCCATTGAGTAAGTGGCATGAACAAAAAAAACCTTCAAAATCTTTTTTCAGTCATAGAAATGCAACCTCAAGAAGGCTCAAATTGTATCTGATAACTAAGTATCCAGTAAAAAAGAGTACTAATTCATTATTCACAAAGTAAGAGACACAGGTCGACCATGGCAAGCAATCCAGATATAAACACATGACTAAGACAGCTAAAAAGTCAGCCAGTGATATGTTCAAACAACAAATAGCCAGCAAGCTACATGACCATAGCAGTAATAAGTGAATAACATCGTTGAAACTCACACAAACTTCTCCATTTCTCTTGTGGTTGCAGCATCATCAATCCTGAAATGAAAACATATATAACCGCACTGATATAAATGGAAGTAAAAAAATCTGGAAGAAAACTAGCCAGTAATATACCACTTGGTACAATCTATGCGTCCAGTTCCATCATCCAGTGTGAAGGTCATGTCACTGATTCTCTCTGCTTTGTTGAATATAATCCCAACAAGTCTAACCTAAAAAGCCAACAAGCAAGTAGCATCCCTGATGTTCTCAAATCCAGCACAGACTAGTAAACAAAAAATCTAGACAGTTAATTTTTAATTTTCATTTTGGGTCAAAAACTTACACTGTTGGCCTCAACTCCATCTACCACTATGTTAATTCTGTCATCATTAGGGTTAGCAGCTGCACACACTTGTTTGACAGTCAACGGAAGCAACACATGCGACTCCCGATCCTAAAAGAGCACCAAGAAACAACGAAAACACATTTCAAAACCCTAGCCTTGGTTTTCAAAATCAGTATCAGATCAAAAGATACGAACTCAACGCTGAGCGGAAGTATCAACAGAAACTACAAGGTACTAACCTTGGTGGGAGTGAAGGAGGAGGGTTCAGCGGCGTCGGTGGCTTGCGAGGGCATGAATCCTCCGCCGGAGAAGGCGGCGATGCCGTCGAATTGACTGATGTTCATCTTCTGTATATATACTAGCTACACAGGTTCAGAACCTCGCCGCGACGACGCAAGCAAGTACGGAGGGTTTCGTTTTGGGATTTGAGGAACAACTGTCTGCTCCCCTCTCGATTGGGAAAATGAGGGCATTCGTCTTCCCGCCAATTTGTTCGTCTTTATCTTCTGGCGATCTTATTATGCGTCAATGGGCCACCGCTTGGGCTTGGCCGCACGATTTTAATTTCGCTTTAAAACTTTAGAATAACATAGTTAGATAATCAACTCTGTTTGTTGATTTTGCTAACAATTCGTTCATGTGCGCATTTATAAGCTCGATACAAATTTATGAGATTGATTATTATGTTTTTTAATATCATTAGTTAAATTTTAAATTTAATAAACAGATACCTTCTTTAAAGCTAGTTCTAATGGGCAATGGATTCACTGACTTTTAGCTTGTTTTGAGAAATTGCAACAATTATGTGCGAAAAATGTCGTTTGCTAAGATACAATCATTTTTGAGCAAAAATCTTCTTGTACCACATAATTTGTTCGGGCAAATTGACTAGTTTTTCGCTATCACCACGACTTGAAAATGAAAAAAAAGTGCAAATTTAAAAACTGTCGCCTCACACTTAGGGAGGATTCTTGGAGAGGAGCGTGTATTGTTGTGGTTTTCGTTGATATTAGGGCCGGCCCAGTTGCCTCAGGCCTCATGGCTGAGAAGGCCACCAAAAAAAAATTATCTGAGCTGAGTGAGAAGGCCGAAGGCCAGACAAAAAAAAAAAATTTATCTGGGCTGGGTGAGAAGGCTGAAGGCCAGACAATTTATCCCGACTTCTTCGACTCTCTCCCGAATCCCTCAACTCCCGTCAACGCTCCAAACACAAGTCTCCAACGACATTCATCTCACACAGAATCACGGTCTCATCTCCAACGCTCCAAATACAAGTTTCCAACGCTACAACTCCCATCAACGCTCCAAATACAAGCTCAGATTAGGCAGGCCGCAGGCACTCCATCTGCAAATCAGGCAGGCATTCCATCTCAGGTCATCTTCCCAATCCGAGTCGCGGAGTCGGCAACAGGGCGCAGGCGAGTCCGCCAACGCTGGATCAGCCCCCTGCCTACCCTCCCCCTCTCCGGCTCTTCCGCTCTGCCTGACTGCCAACCCTGTGGAAATAGCTTTGAATTTGGTTGAAGGATTGAAGCTGAGAATTGAGATCAACAACTACCAAATCTGAAATCTGATAATCAGTCATCAGGTTCTTTCGTTTCATTTATCATATTGACCTATTGGTGTGTTGGTTTTTTTTTGGTGATAGGATTGTTTAATAATTAGGTCATTTGGATTTTGGGTAATTGGTTGAATGCATAATGTCAAATCGTAAACATGAATCCGGCTTTTCAAAAGTCTTAAAAAAGAGAAAGATTGATGCTTTTAAAAAGTCACAAGAAGGAGCTCTTGATAAATTTATAATTAAGGGTCCTTTGAATGAAACAAATGAAGTTCATGATTCGTGTTTAGATGAAAATGAAGTTATTGAAGAAAAGAGTCATGTTGATTCGCAATCATGTGAATTGATGGATCATAGTAATACTTTAGATGACGTAAATTCTAAAAATATATATGATCAAAGTCAATGGACTCACATTGATAATAGCATAAGAGATATACTAGTTGAAAAGGGTCATATTCATGTAACTAATATAGATTTTCCTAAGGATTCGCAAAATCAACATTTCTTATCGATACATTACTACCATTATTTACCGAATGGAGAAAAATATAAAAGAAAGTGGATTGACTATTCACGTGATTTAGGTATGATCTTTTGTTTTTGTTGCAAACTCTTTGGTTTTGGTTCTAATGGTATTAGGCTAGCTAACGAAGTTGTAATGATTGGAAAAATATAGGTAGAACTCTAAAAAGTCATGAGAAAAGTGATGAACATGTTAAAACTTCTATAATGTGGTATGAATTAGAGAGTAGATTTCAAAAGAATATGACACTTGATAAACATGCTCAAGATATGATTAATAATGAAAAACAACATTGGAAAAATGTGTTATTTCGAATAATTTCTGTAATTAAAACACTTGGCAAAAACAATTTGGCTTTTCGTAGAAAAAATGAAAAGATTTACCAAGAGAATAACGAAATTTTTTTAAGTCTAATTAAAATGATAGCGAGTTTGATATTGTCATGCAAGAGCATGTTAGACGTATTAAAACTGATGAAATTCATAATCATTGCTTAGGACATAATATACAAAATGAATTAATTAACTTAATAGCAAGTGAAATAAAAAAAAAGATTATTAGTAAGATAATGGATTCAAAATATTTTTCTATCATATTTGATTGTACTCCGGATATTAGTCATCAAGAACAAATGTCATTTATATTATGTTGTGTGGTTGTATCATCTAATCCTCTAATGATTGAAGAATATTTTTTAAGATTTATAAATGTGAATGATACAACCAGAAAAGGTTGTTTTGATGTTATTATAAATGAGCTAGCAAATATTGGTCTTGACTTTAGTAATATGAGAGGACAAGGGTATGATAATGGATCAAATATGAAAGGAAAACTGTTGGGGTCCAGCCTGTTGAGTGCCGTACGGGTCGTATGACTCGTATTAGTACGGGCAGTACGATCTGTACGGGATTCCTCGAGACCACGGAGGTCGTATCGCGTATCAGTTGATGTTGGTCGTATTGACCGTATTGGTCGTATCGGTCAGCCCAAAACCCTAATTTCTGCTTTATTACAGGTCAGCAGTCAAAGGAGGGGTTTTTTAAGGATAGAGAGGGAGTGCGATTTTCGGACAGTGCTTCACGGCGGAGACAATTTTATTAGCCAAACGTTGTCCGTTTTTGCTGAGATTTTGATAGCTTATTGGGGACATCTTGGACTTCGATTTGAATGGTCTTTGGAATTTGAAGTTCTGGTGAGAAAGTTATCGCTACTGGACAGAGCTTGTTTTTCTGGGTGATTTCTGCACTCTAGTATTCTCTTGGTTGGTCTCTTATGCATGTATGTGTTGGTGGGTAGTTGCTGAAAGTTTGTAGTCTATTATGGCTGCTTGTACCCTTAACCTTTATCATAATAAGAGCCGAGTAGGTGGACTCCTTACGCCCGTGGTTTTTACTCTCCACACCGGAGAGGTTTTCCACGTATAAATCGTGTGTCATTGCAATTTACTTTCTCTCATTTGGATAAGCTTGAATAATTGTTGATTGTCTTGAAGTAGATCCTTATTGGGTGTTATAAGTTGAGATCTTTCAACAAAAACATCAAAGGGTTCAAAAACGATTTTTGGATGTTAATCCTAGAGCATTTTACACTCCATGTGATTGTTATAGTCTTAACTTAGTTCTTTGTGATATGGCTAATTCATGTAATAAAGTAAAAACTTTTTTTGGTGTGTTACAACGTGTTTAAAAATTAAACAATAATTGACCAAAATAGGAGTCATAATGGTTAAGGGTTATAATCATATATATATATATATATATATATATATATATATATATATATTAGATTTATATCTACAATCTAATTATTTCCATATTAGATTTAAGTAGTTATAATCATTTCGTTTATTCCGTAACTAATTAAATCAAACAATTAATTTTATTTGCCTGATTAAATCAACTCATTAAATAAAAATCTAATAAAATTTTAATCCGTTATGACAATTAACTCATTAATTTTTAATTACCTAATTAAAATAATCAATTAAATGTTATTCGTCCACAATATTATAGCTCCCTAATTTAGTAATAGACTAAATGTTAATTGTGCTAATAAATGATAATTGCACGTTCATTCACACGTTTAAGGATGTCCGCTGCACAAATTAGGCACGCCGCACGTCCTCCGCGTCGCCTATAGAACATCCCACATATGCTCCGGTGTATATGCTCTAAATAGACTTGTAAGGTATACAAATAATCCAGAATTAGAACATTGAAAAGAAATCGTGAGAATACTGAAGTATCTACGATTCTCTCGTAACTATGGTATACACTATACCAAATATCTTGAAGTCATTGAGGGATTTACTGACGCATGTTGGATATCTGATGTACAAAACACGAAAGCCATCGATGAATATGTATTCACATTGGAAGGTGCAAATTTGTCTTGAAAATCCTCCAAACAAACCTTAATAATCAGATTCACTATGGAAGCTGAGTTCATTGAATTAGATAAATGTGGCAAAGAATATGAATGATTAAGAAATTTTGTGGTGACAAAGTGTATGTTTATACCTTGATAACCAATTTGCAATCAGTGGGCACAAAGTGTATTATATAATAGTAAGTCAAGACATATACATCGACAACATAATATCATAAGACAACTTCTCTTCACAAGAGTCAAAGGTATTAAATATGTGAGGTCCAAAGTAACAAGCAGATCCGTTAAAAGAGTTCTATAGGGACCAACTAGAGAAGACGTCTAAGGAAATGGGACTAAAGCGCTTGATAAATTTAAGTCAAGGCAACGGAAATCCCAAGATCTTAGTTCAATAGGACAATATAACCACTAAGACTAATTATGATCATTGTGGTGGGGGGATGAGTTAACTCCCTATCTCGTTCCTTATTTAAACAGTGCGGGCACAAGGTTAAACAAGAAGCTTTTAATGATTTTGATAATTCAGATGTTGCGATTCCGACAAGTAATGTAGGATTACTTAGTATGACCATAAACAAACTCAACCATGAGAATTGAACTTGTGTCAGGAATATATCTATGGGAGATATGTGTTTCATTTACACTATACGACGACTAGTTCAAGGAATTTTGGACGAAATCCAAAATTCAAATAGAGGCCTTTTGGACGATAACTTCAATCATTTATAGAGATGAATACCTACAATTTAAAGTAAAAAAATATATTATAACTTGGTAATTCAAAATAAAAAATCAAACATATTTTATAAGATATTCAAAAGTAAAGTTTGGTGACATCTATACCTTGCCTTCATTCTTCAATTGCCAAAACACTTGAAGAACCACCATATGCAATAAATAACTATGCAAATTTTATTTTTCTAGCTTTTAGCGAAACAAAGTTACCTATTAGATCTTCGTAGTTAATTTCTTGAAGCATCTTATTTTCAATAGAAAGAACAGTCAATCCATTCAATCTTTGTTGAGTCATGGTGGATCTCAAATAGGATTTTATCAATTTTAATTTTGAAAAACTTCTTTCCCCCGAAGCAACCGTGATTGGCATTGTTAGCATTATTCTATAAGCAACCAAAGCATTTAGAAAAGAATCCATTCTTTTTATTCGATCAAGTATACAAATAGGAGTATTGTTCTCCACTTGTGTAATTTCTCTTAGAATTTTTAACTCTACAAATAAATCTAAACCATCTATGTCTAAACTATCATCATATTTTAAAAAAGTTTCAAGATTAAAACAATTTTGTTTTAATTCATCATTGTTTAGTGATTTTAATTTCTCTACACTAAAAAGAAAACTAAAAATTTCATCATATAATGTAAATTGCTCAAATCTATTTTGAAGTGAAAGAGTTGCTTGATCAACAATATATAGAAAATACTCAACTCGAAATGACCTTGTGGAGACATAATTGTTTCATTATCAACATGCTCATCAAATCTTCTATTCCAATGAATAATACGTTTTTCTCTAAACTTTTAGGTTGTACATCCATCTCTTTGGCAATTTCTTTATCACAAATCATGGCATATTCAAATCCATTTTCTCTATATTTCTCTAAAAATAAAATAAGACCTTGTAATTGATTTATAGTGACATCCATACACATATCTCTAGATTGTAAATTTTTACTAATTGTATTAAAGACAAATAATATGTCATACCAAATACATATACCCAACAAAAATTCAAAGTTTTCAAGTTCGTAGAAAACTAAACATTCGGCTTCACTTTTAATTTATTTCGGCTTAATTTCAGTTATTTGGTCTAATTTTGGTTAGTATTTGGCTCCAAAGATACAATTATGGTCCAACTGTCATATTACAACGATTCGTTCATCTAGATTGTTGATATCATATCCAACTGTCTATTCATCTATAAATATGTGGTGTAACGATACAAATTCAAATATTTGAAATTCAATTTATAAATATACACTTCATTTCACTCATAAATCAAACCAATTCAACTTTACTTCTCTTACTCATCTCGCTTCCATTACTTTATATTTTCATAATCTCTTACTATCAGCAATCCATTGATCTAATATTCGACAATAAACAAAGATTGATAAGTTGCGGGAAAAATTCATATTGATTTTTGATAATAATTCTTGTATGCTATTTAACTCAATTTCACACAAGATCAACTATCCCAGGTTATTCCCAATTCAGCCAAGCAACAAACCAAAACAGAGCATACAGAACACGCAGAATTGTTCACGCAGTTCAGGCAAAGCCCTACGTCTGCGGAGCCTCGGGTCCGAGGAGACTCAACTCAAAATCCACTATCAAAGAGCCAAGAACAAGGTCACCAATCCGAGATTCAACAATACACAACAGAGTGCTCTACTCAACCAGAAAGACAAGAAAAGACAATCAAAGGCAGCTAGGACTTCCCTGAAGTCTTCAAAGCTCCAGCCCTTCGATTCCTCAATCCCGAACAACCGCTGCAGATCTCCGGGGAGAAGCACAGCACGCCAACTAGACGCCGCACCCTCGCAGCGCTCTTCACCTCCTCAGGCCACCGCACTCTCGCAGAACGGCTCAAGGAGCTTCGGACTCCAGGCTTGCTCCAAGGGGAACTCGGAACTCTTTTCTCTTCTCTTGCTTCTTTCTCGATTTCTCTCGTGATTTCTTTCTCTTGATTTTCAGATTGTGTTCTCAATTTCGTGTCCTAAAAAACTCAGCCCCAAAGACTATATATACAGTCACAAAACTCTGCGTTTCAGCTAAGCCAACTAACTCAACTTGACTTGTTGTAGTTTGGGTCAATGCGGGCTGGACCAAATGACAAATGCAATTGAGCCGACTCTTTTGATATCAAGACTGGTTCGGGCATATCTTGAACCGGTATTTCTGGGTCGTTGGATGGGAGAAGATGGAAGACTGAGATTAGCCATTGTTTCTCACATATCTGACCTAATCGACGACAAAAATTAAGAGAAAAAAGAGAGAAGAAAAGAGAGAGAAAACAAGAGAAAGCCAGAGAAGATCGAGGCACATTCTAGGGTTCCTTGAGGCGTTGTTTTCTGCGAGAAGAGCTGCGAGGGAGGAGGCTGCTGGTGCGTGCTCGGCTTGTGCTGAAGGTGCAGTGTGAAGGTGTCTTGCTAGGCCGGCTTTCTTTGGTAGGCTAGGAGAGGCTGCGTCCTCTGGTGCTCTTAGTTAGAGTTGTAATCAGTCCTTGTGTGGCTGTGGTAGCCGTGAGAGGAAGCCGAGTGAGCGCCTGTGCCGCTGGCTTTGTGTAATAGGCTAGGGCTGTTGTGGAGAACTCGCCGCAGATCCGTTATAGTGCAAATCAGAGCCATCCCGAGCTCAATGTGGATGTAGCACCATTTATGATGTGAACCACGGGAAAAATCAGGTGTCTCGTTCCTTTGTGTTTTCTTTGATTTCTGTTTGTTCTTGAACTAGCAGATTTAGGCTTGTATCAATTCTTGGTTGAGATAGCTAATTTAGGCATAGTCTGAATTGATTTGTCTAGGTTAGGCAGGGTCATTGTTCTTACTGCATTGTTAGTTCGTGAGTAATTGATTAGCAGTGTTGCTATAGGCTGCGGTTTGGGATGTTAGGAGAATTACAGAGCCAAGAAATTAGAGTTAGATTAGGTTGAATGTACAACATGACTAATTCAAAACGCTATCGTTTTGACTAATCTATTTACTCTTAAAGACTAAACAGACCCTGAGCCTAATGCCCTGCAAACAATGCTTTAAGAAAGCTTTTACATACTCAATAAACCAGAACAGTTTGGAGTATTTCTAACAATATGCCCTCCTAATCCAAACTGTGACCGAAAGACAAGAACAAGAGAACCAAAAATAAAAAACCTAAGGGTGATCAAATCCTCTAACAGCAACTTTGACAGCAGAAACCGAGTATCCCCACAGACCTTCATCAGCTCAGATTAGTGTCACAATTCATCAAGGACATGCAGTTTCACCCTGCAAAATATAAAATTATCAATAGAAGCTGAAAAAGGTAAAAATGAGCAAGACACGCATTCTAACATCTCAGATGCATCAAAGCTCATTAAAAACCTTTTACATTCAGCCAGGTGCCATAAAAAAAGTTTGGTTTTCACAGGGAAAAACAAGCATTTATGCAAGCATAACAGACTTTGGCTATTCATAAGAATATACCTAAGGAAGTATTGCATAACACATTCATATTTGCCATATGATTTTTCTATATGCCAATACAAAGCATAATCAGAAAAATGATGATATGATTCAATGAGCAATATTGTAACCACACAAGAATCAATACTCATATCACTCAAAATGAATTTATGGCAGCAATGTCTAAACATATTTATATGCCCTCCTAAACACATAAACAATGTGCAAAAAATCATGACAGCAACACCATTGTCACATTTAATTTTCAGCAGAACATATATTAGCATAACAGAGTCATCACAGATTTTCTTTGTCACAATAACATGCTCACAAATATCAAAACAGGTGTATTCAAAATATCTGGCTACAAACGCATTAAGAACAGCATCAAAAATCCCTTTTGGAACAACAATCCTAGGGTCCATATCTCTAACTAATCCATAACTAGTTAAAACATGGTCATTATCACAAGATGCTGAAAAAATCCCCTTAATTAGGGCAAAACCAGATATTAAGTCAGTGTTACTTACCCTTCCTTCACCCATTTGGTGAGGATACACCATACCTGATTCGGTTGAGCTTTCCTCAAGCTCACCTCCTACCTTTAAGTTAGCAGATGGCAGCAAGAAAGCATCACTAGCCTCCTCCTTCTCTTGTTGGTCCTCCTGCGGAAAAATCAGCTCTAAACAAGGCAGATTGGTCACACCTTTAAGTGTGTCATTAGACTCAACAACAGAGGTTAGTGCTGTCATAAAATTGCATTCATACTTATTGAAAGACAAAGTGTTATAATCAGGGGCAGTCAAGACATGATAAAGCCCTCCCCTCTTAACACTTTTCACTACAACTTTCCCATTTCGAGAAACTTCCTTCATTCCATTATAAGTATGAACATGGCAGCCTAAATCATCAAAAACAGATTCAGAAAGTATATTTCTTCTCAAATCAGGCAGCCAACAAACATTTTGCACAATTCTAATCATGCCATCATGCAGTTTCAAAGGAACATTACCAATACCTCTAATAGGCTGTGAGGTGTTATTGCCAAGCCTAACCTCACCACCATCACACAAATCCAGCTTACAAAACAGATTTCTATGAGGTGTAGCATGCATAGTACAACCAGAATCAATTATCCATGAATGAACAACAAAATCAGCAGAAGCAAAAAGCAATTCATGAGCATAAGCAGCACCAGATTCAATTAATAAGCTAGACTGTGATTCTTTAGAGGTTTCATTTTTCTCTTTCTCATCTTTTATCCTTTTGTAACAGTCCTTTCTAAAATGACCAATTTTGTTGCAATAAAAACATTTGACAGTGCTTTTATCAACAAATTTGTCATTAGGGGAATTCTTATTAAATTTCTTTTGGCTGCCATTACCCTTTCCCTTACCCTTAGCCATCAAAACTTCAAATTTAGGCTCATCAGGTAAGTTGTTTTTATTTTTAAAAACTTCCAGGGATTTGTTTTCCTGAATGAGCATTTCTTTAATCCTATCAATGGTCAGTTCAACACCTGTATATTTCAAAACAGTCCTAATGGTGTTGAACTGTGATGGTAGTGCATTTAAAAGCACTATAGCATGATGAGAGGGTTTGATGTGCTCATCACATCTTGATACTTCTTGAGTCAGCTTCAAGAAGGTATCAAAATTGTCTTACAAAGACATATTAACATCTAACTTATAATTAAAAAGCCTCCCTATTACTTCAATAGTATTAGGAATATTTTTAACTAAATAGATAGAGTCAAGTTTGTCCCATACCTTCTTAGGATCAGTAAGATCCATTATCTGTCTTGCCACTTCATCAGTAAGCCTCATCATAATCTCTGTGAGAGCTGCCTTCTGAGTTTGAGTTTTGACATCTTTATCAATCACAGCTGGCCAATTTCCAGTGACAGCAGCTTCACACTTTTCTTTAACAAGGATGAGCATCATCCGATATTTCCACATGGGGAAATCAGCCACACCGTCAAAAGGCTTCAACTTCACAATGTCAGCCATTTTCAATGTGCGAAAACAGAACCAAAAACCGGTAGTTTCGGTCTTTAAAATATAGGCAGCAATAAGGGTAAGTCTGAACAGTTGATATCAATTTCAATTTCAATATCAATAACTTCAGCAGTTCAAAAATAGAACCACACACAATTTAAGAAATCACAGCAATCACAGGCCCTGTTCTAGTCAAGAATATGCTCAAAGACCCGCAAGGACTCAACGTCTATAGAGATGGAGGGGCAACGGTCCCGAGTCGATTCAGCAACAAAAATCACAGTAATTTCACGAAGAACAATACTGTAAATTCATATAAAGGCTCTGATACCACAATGATAATAATTCTTGTATGCTATTTAACTCAGTTTCACACAAGATCAACTATCCCAGGTTATTCCCAATTCAGCCAAGCAACAAACCAAAACAGAGCATACAGAACACGCAGAATTGTTCACGCAGTTCAGGCAAAGCCCTACCGTCTGCGGAGTCTCGGGTCCGAGGAGACTCAACTCAAAATCCACTATCAAAGAGCCAAGAACAAGATCACCAATCCGAGAATTCAACACTACACAACAGAGTGCTCTACTCAACCAGAAAGACAAGAAAAGACAATCAAAGGCAGCTAGGACTTCCCTGAAGTCCTCAAAGCTCCAGCCCTTCGATTCCTCAATCCCGAACAACCGCTGCAGATCTCCGGGGAGAAGCACAGCACGCCAACTAGACGCCGCACCCTCGCAGCGCTCTTCACCTCCTCAGGCCACCGCACTCTCGCAGAACGGCTCAAGGAGCTTCGGACTCCAGGCTTGCTCCAAGGGGAACTCGGAACTCTTTTCTCTTCTTTTGCTTCTTTCTCGATTTCTCTCGTGATTTCTTTCTCTTGATTTTCAGATTGTGTTCTCAATTTCGTGTCCTAAAAAACTCAGCCCCAAAGACTATATATACAGTCACAAAACTCTGCGTTTCAGCTAAGCCAACTAACTCAACTTGACTAATTCAAAACGCTGTCGTTTTGACTAATCTATTTACTCTTAAAGACTAAACAGACCCTGAGTCTAATGCCCTGCAAACAATGCTTTGAGAAAGTTTTTACATACTCAATAAACCAGAACAGTTTGGAGTATTTCTAACAATTTTCACGAAAGTTGGTTGAGTGGTAATCAACCTAGGGCAGAGGCTAAGTGTCAAGTCGCACTTGCTTCTCGTTTTGCCATGTTGAAGCCGCTATTGATTTATTGGGATGTTGTGTCTTTCTTACTAAAAAAGAAACAGAAAATCCGGATATAATGTATAAGACGAGGTAGTTATTCATTTATAATGATTAATTGTACATTACTTAATTCTAATTTTTTATTGTGTTGTTTAATTTCTGAATGTGTAGAGATAGAAAGCTCAAACATTATATGTTGTCAAAAAAAAAAAAGAGTTCAAACACTTTTCTTATTGGAAATAAGTGAAGGCTCATCAAATATTTGCTCGAATCGAAACAAGTACTCCACCTACTTACACATACGAAGCTAATCCCCACAATAATGAAGTGCTCGTCAATAAAATGCTTCCAAAATACGGGCATTGATGATCTTACATTTTTTAACCCGAAAACTACCCTAGAGGTTCATCTAGCCCGGTAAGGCCATTCAGGTAAAAGCGGCCAATGAAGCAAGGATAGAAGGAAAACATGTCATGACTAAATCAACGTGAAATTTCACAGTGTCTTAGTTCGACAGATTTGTGAACAAGCAGTTGTTGCAGCACACTCTTGTTCACTAGAAAATTATCTCAGCAAGCAATGAACAAGACAAAGTTTGTTCACCCAGTTCGGCCAACTGCCTACGTCTGGGGAGGACTATTCTCCAGTCCTCAATCCACTAACTCGAAGGTTCCCAAGTACACACGGTTACAACTCACGCAACATATGCTACTCAACCTTGTGCGGATCACTTGACACAATCAGAACAAGCTCTGACTTGTGCCTGCACACCCTCTACAATATGTCAAACTAGAATAGCTACTGTCTCCTCGAAACTCAGCCTATTCTAAGTTACACTTGACTCACCAGGGTTGCTGTAGCAACTGCTGTAACACACAGCTGAAGCACAAATTGTCCGCGTCGCTCCAAAGCCTTCTGCCGAGCCGATCGAACGATTCCACGAGCGCTGCACACTCTGGAATACTCCCCCTCACTCAGTGACCACCTGCCACTAGCGAGTACTGGCGCACGACACTCGACCGAGCCAACAACTCGTCAGTTCTTCCGCGGCTTCCCTTGATCAACCAACAAGCTCCGTAGCTCTGAGTTGGCTTCCAGATCAAGCTCGAATCAGACTCTGCAAGTCCTAATTCCCTTCTGCTACAATCACCACAGCTCTGCGCTCACGCTCGGCTCTCGGGTGATGATCGAAGAATTTGTCCGCCGCACACCAAAGATTGCACTCTCTGAAATCTGTGTATGCACCCGTGTATCCCTCAGCTTCGATCCCCCCTCTGCCAGGTTTAAGCAATGTCCAGGTTTAGGTAATGTCCCAACAAGATCAATTATCTCCTAAAATCTAGGAGCTTAGATTTGATCTTTATCTTCAATGTAAATCTCCTTCTCTGACTAGGAAACCCACTAGAAAAATCTTGACAGCAATTTAGAAGTACCTCTGAACTGCTCCGCAGAGCTGCCAAGCTTTCTAACCCAGCCAAGAACACTGCTGCTATTTGGACAATTGATACAATCACTTGAACAAGCTCCCGCTGCAGCATCCCCTGCTGTAGCTGCTGCTTCACTTGTGCTGTAGCAGCTCCTTGTTCACTTGCTCTGGAGTTGTTTGCTGCTGCTGGAATTTCCTAAATGCATTAGGAAACAATCCCATCAATTTTAAGGAAGATCCTCCAAGATCTCTACAAGATCATATCTCCTAATTTGTAGAAGTTTTGATTTTCCAATCAAATCTTCACTCAACAAATCTGCCCTTGTTCTTGAGAGACACTCCAGAAATATTCTCCTGAATTTCTGCTACAGCATTTTAGCTCCAGCATCTGCTGTAGCACATGCTGTCTGAAGGTATGCGATACTTCTGCTACTGAACTTCTGCTCCAGAGATTGCTATAGCACTTGCTTACTCCACTGCTTGAGCACTGAGATAGTCACTCTGCCCAGATTGCACAAGCTGATGTCTTCATGATCACTTTCAGATTTCTGAGCGCCCCAAGGCAACATTAAGTCGCGCTCCTCGTGAAGACATTAAGCTCAGGCGCCACTTAATGTCTTCATCTGGAGCGCCACTTAATGTCTTCATCTAGAGCGCCACTTACTGAGTTTGCTCACTCTGGAAAGCTCTTCATCAACTGTTTTCTTTCCATACTTGCTGTAGCAAGCTCTAGTGCACTTTGTAGGAGTTTGTCAATGATGCCACATACCTTAACACAACGTAACGCCGAGATAATGTTTAAGAAACCATGTCAAAATGCAGAAAGAACATATGAATTGGCAAAAGACTTAAGTAGAGAAAGCTCAACAAATCCAAAAGGAAGTTATTAATATTAGAAAGTTGGAGGAAGATACAAAGATTATGCAAATGAATACTGAAACGATGACCCCAAATTTAAAGAGATACTTTTTAACGAGGAAGACCATCATTATTCGACAATATGAAGACATGGAAGCCGAAGACATTCCCGACCATTTTCAAATTGTTACCGCCCATCAAATTATGACGATTAAGTAATTTAGAATTAATTTTAAGTTATGTTATCTAAAGGGATACGTGTGTTGCACATCGATTTGTCAAAAATCTTAATCAATAATTCAAAAAATAATAATTGATGAATAATAATATAAGGTGCTAGATGTTGAACCGCTGCACAAATAACGCGAATATCAACTCCTGTTACACTGAATAGTAATATGATTTGCTATTTGAGGAGGTTTGTAGACGAATTATTTTGCAAAGCACAAAATAACGGAACAAATGATTTTATTGCTTTTCAGAAAGTTTGTGTGTACAATCTCTAGAATCCCTCTGATTCTACTACGTAACAGTTCTGATTTGAGTCGCGTAAGCAAGGGTCGCGATGACTTGGTCCCACTTGACGCTTGACACTTCTTGAAGAAAGTTCAGCAAACGGTACAATTTGCGTACTTGTTGTTTGCAATGTTGCTTTCCTCAGAGAAGTTTCTTTTCTAGGGTTTCTGGGTCCTCTCAAATGAATCATGAATTCTCTATTTATAGAGAATTTACTGGGCTCGACTACTGGGCCTCATTTGTGGGCTTTTAGTAAGTTTTGGCCCAATAATCACTTATGACCCAAATGATTATTTAATTTGTCGGGTCCGGCCCATACTTCATTTAAAATAACTAAATTGAATTAAAAAGAGTTACATTAATTCAAAATAATCATTTTAAACTAATTTTAAGCATTGTAATAAATTTTTAATGCCTACAAATTGCCCCCTCAGGACCAGGTCACGCGTGCCATTTGAATGAGTGCTTTCGCGTGGTGTGGTTCTGAGTCATTGTGGGTTCATTTAGAAGTTAGAGAGCAACAAACTTGTCGTATGAATACTCGATTTCATTTGAGTTAACCTGTTGTTATCCAACTTGTCGGTTGACTTGAATTTGTGTGAGCATTCGCTAGTTACGGGATCGCCCACATTGTCATTGTCGCCAATAGAGGTCTTTTTTACCGTGAAAGAGCACACCAACAACTATTTTTTTTTTTTTTTTTAAGTCCTGACTGTATGCGTCTTATTCTCAACAGATGATCAGAGGAGTGAAGGTGCGATAGCAAGGCCCAAGAGCCCTACAAACCCTAACCGACACAACCTGCCCAATCTGACTGAACAAATCATACAGTTGCGAGTCCGTCACGTTCGAGTCCAAATCCCCAACGTACAACGGCGTCGTCATAAACGGCGCCGGAGCCTGAACCACACCAGCCCCAGCCGTCCCACTCAATCCATTCCCTCCTGAAACATGCACCTGCTGCTGCCTCTGAATCTTAGCCATATCCTTCAAAACCAACACCGCAAGCTTCCTCCAGCAAAAACTTCCGAAATCCCTCGGATCTGTAGACCTCTTCGATTGTTTGAACACAACAAAAAGCGGCCGAGTTTGACACCAAAGACTCTTTTTTATCTTTTCTTTCTTTTCGGAGAAAGATTATAGTTCGGAAACGGATAGAGTCGCCGGGGATTCGATCGAAATCGCCGGAGAAGAAAAGAAATTTTCTGAGATAATTTAATTTACTCCCTTTTTTTTTGGCAGAGACGAACACCGCCCGCGCCAGTGCCATTCATCTCCTTCGGTGGCTGGTAGTATAGCTTCTTTATATGTAATATTGGGAGCTTGTGTAGGTCAGTAATTTTCTTCCACTAGTTGGTATATGTTCAAGTTCCTGGTGTAGTCTTCAGAAAACTCTTGTTCAGGTTCCACGGGTTGTTAAAGCAACACAATTAGCTGCTTCTGAGTTTTTTTTTTTTTCTTCATATGGCTGCTACTAGTTTCTTTCAATCTATTTGAGATGGCATAGTACACAATTGATCCAACAGCGGTACTGAAGAAACTTGAGTTGAAACTCAAGCTGCCCCTGCGAAACTGTATCCTGTAAGGTTGATTCAGGCATCATGCACCTCTGTACAACAGCTGGACAATTGTCTTGATTTGATTTCTGTTTTTGATTTGATTTCCTTGTTTCTTTGTCGACCCGTTTTATTTTTTGATAATGATCACAGGTTTGAATATCTTATGATCTGATTATATCTTTTCAATTTTGAATATTTCAGTCGAATTAGGAAACCTCAACTCATATAAATAGTTGGGCTCGCGTTAGGGTTTTCCATTCGATATTATAGTCTGCTGCAGACGAAGACCGTTTATTCCTTGTGAGTCTACATAGGCTTTGGCTCGTCTTGTTTGGTGTTCTGCTGCATTTTTTTTTGTTTATTATCATATTTTTTTTTTTTTACACTATCTCTGTGGATGCAGGTTCCGCCGCTTTGTCACCGCGTATTGACCTCCTTCGTTCGCTGCGCTTTTGTGTTCAGGTTAATCCTCTTCAGGTTATTTTCTTCTTCAAAACTTGATTATCAATTCTCCTCACAGTTTCAAGCTCTGAAGTGGGCCTAGCATTCTTTTCTCCAGCCTCCCATGAATATGTATTAGTTCCATTGCTCATCTCAGAACTCCTGGAACCAAATTTTAGAGTTCCCTCCTCACTGCTTGTATCTTTATGGATGTTTTCTCCAGCGCATGGATGTTTCCTAGTGTCAACAAGACCGAGTTGATCTTTATTTGTTGCATGTAATCTAACAGCCAATAATTTGTTCTCCTTTGCTAACGCAAGCAACTGTTCATGGAGACGGCCTCTTTCCATAGCTAGTTGCATAACCAAGCTTGTTATGACTTTAGACTGCATCTCAATGTTCTTAGCGGATTCAATTTTTATTTTGTTAGTTTCTTGTTCCGATGCCTCCAGCATCTCCAATTTGTTCCCAAGGAAACTCACTTCCTCGTTTAATTCAGCATTAGATTCAGATAACACAAGACCCTTTGCCTCCGCACCATCAGCACGTCATTCAACATTTAAAATATTTGCCTTAAGATCCTGTATTAGATTATCCATATCCCAAGTCATAGAGTTTAACATGGTTTGATTTTCCTGACTAGCTTCCATGGTGGCCAATATATGTTGTAGCTTAAGATCAAGGTCTTCCAACTGATTATCCATAGATTTTTTTTTTTGATACGGCTGCTGTCTTTGAACCGATTCAGCTCTTCAACGGTACCTCTGATTTGTGCAAGTTCACGGTCCATGTTTTGCATATAACTGCTACTCTTTACCCTCTTGGTGATAAGTCAGCGGGGTTTGGTTGACATCATCGTTCAGTAGCTTATTTAGCTCTTTAACTGTATGTGTGATCACCTTTATGATAAATATTATGTTTGTATCGGTATGCTTTGCTTTTATTTGTGTTGGGCAGAAAGGTGATCTTGAAGCAGCGACAATCACATTGGGGCGGTTGGGAACCCAGCTGCTTTTACAGCGACGGTAATCCCAACAGTAGTCTCAGTGTTGGTTCTCGTCCGATGATAATCATACTGGGACGGTTGGGAACCCAGCTGCTGTTACAGCGGCGGTAATCCCAACAGTAGTTTCAGTGTTGGTTATCGTCTGATGATAACCATACTTGGACGGTTCGGAACCCAGTTGCTTTTACAGCGGCGGTAATCCCAACAGTAGTTTCAGTGGGGTTGTTGTCTGATGATAATCATACTGGGACGGTTGGGAACCCAGCTGCTTTTACAGCGGCGGTAATCCCAACAGTAGTTTCAGTGTTGGTTATCGTCTGATGATAATCATACTTGGACGGTTCGGAACTCAGTCGCTTTTAGAGCGGCGGTAATCCCAACAGTAGTCTCAGTGGAGATTGTTGCCCAAACCTGATGATGCCAAGATTATGACAATCGCACTCTCATCATTTTTTTTTTTTTCATATAATGGGAATGCCTGTATTCTCTTATATATTATATTACTTGTTTTCTCAGGTGCAAACGATGGTGTTCTTTAAAGACTTTCCGGAAGATGGAAATTGGTATCTTTGTGTCATGGATACCCCTACAGGTAGAACATCTAAGGCTAGACATAAGTTTCCTGTACGCAGATCGATGCTACGTCCAGAGACTCCGTTGGATTTAACTGAGATGACAAAAAGGTTCCATGCGAGGATGACAGCACGCCACACTATCAAAAGAGGTGAGGAGGACACATATGTCCTTAGGAGTCTTTCAAAGGAAGATGATCCTGTAGACCATCAATTTCCTATGCTCGGGCGTAGAATCATTTATAACTCCTCAAAGTGGGGTAGCAGTTATCTGAAGATCCCTGGTGCATTCTCTTACATACCGTTATACTGGGAATGGGTAGAAGATGTCATTGCTCGTTACGCCTCTGAGCTGGATACTTGCCGCATTTTAGCTGCTGTTTACGCTTCTTTATATTCGTATGACCATGATAATAACATTTTACGTGCTTTTTGTGAGAGTTGGTGTCCGGAAACCAATACTCTACATACCCAAACAGGCGAGTGGTCAATTTCTCTTTGGGATCTTTTTAAGCTCGGCGGGTTGCCTGTGGTAGGTCATATCTATGACGAAGCAGTTCCCAGTTATAGTGCTATGGAAGCACGCGGACCAGATGGCAAGAGGCTGATCTCCCGGGCATGTGGGCACTTGTTTAGCGCGTATTGTCGCCTCGACGATCAACCTGAAGTTAAAAATAAAGTTCGTGCCACCCAATGGATAAATTTCTGGTGTAAACGGAAGCTTCATTATGAAAAGCCGCGCAAGAAACGAGTTCGTGAATCAGAGGCTCGTCCGAAACAAACGTTTAATCCTAGTGGGGACGTTCCTGCTAAATCTTCTACTTGGGCTCCCGAGGAATTAGAGATATTTTCTGTACTCGGCATTGTTGACGAAGAAGAGAGAAAGACGACCTATCTGGCAGCCTTCATATCATGTTGGTTATGTGTATTCGTGCTACCTCGCCACGTGGATAGATTAATTAGGCCAGGTACGTTTGAGGTGGCTACTCAGATGGCAAGCGGTGCCCGTTTCAGTTTAGCAGCACCGGTACTGGCTAACATCTATCATGGCCTGAACGCAATGATGGTTGCCCCGAAACCTGCTTTGTCGAACTCTTTTTTTCCGGCTCATTACTTGTACGGGTGGTTGGCTCATTATTTTGGCACTCACTTTAAATCTGATCATCCTCCCCCAGGTCCGTTAATGGCCCTTTACGGAGGTCACCAATGTGCTAGAAGTTATACGAGTGCTATTGCTGCTCGTGAGTTGATCCATGAGGGTCATTCCTTCAAAGCTTTGAGCCTCAAGTTTTCAAACAATAAACGTGAGTCTATTCTTGACAATAATGCACTCGACGTCAATAGAATGAGTTACGTTATCTCACTTCGCACGACTTTCCTTTCGCTACGTCGCGGCGATTCCTTTGTCTTGGAACCCTACAGTCCGACTCGCTTTAGCAGGCAGTTTGGTTATTTTCAGACAGTTCGGGGTGCGCTCAAGCGTGATATAGAGGGTACTGCACGGTACTCTATGGCTCTGTTTTATCTTAGAATGCTTTTATTTGAGGGTAGTCATAGTGAAGTGATTGTACCGGGTTATTCGTCAAGTTGGGCAGCCTTGACTACCGATGAGTTCAAAGAATGGTGGAGCAGAGCGAATGTGAGTGATTTAAGAAGGGAAGTCCGGCTCCTTGTATCGGGTGTCGAGTGCACGAAAAAGGATAAAGCTACCATTCGAGAAGGCGTGAGTGATCCACCAACTGGGGATATAGGAACCCCGGCTCCTCTTGTGACGCAAGTGATGGAAGCACATGTACTCCCGGCTAACAAACGAACTGTCGATGAGCTCAGTAGTGATGACGCTAGTGAGACTAACTTCAAGCATCGTCGCGGAGGGAAGAAGAAGAAAACACTTGTGACGCCTACTATGCTTGACAGTTTGCGCACTGCCTCCGATGCCCCTGCTACTTGTGCCGCCTTGGTATTCCACTTTCCCCATTTATTTTAATAATTTCTATTTCAGTGACTCCTGTTTGATTCTATAGATACATTTTTTTTTCCAGGAGGGTCTTGACTTAGCAGCAGAAGTTCCAAACCTTATTAATGAACCTCTACTTGGAGCCGTACGGAAAACATTTTACGGGAAAGGAAAACCTCCTCCACCGACACCGCAACAGGTTCCGCAGGTTTCTGATTCGTCATCTTCCACTGGTGAACATTCGGCAAGAAATTTGCATGCTTCTAGCCCTCATGACGGCTCTTCCCGTATTAGTGGACGGATGAATGCTCGCCCTACATCCTCCTTTTCTACATTTCAGCCTGCTCGCATGAGCAGTAATATTACAGATGAGGCCGTGTTAATCATGAAGAGACGTTTGCTCCAGCTCTTGAAGACGGTCAGTTTTGAAAAAGTCCAGAATGTCGTAGCAGGTGCCGTTAATGTTTATGAGAGCATTCGAAAGTTGGATGGCGATCCTTCTGACGTTCAGGCCGTGGTTGACGGGTATTCAAGAGATGTTGAAGCATTTCTTATGGTGAAGCAGGTCACTACTGAAGATACTCGTGATAAACAGCTCGCGAGCAACGTCTCTGATGTTACGGTGAATCTTGATTCAGCTAAAATGACTCTTGAGGAAGTGTTACGGGTTGGAGATAGTCAAGAGGTGGAGATGTCTATAATAGCCCAGGAGAAAGCTGCTTTAGAGGCTAGAGAAATAAATTTAAGAGAGCAACATCGTCAGCAGCTTGAAGTAATTTCGGCGGCCAAATCAGAAGTCGAGTCACTTCAGCTGAAGTTAGAGAATTTGATTTCTGTGCAGAGTACTTCTCAGGAGGAGATTGCCAGTCTGAAAAGGATGGAGGACATGCTCGAAGAGAGGAGAGAGAGTCTCGATGTCGCGATACGTTAAATCCCACATATGCTTTTATTTGTGACTTCATTTTTCTTTTTTTCTTTTCTTTTTCGAAATTTTTTTTTTTTAATTTTATTTTAGCCGTTCACAGTTTAAACTCTTGCGGGCCAGGAGTTACAATTTTTTTTTTGTCGTTGTTGTGGCTGTACTTGTTTCATTTCCAAGCTGCCTACGTACTTGCATTACAATTTGCAAGATCAAGCCAACGTAGTTCCTTATTATGCAGTTTATACTCTTGCTTAGGAGTTACAATTTTTTGTGTAGATTTAGGCATAGTACCGCTTCAAAAACTTTCCGTTGATTGGGCCAATACACAATCCATCTTGATCTACAATCTTGTAGGCACCGTTTGTGTAGACTTCTTTCACTACATATGGACCATCCCATTTTGACTTGAATTTACTTCCTGTCTTGTGCGAGGTGATGATTGGTCTTCTGACTGCCAAAACTAAGTCACCTGCTTGAAAAGAGCGAGGACGCACTTTTTTATTAAACGCGCGTGAGAGTCTTGCTTGATAACATTGTAAACTTTGTTGTGCTTGTAGTCTTTTTTCGTCAAGAGCTTCCAACTCTGCTAACCGTAGCTGGTCATTTTCATCACAGGTCAGTCCTTCTTGAATAGCGATGCGCATGGATGGAATTTGAAGCTCCAAGGGCAATACAGCTTCTACTCCGTACACCAAAGCATACGGGGTTGCTTGAGTAGGTGTCTTGTACGTTGTTCGGTATGCCCATAGCGCTTCGCCAATTTTTTCGTGCCAATCACGTTTTGACTTTGCCACTACTTTTCTCAACAGGTTGCACAATGTCTTGTTAAAAGCTTCAGCCAAACCATTTGCAGGCGCGTTATACATTGATGATTTGTACTGTTTAAATGTGAACTTTTCGCATAAACTCGTCACTAGCTTGTTGAAGAAAGGTTTTCCATTGTCTGTTATGATTCGTTGTGGCACGCCATACCGGTAAATGATTTGTGTCCGGATAAAGTCAACGACATTTTCTTTCTTAACTTCGCGTAGTGTAATTGCTTCTGCCCATTTAGAGAAGTAGTCTGTAGCAGCAAGGATGTATGCATGTCCATTAGAGGCTTTTGGAGTAATTGGTCCTACCACATCAAGTCCCCATGCTTCGAATGGCCATGATGAAATTGTAGGGTGTAATGGCTCTGGTGGTTGGTGTATGAAGTTCGCATTAAATTGACATGCATCACATTTCTTCGCAAAGTCCATGCAATCTTGCACCATGCTAGGCCAGTAGTATCCCATTCTTTTTATGCGATCATAAAGTTTTGGACCTGATTGATGAGCGCCGCAGACTCCAGCGTGGGCTTCTTGCATAGCTTCCATCGCCTCTTCTTCTCCTAGGCACCTTAGCCATTGTCCAAGAAAAGACCGTCTGTAGAGCGTTTCTTTGTAATGTATAAACTTGGGAGCGCGTCGACGTATCTCTATCTTATGTTTTGGATCATCCGGCAATATCTGGTTATCCAAGAAGTTAATAATAGGTTGGCGCCAATCCTCTTTGTTTACTTCATAAGCACAAACCATATTAGTCGTCTCTACATCGTCGCACTCTTCGAATGGTGGAACGACCCAACGATTGCAAACTGGAATGGACATGGTCTCTTCTGCCCCCAGTGCCAAGTTGGCTGCAAGATTTGCGAGCGCGTCGGCCAACTTATTGGCACTCCTCTGAACATGTCCTAAGTTGATTGAATCAAACATGTTAAGCATCCGGGTTCACCAAAAATTTGTAGACGAATTATTTTGCAAAGCACAAAATAACGGAACAAATGATTTTATTGCTTTTCAGAAAGTTTGTGTGTACAATCTCTAGAATCCCTCTGATTCTACTACGTAACAGTTCTGATTTGAGTCGCGTAAGCAAGGGTCGCGATGACTTGGTCCCACTTGACGCTTGACACTTCTTGAAGAAAGTTCAGCAAACGGTACAATTTGCGTACTTGTTGTTTGCAATGTTGCTTTCCTCAGAGAAGTTTCTTTTCTAGGGTTTCTGGGTCGCATTTTTGTGAAAAGGGATTAAGTCTTCCTTCTTTACTTCGTAGTCGTTGAGAATTTGATTAATCACGAGCTGTGAGTCCCCATAGATATCCATGTCTTTAATGCCTATCTCACGTGCCATTTGGAGTCCCAATAGAAGAGCTTGATATTCCGCCGCATTATTTGAACACAACTGAGTCAGTGTAAATGAGTATGGGAGAAGATGATTTCCTGGAGATATAAAAACAATTCCTGCTCCTGCTCCATCACGTCTCGCAGCCCCATCAAAATACATTTGCCATGGTGGTAGAATATCAATGTAGAACACTCCTTCACCAGGAAGGTCAACGGAGAGCTCCCATTCAGCTGGAACAGGATGATCGGCAAAGAAATCTGCTATTGCTTGGCCTTTGGTTGCTTTTTGAGGAACAAATATCAAATCATGCTGCTTGAGGAGCATTGCCCATTTTGCCAATCGCCCGGAGAGGACAGGTTTTGAAAGTATGTATTTAATTGGGTCAGCCCTAGAAACCACGTGTACGGTATGTGCTTGCATGTAATGTCTCAACTTTTGAACAGCAAATACTAACGCAAGACATATCTTTTCAATGGGGGAATAATTCAGCTCAGCTCCGATTAAAGTTCGACTCAAATAATACAAAGCCGTTTCTTTACGCTCGGTATTCTCTTGAGCACACATTGCCCCCAACGATCGTTCTTGTGCAGCGATATAAAGAATTAGAGGTTTTCCCGGAATTGGTGCCCCCAGTACTGGTGCAGATGACAAGTACTTCTTTATGCTATCAAAAGCCTTGTGACACTTATCATCCCAAAGAAATGGAGCATCCTTTTTCATTAAGTGACTAAAGGGTTGACAACGTCCTGCGAGGTTAGAGATGAACCTTCGAATGTAAGCAAGACGCCCTTGCAAGCCGCGCAGTTCTTTCAAATTTTTTGGTGCGGGCATTTCTTGGATGGCTTTGATTTTTGTTTGGTCGATTTCAATGCCTCTGTGTGTAACCACAAATCCTAAGAATTTTCCGGAAGTTACGCCAAATGCACATTTGAGTGGATTCATCTTTAGTTGATATTTTCGGAGTCTTTCGAACACTAAACGAAGGTCCCCAATGTGATTTTTCCTTTCTTTTGATTTAACGACCACATCATCAACGTAACACTCTATCGTCTTGTGCAGCATATCTTCGAACATTTTTTGCATTGCACGTTGATACGTGGCACCAGCATTTTTTAGTCCAAAAGGCATAACTTTATAACAAAAGATCCCTTTTGGAGTGCGGAAAGCAGTTGCTTCTTGATCTTCAGGCGCCATGTGTATTTGGTTGTATCCTGCCGTACAATCCATGAAAGAAAGTGCTTCATGTCCGGTTGTGGCATCAATCATGAGTTCTGTGACAGGTAATGGGAAATCATCCTTTGGACATGCTTCATTTAGATCTCGAAAGTCAACACATACACGCAATTGTCCGCTCTTCTTTCTGACAGGGACAATGTTTGCAATCCATGTTGGATATTTAACTTCACGAATAAAACCAGCATCAATGAGTTTGTTGACTTCCTTTTCAATTTCAGGAACTAACTCTGGCCTGAATCGTCGTTGAGATTGTTTCTTAGGATTAATGCCCTTCTTAATCGCTAGCCGATGGACTGCTACATTCGGATTAAGCCCCGGCATCTCTGTGTAGTTCCAAGCAAACACATCTCTATACTCAGCTAGTAGCGCGTGATACTCGTGTTCTTCCTGCTCAGTAAGCAAGGCACTCACGTAGATGGGTCGTGGATCTTCTGAAGTTCCAAGATCTAACTCTTTCAGGTCATCTACTGTGGACTGCCCCCCGTCTTCAAGTGTGTTCGGAGCTTGATCAGCCTCTATTTCCTTATTGTCATCATCTACTTCTTCAACTGTAATGTGATAGATTGTTACTACTTCACCTTCATCACTATCTTGTTTTTCGGCCCATTCTTCTTGCGTTCTCAAGCGGTTGAATACCGAACTCGTGGAGCTACGTAATCGTTTAAAAACTGTCCGCTCGTGATCATGAAGACCATCAGATGGATCGTTATTAGTTCCTGTACTCTGCTCGCCTAATCTGTTGAAAACGGAAGAGCGATTTCTTATGAGAGTATCTTGTCGACTTCTTCTGCGATCTGGTGTATTCATTCTGTCAAAAACAGAAGGTCGTGCTCTGGTGACAGGTGGTCTTATTCTATCAAAGACAGAACTTGCCTGTGGTCGCAAGTTAGTTTCCTCGTTCTCCTCAATTTCTTCTGTTGTAATGTACAGAGCCGAAGACGTGCCTTTCCCGCGACGAGCAGAAATCTTCACGGGCGGTGGAAGTTCGTACCCCAGACCGGCTTGTTTAGGAGTTGTTCCTTGTATTTGACCGATTGTGTAAGTATGAGGTTTGATCATGTTTCCAAGTGGAGATGGATTTTTGAAATCGTACCCGGACTTTTCCATTAACTTGTATGCGTTGGAATCAAATCTACCTTCCAACTCTTGCTCTCTTTCCAATGATTCGTTAGATGAAAAAACACATCCTGTCGGAGGAGGATTTACAAATTGTGCTCGACCTGAGCTGGGTAAAGGGATCACAACTTTTTCCACCCACTCCTGCTTCACGTTCTTCTTAATTTTTTTCTCCTCCCCGGGCTTGGTTGTAGAACTTTGGCATTCCACGAAAGGACTCTCTCCTTTCTTACGTCGAGATTGCGGAATGTAACGTAAGACTGGAGGTGTAGTCTTGGGCATTAAATCTTGTTTGTTAACAACTGTTGAGGGATCTAGCTTTCGGGTTGTCTCTGGTTGATCTGTTTGTACCACTTTTAGCTGTGCATCGACTGTAGACGTATTAGGTTTGAAGACACTCTCCTTCTTTTTATTCCCTTTTCCGGTCGAAGAGATAATAGAGGGTAACAACTCACTTGAAGTTCCCTCTTCCTCAAAGAATTTGGCGTCTGCATAGAATGAATCGGCTTTAGTAAATGGTTTGACATCTCCATTTATTTTTCTCACACCTCCGCGATAGTACTTCAAACACTGGTGCAGGGTTGAAGCAACAATTCCGTTTTCATGCATCCATGGGCGACCGAGTAACAATTTGAATGATGTTCTTGATTCTATGACATGAAACAAAGTGTTCGAAGATAGTTCGTCCATAGTGAGGTTCACGCGGATCATACCAATTGCGCGCTCGCCATTCAGGTTGAAGCCATGAATCACCATGCGACTATTCGAGAGTTCATCAGTTGTGATTCCCAATTCATTCATTGTTGCTTTTGGCATAAGATTTACACCAGAGCCTCCATCTACAAGGATTCTGCTTATCCTTTGTTTTCTGATGTAACCAGATACGTATAAAGGTCTGTTATGGGGTTTAGACCCAAGGAAAAGATCTTCATCGGAGAATGTCAAAGCAGTATGACATGAAATGCATTTGATCAAACTCTCCACTGATTCCTCTCCGTCTTCGACCTTATCCTCACATCCTTTGGAGTTTTGGCTTGTATCCACCTGTTGTTGTATCTTGTCAGGTAGTTGGAGGATTTGTTCACCGAGGTCAGGTTGTGGTGGTATCATGGTGGTTGAAGTCTGACTCTCCCGTACTTCATTCTCCTTGTCACCTCCATCGGTTGTCATAGAAATAGTGTTGATGATAACTTTTTCTAAGTAACCTTCTGGAAAGAAATCTTTCAAAGTAATAGGGATTGGTGGATTTTGCTTCAGAGGATCCGTCGGTAAGATATCTTGCCTTACTATTTTCTTTGGTTTCTTCTTTCCTTTTTGGTGATACAACCTCTTTCTGGTATTCTGCTTTCTTTTACGGAGATCAGGTTGCGACTGAATGTTTACCCGCTTCTTTGATTTTTTTCGTATTACAACGGTCCATCCTTCATCATCCTCGTCCGTGTTTTGTACATTTTGCGGTGCATTATCACAAACCTTCTTTTCTGCTTCTGACAACATTGGCTGCCTTTGAATCCATACTTCCGTTGGTTTGAAGCTTCCAAATCGAATGTTGCTTTTATACCAAAACTGTGATTCCTGAAGAGGCTTTTTGCATGTAGTCACTGTGGTATAATTTGTTTCCGCAGCTTCATCGACATCTAGCAGTATTTTCCCTTCCTTAGCTAGCCTCATTATCAACTCTTTCAGTGTTATGCAATTTTCGATACTGTGACTTACCAATCTGTGATAACGGCAATACTTCGGATTATTAGTTTGGTTTGCTTCATCAGGCCGCTTTGGTTCAGGCAATTGGATCACATTATTTGCTAGCAGATCATCTAGCATTCCTGACAAGTCCGAATCAGGAAAGGGGTATTTCTTAGCCTGCAACTCTTTTAGTGTCGGCTTGTCGCGCCTAAAGTCATTTGTAGCAAATCTCTTCTTATCTTCTTTAGGTTTCCCCGATATCTTTATTGGAGCGTTGCTACTGTTGATAGCCATGGCCTCTTTAGAAGTGCTTTTCATAGTCTTGTCTACCTTCTTAAATTCCTTCTTTTCGACAGACGGCTTAGAATAGGATGCACGACTCTTTCCGTGTCCTTTCACTGTAATTTCCATGTCGTGGGCTCGTGTAGCTAGCTCTTGGAAACTTCTGGGTTTGATGCCTTTAAGAATGTACAGAAGCTCCCAACTCATCCCATCTATACACATCTCCACAGCGGAAGTTTCACTTATGCGATCTTTGCATTCAAGACTCAACCCGCGCCAACGGTTGATATAATCCACCACAGGTTCATCTTCCCACTGCTTAGTGTTCGTCAGCTCACTCATGCTGACGACCCGTCTGGTGCTGTAGAAGCGATTCAAGAATTCATCTTCCATATGATCCCAGCTATCAATGGATTCTGCCTGTAGATCAGTATACCAATCAAAGGCGAGACTTTTTAGAGAACGGACAAATTGTTTCACCAACAAGTCTCCTTCTGTACCAGCATTGCTGCAAGTTTCTATGAAATGAGCTATATGCTGTTTTGGGTTACCCTTCCCATCAAATTGTTGGAACTTAGGAGGTTGATAACCAAGTGGCATCCGCAACGCATCAATCCTTCTGGTATACGGTTTGCTATAGCGCGAACTACCGGAAGATTCTCCGCCCATTTGACACTTCACTACATTCGTTATCAGCGTTTGTAGTTGTTTCTCATTGAAAATGACACCTTCGTTCTTAACAGTGTCGTCCACCACAATCATGCCAGCATTACTGTTATCCAATACGACATCCGGTTCGACTTCTTTGGGTTTCTCCTTTTCAATCAGTCCACTCACCTCTTTCTGAAGTTCTGTTATTTTTCTGTTCTTTTCTTCATTGTCTTTCAAGACTTGTTGGAGCATCTCCTTCATTTCAGCCATTTGTTCCTCTACAGATTTAGCTCCGATTGTCATGACAGTAGCCACATCAAGTTTGCAGACTTCAGCATTCTTTTGCACAACCACCTTCATGTTTGGTGAAGATGTAGTGCTAGCTTTGTCGTCTTCCCTCTTCTTTTGATGTGGAGAGTGAGAGGCAATTATTGCTTTAGCTGCAGCAGCAATAGAGGCAGCAGTGTACGTACGCTCACGTGTTGGAACATTTGCAGCACGTAAGCTGGTAGCAGCTGTGTTGACAGCAATCTTTTTTGCCATGCCTCTGGTGCAGACACCAACATGTTGCATGTTTGCAGGAGGAGAGTTGTTGAGGAGAGCTGCAGCGTAAGTCTGACCTGGAGTGCGTGGACTTGTTGGTTGAGCAGACATTGCAGCAGTGGACTTATTTGGTTACGATGTAGAGATGAGAGGTAGAGATGTTCACGTCGGGTTCACCAAAAATTTGTAGACGAATTATTTTGCAAAGCACAAAATAACGGAACAAATGATTTTATTGCTTTTCAGAAAGTTTGTGTGTACAATCTCTAGAATCCCTCTGATTCTACTACGTAACAGTTCTGATTTGAGTCGCGTAAGCAAGGGTCGCGATGACTTGGTCCCACTTGACGCTTGACACTTCTTGAAGAAAGTTCAGCAAACGGTACAATTTGCGTACTTGTTGTTTGCAATGTTGCTTTCCTCAGAGAAGTTTCTTTTCTAGGGTTTCTGGGTCCTCTCAAATGAATCATGAATTCTCTATTTATAGAGAATTTACTGGGCTCGACTACTGGGCCTCATTTGTGGACTTTTAGTAAGTTTTGGCCCAATAATCACTTATGACCCAAATGATTATTTAATTTGTCGGGTCCGGCCCATACTTCATTTAAAATAACTAAATTGAATTAAAAAGAGTTACATTAATTCAAAATAATCATTTTAAACTAATTTTAAGCATTGTAATAAATTTTTAATGCCTACAAGGTTCTCAAAACAAATAACTTCCTCATCAGGTATATATGTTCTTACAATATAGACAATATCGGGTCTAGTATAATTGGTTAAGCACCTTAGATTGACTGTCTATCACTCTAGCATATTCCACTTAAAAGATGTTTTTAGCCTTGTTTTTAAACAAGTGTTGACTTATGTCAATCGAAGTTCGAAACCATATGAATAACCATTAATCATGAATATTCATTTATAATAAAATTACTTCAATAATGCTTCACCTAGGCTCGAACTCATACACATTTTACATTAGGTACATGAAGACCTATTTGATGTTTAAACTTAATTGATTTGCCATATTTTTCATTCATTTATAACTATATAAGCCTGAAAAAAATTTAGAAGTACAGTGTTTTTCAACTTCGTTTTGTGTTTTATCGTGCTTCTCAAAAAGTTTTCAGATCTACTTTTTCAGGTGACCAGTCTCAATAAAACCGGACATCTGAAAAAATGGTGGTGGCCGATTATGGTAAAACCGGCCAGTTAGATTTTCTAAATGACCAGTTTTGTTAACCCCAACCACATTAAAAATATTCAATGTGACCGGCCGGATGGGTGATGTTTTTGATTTACCTCATCAAAAGCGGCCTTTGCCTAATAAGAACCCCGCAGTGCGGCCACAACACACAGCCCTGAGGCTTCCCTTCCTTCCGACCTCCACGACCTCCGCAGCAACGATAGTTCTCCGCGCGCCGCACAATCCTCATACTGCTTCATCCTATTTCTTAAAATCACATTCACTGCAAATTGATAAAAAAACCCTATATCCTACTGAAAACAGACCTTCCTCACCCATCCGGCTGGTCGCAATGAATATTTTCGTTGTGATTGGTTTTGATAAGACTGGCCAGTTATATTTTCTAACTGACCGGTTTTACCATAACCGTCCACCACCATTTTTTCAGATGACCGGTTTTATTGAGACCGGCCACCTGAAAAATACGGTAGATTTGAAAACTTTTTGAGAAGCACGGTAAAACACAAAACGAAGTTGAAAAACACTGTACTTCTTAATTTTTTTCTCACATTATAAATCAAACATGGAGATACTTCATGCCTAAATTATGAAAAATATATTTATTCCCTTGTAAATTGTCATATTATGTTTATTGCTTAAGATTCCAAAATAATAAAAAAAACAAAATTAAATTGAATAGTTGAGATTTATTTAATTCAGTGTCACGTGTTGTATGTGAATGAAATGCAGACCCTACCAAGATCCAATCTTTCAGAATTGACAGGCGTGCAGGAAAAATATATATTTATATTATTGTTTAAAAAATAATAATTAGTAAACAGTTTTGGGGTACAATAATAGAGAAGGAAATCGGCTGTTTTGACTATATTGGCTGGCATACATGTGATTCACATGCTTTGATTGTGCTCGGAACAATCGGATAAAATGCTAAATAATCCAAATTAATTGCATTTTATGTGGAACTCATCTCTCTAACCATATTTTGCTCAATCGACCCACTTACATCTCATTAATCGATTTCAATAGTAGCTGAGCTGAACCCAATAAAATCCTACCGCATCCGAAATTCATAAATGGCAAATTGTTGTGGTCTACAATACTTGACACGTGGAGTCCAAAAGAACTAGAGAAGCCAGTGGTAGCAATAATTGAACCACGGAATTCAATAATAATAAATCCCACGCACCCCACCCTACCATACCATACACATGTCCAATTCAATTTCAATTATTCATAATTTTATTATTATTACTTTTACCGTAGCGTTTAGGGTTTGGTTTTGGGTAACATAATACAAATTCAAAATCCTGTATGATGGATGATTACTTCTTATATTTTAATATTAAATAATTATAAATAGAAGATCATAAAAATAAAATAGTATTTTAATGATTTGTTTTTAAATCCATCTTTCACAAAAATCATTTATGAATTGAAATAAGATTTTGAATTTGTGAAGAAAAAAAAAAAAAGAAGATTATGGGGTGATTTTGGAGTTGAGGTTTGGTCATCCTCTGCAGTATAAATTCTTTCGCTCTCTCCTATCTTCCAGAAGAGAAGAAAGAAGAAGAGGAGGAGAGTTGTCTCACCCACCTATCACAACCTCCAACCACTCCTCACATTCTGTTTGAGAAGCTCTTCTTCTTCTTCTCCTTCTTCCTCTTCCGTTTCCGATCATCCACCAGGAGCTCGCATGGACGGATACACTGCAATGAACATGAATATTAAACTATCGCCGCTCAATCTGGTCTCCGCACTCCTCAACGGTCGAACCGAGAAGCTCAACATCACTTCCTACTCCGCCGCCGAAGCCGCGGAAATCCTCTCAGAGAATCGGCAGATTCTCATGATTCTAACCACATCCGTCGCCGTCTTGATCGGCTGCGTCGTCCTACTCATCTGGCGGAGATCTACGTCCGCCAAGTCTAAGATTCTCGAGCCTGTTAAGCAGCTGATTGTCAAGGAGCCGGAGGGCGAAGTGGATGATGGCAGGAAGATAGTCACCATCTTCTACGGCACCCAGACTGGTACTGCTGAAGGCTTTGCCAAGGTATACAAAATTCTCCTTCTCTTCCGGCTCCAGTCCATTTATTTCCCTTCTGATTGTTGATTTTGTGGTTGTTCTAAAGGCGCTGGCTGAAGAAGCTAAGGCTAGATATGACAAGGCTGTCTTCAAAGTTGTCGATTTGGTACTAACCTTTCCAACTCATTAGTAACAAAAGAATCTATCTATCTAAATTTTCCAGGTAACTGACTTGTTCTGAGAAACTGAATTGCAACAGGATGATTATGCAGCTGATGATGAGGAATATGAGGCCAAACTTAAGAAAGAGAGCATAGCTTTCTTCTTTCTGGCAACGTGAGTTTTTCTTTCTTTTGGTGTTCATTACTGCTAATAGCACTTTTGTAAGTTATTAAATAGTTTAGGATCTGATTGTTTGTTTGTGATGCAGATATGGAGATGGGGAGCCAACTGACAATGCAGCGAGATTCTATAAGTGGTTCACAGAGGTAAATTTATTTGAATTGACATTTGTATCATTTTCTTTTTTCTTACAGGTGAAGTTGATTGGTGATGCTGTATTTTGATTATTTATCTTATTTTCGGTTTGTATTTGACTGCAGGCCGGAGAAGATAGAGGTCAATGGGCTGAAAAGCTTCAATTCGGAGTATTTGGCCTCGGTAATAGACAGTACGAGCACTTCAACAAGGTCAGAGATCCATTGAGTGTTCTTTATCAGTATTTTTGTTGCATTCACCTACATTTTGCATTTGAGTTTGTAATTGTTATGGAAACAGATAGCAAAGGTGGTGGATGACACTCTCGTTGAACAAGGTGCAACTTCAATTTTGAAAATCTCATTTACCTTTACATGACTCTTATGTTTAGTGACTACAGTACACATGATGTATACTTAAAACCTATATTGTACTTAGTTGTTGGAAGTTAATGCCACTTCGATACTGAACTTAGCACTCTTTGTTCTATAATGAGTTGAAGATGCTGCTTTAAATTATTTGAAGGGTGATCAGAACTCTTGGTAACCAACTTCAACAATGCATTTGTCCAGGTGGGAAACGCCTTGTCCCTGTAGGTCTCGGAGATGATGATCAGTGCATTGAAGATGATTTCACTGCCTGGTAAAATTCTTAATATTTTGAAGATGCTTCCATGTTCTTGGTATGCCTGACAAAGGAGTAATTTTTTAGTTAAATTACACAATACAGGAAAGAATTGGTGTGGCCTGAGTTAGATCAGCTCCTTCGCGATGAAGATGATGCATCATCACTCTCTACAACTTACACTGCTGCTATTTTAGAGTACCGAGTGGTGTTGCATGAGGAGGTAATTGGATCATTCAAGAACTGGGGTAGTAGTAATGGCCACACAGTTCATGATGCTCAACATCCGTGGAGGTATGCAAAGAAAATTTAATTGTAGCCTCATACATTGTTAATATTTCACTTTCTCTGTCTTTTTTAATTTTTCCATGAATATAAGGCTGTTTTCTATTTCTTGAAGATCCACTGTGGCCGTAAGGAGGGAGCTCCACACTCATTTATCTGATCGATCATGCACCCATTTGGAATTCGACATCTCTGGGAGTGGACTTAGGTCACTTTCTTTACTCCTTGTTGATTTGATTCTCTATTGGGAGAAAGAAGGATACAACAATTGTCACACAGTTGAGTTAATTTAGTTAATTTATATATTTATAGGTATGAAACTGGTGATCATGTCGGTGTCTATTGTGAGAACCTGCCTGAAGTTGTGGAAGAAGCTGAAAGGCTATTAGGGTGGTCACCAGATACTTACTTCTCCGTGCATACTGATAAAGAAGATGGCATACCCCTTACAGGAGGCTCCTTGCCCCCTCCTTTTCCACCATGCACCACAAGAGCAGCATTGACTCTGTATGCTGATCTGTTAAGTTCGCCCAAGAAGGTGAGTTCCTATAATATTGTGTTATTTCAGTGAACGTGAATCTGATTTGTGTCTTCGGATGAACTTGATGTTTTCTTCGTGTATAGTCAGCATTGCTTGCACTCGCTGCTCATGCTTCTGATCCAAGTGAGGCCGAGCGTTTAAAATATCTGGCATCTCCTGCTGGCAAGGTCAGTCTTGCCTTAAAATGAATTCCAGTTTGAAGTTAATCTGTATTTCTAGTTATAACTTCAAGTTGTTTCGTTTATAGGACGAGTATGCACAATGGATAGTGGCGAGTCAAAGAAGTGTACTAGAGGTTATGGCAGAGTTTCAGTCTGTTAAGCCATCAATTGGAGTTTTCTTTGCTTCAATTGCCCCGCGCTTGCAACCCAGATACTATTCAATTTCATCTTCCCCCAAGTAAGAATTTTTTAAACTGAATTCCTTCTTGGCACATATAAGTCAAGCCTTATTAATGTCATTGATAAATTGATGTTAAAGATAAAACATTGACAACGCGCCATTAAATAGAGTGTAGTTATAATAAACACAATAATTGCTACACCATTGTCTTAAACTTCACTCACACTCTGTTTTCAACTTGAGGGTGCATCCATAAAATTCATCTTTGTCATGTTAACTCTGTTTTAATAATGATACCCGGCTATCTGATGACCTTTTTATGTTCTCGTACATTGTGTCTTTTTTTCTATTCATATGGTCATATTAGTACTTCATTTTCATTTTTCTTCAGGATTTCGTCATCCAGAATTCACGTGACATGTGCGTTGGTTTATGATAAAACTCCAGCAGGAAGAATCCACAAGGGGATATGCTCCACTTGGATGAAGGTAGTTTTGTTTTTCTAAAACTTTTTTATTCTCCTTTTTCCTTCGCTTTTAGCTGTTATCACCTGATGGTATAATCCCATCTTTCATGCACCAGTAAAATATATTTTATTTTAATCTGGGAATTTCACAAACATGCATCATTTAGTCTAACAAAGACAGCAATAGGTCCCTGAACATTTGCTATTTTATTATTCTGCAGAATGCTGTTCCGTACGAGAGCTCAGCCCCCATTTATGTCAGGCAGTCTAACTTCAGACTTCCAGCCGATCCTTCAGTTCCTATTATTATGATCGGACCTGGCACTGGACTGGCTCCATTCAGAGGTTTTCTGCAGGTGTGTCAAATCTTTGATAACATTATTATTAAAATAGTCAAACTTTCTGGTGCATAAACTTATTTATTGAGTTTTACCAATTTCAGGAAAGATCAGCTTTAAAAGATGCAGGATCTGACCTCGGACCATCCATTCTATTGTTTGGGTGCAGGAACCGGAATTTGGTACGCAAAGTACTTTGACATACTTATTTATATATATTGGATACTTGGATCTTGTTAAGCTTAATGAGTTTGTTGCTTCTGCAGGACTTCATATATGAAGATGAACTCAATGAATATGTGAACAATGGTACACTTTCTGAACTCATCGTGGCTTTCTCTCGAGAGGGGACCACCAAAGAGTATGTGCAACACAAAATGATGAACAAGGTATATACAAATTCTAGTATTTGTTTACATGTTAACATTCAACTTGTATACACAAAATGGTTAACACAATTCCATAACGCTTTCAGGCCTCAGCTCTGTGGGAGATGATATGTGAGGGTAGTTACCTTTACGTATGTGGGGATGCAAAAGGCATGGCTAGGGATGTCCATCGAACTCTTCACACCATTGCACAGGAACAGGTTGGACTCTTCACTGAAACAACCACGTATATTACTTGTTGTCAATGTTAGGTTAGACCATGCTATAGATAAAGTTGTTTGGCTACTTAATTGTTATATCAAATGCAGGGCTCACTTAGCAGTTCAGAAGCAGAAAGCCTGGTAAAGAATTTGCAGACCAGCGGTAGATATTTGCGCGACGTGTGGTGATTGATGAATGAGGTTCACATATATATTAAAAAGAATAAGGAGCGATAACCTGCCTGAGTAATGGCAAATTCGTGCGATTCTTTTTGGGTAGAAGATTTGGGTGATGTAACTTGAATGTAATGTAATACAAACAAAATGTAATGTTTGAGCGGTGGACCAACAAGGAAAGGTTCACAGCAAAGTCAATAATAAGCAAGTGGGATGTACAGTATTTCTATACATACGTATCCCAATCCCATGGCAGAATCCAACATTATGTACTTCTTTTTCCTAGTTTACTTGTCACCACAGCAGAACATATCACTCCAACAAAACCAAAAGACAAAAGAGAGCACCGGCTAGGCTCAGTGTGGATTGTCTTCTACGTGCCTGCAATGGCCACAACACTGTTATTGTATTTCCCATTGACAGACAGCCGATGGTGGAAGATAAAAAGAAATATGCCATCAAACACAATTTATAGGGGCATGAAGAGCCAGCCAACTCATCCTTCTTTCACTATCTATATTTATTGCTCTCTTCTTCTTCTTCACTTTCACTATAAATCTTATCGTTATGTGCGAGTGTAGAAAGCCTCATTCTTCATCACTCTCTCTCTGGTGGTGGGTTGTGTCCAAATGGGACCTGAAAATGAAGCAAGAGGAGGAGGAGCTGAGAAACCGGATAAACTATATGATGATGGTTTAGAAGAAGCTAATTCACTGTGCCAAGTGGGAGAGCATGCAGTTCCTGATGATCTCTCGTCTGCTTTCCAATTTTTTACTAGTAATAAACTTCAGTCCGACATGTGTCCAGCAGATGATATCATTGTCTCTGGGAAACTCATTCCCCTGGTCTCCCTAGTCTTCCCAGCCCCACATACAATTGGGAGGCAAGATGCCCGTTCTCAGTCTTTATCCGCGCTGCTTAAGCCAACATCTTGTTCCACAAGTATTAAGGCACGGGTGGTAAGGAGCAGTCGCAGTCACCCTTTGGATGATCCACGTCGTTCCTGTTCAAGTTTTATGCCTGATCTAGACAGGAACTGTTCAGGGAAATCCGATGGATCACCATTTGGTTCTGCCAACATGCCAAAGTCTCGTTGGCAATCACTGATTTTTGGAATTGGAATGGTCAAGTTACCACCAGGGATGGAGCTGAGGGACATCAAAATCCGCCAATCTCGCCTCACCAATCCAGGCAATCTATTCCCCACAACATCAGGGAGTAATGGAGGGAGAGGAAGCTCATGGGGACTGATCAAAGTTCTGAGCTGCAAAGACCACACAAGTATATCCGTCACCAAGTCATTTGTATGTATGCCCCATATCTGATACCAGAGACAAGCAGTGAATACAATGCTTTGACCGCATTACTTGCCCCATTA
Organism: Umbilicus rupestris; assembly: GCA_963678935.1. Lineage (NCBI taxonomy): Eukaryota > Viridiplantae > Streptophyta > Magnoliopsida > Saxifragales > Crassulaceae > Umbilicus > Umbilicus rupestris. The sequence goes on along the minus strand of OY787607.1, from coordinate 14,142,803 downwards.
TTAGAGTACATATTCAACAACAGCTTATTCAATCAAAGTATGCTTAATACAATGTAAAGCACTTCAGAAATAGCTTCATCGCCCCCACATCAGAGATCATTAAGTAGGAGATGCCTTGCAAGGAAGGGAAACATGATGAAAACATTATAAATTAACAAGTAATTTGCAATGCAAGTGACAGCAAGTAATGGATGTTGGGAACACTGCTCCTGTACTGTCATATTTTGTGTCGACGGGACAATGAGAGAAGAATGCAGAATGAATGATTATCACGAGCGTGGCCATAAGGTATATAATCTACCATATGGTTTATGTCTATCCATTAAAAGGAAATGGTAAACCTCAAGTACATCAGTTTGTATTTCTATTTGACCGATGCCTTGGTAGCTCAACACCTATTACTGTATGTAATTCATAAATAATATCAGGTGCTTTTCATGACTCCTCATCAGTACATGATTCAGAAAGCTGAATAGCAAAGGTTTTCGCCAAGTGCCAAGACAGGCTATTTTCACTCATTTCATGTTTTGCTCTAACAAACCTACATGTCAATAAAATGGATTTCTAGTTTATAACAAGGTAATGGACACAGACAGAAGATAAAAAAATAACAGTGTTTTCTTACTCCTAGTAAATGGTAGCTTGATCTTATGTATGCTTAGATCTCAGGACGACAAGAAAACCCTAGGAAATTATCCATGAAAAGACCATATATTCAAGTTCCTTACAGGACAGCAACCAATAAAAGCAAAAGAATATCTTTAAAGTCAGAACAATATTCGCATAGAAGGTTCTGTTAAATGACCATACAGCAAGAAAAAGAAGTATTCAAGGCAGTCAAATTTACTGAAACTAACCTTTATGGTCCATCTACCAGTTTCATTGAATTGGATGTGTCCACATGAATTGAACCAGAACCCCAACTATAGCAGTGACAACTTAATGCTGAAGCTGACTCCAGAGTCCAATGAAAGTAGGGTTTTACCTATCAGATAGTCATTGTTGTCGCTAGCACCTAGTATCATCAATACAACCGGGACAAATTAGAATATCAGTTTGGCTAAGAGTTGCGAAAGGCAAGATGCTGAATATATTAAGAGGTGACAACTGACGCTTCATTATAAGATAGAAACAATCAAAGTAAGACAACCAGGAACAAGCACACCTATCATCGTGTATGAAAAGATGGTAATGTTCAACAACTTAGTTTCAGCTTTAGTCTTCAGCAAATCAACATCTTCTTGAGAATACAACTGACAATGCACATGGGATAAAAACCGTAACTACTGCTATCTGTTTCCAAACAAAAGATGATATGTAACCCCAAAAGAAAATTAAACCATGATAGGTATGCATCATAGCTTACCTCTACAGATAAAACTGACTTTCACATTTAGTAAAGGCATAATAGAATTGAGTCTTGTCTTAAAGACTGACTGCGATGGTATCAACAAAATGAATAAATGGAGTCTATAAAAGCAGTTACAAGAAGACCATCACCAAAGCATCATGTTCATTACCCACCAAGAAAACTCGTGGGCTGGACTGCACACTTCAATGGGAAACACAGTATAGACATACTGAATTCTCTTATACCAGAGTCCCATGGTGCTCAACTGTTCCTTTACTAAAAGTACTCTGCCTCATGTAAGGAAACCTGGATGCACAAACATCTCCCAGAGAGAAAAAAATAACCAATTGAAAGTGACTGCAAAACTGCCATTCCTGAGCAAAACTTTGGTTTCACTGGGGAATATAAAGATCACACGCACCAAAAATGAACAGTATAAATACATTTCCTCATCAAACAACTACTGAAATGATTTAAAGAAGCACCACATACTACTCAACTTAGCCCGTATACAATCTACAATTTCCAAGTCCTCGTGGAGGCCAAAATAAGTAAATTGACAGAAATCAAAATGTGCATCGGTAACTATAACAGGCATGAAACACTTCACAGGTGACGTGCCAGAAAACACTGCAAACTTAAATTTTCCATAGTAGTCAAAGATTAAAAACAGTTGATAACAGGATGAAGATTCACACAGTAAATCTAAGATACAGGGGTCGCACTTCAGTTAATGATAAGAACTTATCCAAAGCTCAATATGGGCGAAAAACCGAAAATATATAGAAATCTCAAGCTACATCATCAATCAATTCGACATATATACTCCAGTTTCGTACTTGTGGTTCACCTCATAGAAATCTTTATTACCCACTGAAGCAGGCAAAAGAGATATCCCAGACAGTGTAGTGGCTCCCTCTATTGAAAATTTTACATACACGACCACTTCAAAATCTGCTGCATCATCATCCGCACTTGAATCAACAGGCATCCGCGCCTTCAACTTTCCAGGAGTCCCTTTTAGAGGAATCTCGGGTACATGCCACTGCAACTCTTTGTCTGATCTGCTCAAGACAGCCTTTGGTGTAACTTTTAACAATGTAGGATCGACTGGTAATTTCAGAATGAAAGTTACATCAGTCAAGGGTTTCAAAAGATCAGGGTTTGACACATATTGTATCATAACAGAGAGCAATGTCCCACTCTGGCGTTTAATTAGCCGCACCCTCAAAGGCAGAGGAGTCAAACGAGGTAACAAACTATATTTCAGGACTGGAATTGGTTCATCCGAAGATGCAGTCCTCACATGAAACATTCCATTGCCAAGGCTGCTCACAGAAGAGTTATGCATGACAAATCTCTTGACACCACCAGTACCATCAATTCGAAATGAAAATTCAGTTTCTTTGTCACCAGCAGCTTTCTTAGGTAATGTTCGTAAATACACTATGCCCATTAAGCCCGTTCTGGCAAGCATCGACTCCCTAAATTCCGCATTAATAACTTCAGAGATGAACATCTCTGGGCCTTTCATTTCATTTTGCTTCACCATAAGGTTGTCCAGAGGGGTGCCAGTTCCACTTGGAGTTGAAGCAGGTGCTGTATCAGGTCCAGTTTGCAACAATTCAAGACCACTGAGACCTGCTGCCTTCTTTACTTTATTTGGACCAACAAACTCAGATGCATCTAATCCTCCGCCAAAAGCCTCATCAAAGCCTTCAAAAGTTTCTCGCAGTGACTCCTCCTCTTTACCAAACTCGATACCACCATAATCCCCTTCAAATCCCTCAACACTTATATGAGTAGGCTTAGTTGCCTCAGCAGGAGGAAGTGGAGTGACATCTAGTCCAGCTAATGCTAATGTCAAATCATTATTAGAAGAGTCCTTATTCTTCTTGAACCCGTCGATAAGTTCCTCAGGCTTATTAAGTGAATCACTTGCAGCAAACGGATCTTTTGGTGCTAAAGATTCATCCTCTTTTTCTTGTTGCTGCTCCTGTTCACTTGCTACTGGAGCAAGAGTCACTGCAAACTCATCCCCAGCTGCCAATGTCTCAGCCGGTAGCTCAAACTGCGCATTTGCAAATGCCTCAATACCCGCTTCGTGCTCAACTGAATGAATCTCCACACTGCTCCAGTTATCTCCCCCACGAATCTTATTTTCCGTATCAGTAGCAGAATGCACCATCTTGGCTATTCCTTCTCCATGCATAGAAGCCAGCATAGCCGACAACCTAATACTACTCACTCCTCTCAAAACAATATCAAGCGCCATATACACCTCAGCATACTTCCTATTAAGCTTCTCAGGCGTGACATCAACCCCTCTACAGGCAGCCACAATAACACTCACACCTTGATTTACAATACTTATACATTCAAACACATTATTCACCATATTATCCTGATCCACAGTCGTGATCCCCAACACATAAATCCCATTAACCAGTCGATAAACAACCCTATACTTACTCTCCACCCCAACAATAACCTGTCCACTCGAGGCAGCCAGCGGATCATCCCCAAGCGCAGCTGATGCATCCATCTCCTCGCCAGATTGATTCTTCCCCGTCGCAAACGTCAACCTCGTTTGCCTGAACGCCGAGAGAGCAACCAGCGCCCGAGCTGGAGGGAACCATTCTCTAGTCTGGAGCAAAATGTCGGATCCGTTGACTGGCTGCAATGATAGAGCTAAACAAGACATCGCACCGCAATTTCTCCACAAAGATCGGAATCCCGAAGTGAGTTCCTATATCGGTACCGATCTCAACAGTTTCCAGGTCACCTAGGGTTTGTTCCTTTCCGAATCTCGGGATCAGTCGTCTGGTTGTACTAACCCGAATGCAGCAAACAACAATAGTACACTCAAAGATCAGCGGTAGTGAATCGGAGAAGCTGCTTACTTTTCCGATGCGGCGGTAGCCGAGATCCAATCTAGCTGACGGGGATAATCGAGGAAGCACCCGACGAAGAATCGAAATTCGATACAGATCCAACTGCTTTCGTTTGCAGACGGAGACAGAGAGAAGAGATTTGGGCTTTTAATGGGCTTCACAATATCCCGGCACCGATTTTTTAACAGCCCATCTAACTGAGCCCAGACATTAAAACAAATTTGGGAAATCAAAAAAGCAGATATTACATACAAAAGTCGGGACAAATATTTCCCAATCCTCTGATGAATGAATATGAAACGGAAACAAATAAATGAAAGAATGCACACGTTTACATACGCCAAACAAAGGCAGCAATCTGTTCTTCAAATCTTCAAAAATTCAGATTCTTTGAAAGAAGTTTGTTTGGAATATGTGAGGTCGAGCGAAACTTGTCTCTCCATCCTTAGCTGTCTGTAGAAATTGGCTATGAACGCCTCGGCCCTGTTATCAATATCGTCCTCGGAAGAGGGACAGCTCTCTGTCCGCAACAGCCTGGAGCTGCCTGGGGTCGACCCGGATTCCGAATCAGTATAAGATGCTTGCAACCCCAATACCCGGTTGCGGAAGCCGAGACTGGAGGAGGAAGAGGAGTTTCTTCTCATCATGGACGCGATGCGGAGGCGGTTGACATTGAAGTTAAGGAGGAAGGTGATCTTCTTGACGGCGGCTCGGAGCTTGTTGATCAAGAACCACTTCTGCAACCCCATGTATCGATCGATCGGGTGGTGTAAGATTAACGAGTATGGAGAGAGAATTTTATATTGAGATTGATAGAATGTATCAGAGGTCTGAGGTTGGATGATGAGACAAGTTAACGAGTGAAATTAAGCAGCCATTGCCAGCATATAATGGTAGAATATGCAGAGGATAGTCTTGACTCAAAAGTTTGGTCAAATCTGTGAAGCAGGAGTGGGTTCGAAAATTCTGGGAAATGGGGATGGCTTGCATCGCAAGGTACACAATGCATAGTTAAACTGATGTTTAAATGCCTGGCTGATTATGAAGGAGCTAACTAAATAATGGGAAAGGGTTTGAATTGACCAAATATTGGGTCAACCATAATGGCTTACGTAAAATACATTTGTTGCTGTTTATTTTGACAAATTCAAATCTCAATCAATATAGTTATGTATAAGCAACTGGCCCACATATTGCGAGGTGAAATTCCATTGCTAAAACCACAACTTAAACTACGGTAATAAATATGCTTAAAATATTATGTACAGCCTTATCAGCAAGAGCTAGGCATTTATTTCTTTTATTACAAATGTCAGATTATTCTTTCATGGAAGTTTCCGTCGCTTTTAAAACGGTCGAATATTTATTCAATAGTTTTGCGGCGTTTATACGATGGTTTAATCAATCGTTATTATTTCGGCAGTCTATTTGTTGATTTTACGATGACATTACCATAATACGGCTTACGACGATTTTACGATTTCGTTGCAAATATAATTATGAAGCGGTTGTATGGCATCGTAAATGTACTGCAGTTTTGACAGTTATAATCATCTTTCTCTTCGTCTAATATTAGAATATGTGGTGAAATTGATTGCGCAGTATAACCGCCTATTTCTTCGGAATTTATTTGTTACTTTGGGATGTCTTTTATCTCTGGTTATTCTCTACATCAAATGACATTTTTCTCAATCTGATACCTGTTCAATTTTGGAGTTTTTGCTACTCATCAAGTACTTTACTCTACTTTTAACCAGCTACGGTCCTATACATTTATAGGCCTTGGGCAAAAGAAATGTTGGGCCCATTTTTATATAATTATATAAATATTTTTTAAAATTTAATACTGCTTCTTATTCAAAAAATTACTAATTAATTTATTATTAGGATAAATAAAACTTAAATTTTTTTGTCCCCTAATAAATTGGACTTGAGCTGGTCCACGAAGTAAAAAATAAAAACTTTCAAATCCAAAAAATTTAATCTCTTAAAAATTAAAATTTAGCTATTAAGTAATTGGCTTTAAAAATAAAATAAAAAATTCTGGGCCCATTCCTAGCATGGGCTGGTAAACCTCTGACCCATGTTCAGGGCCTGCTTTCAAATATTGTATCCGTGTTTAATTTCATGATAGATTATGTAGGTTATTAGTTGATTTTTTTATCTAATTCGATGAACAAGAGTTATTGCAGATATGTCTAACATTTTTTCATGTAAGAGTTGGTTGGGAAACATTTTTAGATATATTAATGATATATTTATGGACATTGTCGGGAGATTTCTTCAACCGGTTGAACAAATATTTAATGCAAACAACCAAATTCTTGATTAAAACACTGTGTCTACTTTCTCAGTACTTTTATTTGATTGAAGAAAAATATACACACACTTGATCATTTGATGTTGTCATACTTGGCTCAACGACCTCCACAAACACTTATTCCTTGTGTTCCAGTAACAAGTCAGTATGTATGTAATTGACCAAGATATGAAGAGCCCTGGCCCGGCCTGTACCTATATATCACATAAATGCATCCATCTATACGCAGAGTTGGATCGACTTGCTGCCAAACCCTTCGCCATACTTGCAGATAGGCTTCTCTACTTGCATCGTGTATAAGTATGTACTTCCAAAGTGTATCCAATGAACAACTTGTTTTTTTCCGCTCAAGAATCTCACGTATTATTACACTGCATGAACTCATCCTCATGCTCATCAGAACTCAATCTTCATGATAGTCTCGTATCATTATTTTTGTCTCCAAAGTTTATTTGGTTTCTGTGAATTTATTAGATATACCGGACTACATTCCTATGTGACTCACAAGTTTAAACTCAAGAGTCACGGTTCTGTAATCCAATATATCATAGCAAACTATTCTTCAAATTAACGATGTGGGACAATTCTTCAAGTGCATATCTCTAACAGTTTCACAATTGTCATCGTCAAGCTCATCTAATCTTTAAGATTATCCTGAATGTACTCATCAGACATAAAAATATTAAGCCTATCTAACGTTGACATAGCCATTACTTAATTTTGTGAGAGGATCGTGATTAGTAGTAACACACTAGGTATAGGAATTGTTAGGAACCTAAACTTAGTTGGCAGGTATATGTACCTCAGAGTATAAATGCACATCGAAAATACATCTAAAGATTATTTTATTAATCTATTGACTGTACAAATACTTACAACTATTTGTACACTTGTAATAATGTTGCTAACTATCACAAAACAAATCACCTAAACCTGATGATCCCGGATCACCAATCGCGACATCCTGAGACATGTATCTCCGACGATTCTGAATTGCCCACTTCGTCTCGCACACTCTGATCTGCTTTCTTGATGCACAGGATGTGGCTCATTCAAGTATTTTGGCTTCACTTCGCTTTGTGACGCACACTGACATTCGTATTTTTAACCCTTTATAGATGTCAGATATAAGTTTCAGGGGTCAAATTGTAGTCAAAAATAATTTATAGACCTTGGTAAGCCAAGGGTCGATCCTAGGAACAGGCGCGTGTATATACTAGCTAGCAAACAATATGTTCAGCTACTCCTAATGGAAATTCTGAGTTTAGTTCTAAATATTCCTAATTGTCCTAATTATCCTAAATACAAACGTTAATTCGATCAGAGAAAATAATTCCAAGATCGAACTTGATTTTCAAAATTGATTTGCGGCCCGGTTTGGTGCCAAACCGGCGGTTTTAATGTTCAAACCGCCGGTTTAACTTATAAACCGCCGATTCTATGTTGAACCGACCCTTCTCAGAGAATCATGAAATTTTGCCTTTGGAGCCGGTTTGACCAGTGAACCGGCTATTCTTACTTGAACCTAGCTACTGTTCACTCAGCACTGTAAATATGAATTGTCTTGCATTTTTGACCATCTAAACCTTCGAATTACGTCTTGCTGTAAACTACAATGTTATAGCCCTTTGAGTTAGCTTTTCAACAAGATATAGCACGCCTGAATCGGATAAGAATCATGTTCTCGGAAAGCCTTTGATGATAAATAGGTCAATCTGCCCGGATTTGGTCTGTATTCGTTTGAATCTTTGTGTTTTGCCTTATTTTGCTCCAAACGAACTACAAATCCTCAATTTAATATAACTTGACCTGAAATGAGAGTAGAGTGGTGAAAACACAATGAAAAGTTCGGGAGAGGAGCGAAACTCATCATCAAATGAAGCGAATAATCGGTAAGAAATCAACCGATCACACACCTCTTGCCAGGTTGCCGTTGGGTTGCTTTATATGAGAGCAACTGTCGAGTCCATGACCTCCAACTGCCTCCATGTTTTGCTCGTGTCCTAGGTCCGGAAATTTCTCAACAAACTTCCGACTCGGTCAAGCGCTGCCTCGTCAATTGAGTTCGTCCAGCCCACAACGTCGTTTCTCACGTTGTTCGTGATTTTCGCAACTGCTCGGTTGACTCGGTTTCGACTCCGTCCCTTCAAATCCTTCTGTGTCCGACACAGGTTCTTATCTCCCGTCAGGTACAGGTACCTTCAACACTCAGTTAAGAGTTAGTCGAGTGTTGTCATCATCAAAAGACCACATGGGGTTCATGTCCAAACAATTTCCCCCTTTTTGATGATGACAAACAACCACGAAACAAGACAGATAATCAACCACTAGCAATACTAGTCATCTACCTACTGAATCATAAATGGAAACAATTCCCCCTAAGCCAAAGCAAAGGACTTGCAAGTAGTATCAAGAACAGATACCCGACATGATTCCCTTGGATAGGTAGCATACTAACTCTTCCCCCTTTTGGCATCATCAAATAAGGGTTAGACAGTTAAATCACATTAGCCATCAATAGAGTTAGTCAAAACATGCAATAAAATTGAAATCACGCAAACTTCAAAATTAAATGCAAAATGTCAAGAGTGCATAACAAAGTTCGGGAAAAACAAAAAGATTAATGGGGTGGGGAGCAAGGAATATATGAGTCTATGACGAAGAAGGGTGTTGGCATTCTCTGATTCAGGTTCTTGAACCTGACCCGGGCACTAAGTTCCCAACCCTGATAATTTCTGTCACCGCCTTATCAACTGCTTTCTTCACGGCACCAAACTCTGAGTTCAGTCGTGCCATCCCTTCCTTCAACTCCAAGATCTCATCCTCTATATTCTGAAGTCTCTGCTCTACATCAACCTTTTCTTCATCATGAGGTTCCCGAACCTCAGCTTCATCACCCTTTTCCTATTCGAGAGACAAGAGCGAGAAGGCTGGACTCGCTTTTCGGTGGGCTTGACTTTAGCCACCCTCCTCTTTGACTGAACAGTGGTCTCGAGGATCTTGACCTCCTCACTATCCTCCGAGGCGTCATCCTTCTCGGATTCCCCCATCATGGTCTGAGGTGTTGCCTTAGTCCTCATCTCTTCTAGCTCCTCCAGAGCTCTTTGAATGAGGGCCTATGAAGCATCCACTCCCTTGGTGCTTCCTTCAGGCTCGGTTCCTTCTCCGAACCATCCTGGTTCTCAACCTCCACCTCAGGTGGGCTGCTGACCTTCTCAACAACTACCTCATCCAAACCCGCTCTCAGACCGGCGACAGCTCTGGCGGCTTCCTCAACTTCTCGTCAATGGACTTCTCTTCAGATCCCTCCAAGACCTGAGTCTTCTCAACCTCCTCAACAGCATCTACCTCCTGGTTCGTTCCTGAACCTTCTGCAACCTCTGGCGTGTCCGCATCCTGGGTGCCTTCGACGGTCGGTTCTTTGACCGTCGGCTGGTTCACAATGTCCTTTGCGTCCCAATTTGTTCTTCAGATCCGGCTTCTAGGACTTCGATTGCTACTGTCGGAGACAGGTTCTCTATCTGCTCCTTGGCGGCAACATCGGCGAGGACGCTGTTGATGGGTTCCATTTCTGAGTGTTGATGTGTGACGAAGCCGAGTGTTTGAAAGCTGTTTTAGGATTTCCTTCCTCGAGTGTTGATGTGACCCTTAAGAATTGTTTTTAGGGTCTCCTCGATTTTCGGCCCTGGAATTATCTAAAGCTTTGAACCTGCTTTTTCTCAATAATTACCTCAGTCCGTTCCCCAAGCGTGTTTACCCAAATACGCGTCTCCATTGTATCTGGACAGGTATCTGACATGTATTGGCTCGACTGGTACACATACCTCAGTGTTTACTCAAGTACCTGGATCTGATCTCAGACCTGAACAAGTGAATGCCATACCCATACCTTTTCATAGACTTCTCAAGGGGCGTTGTGATGGATCGGCTTAACCGTAAGAGTTTATAGTGTAAAACATACAACTGAAATCACTCATTTAAATCACACAAGATTTACCTCGAGTAGATTTTCCCAGTCTCAAATAGGCATGCGGCTAAGGTGGCTGAGTACACTTCCTTCATGCGGTTTGTGAGGTTCAAGATCCGGAAGGTACATAGGCTAGAAATGAAAGACATTTCAAGCACAAACATGACAATTTCACATTTAATCAAGAAGTAAGACATGCAATCAATCTATCACACATTGACTGAATCACATACCTCAGGCTAACATGCATAACTATTCTACCCCTATTCTAACCAATCACTGGAGATTAAGTTAGAGGTACCTCACTGAGTAGATATCATGCCAAGCGCCATCCTGAACTTCTCGAAAGACTCCCTGCTTAGAGCCTTGGTTAAAATGTCCGCCACTTGTTCATCAGTCCTGCAGGTCTCCATTGAAATAAGTCCCTTTTCTACACAATCCCTAATAAAATGATGCTTAATTTCTATATGCTTCATTCTACTGTGATGTACTGGATTTTTAGCGACACAGATTGCACTAGTATTATCACAATAAATAGGAATGTGGTCAAAGAAAAGATTGAAATCACTTAGCTGGTTCCTCAACCAGAGAAGTTGCGCACAGCATGCTCCTGCGGCAACGTACTCGGCCTCTGTGTACAAAGGCTACTGAATTCTGTTTCTTGGACCCCCATGAGACTAGACATGATCCAAAGTACTGTGTCATGCCAGATGTTGACTTCCTGTCAGCTCGATCACCGGTGTAGTCCGCGTCGGTGTATCCTTCCAGTGTCGCGGACTTGTACCTCGGGTACCACAGAACAAGGTTCTTGGTTCCCTTCAAGTACCTCATGATCCTCTTCACAGCCTTCACGTGTGATTCCCTTGGATCTGCTTGGTACCTGGCACAGACACAAACACTAAACATTATATCGGGACGACTTACAGTTAGGTAAAGAAGTGAACTTATCATCCCTCTGTAAAGTGTTGGATCTATCCTTGGTGAGTTCTCGTCCCTGGACAGAGAGTTGCTGGTAGAACTCAGAGTAGTCGAGGGCTTTTACTGATCAAGTCCATACTTATTGACTACCTCGGACAGATACTTCTCCTGATGTATCCGAGTCCCATTTAACTTCTGCTTTATCTGAAGTCCCAAGAAATAAGTAAGTTCTCCAACCATACTCATTTCAAATTCACTTTCCATAAGCTCAGTGAATTTCTTAACCAACTCGTCGCTGGTTGACCTAAAGACTATGTCGTCAACGTATACCTGCACCACCAAGAGATGCTTCTTCGTCCTTAGAAGAAACAACGTCTTATCCACGGCTCCCCGCTCATATCTATGAGCTATGAGAAAGTCTGTACCATGCTCTAGATGCCTGCTTTAATCCATAAAGCGCCTTGTCAAGGACATATACGTGGTCCGGATGCTCAGGGTCTTCGAACCCTGGAGTCTGCTTTACATATACCTCTTCCTTGAGGTTTCCGTTCAAAAACGCTGTCTTCACGTCCATCTGATGAAGCTTGAATCCATGCTGGACTGAATAAGCAATTTGCAATCTGATAGCCTCCAATCTTGCTACCGGTGCGAAGGTTTCGTCATAGTTGATCCCTTCCTGTTGATTGTACCCCTGTACTACCAACCGAGCCTTGTTCCGAACAATAGCTCCCTTGTCATCTCGCTTATTTCTGAAGACCCAATGAGTACCTATCACCTTCCTCTTATCTGGTTTAGGTACAAGCCACCACATCGCCTGAACCCAGTCAGGATCCTTAAGTGCATCCTCGACTGTCTTTGGTTCCATCAGGGTCACGAACGCAGTCTGAACTCGTTCCCCCTGGAATGCCGCATAACAATAGAAATCACGAAGTCTGGTATTATGTTGACTAATCCGAGTACTTCTCCTCAGTGGAACCACGTCTTTTATGGCTTCCCGATTAGGAATGTGATCATGGTTATCGTCCTCAGATACTTGATCCTGATCAAGTACCTGGCACTGATCCTCATGCTGTTCATCCTGCACCTGTGCCTCGGCTGGATCTTCATCAGCAACTTCTGGATCCTGATCAGCTTCCTCCTGATCCCCATCAGCATCCTCTTGTGCTGGTACACCAATGTCATCTTATGTGTTGTCTGCATCTAGCCGTGCTAACACAAAGATTTCTTCTGCAGGTTCCTGTCTGACCTGAACCTCTGTAGGTTTCCCTGGCATGACATTCTCGTCAAAAACCACGTGTACACTTTCTTCGACTGTCCTAGTCTGCTTGTTGTACACCTTGTAGGCTTTACTGTGCGCTGAATACCCTACGAACATCCCTTCATCGCTCCTCGGATCGAACTTCCTAAGTTGATCTTTCCCATTGTTGTGAATGAAACACCTGCACCCAAATACCCTCAAGTGAGATATGTTAGGTTTGCGTCCCTTCAACAACTCATACGGAGTTTTAGGGTGTGTTCTTTTGGATTTATATTTTGTACTTAAACTTATTGCTTTACTTATATTTATTTGTATGTACTTATATTTACTGATATTTACTTATATGTACTTATATTTACTTATATATACTTATATTTACTTATACGTACTATTAGTCACCATCATCACAAAAACACACAGCACCAATAAAAAAATCTAACTTAACTTATATAAGCTTAGCTTAACTTGACTTGACTTAATTTAAGTAAACTAAACTTAACTTGATTTGACTTTTAATTTAACTTGATTTAACTTAACTTTAACTCCATCAACAACACCAACACTCCACTACCACCACCACCATCACAACAACAACCCACCACCACCACAAAAATCCACCATCACCACAATATCAGTTCCACCACACCACTACCACCAGTGCCCCCACCCCCCCCTCCCCCCCCCCCCCCAAATATTTTATAAAAAATTATTATTTAATTAGTTTTAATTAAATATTAATAAATCCATACAATCTTATTTTGTGACTCCCCTCTCTCGACTCTCTCGATCCACCACTGACTACTACCACCATTACCATGACACTTTCAAAATCACAACAAGTCACCAACACAAAAATAACACACCACTAATAAAAAATAAAAATTTAACTTAATTTAATTTAAGTTACTTAACTTAAAATAATGAAAGAGATGATAAATAGTGGTTGTGGTGGTGTGTTGATGAAAAAGATGATGAATAGTGGTGATGTGTTGATGAAAGAGATGATGAATAGTGGTGGTGGTGCTGTTATGGTGGTGGTGGTGATGAATAAGGGTGGTGGTGTGTTGATGAAAGAGATGATGAATAGTAGTGGTTGTGGTGGTGGTGTTGTTATGGTAGTGGTCCGTGGCGGATCCAGCGACTCGAGATAGGGGGCTCACAAAATAAAATTGTACGGATTTATTAATTTTTAAATATTTTTTAATTAAAAATATTTAAAAAATATTTTTTTTGAAAAATTTAGGGGGGCACGTGACCCCCCATGCCCCCCCCTTGGATCCGCCACTGGTGGTGGTGGTGGTGATGAATAGTGGTGGTGGGTTGTTGATGATAGAGATGATGAATAGTAGTGGTTGTGGTGGTGGTGTTGTTGTTATGGTGGTGGTGATGAATAGTGGTGGTGGGTTGTTGATGAAAGAATGATGAATAATTATATTTACTTATATGTACTTATATATACTTATATGTACTTATATTTACTGATATTTTCTGATATGTAATTATATTTACTGATATTTACTGATATGTACTTAAATAAGTACTTTATTAGTCCAAAAGAACATAGCCTTATTCAGAAGCGGTCTTAAGTAGGCTCTATTCAGCACATGACATGCCGTGTTCATTGCTTCTCCCTAAAATCTTTTGGGTAGACCACTTTCCAACAACATGGTCCTAGTCATATACTCCAGGGTCCTGTTCTCCCGCTCAACTACCCCATTCTGCTGTGGAGTCCTTGGCGCTGAAAAGTTGTGTTGAACACCTTGACAAGCACATCAACTGATGAACTGTGCATTGTCGAACTCGGTACCATGATCTGACCTAATACTCTTCAGTTTCTGAACGAGTGACGTCTCAACCGCCTTGGCCCAAGCTTCCCAAGCTTCGAATTCCTCAAATACCTCAGTCTTAGAAGACAGAAATATTGTCCACGTGAACCTTGAATAGTCATCGACCAACACGAACACGTACTTGTTCCCTCCTATGGCCTGAGTCCTCATTGGCCCGCATAAGTTCATATGCACCAACTCGAAAGGTCGATTGGTACTCACCACGTTCTTTGGATGAAATGAGGTTCTGGTCTGCTTACCCCTTGTACAAGCAACACATACTTGATCGGGTACATGACTCACTTCAGGTAAGCCACGAACAAGTTCCAGTCTCTGGAGCTTCCTCATTAACCTCAGATTCACATGTCCTAGACGCCTGTGCCATAGGTTCGAGTCATCTGCCCTTGATGACAGACAGAGGTACTCATCTGGATCCCATTCTGGATCAGTTTTGTACACTCCGTTTTCAACTATGCCTTTGAGAAGAATCTTACCTGTACTCAGAGACTTCACATAACAACCATCAATGGTGAAAACAACTTTGTTGTTCCCACCTTGACAAAGTTGAAATGCACTAAGTAAATCAAACTTTAAATTGTGAACTAGATTCATATTATCAATACTAATTTTCTTATTCAAGCTAACCATACCTGTTCCGAAAATCTCACCTTTACTTCTATTGCCAAAAGTAATTGAGCCTCTAGAATGTTGCTGTAGAGAAGAGAAATGGTCCATCTTTCCAGTCATGTGACTTGAGCATCCGCTGTCTACATACCAGGGACCTGTTCCTCTCTCCACCTGCACACAAACAATCAGCTTACGCACCCAAATTAGCTTCGCCTTTTTGGGTTTCTTGTCAAAACTAAGATCAACACAAGTAATAGGTTTAGAAGAATTCAAATTAGTATCGGTTTTGACAATTCGATCATGTCGGGTACGTGTTCCTCGCTTGGAACCACCTGGTTTCTGATCCTTGTCTTTGGAGGTTTGCCTAGCAGTACACTTTGTCCAAAAGTGTCCCTACTGTCCACAGCGAAAACAGATTTTCTTCTTTCTGAAGTTCACCTTATTAACCAATCTTTTCTTTTTGCTTGCAGAAGTTAATGCCAGCTGATTTCTGACCTTGAGCGATCTTTTCCCAGATATGGTAGCCCTTACCATACGTCTTGGCCTCGTCTCGGAGATCCACCTTTACCCGTGGAGTACTCCTGGGCTCTCCAGCTTTCTGAACTCTCTTTGCAATGGTCACATCTCCATAACCCAAACCCGGTTTAGACTTCTTTGTTCCTGGAACAATCTTCTTCACCTTATCAATGGGTTCATGTACCTGCAATCTGGAAACAGTCTCTCGTTCCCGAACGAGTTCCTTCTGAAGTTGCCGAATCATGGCAGACTTTTCATCAATATGAGCTTCTTGCTCAGCAATAATGTTAGTTTGATAGAGCCTATTTATACGCGCTATTTAGATCCTAACACTATGCTTGTTTGCATTATTTTGTGTACAAGATTACTGGTTTCCGGTGTTTTTGTATTTCAGGGCAAAATGAGGGCCTAAGTCGGATACGCGCTAACAGGCAGCATTTAAGGAGCGCAACACACAGCCTGCGGAGCTAGCAGCGCAAACAGATAGGAAGTGGCAGAGTCAACTGAAAAACAATGTGTGCAGTGCGCCATGCGCAAGATAGTGGTGTTTCCAAATCTTGATACCATCAGATTTGGAAGCTGCCAAGATTGGGCCTCATGAGCAGTATATAAAGAAGAGGAAGGCTAGGGTTTGAAAGGAATCATCATCGAGGAACACAGCACACGAGAGAGAGGCATAACTGAAAAACACACGAGCTACTGTGAGGACCTGCGCTAGCCGACTGCGCCAGCCGAGACACTGCAACCTGCACGCACTTGCTTGTTACTGTTTTCTTGGATACTTTAGCTATTATTTACTGTTTCTATGATGTTTACTACTAGCATGTCTAGCTAAACGCTTTGTATCGGTTGGGCATGATTCTATGAGTATTTCCTTTGAGACTTGTGCTTAATGCATAGTGTGTTTGCTTGTATTAATTCTGTGCACACTGTTGACAGCTAGTTGCATGAGTAGGGGAAGCCTTGAACCGCAATCTTACTCTTGCTACTTGTTTGTTATATGTTAAACTAGTTGGTAGCTTGACGGTGACAACCAGGAGTAACGCACTAGGATATTCAGCTGCTACTGTGACAGGATTCGTAGCTGCTTAGACTAGTTTCAAGAATTAACAGCTCATGAACCTTGATCGGAACATGCACACACGTTAGGAAGCCTTGATCGGACACTAACTTCAGTAAATCGAACTATAGACGTTTAGAGTCGATGATAAGGAATACATTCATAGAGGATTGTCTGCACCGATACTTTTCATAGTCATAGTACTTAATCTCTACTGCCTGCGCACGTCTAGTGCAAATCCTGCGTTAACTATTGTCATTCGCGCACTTGCGCAACCCAATCACTCACACCCCAATTTTCGTAAGTGCAGGTTACTAGTTAAAGCTAATATGCTTGCTCCTTGTGGGATCGACCCTGACTTAGCCGCTATACTAAGTGGAGAAGGAAGGATTAATTTGACGCGCACAACGACGCGCGCATCAAATTTTGGCGCCGTTGCCGGGGAGCAACACAGATAAGCTTTAACCAGAAGTTTTCTTTTACAGTAGTCAGTTATTTCTGTTTGCTTTATTCTTGTTGTTGTTTCTGACAGCGCGCAATCAACATCAGCCTGCGCAACCTTGAAATAGTTGCGCTGCGCAGATTCTAGTTGCGCACTGACAGACGCAACAGCTTAGTTGTCTTTTAATTTCATTTTCTTTGAGATTTAGAACAGGTCATGGAGGATAACAGTGTCGTTGGAGATAACTTAGGGGACAGAACCCCAAAGAATGCGAGGGCACATAACCGCGAAGCCCTGTTCAGAGAGGAAGTGCAGCGCGAGGTTGAAGCAAGGATGGCCGCTGAAGTGTATAATGCGCCACCCGCGCGACAAGCCGCGCGACGCAAAACAGTGCGCGAGATGTCAGCCCCAATCACGGTTAACCAGCCATGGTGCATAGTGCTTCCACCAGACGGTCATTTTGAGCTAAGGAGCTCGCTCATTCATCACATGCCCAAGTTCCACGGGATGAACAACGAGAACCCAGTCAAGCATGTGCGAGAATTCCTAGTCATTTGCGAGAACATGAAGGCCGAAGGGGAGAGCGACGAAGCGCTGAAGATGAAAGCGTTCCCATTTTCATTGTGTGACACGGCCAGGCATTGGCTGATGAACTTACCAGCAGGATCAATTCACACATGGGAGTAGCTGCAGAAGAAGTTCTTGGACAAGTTCTATCCCGCAGCAAAGATCGCGCTACTCAGGAGGGAGCTGGCCGCACCTAGGCAGGGCGTAGGAGAATCACTATCGGAGTATTATGAGCGTTTCAGGGAGCTGGAGGCCAACTGCTACAATCACGGCCTGCCCCAAAATGTGCTGATAGAGAATTTCCTGAATGGATTGCTACCCATGGAGCTAAGATTATTGAATGCATGCGCAGGAGGCGACATTTGCAACATGTACCCAGAGGACGTGTGGCAGCTGATAGAAGACTCTGCTGGACAGGTAAGACATCAGCTTACACTTGAAAATAGTCGTGCTCGTTCTGTGCATCAGGTAGAAACAAGCGCTGAGATAAAGGAAATGAAGGCCATGCTGCAGAAGTTGATGCATGCGCAGGGGGCGCAACCAGCTGCGCCAAAGGCATGCGAATTCTGCACGTCCACTGAGCACAAAACCGACGCATGTCCCACACTTTTCGAGGAATCAGGAGATGTCAATGCTCTTGGAGGATGGGATAGTAGAGGGCTGCAGAGGCAGAATCAGCCGCGTTTTGGACTAGCCACAAATGGGTTCAGATGGAAGGAGGAAAATAATTTCCAGAGGCAGTCCACGGATCAGCGCGCACCACAGCAGACGCAACAAGCTGCGCCCTACAATCCACCGCATCGCCGCACTGACGCACCAGCACAAAACAACCAGCAGCCGAGGCGATCCTTAGAAGATATCGTGGGGCGGCTAGCAGACACAGTGCGCAAGAATGATGAGAAGTATGACAAGAGGTTCGAGTCCATTGAGAAGCAGCTGTCACAGATCGCTACCACGGTGTATGAGCTGAAAAAGAGCGATGGCAACCTGCCTTCGTAAGTAATCCAGAATCCCAAGGGAGGAGTCAACGCAGTGACACTGAGGACTGGGCGCACGGTAGGAACAGAGCAGACCGCAAAGGCGCCCGCGCAACCAGTTGCGCAAGCTCCCGATCCAGCAGAGCAAGATGCACAACCAGAAGCGCCAGCCACAAGCCAGCAGGGCGAGGCGCCAGGTATGGCGCAATCAAAAGACAAAGGCATGAATCGTACTAACATACCTGCACCTTTCCCTGTACAGGCACCATCGGCTAGGAAAGAAGCGCTTGATAAGGAGCTCTACGAGTTATTCAGTAAGGTGGAAATAAACATTCCCCTTATTGAAGCAGTTCGGCAGATCCCTAGGTACGCCAAGTTTTTAAAGGCGCTGTGCACAAACAAGAGGAGGAAAGGCGAGTGCGCACAGGTAATGCTAAATGCGCAGGCCTCAGCAATCGTGCAACATAAGGTACCACCTAAATGCCGAGACCCAGGTACGTTCACCATCCCATGCACTTTAGGTAAGACCACAGTAAACAACTGCATGATTGACTTAGGCGCATCTATAAATGTGCTACCCTATTCCCTATATGCGTCATTGCGCCTTGGACCACTAAAGCCTGCAGGTCTCACCATTCAGCTAGCGGATCGGTCGTGCAAGCAATCGACGGGCATGATAGAGGACGTCCTTATCCGAGTAGGAGAGCTGGTGTTCCCAGCATATTTCTATGTCTTAGAAATGGAGGGTGAGTCTAGCAAAGGCAGTGCGCAGATCCTACTGGGCAGACCATTTCTGATGACAGCGCGCACAAAGATAGACGTGTGGAGGGGTACGCTCTCAATGGAGGTCGATGGCGAGGAAATTCATTTTAACATATTCAAAGGGATGCAGCACCCTCATGAGGACGTCACAGTGCACGCGATGGACAGCATAGATGACTTGGTTGCAGATGCGCAATGTGCGAGCGCAGCAGAAGGACCTGAGCCACTGACACAGGCAAAGTTGGAGGCACATGAGGATGAGCTGAGCAGTGCTGAACCAGTATCCAGACAGGTACACGACATAGTTAATGTCTGCACTGCTAATAAAATCTTGCCCTCTATTGAATAGGCACCCAAGGTCGAGCTGAAGCAACTCCCAGAGCACCTCAAATACATATTCTTGGGAAATGAAGACACCCTGCCGGTAATCATAAAGAAAGGATTAGAAGAGGAGCAGGAGGCGCGATTACAGCAGGTGCTGCGCAAGAACCAGCGCGCTATAGGATGGACACTTGCTGACCTGCACTGAGTGAGCCCGGACGTATGCATGCATAGGATTCTATTGGAAGATGGTGCCAAACCATCCAGGGAGCCTCAGCGCAGATTGAACCCAAATATGATGGAGGTGGTGCAGAAGGAGATCCTGAAGCTGCTTGACGCATGAGTCATTTACCCAATCTCGGACAGTAAATGGGTAAGTCCAGTGCACGTTGTGCCTAAGAAAGGAGGAATCACAGTAGAGGAGAATGCGCAGGGCGAGCTAGTTCCCAAGCGCATGCAAATTGGATGGCGCATGTGCATCGACTAGAGAAAGCTTAACGCAGTCACGCGCAAGGACCATTTCCCGCTACCCTTCATGGATCAGATGCTAAATCGATTAGCGGGGAAGCCCTACTTTTGTTTCTTGGACGGGTATTCAGATACCCATAGCTGCAGAGGATCAAGAGAAAACCACGTTTACCTGCCCATTCGGTACGTTTGCGTTTCGGCGCATGTCATTTGGGCTGTATAACGCGCTAGGTACGTTCCAACGTCTAGTCATGAGCATCTTTTCTGATATGATTGGTATATGCATAGAAGTGTTCATGGATGATTTTACTGTGTACGGAGGTACCTTTGACGCATGTTTAACTCATCTTGATAAGGTCTTAGCGCGCTGCATTTCAAAAAACCTAGTGCTCAATTATGAAAAATGTCATTTCATGGTATCGCATGGTGTAATACTAGGACATATTATCTCGCAGGAGGGGATCAAGGTAGATAAGGCCAAAATAGATCTTATTTCTAATCTGCCTTATTCCACTAACGTGCGCGATGTGAAATCATTCCTTGAGCATGCTGGGTTTTACAGGCGTTTCATAAAAGATTTTTCTAAGATTTGTATACCCCTGTCTAACCTCTTGCAAAAGGATGTGTGTTTCGAATTTACTGATGAGTGCAAGGCCGCGTTTGATAAGCTGAAGGAGGCGCTGACCAGTGCGCCAGTGATACGCGCGCCAGACTGGAACCTGCCGTTTGAACTGATGTGCGACGCAAGCGACTATGCAGTAGGTGCAGTCCTGGGACAACGCGTGGACAAGAAGCCGCATGCCATTTATTATGCATCGCGCACACTGGACACTACGCAGAGGAACTACACCACCACGGAGAAGGAACTTCTGGCAATTGTGTTTGCACTGGAGAAGTTCCGCGCATATGTTCTTGGCGCCAGAGTCATCGTCTACACAGACCACGCAGCAATCCGTTACCTAATGTCCAAGAAGGAGACTAAGCCGCGCCTGATGCGCTGGGTGCTCCTACTTCAGGAATTCGACTTGGAAATCAAAGATAAGAAGGGCACGGAAAACACAGTCGCTGACCACCTGAGCAGGATCGTGAAAGCAGAGGAGCCAGGGCGAATCACGGAGACATTCCCTGACGAGCATCTGATGGCGCTGACAGGTAAGGTACCATGGTATGCGCACATTGCGAATTACCTGGTCACAGGTACGTTTCCTCCTCATTTCACTAAAACCCAATGCATGAGATTAAAGCGTGAGTCTAAGTATTACATTTGGGATGATCCGTATATGCTCAGAATAGGACCTGATCAGATTTTGAGGCGATGCGTGCCTGACCATGAAATTAACTCTGTTTTGATGTTTTGTCATGCGCACGCATGTGGAGGACACTTTGGTCCAAAGCGCACGAGCAGAAAGATCCTGGATTGCGGATTTTATTGGCCGCACTTGTTTAGCGACTCGTATAACCACTACAGGAACTGTGACAGGTGCCAGCGCACAGGGGGCATATCAGCGCGCAATGAGATGCCGCAGACACCAATTCTAGTGGATGAAGTATTCGATATTTGGGGAATTGACTTCATGGGGCCATTTCCTCCATCTTCCGGATATGAGTATATATTGGTCGCGGTGGATTATGTCTCCAAATGGGTTGAGGCCAAGGCTACCCGGAAGGATGATGGTAAGACGGTCGCTGACTTTTTGAGAACTAATATTTTTTACAGGTACGGAGTGCCTAAGGCAATCATAAGCGACCAGGGAACGCATTTTTGCAATAGGATAGTTGCGCAAATTCAAGCATTATGGAGTGCGCCACAAGACGTCCACCGCTTACCACCCTCAGACGAATGGACAGGCCGAGGTTTCCAACCGAGAGATCAAGCGCATCCTGGAGAAAACTGTGAGACCGTCGCCCAAAGACTGGAGCCAGCGCCTTGACGATGCGCTATGGGCATACCGAACAGCACATAAGACACCAATTGGGACTTCACCGTTTCGGTTGGTTTATGGAAAAGCGTGCCATCTGCTAGTGGAGTTGGAGCACAAAGCATACTGGGCATTGCGCGTTTGCAACCTGAACCTAGACGAGGCTGGTAAGGAGCGCGCATTTGAGCTAAGCGAATTAGAAGAGCTGCGCCTGGATGCATATGAGGAGCTGCGCGATTACAAGGCGCGCACAAAGGCATTTCACAACAAAAACATCCTCAGACGCACTTTTGAGCCAGGAGACCAGGTACTATTGTTCTCCTCGCGCCTAAAGCTCATGCCTGGGAAGCTGCGCAACAAATGGACGGGACCATACACAGTTACCAAGGTTTTCCCCTACGGAACAATCGAGTTAGAAAACGAGCACCGACATCGTTTTCAGGTCAATGGGCAGAGAGTCAAAAAGTATTTAGGAGAACCTTGAGATGGCACAGCGCGCGAAGTTGAATTGGCAGAACCAGAGATAGCAGATGCGCAGGTTGCTGCGCCAGAGTCGCCGCCAGATGCACCAGAGGGAGAACTGGGAACTATTGCTCATATTTCTTCTTTCTCTTTACCTAACCTCGTTACTTATGATTTATCACATACTTTTAACCATGCTGACCACCCTTCCGATCCTTTGCGCAGGACCAAGAAGAGCACGACACACGCACAAGCGCGGGGTCACTCAGGAGCAAGAGTGGGGGAGGTCGCTGGCACACTTTCACGAGTAACGAGGTACAGTCGAGCCAACGACGTTAAACAAAGGCACTTGTCGGGAGGTAACCCGACACGTTCTACCCTTACACGTTTTTTTTATAGTTTTTCTAGTATCTTTTAGCTAGTTTAGGACTTGTAGTTTTTTTTAGTCGCGCAGCAGTGCGCAGGTCAGTGCGCAACTTTGGTGCGCAGAACAGCGGCGCCAGACAGGGGGTATAAAAGGCCAGGACTTAGAAAAATTTCAGCATTTTTTTACAGTTGACCGTTGCAAGCAAGCTCCCGCCCTCAGCCTCCGCTCACCGTCCGGAACTCAACCAAGTTTCCGTTTAGAGAGATTCGAAGAGCTCACCGTCACACACTCACCAGGTAACCCTTCCCCTCAGATTTGAGCCGATTCAGTTAGGGTTTGTGCGGTGGAAGCGTTGCCCTAGTTTTGAAATCGCACCTGGATCGCCTGCGCCATTTGCAGTTCTGGGCAGTGGGTTTTGTAGGCGGGCGTTAGGCGACCTGTGGGTGAAAATTTCAGGGCGTTTGTCGGAGTTTGGATTTTTTGAGCATTTGTGGAGCGTTGACCTTAGTTGACCGGAGGAACCCTAGCGCACCATGCAGCCTGCCGAGGATCAAGTGACCCCAGCATCATTCGCCAGCAAATATGACGCCTTTCTGAGGCTGGAGATGTACGGGACCCCGTACATCAGCAGGGACTTCCCGCGCGAGGTCGGGATGGAGGACCTCATTGTGGAGAAGCTCGCGCTGGCGGGCTGGGAGGCGCTGTTGAAGATCAACAGCTGATAGAGCCTATTTATACACAATATTTAGATCCTAACCCTATGCTTGTTTGCATTATTTTGTGTACAAGATTACTGGTTTCCAGTGTTTTTGTATTTCAGGGCAAAACAAGGGCTTAAGTCGGATACGCGCTAACAGGCAGCGTTTAGGACGTACATCACACAAGCCTGCGGAGCTAGCGGCGCAAATAGAAGAATTGGCAGAGTCGACCACGGTGCGCTAACCGATTGCGCTAACCAAGATGCCGTGCGCCATTCGCAGATGGTGGTGTTTCCAAATCCTGACACCACCAGATTTGCAAGTTGCCTAGGATGAGCCTCTGAGCAGTATATAAAGAAGAGAAGAAGGCTAGGGTTGCATCATCATATCATAACTCAGAGAGAGAGCGACAGGATCAAAAACACACGAGCTTGCTGAGAGGACCTGCGCTAGCCGACTGCGCCAGCCGAGACTGCAACCTGCACGCACTGTTTGCTATTGTTTTCTTGGACACTTTAGACATTATTTACTATTTCTATGATGTTTACTACTAGCATGTCTAGCTAAACGCTTAGTTTCGGTTGGGCATGAACCTATGAGTATTTTCTTTGAGACTTGTGCTTAATGCATAGCTTGTTTGCTTATATTAATTCTGTGCACAATGTTGACAGCTAGACATGCTAGTAGTTATATGTTAAACTAGTTGAATAGCCTGACGGTGACGACTAGGAGTAACGCGCTACGATAATCAGTTGCTACTGTGACAGGATTCGCAGCTGCTTAGACTAGTCTTAAGAATTAATAGCTCATGAACTTTGATTAGAACATGCGCACATGTTAGGAAGCCTTGATCGGACACTAACATTAGCAAACCAAACTATAGACATTTAGAGTCGATGATAGGGAATACACTCATAGAGGATTGTCTGCGCCGATACTTTTCATAGTCATAGTACTTAATCTCTACTGCCTGCGCACGTCTAGTGCAATTCCTGCGTTTACTACAGTTTACTCGCGCATCGCGCAACCCCAATCACTCACACCCCAGTTTTCGTAAGTGCAGGATACTAGTTAAAGCTAATCTACTGCTTCCTTGTGGATTCGACCCCGACTTAACCGCTGTACTAAGTGGAAGAGGAAGGAATTAATTTGACGCGCACAACGACGCGTGCATCAACAGCGCAGCTGACAAAGAGGATACATGTGAGTTTTTGGCGTCACTGGAGACGGCCGATCTGGAGATAAGGTACCGGCACAGAGGGGTCTGGTACATTGCCTCGGCTAAGAGGCTGAAGCGCACGCTGAGGTGCGTGAAGTGGATATAGACACGCACACGAATCAGGAGGCGTGGCGCGAGATGGCGACCGGCCCAGTTTTTACCGCGGGGACGCGAGCTGCGCGACCCGTGGATGTTCTACCTTTGGCGCATGGTCGCCTATGCAATCATCGGACGTTTCAATGGTGCGCCGAAGATCAGCCTGCTGGACATGGACATATTGAAGGGATTTTACTATGGGAAGAAGGTGTTGTTTGTCTCGGACATGGTGGTCCATTGGAGTCGGGTCAGCACGAAGGGGCCGCTGACTTGTGGAGGAATGATCACGCACCTGCTGCGTGCGTTTCATGGAGAGCCGGAGGTGCCCGAGCACACGGTAGTGCCGGCTGTTCCCCTGGACCGCGCCCATATGCTGCAGCTCAGAGCGGTAGCCGTGAGAGAGGATGGGACATTGGAATGGTGCTACCAGCTGCAGCCGGCCAGAGCGCCGAGGCAACGAGCAAAGAGCAGCGCGCAGCCGGAGGAGGCTGCTGAGGGAATGGAGATGGAAGAAGCCCCAGAGCCAGTTACGCCTCCAGTCAGGTGCATGAGGACTCGTGCGCAGACTGGAGCGCGCCGGAGGGCGAGTGCACTGCAGGGGGAGCCAGTTACCATAGCCATTGATGATTCTCCCCCGCGCGCACAAGGAAAGCGCCCCAGGACAGAGGCAGAGGAGGCGCCTGAGGAGGTACCAGAGGAGCGGCGCATGATGTTCAACGTCATGCACGTGCTCGAGTATTTAGCGCCTGAGGGGCCAGATTTGAGCATGAGCCCACCATCAGGGTGGAGATTTGGAGATTCTATCCCCCCTCTCCTTAGTCTGCGTAGGCCGCCCCCAGGATCTCCCAGTGAGCCGCGCCAGCCAGCCAGCCCTCCTACCCAGTCCCCGGTCCATACAGCAGAGCCAACCCCAGCAGCAGAGCCCACCCCAGCAGTAGACCCAGTACCAGCACCTGCAGCACCCCCTGCACAGCCTTCTGCTCAGCGGTCCCTTGAAGCCGACCCCATCATAAGTTCTAGCTCAGATTCACTATGGGATCCTATCTCAGAGGACGACCTCGTGGCTCAGCCCGCCGCCATTTCTGTAGTGCCGCCAGCCTCCAGTACCGAGTATGTGACCGATTCTTCAGATGAGGAGGCGCATGGATCCACGGCTGAGTCCAGCTCTGAGGACATCTAGGGCTGCAGTGAGGGCGCGCATTTCTTTCGGGTGGTTTCCTATTTCTTATCTTTTTGAAACAACTATTGCTCGATGTTGCTATATTTTGCTATATTGTGCTGAATATTTTGTGACCCCTTACTATATTGTTGCTGCGCTGACTATATGTTCTTCTTATGTTCTTTGTTTTGCTTGCATGCATGCGTGCGCTCTCCGTTGCGCGTGAGCATGAGTCGTGGGGCCACGTCTCTGTTCTAGTGTGGGGGGGGGAGCGTTACGTTTACATTTCACGTTTTTGAGCTTTGTAGTATAGCCTAGTTTAGTTGAAGAAAATAGTAGCAGTGGTGCACTTGTGTGCGGGTTGCGCAAGCTTTTCAGCTTGTATTGCGCTATTCTTATTGCATGCGCTGTTATCAACTATTTTAGTATATTTTTTTCATTTTTTCTGCTCCTTTTAGTTGGGATATACAGGGGATGTGGAGTTGACAGAAACGCTCTTGAGAGGCGGTTAGTCATTTTTGCTTCGAAGGAGAGGTATATGGTCGAGAGCGCTAGTGGATGCCGGTGCTTCGCGACCTTCGAAACAAGAGAGCGCGCTCAGCCACGCAGATGCCGAAGGCGAATACCCAATGCGTGGCGAGGTGGGAAAACAGACCACCTTTCCTCTGGAAGTCGAGCGAGGGAAGGCGGGCGCGGGTGTAAACGCGTGCGCTGACCTGCGCAGATAGACCGAGGAGGGAGAGTGGAGCGTTGTTCCATAGCTGCTATCCGGAGGCCGAGACTGGAACCGTTCTGGGAACACAGGAACCATAGATAAAGCTGTACAAAAAGAAAAAAAAAACACCAGCAGATGATATGCGCTACAAAAAGAATCAGCATGCGCACAAATACGTACCAGCTTGCGCAAAGTTCACAAGAAAATCATCAAAAAGGCTCGAGTTCCCAGGAAGTGCGCGGAAGAATCACGCACCGGAAGAAGCTTGCGTTATTAACCATATACCCGTCCTCGGAGTAAAAGCTGACAACCCGGAGCCTATGAAGAGCTATCTCCCAGCCATCCGAAATGATCTTCATCCCAGCTGAGAGGTAACGAATTTCGAAATTGTTATATTAAAACTGTTGAAGGCAGATGCGCGCAGGTGGTAGAGCAGCGCAAGGTGAATAGTAGTGCGGATCGTGCCAGAGTGCAAGACTGTGCGCTAGACTCCAGAGAGGTAATTGTATCCGTGCTTGAGTGCTTGTTCGGGATGAACAAGGGGTAAGTGTGGGGGGTTTGATACAACCTATTTATACGCGCTATTTAGATCCTAACACTATGCTTGTTTGCATTATTTTGTGTACAAGATTACTGGTTTCCGGTGTTTTTGTATTTCAGGGCAAAACGAGGGCCTAAGTCGGATACGCGCTAACAGGCAGCATTTAAGGAGCGCAACACACAGCCTGCGGAGCTAGCAGCGCAAACAGATAGGAAGTGGCAGAGTCAACTACGGTGCGCAGACCGATTGCGCTAACCAATGTGTGCAGTGCGCCATGCGCAAGATAGTGGTGTTTCCAAATCTTGACACCATCAGATTTGGAAGCTGCCAAGATTGGGCCTCATGAGCAGTATATAAAGAAGAGGAAGGCTAGGGTTTGAAAGGAATCATCATCGAGGAACACAGCACACGAGAGAGAGGCATAACTGAAAAACACACGAGCTACTGTGAGGACCTGCGCTAGCCGACTGCGCCAGCCGAGACACTGCAACCTCCACGCACCTGCTTGTAACTGTTTTCTTGGATACTTTAGCTATTATTTACTGTTTCTATGATGTTTACTACTAGCATGTCTAGCTAAACGCTTTGTATCGGTTGGGCATGATTCTATGAGTATTTCCTTTGAGACTTGTGCTTAATGCATAGTTTGTTTGCTTGTATTAATTTTGTGCACACTGTTGACAGCTAGTTGCATGAGTAGGGGAAGCCTTGAACCGCAATCTTACTCTTGCTACTTGTTTGTTATATGTTAAACTAGTTGGTAGCTTGACGGTGACAAATAGGAGTAACGCGCTAGGATATTCAGCTGCTACTGTGACAGGATTCGTAGCTGCTTAGACTAGTTTCAAGAATTAATAGCTCATGAACCTTGATCGGAACATGCGCACACGT
Source organism: Umbilicus rupestris (assembly GCA_963678935.1). Lineage (NCBI taxonomy): Eukaryota > Viridiplantae > Streptophyta > Magnoliopsida > Saxifragales > Crassulaceae > Umbilicus > Umbilicus rupestris. Next base: position 14,114,462 of record OY787607.1, on the reverse strand, counting down.
TAGGAAGCCTTGATCGGACACTAACTTCAGTAAATCGAACTATAGACGTTTAGAGTCGATGATAAGGAATACATTCATAGAGGATTGTCTGCACCGATACTTTTCATAGTCATAGTACTTAATCTCTACTGCCTGCGCACGTCTAGTGCAAATCCTGCGTTAACTATTGTCATTCGCGCACTTGCGCAACCCAATCACTCACACCCCAATTTTCGTAAGTGCAGGTTACTAGTTAAAGCTAATCTGCTTGCTCCTCGTAAGATCGACCCTGACTTAGCCACTATACTAAGTGGAGAAGGAAGGATTAATTTGACGCGCACAACGACGCGCGCATCATCAACTCATCATTTCTATCACAAAGACTTTTAATAATGAGTAACAAATCAGCACGCGATTTATATTCAGAAGGATTATAGGAATGACTTACCTCCGATGTTGATGACCTTCCCTTGGCCATAAGACGCATCCCTGAGGACTTGTTCCGCACTGACTCCCCGAGTCACTGTACTCTTCTGAATCTCCCCATGCTGCGATCATTGCCTTCTTGTCCTTTGATTTCTCATCATTGGATTTCTCCTTGTTGGACTTATCCTTCTTTTTCTTCCTACAATCTTTGGCAAAATGACCCTTTTTACCACAATAGAAGCATTCGTCATCCTTCCCTGCAGTGCGCTTTGAGGAAAAGTTCTTCGAACTGAGTTTCTGGTTGGCAACCTTCAATGCCTTAAACAGGAGCACCAAATCTGATTTGTCTTCTATTTTTTCTTCAGACTCATTCTCTTTCCCTTTGGATTTCTTGGACTTCTCTTTCTCACTGACCAATGCAATCTGCTTTGCTCCTTTCTGAGGTTCACGTCCCTCGAGCTCGCATTTCTCAATAAGCATGTTGCTTTCGAGCTTAGAGACTAGCTCTTCTAGAGTGATTCTCTTTGTTTCAGGAAAAGCAGCCAAAGTCCTTGAAATATCATCCCATTCTGGAGTAAGTCCTTGTAGGAAGTGATGAGTAACCTCCCATTCCTCATACTCCTTTCCCAGACTTGACAGAGTTGATAGACTTCTTTGAAGCCTTGAGTGGTAGCCATGTATCGATTCGTCCTTAGCTTGACGAAGTCTGTTATACTTCATCTGAGCAGTGAGGATCCTATTCCTCTTGACGTCTCCAGAACCATCATAGATTCTCTTAAGAGCATCCCAGACCTCTGATGGGTCTTTGTAGCTCATGACCTTGTCAAGATCTCCTGGTTCCAGTGCTGCATGAAGTACCTTCATAGCTTGAGCGTTCTTTTGAAGCTTCTTGAAGTCCTCAGTAGTGTAAAACGCTCGTGCTTTCTCCTTGGTTCTGTCTTCATCATCCATGACGACTTGTCTACCTTGCTCGATGATCTGCCAGACCTCGCCATCCAGTGAGAGGACATGTTCCTCAAATCTGATAGCCCATGAGTCATATTCGCCTGCCTTCAGTTTTGGAGGGGTTGCAAGCGAATCACCTGACATACCTGCAATGCTAATCAAGATCTAGAACAAGTGGCTCTGATACCAATTGATAGGATCGTGATTAGTAGTAACATACTAGGTATAGGAATTGTAAGGAACCTAAACTTATTTGGCAGGTATATGTACCTCAGAGTATAAATGCACAGCGGAAATACATCTAAAGATTATTTTATTAATCTATAGACTGTACAAATACTTACAGCTATTTGTACACTTGTAATAGTGTTGCTAACTATCACAAAACAAGTCACCTAAACCTGATGATCCCGGATCACCAATCGCGACTTCCTGAGACAAGTACCTCCGACGATATCGAATCGCCCACTTCGTCTCGCACACTCTGATCTGCTTTCTTGATGCACAGGATGTGGCTCACTCAAGGATTTTGGCTTCACTTCGCTTTGTGACGCACACCTCTTGCCAGGTTGCTATTGGGTTGCTTTATATGAGAGCAACTGTCGAGTCGACGACCTCCAACTGCCTCCATGTTTGCTCGTGTCCCAGGTCCGGAAATTTCTCAACAAACTCCCGACTCGGTCAAGCGCTGCCTTGTCAATTGAGTTCGTCCAGCCCACAACGTCGTTTCTCACGTTGTCCGTGATTTCCGCAACTGCTCGATTGACTTGGTTTCGACTCCGTTCCTTTCAAGTCCTTCTGTGTCCGACACAGGTTCTTATCTCCCGTCAGGTACAGGTACCTTCAACACTCAGTTTAAGAGTTAGTCGAGTGTTGTCATCATCAAAAGACCACATGGGGTTCATGTCCTAACATTTTGTTTTACCTTTGCACGTAACAAAAACAATTACTCACAAAACCTAACTCAACGTACATACAAACACATAACTAATTTTGTCTACAACTTATTTCACCAAAAACTATTTTTTTTCCCCCAAATTTTGATTTCCACGCATTTCATAGGATTTTTGTGGTTCAAATTGCCACGTAATTGCTTTACCATAAAGCGGATATTTGGGAGCGTCGGCAGGGTGCTTCGAGTTGGAAGATTGCAATGATCGGAGCTTTGGAGAGGAAGAGAAGACACTGCTAAAAAGAACATGATAACAAATTGCTAATGCAAATAGCCGTTTGCTTAAAACTTGATCCGTCCATCTTTGATGTTTTGTTAAAACATGATGAGCTGCTACTTGTTTGACCTTTTATTACAATCAAACCGTAACTGGCAATAGTTTTTTTTAGATACATTATATGTCAACTCAGCGTGTAGTAAAAAATTGAACGAAACTAGCAATTGCGATTCATTTAAAAAGGAGGCAAATGAAATATTTTCTACAAAAAACAATTACAATTTATGAATGAACTTTTAACAAAATTGGCGTTTTGAATTTTGTTTTTCTATGTTTCATCTTGAAATCAAATATGGCAACTTTAAATTATATGCAAGTAATGGCAACTTTAAATTATATGCATGGTACATTTCCTTAAGTATTAAAATTCATTATCTACGTAAAGAACTTTTTTTTTTCAAATGAAATTGAACTCAAATATCATATAAAATGGTATAACTAATCTTAATAAGAACCAACATTTGAATGTAAATTAATATCAATTTACTAAATATAAAGACAGTTAAATTCATATTATCTTATACAAACACATATGAGATTTAGTATGTGGTAGTAGGTGAAATCTAATCATCCTCGTTATGACCTAAGTGTTTTATTAGATGAATCCGAGCGTGGACACACGTTCATGGGTTTGTTTGCCTATGATTTTAATAAAACCAACACACTATTTTGGCTCATTATTTTTAGGCCTGACCAAACGGCCCACGAGGCCCGTGGGCCGTTTGGCCCGGTCTGGCCCGCACGAGGACTTGCGAAAGCTCGGCCCGGTAGGGCTGGGCCGGGCTCAGGCTTAATAGTAAAAGCCCGAATAGCCCGCGGCCCAGTCCGAAAATATTAATTTTAATATTTTTTATTTTTTTTTAAAATTAATTTTAATATTTTTATGAAAAAATATGATTATTTTAATTATTTTTAATTATTTTTGTCGGGCTGGCCCGGTTCGGCCCGGCCCGACCTCATGATTTTCGGGCTTATGGTGGGCCGCAGGCTTAGCTTTTTGATTATGGCCCGGCCCAAAAATTAATAAAGGGCTTGTGTTTTATCAGGCTGGGCCGGGCTAGGGTTTTGTTTTTTGGGCCGGGCCAGCCCGGCCCGGCCCATTGGACGGGCCTAATTATTTTATAGAACTATTTACTTTACTCTTTACAGTCTATAGCTTTAATAAAGTTTTGTGACTTTTTATTTTTTTTTTCCTAATTCTGACTGTCTCATTCTCTTTCCTATTAATCAGGGTCTGGAAATATTGTAAGCAAATTCTCTCTTAACTACTCTCTTATTTCTTTGCACTTTCTATTCTCTTCCGCTTTGTAAATTACAAGTTTGAAGCAATAAAGTTAAGAAGTATTTGAAGAAAATCATAAGTGTTCTTCCTAAATTGTTGCACTGCATTCTTTTACCCCTTTTTTATTATTTCTTCTTAGCCTTCTTCGTACTAAAGATTTAATGAATGGTATACGGACACTTGAAGGATTAATAACTTTACAGTTTAAAGATGATAGATATTATCAAGACTTAATAGGTTTATTTCAATGTATTCTTTCATCCCACCTTTAGATGAACAAACTTATATTCCATATAGAGCATCAATATCTCATATAAGAGAAACAAATTATGATAAAATCAAAAAGTTAATAATTGACAAAACAATATTGTTAATGAATTAAACAGCGTTCCCTTAGCTCCAGAGATCGAGAAATAATTGAATTAGAAATAAACTTTTCTATTAAATGATAGGACAAATTCTTGATTTTAGTCTGTATCACAAGAAAGAAAAATTATTATTTTAGAATTTAATTCACCAAAATGAGAACCATTGAGAAAATAATTTTAATTCTATAGAATTAGCCAACTTACAAGAAGAGAGTTTTATAAACTATCCACTAAATCGAACAAAATAACACATGCTTTGTTTCTACGTAGAGCAATATGTGAAAAAAGTTATAAACTTAATAATAGAAAAATGTTAAAACATGCTTATCCACCTCAACAAGCTTTTCAAATTGAAAAGAATGAAAACATTCATAATTTTATAACTCTTAATAAATTATTAGAAAATGATACCATTTCAATAACTTCTAAGCAATATTAATGAAATATATGAACAAATTTATACTTAAATATTTTAGGAGAAAAAAGTAGGGCTTTTTATAACAGAATAGAACAAAATATTAATAATAATTGTGATATGGGCACGACAATAACAGTCAAGAGAATCAACCTGGCACGTAGCAAGTGAAATCTGATCATCCTCGTTATAACCTATGTGTATTATTAGGCGAATCTCAGCCCTGTATCTTACCACGTCACTTTCTAATCAACGACATCCGTTCCTTCTTACCTACCACACTTCAAATCCTTTGTTCCGCTTCCGCACCAGATTAGGTAAGCCGAAATTTAATCAACCAATTACAATACACCATCCGCATAGCCTTGATTTTCCACGTGTCGTCTAATCATTGGCTGTGATCATTACATCCCGTTAGGGGAACACCTTTGCTAAATTACAAACGAGTGGTATGAGTTTAAGTTTATTACACGAGACACCCCCTTCACCAGCTCCTCCTACCACCAACAACGTTGCGATATATTATACCACAAACACAACCTAACACAAACCAGGGAAAAAACTCCAACGACATCCCACCTTCTTCTTTTCTCCTCTGCTGCATCGATCTGCTGTTGTTTCTCAACAATGGCGATCGCGGGTGACAAAGTTGATCATCATCAAGTAGAAGCGGAGGAGTTCATTTTCAGGTCAAAGCTACCCGATATACACATCGCGAACCACCTCCCTCTACACATGTACTGCTTTGAAAACATAGCCCAGTTCAGCGACCGTCCCTGCATCATCGACGGCTCGACCGGGCAGCAGTTCAGCTACGCGGAAGTCGAGTTGACGTCGCGCAGAGTCGCCTCTGGGCTGAACAAGCTCGGGATCAAGCAAGGAGATGTCATCATGCTTCTCTTACAAAACTGTCCCGAGTTTGTCTTCGCGTTTCTTGGCGCGTCGTATCGCGGGGCGGTCAGCACCACGGCTAACCCGTTCTACACTCCTACCGAGGTCGCCAAGCAGGCCAAGGCTGCCGGGGTTAAGCTAATCGTGACAGCCTCGGCTTTTTCGGAGACGGTTAAGAAATTCGCTGAGCAGAATGATGTGAAGATTATGACCATTGACTCGCCTCCCGAGGGCTGCTTGCATTTCTCCGATCTGGTAAATGCAGACGAGAGCGAAATCCCAGCAGTGAAAATCAACCAAAAGGACGTCGTAGCATTACCTTATTCATCAGGCACAACCGGGCTGCCCAAGGGTGTCATGCTCACCCACAAAGGCCTGGTGACCAGCGTGGCGCAACAAGTGGATGGAGAGAACCCAAATCTGTACTTTCACAAAGAAGATGTGATCATGTGTGTGTTGCCCATGTTCCACATATACTCGCTCAACTCGATCCTGCTCTGCGGCCTTCGAGCCGGTGCAGCCATTCTGATCATGCAGAAGTTTGAGATCGTGAGCTTGCTAGAGCTTGTGCAGAATTATAAGGTGACCATCGCGCCATTCGTTCCCCCGATCGTGCTGGCCATCGCCAAGAGCCCCTTGGTTGATCAGTATGAATTGTCGTCCATTCGCATGGTGATATCCGGAGCTGCGCCAATGGGGAAGGAGCTTGAGGACACTGTCCGTGCTAAGCTGCCCAATGCCAAGTTGGGTCAGGTAACATCTCAATATATTCTACCTAGTTTTTTTCACAGAACAAGATCTTGGTCATCTTTTTTGGTTCAACAAACTTCTTAAGGGTGTCTTGCTTACTTCACCAACTATTTGACCATCGAACATGTTAGATGCCGATTTCATATTAATCTTTTTTTCTTCTCATTTTAAACAAGGTTTTAGTCAATTTTGAATCATGAAAATGGTATCTTGTCATCTCATGCACACTGTACCACAGGGCTATGGTATGACTGAGGCTGGGCCAGTGCTGTCAATGTGCTTGGCATTTGCCAAGGAGCCTTCGGAAATCAAGTCAGGAGCATGCGGTACCGTAGTGCGTAACGCCGAGATGAAGATCGTAGACCCTGAAACCGGCTCGTCCTTGCCTAGAAACCAGCCCGGAGAGATCTGCATCCGTGGTAGCCAAATCATGAAAGGTATTATATAAAACTCAACCTTAAAATAAAAGCAGCAAATGATTAGAACTAGAAAAAGAATTTTACTCATTCTAATTGATCTATCTATCTCTGTCCTTAAGTTATTTGGTTTTGGTGTCTTCAGGGTATCTGAATGATCAGGAGGCAACAGAGAACACCATAGACAAGGAAGGATGGCTGCACACAGGTGACGTTGGCTACGTGGACGACGACGATGAGGTCTTCATTGTAGACCGGTTGAAGGAGTTGATCAAGTACAAGGGCTTTCAAGTTGCCCCAGCTGAGCTTGAGGCTCTGTTGATCAACAACCCTAACATTTCTGATGCAGCAGTCGTCTCGTAAGGCCCAAAACTAGTCATGTTTCCTAAAATTCTAATGTTTCGGAAATTTATATGAATCTGCTCTGAAAATTCCCAGAATGAAAGATGAGGCTGCTGGTGAAGTTCCTGTGGCATTCGTGGTCAGATCAAATGGTTCCAAGATTACAGAAGATGAGATCAAGCAATACATCTCCAAGCAGGTACTTGGGAAATTTCCAACAGTCCATCTCCAGTGACCTTATTTGGGTTCTGATCATTTTGCCACAACAGGTCGTGTTCTACAAGAGAATTTGTCGTGTCTTTTTCATCGAATCAATTCCCAAAGGTCCGTCCGGCAAAATCTTAAGAAAGGATTTGAGAATCAAAGCGGGCGCCATTGCAGCAAATTAGTAGTCACACGCCTGGTTTGAAGGGCAATGAAACTTGCTTTCGGACGAAGATGGAGAGGGAAATAGAAATTCTTATGTTAGCAGCATTGTTTTATGCTCTGCTTATTTTGAATCGAAACCCAAGGTCGTCTCAACCTCCTAGTTGACGACTATTTTTCACACATTTGATTCATTATCTTATTTTGTCCTCTTACAAAACCTCTTTCTAACATTCAAATTACGACCTCTAACATCACTTTTAACATTCCACCTAAGACTATGTACAATGGGGTTGTTGAATTGGCGATTAAATAGTTGAATAGATTTAATAAGGTAGTTGAATAAGGTGTTGAATATGAGGATTATTTAGTATTGAATTGAGGTTATTTACAATGGGGTAGTTGAATATGGGAATTAAGTAGTTGAATAGGTTTAATGAGGTAGTTGAATATGGTGTTGAATATGATTTGGATTATTCGGTGTTGAATTAATTAAACATGTTGAATGAAGATGTGGTGGGGACCATGTGTGACGTACCAATATACGTCTTGTTTATTGGTTGACTGATTTTTTTAGATTTTAATTTTTATACCAAAATTCATATTTTTTTATGCTTTATAAATACATACTCGCTTCATTTGATTTGGACACCGAAAAAAAAACCTCTTTCTTCTTCATTTTAAACCCTTCTTTTTAGCCAAATGGATCCCAACAATAATTCCTTTGTCTAACCAAATCTCCACAATTATCAGTTTCAAAATCAACAGTCCAGCCAATAAAATACTCAAAACACTCCAAACTATGGGTTTGCATCAAATTTCATCATGCCTTCATCTGCTCCAAATTATAGTCCATATTATGGATCAATGATGTCATATTCATCTCAAAGTATGGGTGTGTATTTGTTTTAATAATGTCTATCTATATTTCTCGTCTTTATTTCTTGCAAGATGCAATGATATAAAATTTAAAATCGATGAAATAAAAACATTAAAAATAAAAAATAATTTATATAATTTATTTTACTATTATTTTTTTTGAATGCAAAATGATAAATTTATTGAATTGTAATTACAAAAATTAAATTATGAAGAAAATAAAAGAAGATAAATAAAAGTTGTGGGATAGGGTGTTGAATTTTATTAAACAAGATCATTGTAGAGGGTATAAGTTGAATGTGTGTTGATAGATTAAGTGGAAGATAGAGAAGATGACGTGGAGTGTTAAAAAGTGATAAAGTAGGGTGTTGAATTTTTTTTGCATCGTACATAGTCTAATGTAACTTACTTCACTTCACATTTGAAAACTGTAGTCTTAATAATAATACATGTAAATATCTTTCCGGAGATAGTATGCGAAAAGTGAATATGTACACGTGGCGTTTACCGAAGAAGCCAACCAGGCATCGGAGTTTTTTCTCTTTATCATTTTATTTTATAATGATAGGAAAAGCACGAGAATTAGTTATTTAATTAACAAATAAAATGAGAATAATTTTTGCGTTCAGCATCACCAGTCACCACCGCCATCATCAACCTCTTCATTCAATTTCCTCCCGATTTCTCAATAGTTGATTTTGATATCCGAAAATCGTTTCTGATTCTTCCCGCGAAGCTTAGCGTCGAATCGACGAGGTACGGTTTGACCATTTGGATTCGTTAGGGTTTTGATGATTCAATCCGTCGAATATATGTGGATGAATGATTCGAAGGGTCTCTTGTTGATAGTTTTCAAATTGGGTGGTGGCGCTTGGTGTTTTTGTAAAGGAAAGGAGCGAGCTTGTTGAAGCGTGATTCAAGTACGCGACTTAGGAGAATCAATTGGTGGTTTTCGCTTTTTGGGTGGTGCTTTTTTATGATTTTGTCTACATTAGCAGGTCCGCGTGATCGATTGGGTTACTGAAAATAGCTGCTGCCAATTGGGTTCGTTATTAATGAAACTGGCCGTTTGAGGTGCTTTGAATCCAAATTTGGGAGGTGGGAATATGAATTTTCGGAGATGGTGGTAGTGTGACACTTCAGCTATTGGGCTTGAGCTATTCTGATGTGTAATAAACAGACTGAGCCTGAAGAAGAAGTGGACCAGGAAGAGGATAATCGAGCTGAGGTTTTAATGGATAGCTCTTCTTCTTCTCAGAGCCCGGACCTGGGGTCTGTTGATGTGTCAACCCCTGGATCAAATGATGTGAATCAGCGGGTGAAGTTCTTGTGTAGTTTTTCAGGTAGCATTATTCCGAGGCCCCAGGATGGGAAATTGAGGTATGTTGGTGGAGAGACGAGAATTATGAGTGTTCCTAGGAATATTAAGTATGAGGATTTGATGAGCCGGATGAAGGAATTGTATGAAGAGGCGAATTTGTTGAAGTATCAACAGCCTGATGAAGATATTGATGCACTGGTTTCAGTGGTGAATGATGATGATGTTACGAATATGATGGAGGAGTATGATAAATTGAGGTTGGGTGATGGGTTTACTAGATTGAGGATATTTCTGTTTTCTCATCCTGATCAAAATGTTCCCCTCCATTTTATTGAATCAGATGAATGGGATAGCGAGAGGAGGTATGTTGATGCTTTGAATAATATGAATGATCCTTCAGAGTTTTGGAATCAGCAGTGGGACTCACCAAGAATGAGTTTTGTCGATGATATGTATGCTGGAGAACAATATTTTAGCGCTGTTCCAGAGGGGAGCCAGCGGAACTGGGATATGGTTACACCATCATATAACTTGCAACATGCTCAGTATGGTTCCGGTCAGCTACAACAATTAACCGGTCCCGCTCCTGCATTCTATTCCCCTAGGCATCATGGGCATTTTGATCCAAGGTCATCAGAATGCCCACATTCGCCATCCTCTGCGAGATTCCGCATGCCTATGGAGTTTCCTGATGGTAGATTTCCAGAAGATTATACACAGTCGGCCCAACTTATTCAGCAACCCCCACCAATCATTCATCAACTGCAGCCAATCACTCAACCCACGGTGATGGAGCACCAGCCTCAACCGCCCGATAATGGACCCTGGGGACCTTCTGACTCATCATCCTATGATAAGGCAGGTTTTCCAGGTAATGTGCTTCATGGAAATAATAAGGTAGAGGGTAACAACATACATGGGCATTGTCGTATGACATTAAAGAGAAATCCACCAGATATGGAGCTCTCCCACATGGGAAGTGGGCTGCAGCAATCTTATAATCCCTGTAATGAATGCCTTCCAAACACTGAGAATGGTTGGATGCCCCTGAATCAGTTGAATCCTCGAGCTGAGGGGCCAAGAGGGATACCAGGCACTGGGAGGTTTGGCGATCACTTTATAGTAGATGGTAGTGGTTTGACAGCTCCTATTAGTAATTGCAATCTTCCTGATGCACCTCACGTGGCTTCAGGCTATTCACAACTTGAAGAACCAAGATATGCACGACTTGGATATGAATTAGGGGGTGAACCATTTGTTAACAAAGTTGGAGTTCCTGGACTGCGGATGCAGAGTCCTGCACATGAAGTTCCTTACGGAAATTCTCCATTTGTTTATGGAACTGAAAACAGTCACCAAGCTCAATATTTACCTGCCCATGGATCATGGAGAAATGTACAAACCCCATTGCGTCATGGTTATGATCTCCCTGCTACCTCAGTGCCTAATGGTGTGCTGAGTTCTGGATATCACAGAAATGTCCAAGAAATTAGTCCAACCCAGCATATGGGGATAGATAATAAAAATGTTTTAATACACATGCCACAAAATGTTGGGGGCTTGGATGCACCTGCTATGCTGGAATATCCACATGGACATGCATTGAGATTAAACACAAGAGACTCAAATTGTCATCCTGTAAATCCAAGTCCTATTAAATCCATGCCTGATAATCTTGCTACTGCAGTGGAACCTGTTGGCTTGCATATTCCAGCTTCAGTTCCAGACAATGATCAAGTGGTTATCACTAATCTAGGACCAATAAAAGACAACTGTGATGCTCCAGCAGTGATGGTGGAGCCAAATGGGTCTGGGGAAGCCAAAAGAACTCCGGCCGCTGAACAAAATGGTGGGGTGGAACAGGACAACGCTGGAGTTGAGAAACAGGCTGGCATGACTGTTGTTGAGCCTGTTGGAACCAATGTCTCAGAACCCTCTCACGAGAATGGAGAGAAGAAAAAGTTGGGTGACACGGAGCCCCTTATGCCTCTTGAAACAAAATTATCTGTTGATCAGTTGAGTTTCTTGCCTGAATTGATTGCTTCGGTAAAGAAAGCAGCTTTAGATGGCGCTGAGGAGGTGAAAGCAAAATTCCAATATCATAATGGTTCAGCTGAATTGGACAGTTCTCCATACAAGGCAACAAATCCAGTTGAAGTAGAAAATGCTGTAAGACGATACCTAATTTTCTCTTTCCAAAAGAATCTCTTGACTGTAAATCTTTCTAAAGTTGAAGAATTTCCAAACCTAATAGGACACTCATGCCGACGGTGATTCGGACAGTGAAAATGTTGACATGTCCAAAATTGAGCCAACAAAGGCGGAGGCTGAAGCTATCGCAAGGGGATTGCAGGTACCATTTGTCAGTTATATGTTTGAGTGACATGTACGTCGTATAATTATGATTTCATTCAATTGTAAAACATTTCCATACTTTATGATTTACCTGTCTCAATTATATTCAGGCAATCAAGAATGACGACTTGGAGGAGATTCGCGAGTTAGGCTCTGGAACATATGGTGCAGTGTATCATGGAAAATGGAAAGGTTCTGATGTCGCAGTAAAGAGGATCAAGGCTAGTTGCTTTGCTGGAAAGCCATCTGAAAGAGAGCGTTTGGTAGTTCTATTTATTTTTTTCCGAGATTACTTCTTAGGACCTACCAAACTACCATAATATGCGTCATCTGAGTTTCAAGTCCTCAAAACAGTTCAAATGTTAGTGACTTGAAAAAAAAAAAAGGGGGCCCTCTAACATTGATTATACAGTTTGTGGTCAAGCATGCATTATAACTGGAGAAATCAAATGGTTTGGAAACAATAGTTCACTACATGACTGCCAGAGTTGGTGCTTTCTTGCTGATTTTCCCGTATTAGGCTCTTGTCTTAAAGCATTAAAAATATGTCTTCCGAGTACATGTTTGTTTACTGGCTGTGCTTTTTATGTATGGTACAGATTGCCGACTTCTGGAAAGAGGCTTTGCTATTAAGTTCACTTCACCATCCAAATGTTGTTTCATTCTACGGAATTGTCCGCGATGGCCCTGACGGATCTTTAGCAACAGTGACGGAGTTCATGACTAATGGATCTTTAAAGCAGTTCTTGCAAAAGAAGGACAGGTAACAAATCTGTGATCTCACTTTTAGCTCGGGTTTCTCATGATGATTTGCTGTGTGTCTAAGCTATCTTATTGATTGGTCTGCATTGCAAACAATCTGACACGTGTCCAGAACAATTGATCGCCGCAAACGACTCATCATAGCCATGGATGCTGCATTTGGGATGGAGTACTTACATGGAAAGAACATAGTACATTTTGACTTGAAATGTGAAAATTTGCTAGTGAACATGAAGGACCCGCAGAGACCAGTTTGCAAGGTATGATCGTATAGTAAAATTTAGATGTTTTCGTTATTTGCTTTTATCTGATAATGATTTTGGTAAGTTGAAGAAAGATAGCGAACATCTGATATTATGGATTTATCCTAGTAGATTGGTGACTTGGGCTTATCAAAGGTCAAACAACATACACTAGTTTCTGGAGGTGTTCGTGGAACTTTGCCATGGATGGCTCCTGAACTTCTTAGTGGAAAGAGTAATATGGTCTCAGAAAATGTGAGGCCTTCTTCTCATAACTTCTGTTTGAAATTTATTTTTTTTCCTTATATTGACTTGGAAGTTTCAAGTGTTGCGCGGTATCTGTTATTGTTTTGACCAAATTACTTTGTCGAGGCATTTGACTGACAATACTTTGTACAACCACGTTGTTTGATTATTGCCTACTGCTCAAAATGTATTCAGGTGGATGTTTACTCCTTCGGGATTGTAATGTGGGAACTCTTGACTGGAGATGAACCTTACAAAGATATGCATTGCGCATCAATGATTGGTATGTGTTTTACAAACTTTGATCGTGAAGTGCTTTTGCTGTTTGATCTACCAGTGTATATGTTAAATCTATTTATGCTTTCTTAGTATCTATCCATTCAGCTAGCCTGCACCTGTGCTGCACATATGCGAGGAAACGGGAATTTAAAATTATTAGGAAACAGTACAACATAGTGACGCTATTAGATTTCCTAAATGTCTTTTAATTTAGGTTGTTATTTGGAGAATTTAGTAAATTAATAGTTAGAACATTTACTATTTTAATTATTAAATAATTTGATCGCATCCAAATATAACCAAAACTTGGATAGTATTGTCAAATTATATTACCAAGGAAACATCTCGACTTAAATTTGGATTGTATTCACTTACTTTTTCATTATAATGTTAATTTGTAGGTGGAATTGTGAACAACACATTGCGACCACAGATTCCTTCGTGGTGTGATCCTGAATGGAAATCTTTAATGGAAAGCTGCTGGGCTGCGAATCCAGTAGAGAGACCATCTTTCGCTGAGATATCACAAAAACTCCGGAATATGGCTGCTGCGATGAATGTGAAGTGATGCGCTCATCCTACTTTTATCTGTACCATAGTTGATTAATGTTGAGGAATACAAATAAGAGAACATGATAATGATATTGCAGTTCAAGTGTCTCAAGTACTTCGGGCCAATATATTTTTTTTCTCCATATCTTTAATGTGTAGAAGCTGCCTGAAGACGGCAAATAAACACGGACTGGTGATCAACTGATGCACAGGACAGACTCAACAGAATACTGAATGTAAGTATAGCACTCTATATGCATGGTTATAGTTGCCATTAATTAGTGATGCAGCTCTAATTGAGTTGCCATTTATTGTAGTAACTAATCGAAATGTCATTATAATGGTGTGGGTTAAATCTGGTGCTGCAGAATCCTTGTGGACTCTCTGTAAGTAGCGTTGCAGCTGTTAGTTCGTTCAGATCGAGGAGAACCTGGTGCTGCGTTTGTGGAAGAGATTGGCTGACTGCTACTCCGCCTTACCTCTGAACTGAATCAGTGCTCGACTGATTACTATCATTGGAATCGAGACAGTTCCACGGACGGACCTCCTCGTATATATGAAATTTCTCTCTGTCAGTATATGTGCACGTAAGAGTCAGTAGTTTATGTGTCTTCTGTCGTCCTCAGTCCCCAGTTCAGGTGCTGTAAAACGGAAACTGTTTATCACTAAAAGGGACATGCGCAGGTCTCTCTGCCTATGATTTAACTGTCTTCTGTGGGCAAATCAATCACATAAATATTCATTTTGATTACTATCTCCAGGCACCCATTGGTATGGCAACAACAAGTTTTGAGGACTAGTTCAATGCCTAATTATTTAAATTAAATAGAAGCCCCAAAAGAAGATAATCCAAAGAAAAAAAAGTCCAATTCATGAAGACTTATTCTAGAAAAGTGATCAAAATGAGAGAGTAGATAATTATGTAGAATTTTTTAGAAAGGCTAATTATAGCCATTGGATCAAAATGATTCAAGCCCTCCATTTGGAGGAGCTCTAGTATATATAGGGGTGATTAAGAGTGTTAGACACTTGAGTAGAATAAGAGTGAGTAAGATTGAGGTGTGAGTGATTCCCACTTGAGTGAGTTTCTCTTCTTGTATTCTTATGTGAGTGTTTTTGTACGCTGCGACACTCAACAATTTGGTATCAAGAATTAGGCGGTCGAGGACCGACGAGGAGCGTATGAGCATCGCTAAAAGGAGTATAGAGAGGAGTACATTCGGAGACTGTTAAGGGATTTGTGGTGAAGGACCAATTAAGGTACGCTCTCATCTTTGATCTTACCGTAATGGAGTTTGGAACTTCGGTTGGTGCAATAGAAAAGTTAAACGAATACAACTATCGATATTGGAGAACTTGCATGAAGACTTATCTTAAAAGTCAAGGGTTGTGGAGTATTGTTGATGGTGATAACGCTACTCCACCTCCTAAAGATAAGATGACTGAATACGAAAAGTGGAAGATGAAGGCTAACAAAACACTACTTGTGATTGAGATGACTATAGATAAAAGTCTTCTCACTCGAATCGAGGATATGGAAATCCCAAAGGAGGCATGGGATACACTCGCCGCCCTATTCTCAAGAGAAAATGCAGCATGTCTTCAACTTCTTTAAAAAGAGCTTATGATCGCAAGGTACGATGTCCATCTCCGACTATTTTTTAAAAGTAAAGAATCTTTGTCGTGAGATTGAACAATTCGATGCAAAGTCCAAATTCGGAGATGATAGAATTCGAAGGATAATTATTGCTGGTCTAAAACCAAAGTACAACGAATTCATCACAACTATACAAGGTTGGAAGGAGCAACCTTCACTAATTGACTTACATAATTTGTTTGCCAATCAAGAAGCTTTAGCAGAACAAATGGCAAAGATCACGATCCAACCGGAAACGGAGGAAGCTCTCTTTATTGCTAAGAGAGATTTCAAAGGAAACGTTCGCGGTATAGGGCTAAAAGAAGTGAGTTCACTTATTCAGGTCGTAAATGTGAAAGAGAAGATGAAGATGGCTCTAGCGAGGAAGAGTATCATCGGCAACAACAATGGCGTTATGAAAGAAGATCTTGTTTCACCTGTGGTCGCAAAGGGCACTAAGCGAGAGATTGCAAATATGAAAAAAAGATTGATAATAATTTGGTCCAAATAAATCATACGAGTGAAGAAGAGTGGGATTTCGAGGCCACATATGCGATTGAAGAAGGCATGTTCGAAGATGAGTGGGATTTTGAGCAGCACAATAACGAAATATGAATTGAAGATTTGGAGAGCAGTGGTGACTTTGAGATGATATCAAAATTTATAGTCGTGGAGAATGGTGACGAAGAGCATCATAATGATCTAACTGTCGAGATTGACGATGAGGAAGACGGTTGCGGAAAGAAGATGCTTCTTGGATTCGCACTAGGACACGAAGAGATCGATTTAGTGGCTATAAAAGACTGGAAGGTAGATGGAGGTGTGGTCAAGTTCAAACACAACCACACACTGGAAGATACAAATGAAGGCATTCAGATGAGCAATGACATAAAGACGGAATGCCGGCATGTGAAAAGTCTATATGATAAATAATAAAGAAGCATGGGAAGGTGAGTGAAGCAACTAAGATCAAGGCATTATTAGAAGGCGACAGAGAGCCACAGATGAAGATAACGAAGCCTTAGATGAAATTAATATGTTCGAAAGGCCAGAAAGCGTTCAAGAAGACCCATAAAGGAGCACAATCTTTCAAAGACTGAGCAAAGCTCTTCAATCTAGCAAAAGATTCTAGTGACACTAATTGAAGAGAGAGCATATGACCGCGTCAACTATGCCAAGTTCGACATTGGATCAAACATCAAGCAACCACCAAGAAGAAGAATAATTATGCATTGAGGGGGAGTATTAAGTTTTCAATGCCTAATTATCTAAATTAAGTAGAAGCCCAAAAAGAAGATGATCCAAGGAGTAGAAGCCCATGAAGACGATTATTCTAGACTAGTGTGGAGAAAATGAGAGAGTAGAGAATTGAGTTGAATTTTTTAGAGAGACTAATTATAGCCAATAGATCAAAATGATCCAAGCCCTTCATTTGGGAGGAGCTTTAGTATAAATAAGAGTGAGTTTTAAGAGTGTTAGACACTTGAGTAGAGTAAGATTGAGGTGTGAATGATTCCTATTTGAGTGAGTTTCTCCTCAAGTATTCTTGTGTGAGTGATTTTGTACGCTCGGACACTGGACCCTTAAAACCAAATACCACAACAAAAAGAGTGGTCGACTGCCAACTCCACAAAAAACATTCATTATAAAAAACAAAAGTGAACAGAGTTGAGTAGCAGAGCAGTTATCAGTCCCGAGCATCTATTGACTTGCTTTCCTTTCTCACTAGGACTCAAAAACTGCACCACCAGCCGCAGCGCGGATATGTTTAGTGATACCAGAAACCAACTCCTACATATATGGTGAACGCACCCACAATCATATTATGACATCATCCATGCAGATGCATACACATATAACTAACCCAACCCTTGTAGAATCAGAGACCTAGCTATTGCAGTTACGTCCTCATTGCAACTCCTTCAACCTAAAATGTAACTGCATGGAATTGTAAGTTTGAAGTGGTATTCTTAATTAGAAGCAATAGCAATAGAGATGAGATGATGGTGATGGGAAATCAAATTTGTTATAATTAACTATTAATAATACATTACTTGAGAAAACTGTTAATCATTTTGAGCTGGCTGGCTGCATGTCCAGACATAATGATGCATAATTATTATCATATACATATTGTTGTGGACTCGGTCTCCTTCAATAAATATCATAATTAAGCAACTTAACGTTTATTAATGTTGAAAGAAAGATTGGTCAATTCAAAATCTAACCTTGACCTCTTTTAATATTCTCTAGCCTGGGATACAATAAAACTCTCGATCTTTGAAAACCTGCTACTGCTTCCATCTTTCTTATTATTAGCTGTTGTTTACTTGGCTAAAGCCTATATAGCTTATACAGAAGCTCTAATAAATCTACCTACCTAAATGGTTTACGCTGCCTCTCATCCAAATATTAAACAAGCCCTAAAGAAGCATGCATCTTTACTTTCAAATCTGGAATTAAAAAAAATTAGGTTAGGTCATTATCACCTACTGGTTTTTCCTAGTCATCTATGCTTGTCTTCTCCAACAAGAGAATTAAGGACAGAGAGGCATACAGTTGTGAAAATGGGTAGAGCACCATGTTGCGACACGGATAGTGTGAAGAGAGGTCCGTGGTGTCCTGAAGAGGATGCCAAATTGAAGGACTATATCGACAAGTATGGCAATTGGATTGCACTACTTCCACATAAGATAGGTACGTAATTATGTGGAATTCTGTTATATATACTTTGCCTGCTTCATTGGAATTGTGTGTTTATTTGTAGGGCTGCAGACTGAGATGGTTGAATTACCTGAGGCCTAATGGCGGATTCACGGAGGAAGAAGACAACATCATATGCAGCCTCTATATAAGCATTGGTAGCAGGTATGTAAGTGTATATATTAGCTTGGCTGCTTCATACTGATATATATATATATATATATATATATATATATATATATATATATATATATTATTGTCATCTCAGGTGGTCTATCATTGCGGCTCAATTGCCCGGAAGAACAGACAATGACATCAAGAACTACTGGAACACAAGACTGAAGAAAAAGCTGCTAGGAAGCAGGCGTAAGATTAATCCCAACAGCAACCTCTAACTAACTCTGCTTTACAAAGGCTGCAGCTTCATCTTCATCTTCAGCTCCAAACCTCACAAAACCCTTTGTCTTTCCATAACAACCCCCCTACGCTGCATCCCCTCCAACAAAACCTTAATCATATCCTCATGCCCACTGTTGCATTAAGCAGTCAGCAACAAGTTGGGCATCCCCAACACTTGGACACCAAAACAATGACTAGCATCGAAGCTGTGTCTGATGAATATTTGGGCAGTTGAACTGGAAATTGATTTAGGAGCTGACCCAAAAACCTTCCAAGATGAATATGAGAGCTTTCTCAACAGTAACAACATGGCCGACTTGGTATCACAATTTGATTGTTTCAGGGAAGTGGAAAGTTCTAAAGATCAAAGTAGCTTCATTTGGTGGTCCACCAACTCCAACTCACCATCTTCCACCTCCTGGGACTCATCCTCTCAACTACACTCTCATTTGGTCGATTTTGAATTTGGGTTATGAAATTTTTATATCAGTTATGTGTTGTTAGTAATTTGGACAGCAGGGGAATGTGAAGTATAGAAGCATAGTTATGGTTTTCCATATAGATTTGAGGATTTGTGAATAATGTACTTTTCGTCTCTCCTGCTGAGGAAGGATATACATGGGTTCATCCCCAGAACTAGATAAATTCAAACCCCAAAAAAGCTACTCATGAATCTTAGAATTCAAAAACACATTTCCCACTTGGCACTTTTTACCAGAACACCAGCTGCCCAATTGATGATTATTTTGAAGACGAGTTGGATATTAAAAGGAATAAGAATGGCCTGTGGGATGGATCAACATTTTGATCCTTGTCAATGGTAATAAAAAAAATTGGCTGATCCATCCATTCAAATGATGCGTGCACAATCACCTGCTGAGCATATCAGAACGGGGCTGCCTATTATTTGCCTCGCCAATTCTTGTTGTAGCTTCTCGTATTCGAGTCTGACAAAGGATGCAGCTATCTCAGCTTGATCAGCATCAACCAGTCCAATACAGCAGCCTCTGAAACCGGCACCACTGAATCGTGCTCCATACACCCCGGGAGCTTTTAGCATTATATCGTACAAATCTATCAGTGGCTGGGAACCTGAAGAAATAAACACATTTATGGTACACAAGACTTTTTTAATTTGGACCGTTTTTAAGACTTGTATAACTGTTCACAAATTAATCAGGAATTAGTAGGCAAAACAGTCAATATGAAATCTTGATGGAGGAAGAGAATTACCACACTCATAGTTCTTGATAGAACTTAACCCTGACAAAGAAATTAAGGCCCCAAAATCTTCAAGATTCCCAGAAGCCCATAAATCCAACCCTGAAGTTCCAAAGATTCAAAGTAATTACAAGTTTGATTCTCATCAGATAGAGTACAAAACCAGGGAACAAATGCCTACAACGCAAGACTTGCACCTTTCAGAACACGCGAGTTCTCAGAAAAATAATGTTCGGCTCTTCTAAATAAAGACGGTTCCAACTGATCCTGTGCATAAAAAAGTACCAATGGCAGTTTAAGGAGGGACAGAAAAGCACGTATTAGAAACAATTTCCACGGCGACTTTGGTTTTACTGCTACAACACGAAATACAAAATATAAAAGTTTACTAACAACACAAATGGGTTTGTAACCATAATTTACTTGTACCTTGTGAGCTTCGTAATCTTGTAGCTTAACTGCACAAATAAGTGCCAAATAAAAAGAAAAAACAACATTAGTGTCAATAAAAGATGGATATTATATGGTAATGTGAATTAATTCTGACATATTCTACTTTGTAGCGCTAAAGGATATTGCTCATTTTGATAATATGCTGTTTTATTTGATTATTAAGGTTAACACACTAGTAAACATAACTTGTACATGTTCAATTTTAGAAACTGACCATTAGAAAGAATCGGCTCCAGTTGGCTGTTTCCAGATGCTCTGCACAAAGAGATCGAAACTAGCTTGTGATTGGAACTATGATTACAAACTGAAAGCCTAACTAAAGCTCAATGTAGAGAAACGTTCTCATGCATGGATTGGCTAAGAGTAGCAAGTTATAATTGATTACTCAATATTTTGTCGCAGAACTTACTGCAAAAGAACTTTGGCAGCCTCTTGACACTCCAACACTCGGCTGTTATAGCCAGGGTTATTTGTCAAAGCATGTTTCAAGCCTGAGAACGCTAGCAATATTTTGTACGATTTCTGCTGGTCAGTGCATTGGTTGTTCTGAACCTCTGATGGCTGAATAAGTTTGTGTTCCTTCGTCTGTACAAATGAAGTTGTAAAGTGAATGAGATGCATTTTAATGACCAGAAAGAATTCAGTTACCTTTTTCCATTAAACTCCAGTATTTTTTAGGATACCGGCTTGGCTCCATGTTTAAAAGGCTCATAGTTTTGTAGTAGACTGGACAGTCAGGTGCATACGAAATTGTGGTTCAACTATGATGTAATTGTTGTCTCATGTCTTACCTTACAGTTCATATATAATAGACATCCAGAGCTTGAAAGCAATATGGCTGATTGATCCAAAATACCATTTTTCAGACCGAGGTATTCGTTCTCTATCAACCTACATAAATACTTGGATAAGGTTTAGAGACAATATTTTATAAGATTGTTCAGTTACCGAAAGCAAAGATTAAATGAGGATCCATAAGACCATAACTAACTAGACTTTCTGCTGAGCATCTAAACGCGACATGCAGTGGAAAGTTTCTGCAACAACTGATTCATGTAGCTAGATTTTAATGCAGTGTAACATACCTGTCGTATTCAACATTTTCAATTGGAGGTACCACTATTTTGTTTGCAGACTCTAAAGCCAGTAAATAAGCCACCCCTACCTGTTAACAATTATCGATCAATCTCAAAGTTTTTCAGCTTCTTACTTACATGTACTAGCCTTCACTGTGGCTGTAATAGAATAAACTGAAATAAGTATAAAGTGAAAAGAACTCACAGCAGCAGATGAACTAAGACCTGAGCTGTCAAGGCCTTCAGAACCGCAAATACATCCAATGATGCCCTGAAACATAAAGCAATTAGAAGAAAATATTTTATTAAGGCCTAAGGTAATCTTGTTGATGTAATTGGAAGTTCCTAGGAAAATAAAAGATACTTCAAAGCCATGATGTGTGATGCATTATATCACTCACTAGTTACATGAAAATAATCTCCAAGTGTTGAACTAGATTTATGGTACCAGGTATCTAGCCTAGACTTATCGTTATTCTATAAAAAGGTAAGAGGTGGAATGCCATTGGTCACCTTATTTAGATGGTTCCCTCTTCTTTGTAGAGCATAAACAGCTCCTTTAGCATAACATCCCCAACTAGCATCTTCTCGAGAACCATTAACCGTTGACTTCTTTGTCTTGGAATCTTGACATTCTTGAATCTCGTCCACTCTGTATCCAAAAAGTTACTTTCTTTCAGAAGGAATAAACTATGGAGGTACAGATAAACTTACAAGGACGACTCATCTGTACCAATGATTATTATTCTATTCAATTGACGAAGTAGAGATTGAATCCTACTTCACATGCATCCTTGAGTTTCAACTAACCATCAAAACGGAATTAGCAGGAACATAACTTTCGTGTTCAAACCAGTTCACTGTTAAGTGTTAACTACACAACGAGCACCAACATCAAGCGAAGAGCAGTTGACAGTGGATCTAATCAAGACAATAGATCACTCACCTGAACCTAACCACCCCCGGGAACTGTCCAGACCGTATAATAACCTAAACGTTATATTAAGTGGATGATGAGGGTTATTCAAAATCCAAAAGGTAATGCTTCACTGATACTCGCACACATATTTGAAAAGATGTCTATTATGCATTGTTGACTGAAAAAGCTTTACCTGAGAATCATCAGAGGGAATAAACGCAAGAAGGATGCCCTTGTCAATTGTCATAGCTGAAACCGTTCCACCCTGCATATGATTATTGAAATAAAAGATAAGGAACATTGAACAAGCATATAGAGAGAGCTACATTATTGCAGCCGAGAAAATGTCATAGGTGATAGATCAGTGAATACAAGTGCCAGCACATTCACAATGTCACTCAGGGCAGACTAGAAGTGAACGAGATAGAATAAATGTGAGTATGGTTAAACCAACCTGATGGTCGATATGAGCTCCGAGAGGACAAATTCTGTATGGAGACACAACAACCCTGACTTCCTCGGATCCCCTCCCAGCCATTTCCGCAACCACTTTTCTAACTTTATCCAACTACAATAAAGAATATGTAAACAGACATAACTTACAATTTCTCAAAGAACCAACTGACAGTATCTGTTATAGACAAAATTTCAGCAATGAACTTCCATCTCATATCTAAACAACTAAAGCTGAGAGCTCAATGCTTCTCCTCCCTATCCACCGCAATACCAACCTCAAAAGCATTTTGAAAGTTGACACATAACAAGATCCCAATTTTGGATCACAACCAAATGAAAAGTTTCGGAACAGCTAAGCATTGCAACAAATACATAACCAGCAAACAAAAACAATCCCCTCTCTGATATCCAATTTAATCAAACTAAAAGACAATACATCAATTCTAATAAGCTTGGTATTGAATCTAAGGATTCGGAGTTACAGAAATGAATCGGAATCAACGAAATGCGTCTTACCCAGATCATAAAATCGATGAAACAATAATGAAGAATTAACCCGACGTACCTCCGGCTTGGTTGGCCATGCCGAGGACTTCATCATCTTTCGGAAACTGCGCAACTAATTGAAGCAAGCAGCTCCAGTTATCCTGCCAACTATGTTTCCGAGTATAAATCTCAGGCAAAGACAAAGCTTGAGTGGCCCAGTTGGAGTGAAGTTTGATTGAGGAATAAACAAGCGATTTGTAAAGGTGAAGCCTTTAGAAGAGATCAAACATCCTCGTCAACAAAAATAAAAAATAAAGATGAAAACTTTCCACTAAAACATCTGTAGGGAAATCTGTGACGACATTTTACACAAAAGGGTGCCCACAGATCGGGCGTCGATGAATTCCTTAACTGATGAGATTCAGCGCAACAGCAGGAAGAGGCAGTTCATTATTGTTGGGCCAGGCCCAACAGCCCAGTCCAGCATTATAGGTGGAAGGAAGATGAGGCATGGATTGTGACTCTCTGTTGAAGTTGTCCTGCTGTAATAGCTAGCTCGAGTTTGATAGCTCACTTTTGGAAGAGAAGTTGACAAAGTTTTATTGCCGTGAGATTTTGCAAATGTTGCAGTCTCCAAGTATACATCAGACGCTATAGAACACTTTCACACCCTGCCCAAAGAAAAAAGAATTTACGAATTGTTCTCCGCTGAGTTATACATTCCGGTACTGTCGGTTATTGGGATCATGCTGTCTTCAGTTGATGCTAGGCTGAGAGATGACATATTTGGCTTTTCGGGCTCTGCCAAGAGGCTTGACAAACTGTTGCAGAACTGGCATATGGAACTCCAATCAGTATTATAACTTAACATTATTTGAAAAATGGTGTAGATTACCTCTTTGTAAAATCCTAACTCTCCGGCAGATTTGGATATTTCTATGACACAATGTCTGGGGGCAACTTCAGTCACCTAATAGATGAAAAATATGTTAAGGATTCTCATGTCGGACATGATGAGATTATGACTTTGTTTTACCTCTGCTGATAAATTGAAGTATGATCGTGAACACCTTGACATCTTCGGTTTTGGAAGTATCTTCATCTAATATAGACACAAAAAGGCTTTTACATAACAAGGTTCTGGCAAAATTATCAAGTAGAGAGTGAAGTTCATGTGTTTACCTTGAAGCTGTTTGTCCTTTCCACCATCAGGCTCACATCTCTAGCAGCTGCCTCTATTTTTTTCATTGTTTCACTAAAGGTGTTCTCAGATCCAAGAGTCTTTCTATGCTCAGCATCATCCTAAAGAACAACAAACCTTGTTAAACATTCATTTGGCCCTATTCGAGTCTTTAATGAACTATTAACTTGAAGCCATGTCTAAGTTTATGCACATACTCTCTCTTTGAAAAGACCAGATAAGTCAAGGTCGTGCGACATTGCTATCAGTTGGAATGCATTGATGAAACTTGATGCCCTTGGCCTTTTAATCTCAGCTTCCTTTTCCTGCAACAAACTGAATGATTCAGCAAAAATGCGTGCAGTACCAATATGTTACCATCTGAACATTATGCTCTTACCTCAATCCCACCAAAAGCAGCCTGTACGTCGTCCAGATTAATATTCGCATCACATTCAAGGCCACATGTTGGTTTATAGTCTGTTCTGAACCATTCATCTTCAATGATCCCTGCTACAGTTATCCGCTGTGAATTCAGAACAGGTTATTAGTTTCTATTAAATATTGAGAATCCTGTCACAAGGAGTTATCGCCCTACCGATCTTGAATGGGGGTCGAGTATCCTAGAGATTAACTTCCTCTGGCTCTCGGAAAACCATTCTGGGAAATTATAATGGCCTCCACATATCTTTTCACAGGAAAGTATCTTAGTCAATATAAAATTCAACTTCGCGATGGCTATAGGGGAAATAGTATGTCAACACGGCAGATATACCTTTCTATACAAGTTCAGCAAGTTTGGATCGTTAAAAGGTAAACTGCCGGCCAGCAGTTCAAATAGAATTACACCACAAGACCAGATATCTGCAATCGATCCATCATATTTGTTGTTTAGTATCAGCTGTCATATACACAAGAGACATCAGCATGAGACTACGCATATAAATCTGGTATCATCATTCTCCACAGAGGAAGTGAGTTGTTACCTCAGGAGCTACGTAACATGGGGAGCCACATGCCGTGGATAGCAAATCCCCAGGCTGTATACCCACAAGGGAATAAATATTCAGAAAATGCTTTAAGAATACGTAATTTTGAAAGATTGGGCATAACATTATTCACCTTTCTCAATGCACTGAGTCCGAAGTCTGAAACTTTAAGATTACCCTTGTTGTCCAACAACAGGTTCTCTGGCTAAAAACAATTGAAGAAAGTAACTTCTGTACTGTGCACAACGCAATATAACAAGTCCAAAACAACAACTCTTGTTGATCCTCCGAGCTAATTTACCTTAAGATCTCTGTGATAAACTCCTCTGCCATGACAGTAATCGATAGCGTCAATCAACTGTTGGAAAAGCTTCCTGGCCTCTTTCTCACCAAGTTTCTTAACATACAACTGCTTAATAAAATTTCCACACTTGTAAGCTCCATCGTTTTGTGTTGACTAGGATTTTGACCCGATCAATGTTGTTAAATATAAGTACTCACCAACTTGTTCGAAAGCTGACCTCCAGATACGTACTCCATCACAATGTAGATTTTAGTTTTCGTTCCAATCACCTGGAACCTCAAATCACACAGAGTCATGAAAAATAAATATTCTCTGCAGATCCAAGAAAGCACATTCAATGCAAGTATCAAATCACGTATCTTTTCACCTCATAAATCTTCACTATGTTGGGATGATTCAACAGCTTCATCGTCCGAATCTCTCTCTGCACCTGAAATCCAAGAACCCAAACTCACTGTGACTTTCTGTCGAACACCAGGTGTACCTCAAAATGGGAAATTCAGGCCTCGGAAAATTCACCTGATGAACCAAATTGTCCTTCACCACCGCCCCCTTATCAATAATCTTTATCGCCACATACTTCCCGCTAACCATATCCATCGCCAGCTTTACCTTCGCAAAAGCGCCTTCTCCGATCAGCCTCACCAACTGATACTTCCCAACAACATTACTACTCCCAGCAAACCCCATTTCAAACCCGTGCAAACGAATAGTGATCAGAATTCTCTCCCGCTTCTTAAAATGGGAGAATCTGGACAGCGATTGGAGCGGAAGAACCCTCCCTCCGATTTCGTTTAGCTGACGCCTCCATAGCCATGTGGTTTATAAAGAAGGGACCGGGAACTGCGCGGTTGTGAATGTTCCAATTTGGAGAGTGGAATTGATTATTGGATTGGTCTTCTTCGGGCACTTGGGTGGGTAAAGCGTCCATCTTGATGGAGGATTTGACCAGTTAGGGTTGGCTAGTTGGTGACGACGATGCAGATGAAGATGACGAAGAACAAGGGCGTGGGATGAGTGAAGACGTCGTAGGTTTGAATGGCAGGTTTGGCGGGTTTAATGTAAAGGATTCTGATACTATAACATTCAGTTAGGTGACAGACAGCCCGATGGTGAGTGCCACGTTGGACAAATCCAAGAAAAGTTTACCAATTTCAATTTAACTCAATTCAAGTTGAAATACATTATTGCAATGTTTTTTAACATACAAATTTGTATTTTGAATTTACTTGACTTAATTACTTAACTAAATCTGTGGACTGGACTGCATCCATTCGCGGCACTCAATCCATCCTCCCTCCCTCCCTACGGTCGCCCTCCAACTCGGAGTTTAATGGCTGGTATGAATGGGATTGGCGGTGGTCGGATGCTTTAGATATTGATTTGATCCAAAAAGAGAGCCTAATGTATAAGTGTTATTAGGACGAGTGCTTTTGATTCATTCAATAGGCTCTTTCTAGCTACTCAATTATGTACTAAAGTTGTCTATAAGAGTCTCTTAATTAAATTTGTGGAGCTGAAGGATAACTAAGATTATCTACAATCATTTTTTTTCTTCAATATCTACTTTTTTTCATTTCCAACACTCCACATCATTTTCTCTTTCTTCCACCTAATAATTAAACATACATTCAACTTTACACTCTCCAATAATTTTGTTTAATAAAATTCAACACCCTACCCCATCATATTCTTATTTATTTTTATATTTTATTTTTATGACATAAAATAACAAATAGAAATTATTATTAAATTAAAATAGTAAACGCTTAAGTAATTTATCTTTTCCTATTTTTTAAAATAAAATTTATGTCACTAATAGATTTTTTATTTTCTTATCTTATATTATTAATAATTCAAAATTATATAAGCACTATAAATAACGATTTTCATTTATTAAAACACACAGAAGTTACAAATAATTTTAAATCATATTTAATCACGAAACGTTCCAAACTTTGCTCATATGTGATTCACTAGATCTACTTGTAATTCGTGATGTGCATTTGAATCGCGCAATTCGGATCTAACACGCACATGATTTGTAAATGCGGATAGCACCTTAGTCGAATATGGTTGTTGTGTACTAGACCCACTTGCCTCAGATTGATCAAAATTGGTCCAATTTTGAGCATATGTATGTCGTTCATCATCGACAATCACATTATGTAATTTGTGTTGAAAACTCGAGAAATTCCACTTCTCCAACATTCGGAACACTTTCATTTCTCATTGGCACATAAACATTCATATAAGGGGTGCTTGCGATGGATATGACATCACATATCCATGATACTGATGAAAGTTTGGAACAGATGATGACATATTGAAATTTGATGGATTTTGGTAGATGAAGGGGTAATTAGAAGAGTTTTGGGTGTTGAAAGAATTGTTGTTGGGATCCATTTCACTAAAATGATGCTCAAAACGTAAAGAGAGGAGTTTATAGAAGAATGATAGAATAACGATGTTGGAAAAAATATGTTTTTCTTTCTGTGTCCAAATCAAACGAAACAAGTCTCTATTTATAGACAAAATAAAATGATAAATTTTGGTACAAAAATATTTACAATGCAATAATTGACCTCAAATAAAAATATCTAAAAAATTACAATAACCAATCAAAATAAGACATGTGGCATCATGATTCCTACCATACAACTCTTTCAACATGTTGAATTTATTCAACACTAATTAATCAACATGTATTAAACATTCATTTTCAACACCTTCATTACACTCATTCAATAGTTGAAATTCATTTTCAACACCCCATTATAAGCTAAGGGATGAGAGGGCCAAAAACACAATCAGTAATAACGCTTTTAGGTCAAAGCAAGCGTTGTTAACGGAACTTAATTGAAAATGCCAATTAATTAAATATGAAATACAAATTCAAAATAGGGTGGGTATGTATAATTGGAAAAAATATTGATTTTGATTGAGTTTAAAATGCTTTCATCAAGTACATATCGAAAAGTAAGTTAAAAAAATGGACACATGGAGAATCAAATGGCAAAATTAAGATATATTTGATTATTTTTAATTGGTAATAATTTTTGGCATAAGATGGTGACGTGCGTTTGGATTGGTGAGGATTTGTTAGGTGCATGATAGAGAGAGAGAAGGTGTAGTAGCTAGGTGTATCTATCGTTTCCTTGATACTGACTATTATTGATGTTTCCTTTCGATTCGACGAAAGTGGTTATGTACGCTAATTTTATTATAAACGGGGAAGGCAAGAGTGGAAAATGGAATATATTTAATTAGCCTTCCTTGTGTTTCACGTGTGTAATAATTGATGAGAGATGACTTGGTCTTTACTGAAAGGCGGGTGCAGGGCCAAGTATGATGAATGTTTTTCACGAGCACAATTGCATTTCTTAATCCGGCCGGCCCAATTAGTAATTACATTTCACTTCAGTAATGACGTGGCATGTCAATCCATTCCAGAATCAAATACTCCCAAATATCTTCCGCTTTGTTATTCGTCATCTTCTTCGTACAGCAGGAGTAATCTGTTTGCTGAGCTCCGCATTGGCTGGGGATGAAGATCGCGAGGATTACTTTTTCCGTTGTATATGTGTAGCTGAGGTATGGATGTTGTTGATTCGGCGATCTTGTTGTTGATTTTGCTGCTTAGGAGGGTTTGATTTCTGATCCAGTTACGGTTTTATGTGGCAGCATGTTGTTGATTGCAGGTGTAGTTGGTCCGCCGACTTGCACTGCTGCTGCTAACGATGCTGTTGTTGCGGGATGTGGTGAGATAGTGAAAAGGATGGGGAGTTAGTTCCAAATATAAAATGGAAATTTTTTTAAAAGTGCGTTTGTTTAACAAATTAAGTTTTTCAAATAGGTTGTCTGCAAATAAAATTTTAGGAATATCTCCTTTCTTAATGTTTCCGGTCTTGATATTTGCCGGTCTGTTAAGAAATCCAACAAATCGGCAATATCAATGTCGGTATCGTCACAAAATTGCAGATGTGGCAAATATCAGCCAAATCAGCTGCCACGCATAACCCGGCCATGTTATTGCATATCTTTACGAAATCGGCAATAACATTACCGGTCTCATAATGAGTCTGGCAATGCTTGTCGACTGGCACTATCAAAGCACATGTTGATCAATAATGTGACCGGCATATCTTAACTAGTTCCATGATTGATCAACATGTTGATCGACAGTCGACAAAGCCAGACTCGGCAGATTCATTACGAGACCGGCAATAACATTGCCAGTTTCATAATGAATCTGATAAAGCATGGCGAATCATGTCCACTATCCAAATCATGTCGACTGTTGGACGACATGTTGCTCAATAATGAGACCGGTTATGATATTGTCGGTCTCAGTGGAATTCTTGTTGATAATTGACTCTCCTACGTTCCTCATCTCTCATTCATTTCTACTTTCCCCCACCACTGCATCTCTCTGCCGTGCCTTTCCTTCCCTCTCTTTCTTTTCTACTTCCTCCAGTGTTGCTACTCCCTGCCTTGCCTCCCCCCTTCCCTTCCTCTCCTCTCCTCTCCCTTTGCTTCCTATCATTGAATTTACATGAGGCTTTCGAGCTATTTCGAGACAGCGATAAATTATGGTAAATATAGATTATATATGTAAAATATACTGTTCTAATCTGATTACAACAAGTAGTATGGGTTTGTTGGTTACTGACTGAAGAAATCATATGTTAGATAAATGGTGGTTCATATATGTTAGATCCAGTGGTATAATATGTATGTGTAATATGGCTGGAATCTAGCATAATTAGAACCCAAAATGAGCTAGTATGTAGTAATATGTTATGTAATATTAAGTTAAATCGGATGACTCATCATATCATTTGCAGGTATTGTAATAAATGGAGGACGTTGAATATGACCCTATGGTTATGTTCCTGTTCGAATCACTAGACATGCCAGTACGAGATGAGTTTGATAGGGACGAGAGGAGATTGTTAGAGGAAATGGATATGGAGGGTGACCCTAATATTACAGAACAACAACTCTTATCGGATATCCCCAGATTTATTGATGTATTGGCGTGGGATGCGAATGAACCTGATGACGAGTACCTGGATAGAAGACAAACCAATTATGGAAAAATTGGGGTTGAAACAACGTTCAGTACAAAAGCTAATGCCATCTATCCGGTTCAAAGGTACTCCATCCTGAACTGCGTTGAACATTTCACAAGAGAGTCAGATTCTCACTTGTTAATTCTCACTGTCGAGAGGGGGATAGTACTTGTCCTTGGAGAATCAGAATCATGAAGAAAAAAAACGTCAGTACCGGGAAGTGACCAAGTATCGAGGCGACCATATTTGCAACACTGATTTTATTGCAAAGGAGAATGTACACCTCACTAGATATTTCATCGCCATGGAATTTGGCGACGTGATTAGTGAACGGTTGAGATTGTCACCCCGCGAAATCAAAGCAAGAATATTCAAGGATTACTGGTTGGAAATACAATATTTGAAGGCTTGGCAGGCTAGACAACAAGCTTTGCTTAATATCTTTGGTGATTGGGATGACTTGTTTAGAAAGCTTCTATTAATCGCGTATTTTGGGCATTTGGTCTATCTATTATGGCCTTCACGCATTGCAAACCGGTTTTGTGCATTGATGGCACACATTTGTATGGAAAATATAACGGAAAGCTGCTTGTGGCCGTGTCATTGGACGCGAATAACCACATCCTGCCCCTCGCATTTGCTGTAGTTGATAGTGAGAATAATTCCAGTTGGAAGTGGATTAGTAGTATGTACATAAAAACTCAATTATATGGTAGACAATCAACCTTTACGTCGCCGTCCGAACCATTTAGGTGAGAATTGACACGTCGATTTTTTCACACGATTAGGGCGTTCAGCTCCAGTATCAACCGGTGGAGGACAACTAGGCCCAGCTTCATCGGCTCCAAGATCGATCAGTCCTTCCTCTTCTTCGTCAAGTGTAACAAGTGTTGGGTCCACCCCTAGTTTGTCAATCTCCCCCAGCCTCTGTGGTTCCTCTACGGCTGTATGGAAGATGCTGTAATTCTCTATCCTCGCAAGTGGGAATGTTGTGTTCATGAAAATTTCAGCGGATGTACGAGCGACGTGCATGAGGCCTCAAACCTGCACACAAAAAAATATCGTGACTTGTAAATGTAAAGGTTAACATCGGCCTCCTGTCACCAGAATGAAACTTTACAAATAACATACCAAGCAATGTTCAATTGCAGCAGTGGGTCGGAAGGGTCGCTTCATCATCCTGAGGCTATATAAAACGACGCGTCGTGTTTTGATACCAACTCTGGTACTCTTGTGTGGGCTCATCAAGTTCAACGACATCATCTCCGTGGACGACCCTATCTCCTCGCCCTCTCCATATGTCAACGTACTCCAGCAGCTCACTTGACCAATCCTTTCTTTTTTCCCGGTCAATTGATGATTAGGGTCGGCAGAGGCACCCGGAGCGTCGGGAATGCCCTGTCCGTACCCAAATTTTCGCATCACTAGGGACGGATGGTGCCATTCAACTATGTTGAACCACAATAAAGGCACTTCTGAACACCAGCTCAAACGACCTTCCGTGCAAGTCGGGTTAAGCATAGAAAATATGTCCATCATATGGTCTCCACATGAAATCATCATGACCAGGTTGATCCAGCTGATCACTATAGAATGTAAGTGAGCCATGTGGAATCTCCATATACGATTTCGATCCATACCATTTCCTGGAGCAAGCGAACGAACACGATTAAAGGTGAGTCAAAATATAACCATGTTAATGAATAAAAAAATACGAAACACTTACATGTATGACCATGAGCCCCGGTAATATGTGTGTATGTTTGCATCCATCGGTTTAAGAACTCTATTGAAACCTTTTGGACGACCAACGGGTCCTCTCCCAGCTCCACAATTGCAACAGTATGATGCAACCGTCCATTTGCTTGTGGCCCTCCCGCGCGGCGCTGCATAACTACCTATATAGGTACCCAAGCACTCCACTCGCCCTAGCATACATAGAATGTATGCCCTTTCATACCTCTTCAAGTCATCTTCCGACGCGTCCACGGGTATGACCTTCATGTTATCTATAAACCACCTTCTCTTCGCCAAAAGGTTAAGGTGAGTGGAGTGCTTGGGCACCCATATAGGCAGTTATGCAGCGGCGCGCGGGAGAGACACATGCAAATGAGCGGTTGCATCATACTGTTGCAATTGTGGAGCTGGGAGAGGATACCCGTTGGTCGTCCAAAAGGTTTCAATAGAGTTCTTGAACCGATGGATGCAGGCATTCACCCATATTACCGGGCTCATGGTCATACCTGTAAGTGTTTCTTATTTTTTTATTCATTAAAATGGTTATATTTTGACTCACCTTTAATCGTATTCGTTCACTTGTCCTAGGAAATGGTATGGACCGAAATCGTATATGGAGATTCCACATGGCTCACTTACATTCTATGGTGATCAGTTGGATTGACTTGGTCATTGATGATTTCATGTGGAGACCATATGATGAGGACATATTTCCTATTCTTAACCCGTCTTGCACGGAAGGTCGTTTGAGCTGGTGTCCAGAAGTGCCTTTATTGTGTTTCAACATAGTTGAGTGGCACCATTCGTCCCGAGTGATGCCGTAATTTGGGTACAGACAGGGCATTCCCGACGCTTCGCATGCCTCTGCCGACCCTAATCATCAATTAACTCGAAAAAAAAAGGATTGGTCAAGTGAGCTGCGGGAGTACGTTGACATGTGGAGAGGGCGAGGAGATAGGGTCGTCCACGGAGATGAAATCGTTGAACTTGATGAGCCCACACAAGAGTACCAGAGTTGGTATCAAAACACGACGCGTCGTTTTATACAGCCTCAGGATGATGAAGCGACCCCTTCCGACCCACTGCTCCAATTGAACATTGCTTGGTATGTTATTCGTAAAGTTTCATTCTGGTGACAAGAGGTCGATGTTAACCGTTACATTTACAAGTCACGATATTTTTTGTGCAGGTTCGAAGCCTCATACACTTCGCTTGTACATCCGCCGAAATTTTCATGAACACATCTTGCCCACTTGCAAGGACGCGGAATCACAACATCTTCCATACAGCCGTAGAGGAACTACAGAGGCTGAGGGAGATTGATAAACTAGGGGTGGACCTAGCACTTGTTACAGTTGACGAAGAAGAGGAAGGAGGGATCGATCTTTGAGCCGATGAAGCTAGGCCTAGTTATCCTCCACCGGTTGATACTGGAGCTGAACGCCCCATTCGTGTGAAAAAACCGACGCATCGATTCTCATCTAGTTGGTTCGGTCGGCGACGTAGAAGTTGATTGTCTACCATATAATTGTGTTTTTATGTACATACCAGTAATCCACTTCCAACTGGAATTATTCTCACTCTCAACTAGGACAAATGCGAGGGGCAGGATGTGGTTATTCGCGTCCAATGACACGGCCACAAGAAGCTTCCCGTTATATTTTCCATACAAATGTGTGTCATTAATGCACAAAATGGGTCTGCAATGCGTAAAGGCCGCAATAGATGGGCCAAATGCCCAAAATACCCGATTAATGGAAGCTTTCTAAACGAATCATCCCAATCACCAAAGATGTTAAGCAAAGTTGGTTGTCTAGCCTGCCAGGCCTTCAAATACCGTATCTCCAACACGTAATCCTTCAATATTCTTGCTTTGATTTCGCCGGGTCACAATCTCAACCGTTCACTAATCACGTCGCCAATTTCCATGGCGATGAAATATCTAGTGAGGTGTACATTCTCCTTTGCAATAAAATCAGTGTTGCAAATATGGTCGCCTCGATGCTTGGTCACTTCCCAGTACTGACGTTTTTTTCTTCATGATTCTGATTCTTCAAGGACAAGTACTTTCCCTCTCCCGACAGTGAAGAATTAACAAGTGAGAGTCTGACTCTCTTGTGAAATATTCAACGCGGTTCAGGATGGAGTACCTCTGAACCGCATAGATGGCATCAGCTTTTATACTGAACGTCGCTCCAACCCCAATTTTCCCATAATTGGTATGTCTTCTACTTAGGTACTCGTCATCAGGTTCATTCGCATCCTACGCCGATACATCAGTAAATCCGGGGATATCCCATACGAGTTGCGGTTCTGGAACGTTAGGGTCACCCTTCATATTCATTTCCTCTAATAATTCCATCTTGTCCCTATCAAACTCATCTCGTACTAGCATGTCTAGTGATTCGAATGTGGGCATAACCATAAGGTCATATTCAACGTCCTCCATTTTATTACAACATCTGCAAATGATAATGATGAGTCATCCGAATTAACTTAATATTACGTAGCATATTACTACATACTAGCTCATTTTGGGTTCTAATTATGCTAGATTCCAGACATATTACACATATAATTTATACTACTGGATCTAACATATATGAACCACCATTTATCTGACATATGATTTCTTCAGTCTGTAATCAGATTAGGACAGTATATTTTACATATATAATTTATCTTTATCACAATTTATCGAGGGATGGGAGGGGAGGGGAGGGGAGGGAGGGAGTAGCAATGGGGGAAGTAAAAAAGAATGAGGGGAAAGGCAAGGCACGGCACGGCAGAGAGATGCAGTCGTGAGAGAAGTAGAAATGAATGAGAAATGAGGAACGTAAGAGAGCCATTTATCAACAAGAATTCCAATGAGACCGGAAATATCATAATCGGTCTCATTATTGAGCAACATGTTGTCCGACAGTTGACATGATTTGGACAGTCGACATGATTCGCCATGCTTTAGCAGATTCATTATGACACCGACAATGTTATTGCCGGTCTCATAATGAATCTGGCGAGTCTGGCTTTGTCGACTGTTGATCAACATGTTGATCAATCATGGGATCGGTTAAGATATTGCCGGTCACATTATTGATCAACATGTGCTTTGGCAGTGCCAGTTGACAGGCATTGCCAGACTCATTATGAGACCGGTAATGTTGTTGCCGGTTTCGTAAAGATACGCAATAACATGGCCGGGTTATACGTGGCAGCTGACTTCGCTTATATTTGCCACCTCCGTTGTTTTGTGACGATACCAGCATTGATATTGGCGGTCTATTAAGAAATGCAACAAACCGACAATGTCAAGACCGGGAACATTAAGGAATGGGGCATTCCTGAAACCTTGGGAAACTTGATTTGTTAAGCAACGCATTTCTAAATTTTTTTCTCAATTCATCATCATATTCATCATATTCGTCAACACCTTCATCCCTTCCAATATTCATCATCCTCCAATAATCATCATTACCATCATCAAAAAATTCATCATCATATTCATCATCATCATCAAGGAATGCATCATCATATTCATAAAAAATGCATCATTATCAAAAAATTCATCATCATCATCAGCAAAAAATTCATCATCAAAACATATGGGAAAACATTCATCCTCCTATCCGTATACAAATTTCTCAAGCTTTGTTCAAGTTTTGTTCCTCAATTCATACACGTCATCTGACTACATGGCATTCAACACATACATAACAATCCTCCTCCAACAATAACACCACAATCAGCCCTAAGCCTAACCAGAAGACTAACCCAACATACCTGCAGACCTGTTGAGCGGATTGATGCGGGGAAGGGAGGTTCGGTTACGCTTGATTTTTTCGAAGAGGAGGCGGACGGACTCGGTCTAGAGTGGACGGGAATCACTGGGCGCAGGGTGAGAAGTATTTTGCCGGATTGATTTCAAGATGGAGAAGAGAAGAAAATCACATATCTATTTTTTCCAGGTGAGACCGGTAACGTTATTGCCGGTTTCATAAAGATACCGACAATAACATGGCCGGGTTATACGTGGCAGCTGACTTAGATGATATTTGCCACCTTCGCTATTTTGTGACGATCCCGGCAATATCATTGTCTGTCTGTTGAAAAATCCAACAAACCGGCAATGTCAAGACCGGGAACATTAAGAAACGGGGCACTCCTGAAACCTTATTTGCAGACAACTTATTTGGAAAACTTGGTTTGTTAAACAACGCATTCTAAATTTTTTCCATATAAAATATGTACTCAAGGTGAGATTGATAGTTGAAAATGAGTATTTTTCCATGCATTGAGTTATATAAAATTAGTAATTGTGTGCTTTTGAAGAATTTTGTAGTCATTTACTGATTGCCTTTTGAGGTAGTACTAGGGAAGAAGATGAAGGTTAGTTGGCAGTTGATATACTACTTGTCAAGGGACTGCAATGGAAAAGTGGTTGCTAAAATTAAGGTGTTTGCTTGTTGAAGGATTGGTTGAGATTTAGTGTTGCCTTTTGGCATACATTCCGCAGCGCGGGAGGTGACCCATTTGGTGATTCTGCTAAGTTCTGGCCTTAAGTAAGTGGCTTGTGATGATACATAATAATTTACAAATGTTGAAGTAGTAAGACCTAACTTCGAGTTCTGTTCCGGCCCAGAAGATTGCTCTGCTTTCGAGAGTAATGCCCGAGCGACTAGAGGGTCTCACTGCGACGCTTGGGGGTGCGGGTGTGCAGCCCCAGCGGTACGGTATGACATTTATGTCATGTCAATTTTAGAATTATATATATAGTAGTATAGGGTTTTGTGATTTCTTGTACCACACATATATTAAATAAGAAAATCCTAAAAACTTTAACTCTAATCGTTCGTCTTCATCCACAACAAGTTCATTGCACTTAGGAACTATATTAATTGAGTCAAAGCCTCAAGAGCTTTACCTAGACCAGTAAGCTTTATCTTTTTATTGTTTCGATTATGACTTTAGTTATATATCCCGTCCCTCCATTTATAGGTATGACTGAGATGCTGCAACATCATCTTTTATTAGAGCACTTGGACCATTTTGTCTTGTGTAGCACTTGGCTTGATCAATTCATAACCTTACAATCATAGACAAGGTTCTCTAGAGGAACCACTTGACTAATGAAAACTCTTTTGGTTATGTGACACTATGTGTTGAGCGTGGGTGCACAAAATTGTTAGTAATAATGTGTAAGTTGCGGGAATATGAGTATAGACAAATTGTACAAACATATAAGAGCATACAATTATTACGAGTAAATAACTGAATTGTAATATGAAATGACCAACCAGAATGGACACAGTTGAGAGTCGCTTGGCAATTTTCTTAAAGCATTATTGTCCTCCCACGGGTGCTTTTACGAGCAACTGCTTCCAAGGATCCATCAACTGTTGAATTGAAACTTTGCACCTCAAGGTTAAACTCTAAGGAATTTACTTATGCGTTCTAAACTTTGCACCTCAAGGCTGAACAAGGAGTTGTTGTAGCAACGGCTTGTTCACTATCAGTATCTCAGGGCGCTGCAAATTTCAATTGGTATCAGAGCGAGAACTCGACACATAGAATAAAGATCCTGAGTGCCTAGCTGAGACGAGCAAAAAACAATGAAGGAAGGTCAGAGTACAAGTCGGCCACCTCTGTTGGAAGAAAGTAACTATGGGTATTGGAAGGCTAGAATTAAAGCTTTTGTCAAAGCCATTGAAGAGAAGACTTGGAGAGCAGTTGTGGCAGAATGGTCCCCTCCGTTGACCATTGATCAGAGTGGAGTCACAAGACAAAAACCCAAGGGGGAATGGACTGACGAAGAGGATGCTAGAGCAACTGGTAACTCAAAAGCTCTAAATGCTATTTTTGCTACTGTAGATGCTAACAATTTCAGGCTGATTTTCAACTGCGACATTGCAAAACGTGCATGAGAAATTCTCCAAACAGCTCATGAAGGAACCGACATAGTAAAGACATCAAAGATGCAGATTATTACCTCTCAGTTTGAGAGTTTGAAGATGCAAGAAGAGGAATCCATCACTGAGTTCAATGCGAAGCTGTGTGATTTATCAAATGAAGCGCATGCCCTCGGAGAACCAATTCCAGTAGAGAAGCTGCTAAGGAAAGTTCTCAGGTCACAGCCCTCCAGATTTGACATGAAGGTGACAGTCATTGAAGAAGCTCAGAATATCAAACATATGAGGCTGAAGGAATTGATTGGATCCCTTAAACAATTTGAGATGAAGCCGACCAAGGATGATACTCCAGACAAAAGCAAGAGTGTTGGTCTAAAAGCTAAAACAGAGAAGAAGAAGCTCTCCGCTGATGATCAGCTAGGGCTGCTGGTAAAGAACTTTGGGAGATTCTTGAAAAACATGAAAGCAAAAGCTAGCTAGAACTCAAATCACCGAAAACAGGATCAAGATGAGGATGAGAAGAAAGATAAAAAGAAGGCGCCACGGTGCTGGAGCTGTGGAGAATATGGTCAACGAAAGGTGAACTGTCCAAATAAACAAAAAGGAAAGAAAAAATCCCTCTCGGTAAATTGGAGTGATGATGATACTGAAAACAGCAAAAACGAATGCAACATTGTCAGAACCAAAACAATCAGAAAATTAGTTAATCTCACTGAAAAAGGAGTACACGGAAAGATGATCAAGAAGTTGCTACAACAACCCCTGTACCACCATAAAAAATCTGGAATAAATCCGAGAATCAGAAATCGAAGATACTATGGTTGCGGTCAGATTCCTGAAAACAGCTACTGATCCCAAATCGCAGAGACAAGAAAGAGGTGAGAACTATGCCCTTGTCAGCATCTCAAGATCATCAAGCGAAGATAGCTGGTATTTTGACAGTGGTTGCTCTGGGCATATGATTGGAGAGAGATCTATTCTGAAGAGCATAACACCTTGCTCAGAACAACGGGTAAAGTTCGGAAACGGTTTGAAGGGGAGAGTTCTGGGAAAAGGGACTTTGGCAGTCAAAGGGCTGCCCAAGTTAACAAATGTAATGCTCGTAAATGGATTGAAAGCAAATCTCATAAGCATCAGCCAGCTCTTCAGGTAAAGTTCACTCAAAACTCTTGTCAGATTTTTAACGAGATTGGAGTGTGCATAATGCAGGGAATCAGATCAAAGAACAACTGCTACCTACTCAAGATTGGTATAGCAACCCCTTATCCAACATGCATGTTAACCAACATTAAAGAAATGAATCTCTGGCACAGAAGAATGGGCCACATCAACTTAAGAACTCTAAAGAAGATTGCAGTCTCGTTTGTCTATATGTCTTATCCACTTAGACTTGCGCAATATTTATAAATTCTTTAACTATATTGATCTCAAACATGACATAAGAAAGATTAAAAAAAACGACGTGACTCCCCAAGCATATATCCACTTTGTCCCGATTGTCTCCAAACTAAGTTTGTCTGGTGCGAGGTTGGCTTCTTGGAGTATGTCACGAAATTGATTCTTCAGGTCAAGTGAGGATCCAAATGCTTGTATCTTTTTTACAAAGAGCTTTAGAATTTTCACTTTCAGATTTTTTTAAAAAAAATTCAGAAATGAAAGAGCAGGGGTTTCACCGATTTTTATGGTCAAACTACGGGGTTTGTTTAATCGGTGATGACACATTATTTTAGCCATTTAAATTCTAATAGATTGAATCGTAATTATTAAAATATGAAATGTTTTTAGAATAAATGATATATTTTATAAATAAAATTTGAAGTAGGAGAAAAGTGAAAATTTGTGAATAAAATTGGCCTAAATCTCTCATTTGGTTAGTAAAGGTATCAATTTTCTATTTGACAGAAATCGATCGGTACGACGACGAGCTTCTTTCCGATCTCCGTCGTCTCTCTGTCATCAAAATCCACGCGAGAGAGAGCATGGGCATAGCGTTCACTCGCTTGTTTTCGTCCCTGTTCGGTAACCGCGAAGCACGGATTCTCGTCCTCGGACTTGACAATGCTGGCAAAACCACAATTCTCTGTACGCGTTTTCTCACTCTCCAACTTTTTGATTTTCAATTTGTTGTCATGGATTTTAATTTCCGTAATTGTTGTTGCTACAGATCGGATGCAGATGGGGGAGGTCGTCTCGACCATTCCTAGTAAGCAATCATGTCCTTGGATCACAATTTATTATCAAAATTTTTTAGTATATACCGTTGGTTTATCTGAAACCAGAAATGATCTGCTACGAATTTGTTTAATTTACTACTGCTTCAGTTTGTCATGTTGGTTGTTGTGACCTCTTTGTGCTTTAATTGGTTGCAGCAATTGGCTTTAACGTCGAGACTGTGCAGTATAACAACATCAAGTTTCAAGTCTGGGATCTAGGTATGCTTGCTGTGTCTTGTCTGTCTGTGAGTTTATTTATGAGATTGGTCCCTCACTCACACATTTTGTATAAGGAATTGAAAGGAGAAAGTGCTTCTATTACTTAATTTTACTTTTACACGAAGAATTTCAAAAATGTATAGAATGGAAGTTTAGTGTAATGGTATGAGTAATTTGTTAGAGTCTCTAAAGTTATTAGTCACAAAAGTTGGTAAGATTTGGTATATAGTCTTTAGTGCCAATGAAACTGAAACGAATGAAGATGAACCCATTAAGCTCCCTCTCACTTTTACCTGCATAGGGACTGCTATAGCTTCTTGGATTTGCTTTCAGTTATAGGATGCAAAGAAGTAACATATCGCATAAACATTTTTATTATTGTACATTGTTTACCGAATCCTAACCACACTGTAGGTTAGAAAAGCACTCTGCTCACACTCGCATTTATCAGTGGAAGAAATTTACACACCATAACCTGATATTTTCAAGCAACCTCAGAACTGAATTTAATTGGGATTGCTTGGCTTGGTGATTGGTCATATATTTCTATTAAAGAAAGTCGTTTGGAACAAATTATGTCTTTGCACCATGCTTACGATGTTGAATTTGTTTGTCACCACAGGTGGGCAAACAAGTATCAGGTAACAATTTTTTTTGGGTAGATTTCCGTTCTTCTTCATGTTAAGGATCCTATTTGCTAATTTATGATTCCTGGAAGGTTTATGTTGTTTAACTTAGATTTGAGAAAATGGAACAAAAAAGAGTTCTTCGAGACTATTAAAACGATAATTAACCTACTTAAGTGACTTGTTCTATCTTTTACCAACATGTTGTTCCTTGATATATCTGATAGATGGGGCAAGCATTGTGAAGAGGGGTGCGATCCTTTTTTCTAAAAGTTATGGATTTTCAATTAGGGTTCCTTCTTTTGTAAAGTAGGGTGTTTCTTCTCTAGTTGCAAATGCTTGTTT
This sequence comes from Umbilicus rupestris, assembly GCA_963678935.1. Classification (NCBI taxonomy): domain Eukaryota; kingdom Viridiplantae; phylum Streptophyta; class Magnoliopsida; order Saxifragales; family Crassulaceae; genus Umbilicus; species Umbilicus rupestris. The sequence continues at coordinate 14,072,474 of OY787607.1, read as the reverse complement.
TCTTTAGTTTGTACTTCGAAATTTTGGATTTGTAGAAAATGTGAAGTGAAGTTGGGGTTGGATTATGGCTATTCCAGAGTTTGCTTGTGTTGTAAATATTTATGTTCACCATATCGGAGATGTTACTTTCCAAATACTCAGGCCATAATTTAGTTTGTTCACTCAAGTGATACTGATAGATTTTTATAATAGAAACTCCGAAGTGAAGCTAAGGTTGGACTATGGCTAATACTTCGGCTGCTAAATTTATTATTTTTCATGTAGGCCATATTGGAGGTGCTACTTTCCAAACACTCAAGCCATAATTTATGTTGTCGACTCAAGTGATACTGATAGATTGGTAATAGCTAAAGATGAGTTTCACGCCATCTTGGAGGTATGATCTTGACGAAGTAGCCTCCAGTGGCGCAAGTCTGATCTGAGTCTGCTAGCAAAACTGTGGAGCTATTTTCTAGTACTCATCATTCTTTTGATATGACAGGAGGAGGAATTGAAGGGAGCAGTCGTTCTCTTGTATGCCAATAAACAAGTTAGTTCCTTTACCTATTACTGCAGATACAGCTGTACAAGAGAAGCATTTATTTTTAAGTTGCTGTTAACTTTTTTCCAGGACCTTCCTGGTGCTCTAGATGATGCTGCAGTAACCGAGGCCTTAGAATTGCACAAGATTAAGAGTCGACAATGGGCAATTTTTAAAACTTCTGCTATTAAAGGGGAGGGCATATTTGAGGGTCTGGATTGGTAAGATGACATTGTCACGATGAGTATTTTGGCTATTTCGAGTCTGTTCCTTCAAATTACTGTTTAGTTTTCGAAAATAATCTTTATAGCAAATGACAGTTGGCTTATTAATATGAAGGTTGAGTAGTACGCTCAAGTCTGGAGGTGGTTAAAACACTTGGTGGGGATGAAACACCCTTGCCAACTGGAGGAGATTACCAAGCTATTGAAAATCTGATCACCTCATATGAATCTGTGATGAAGATCGTTAGTAAATGCAGTTGTTAATTGATGTCGCTGGTTTATGTAGTACACTTGCATCTTATTACACATGTACAATTTTTGCAGGTAATGCCCTTTTTAAATCTTCTTATTTGTTCAATGAAAATAACACTCTGGACTTTTAAACTTTTGTTGCAGGAAGAATAACTATGTATATAGTTTCCAAACTAATTTCTTCAGTTATGGCCATCAATGATTCTTTTAAATCAATATATTTTCTGCTCATCTCATCTTCAAAACGTACAAAGTTGTTTCAAATAGTCAAGATGCGCAGGCTTTTAGCTTACAATCCAGTAAAACACAGCATTAGTTGAGGGCACTTGTTAGTGTAACTTGGAAAAATAATCTATCTAAATGGATTCATCAGATTCTTCTGAGTCACTCCGGCCTGGCTCTGTAACACTTGGTCTTGCTGCTTGAACATTATTAGGCTTTGCACCGCTGGTGACAACAAGTTTCTTCCCCGTGGTATGGGCAGTAGCATTGTCATCCGCATCGTCGTCATGACCAGGGACTAGCATATTGAAATTGGTTAAAGCATATCTGAAACTCAGTGTCCTTGGGATTTCATATACCAAAATAAATTACTACTATATAACTAAAAAAACTCTTGAAACCTTTCCAGTTCAACTTCAACCCTGTAACCACTAGTCATGACATAGAAGACCCTCCACAAATCCTTAAGAATGTTACACATGCCGCTGCCATCTAAATATTCAACTAATGATTACATCGTGAATACAACTATAAAGCTGACACTTTCTACATCATCAGCACACATACTACTGAGACACCAATGTTAAACAACAAGCACGACTCCAGGGTATGAACTGTGGCGGATTGCATAGTTTAGTATAACAAGAGTATGTGTCCATGCAGAAAGTTTCTTAATAAGGGGTGACCATTAAAGTCCTTGCCAAAAGACAGTTATTACCAAGGCATGTTGTTCAGTGTAAAAGGAGAAACATAACTTCCCCCCTAATTGTTATTTTGTATATTATACTGATACTTTCTGCTTTATAGCAAACAAATATTGGCAAACTGTGAAGATTAAAAATAACAGAAATCATATTACCTGTCCCGCCAGCAAGAATGCTCCTCAGTTCTCTTTCTACACGTTGCACAAGATCGGGCTGCAAAACACATTTTATTCGATGCTTTTAAAATAATATTTCCTTGCAAAAAATATGTATTTTATACAAGAATGAAAAGGGCAAATAAACAGTAATAAGCAGCATAGATTTCATACATTTAAATCTGGCTCCCGGCGGAATCTACGCTTCCTAACATCTCTCATTGGTGGGGTCAAGCCATGTCTGTACTCCAAAGTATCTGGAGCACACTGATCACCCTTTTCTTTCACCATTATCATCTGTTTATACATTTTAATTACCATGAAGACAAACAAAAATAAAACTGAAGTATAATAAAGTGAGACGACGTCAGTTAGACATAAAGATCATTTAACCTGACCAACATCTGTTGTTTTTATCAGCACATTATCATCATAGGTTTTGTAGGACTCCACAACGCAAGGAAGGTCCAACAGAGATGCTGGGAACTGATCTTCACCAATTGTAAAAAAACCAGTCCTCCCATCTTCTGTAAACAAGGCATACAGAAGTTTCACTTCTCAGACAAAGTGACTTACATAAAGGGTGTCATTTCCCAAAAAAATTAAAAAAGCTAATCAAAAGACAGAGACCATGGAAGGCACACTGCACTACGAGAACTCACCAGTGAAGGACAAATCCAGTGATTTGTCATCAGAGGCGGAGGCATTGTCGTTCAACAAGCTCTCAATCTTCTCAGCAACAGAAGGCGGAACTCTCAATATAAACTGCTCTTCCATAGCTCCGGGAGTTTATTATACACCCTAAATATGTCTGCAAACTCAACCCAACCACACACCTTAGAACCAACATTTACATAAAAGCTAGCACAAAAATCCTTCTAATTTGATTTATCGCATTAGTCTCGAAATACCCAATAAAATAGTGAAAAGATGCTTCTTTTATGTATATGGAGATATACACTAATAGCTTACAGGATCAAGATGTAAACCATCCCTAACAAAATTCGAAATCCAAAAAAAATAAAACAGATAAATCAAAGAGGATTCTGAGCATTAAAAGTGATTAGCTGATGCCTGAATCCGAAATTCCTGAATCATGAGTCTCGCAGATCAGAAACCCTAACAGCGAAGTGAGCATGTGTAACTGTATTGAAAAAAATTAAAATAAGAAGAGAATTTCACGATAAACAAACCTTAAGGAGATGCGGAGGAGAAATAAGAATGAACGAAGGAGGGGGTGGTCGCCTGCGACGTGGAATAAGGTTTCACGAAGAAGAGGCCGTAAATGGGCCTGGAACCAATGGCCCAACAAAAAAGCGACTTCAGTGGCCCATAATTATAAAAAAAACAAGCTGACTTGCTTCCCCAGTCTCCTCATCAAACAAATATATTCATTCTTATAAATTAAAAATGAAATTATTACAAATAAAAATTCCCAAATAAACGAATTATGGGATGAATGTTTTCATTTGGAGATAAAGAAGAGGCGAAGTGAGGGGATGTAAACAGATAATAAGACTTGCCACTTTTTATTAATAAAAATACTTGGCGTCTTTTTATTTTCATTTCTGTTTCCCTAGTTGCGGATGCCTCATGCTGGGATGTCTCGTCCTTTTCCCGTGCGGGACTCTCCTCACTCTTCCATTCCATTACAGCACACGTACCAATACCTCTCTCTCCTTTCCACTCATCCACTCTCATATATCATCATTCCATCCTCACCTCCCCCATGTATATTCTTTTTCGTCCCAATCAGGCAACCCTAACTCCACATGCTGCTGCTTTATCGCCCTCCAAACACTCTTTTTCTACCATTAAAAACTGCCCAAACAGGTGCCAACACAATCAATTGAAACAAATCAGTCATCCTCCTGGACCTCATAAATGCACTTACGAAACTGATTGGCTGTGCTTATTAAATGTAAACACTAAACACCCATGCCATCCCCAACATGCACACTTACCTGATCATCTTACTTTTCACATTCATTGTATCTACAAATAGAAATTTCTCACTCTCACTTGTCACCTCAACTTCCTTATATATATCAGGTCAGGTTCATCCCGAGTGTTCAAACACCAACTCAAGCACCAACCCTCCTTCCTTCCATCAACCAAATTGCACCTAAAACATTATATATACCCCCACCACTTCTCTTCTCAGCTTAAACCCTTGTCAAAATTTTATTATAAGACCAGATCTGGATCCACCCATACTATTAAGTAATTCATCTTTGACCTCCTACCTATTTAAATCCATATAAGATAACATATTCAACCCAGCAAACACAAAGATCCCAAAGACAATATTACCAATCAAATTGTTCGAGCTAAACTCTATTCATATAGCAACAGGGGTTTCAGGAAAACCTATCGCCCCATCCCAAAACAAAAACATTTCTAAACAAAGCAATCCCAATATAAAAAGATAGCCCAACTCGGCAGCAAAAACTGGGTCCTACACGTCGCCACAAACAAACATGACAACAACCCACAACTCTCCAAAAATCCATCAGAAAAAAAAAAAAAGCAATTCATTCTATTTTCTTTAATCTTGGCTCTCCTTAGTCCACGTATCAACTTCCCATTTGCCAATTGACAGACTCGCAAATATTAAAATACTGCAAATATATCCCCTACCCTCGCACACACATCCCCAGAGCACACAAAATCCAACTAAACTCTGCCAACCTCACAGCCCCATATAAAAAAACAACAAGCAAAACAAGGTAGAGCGGAAGAGAATCTGATAATGGGAATCATAGTAGAAGAGAACTGTGTTAAAGGTTACCCGTTGGTGGGAGGAGGCGGCGGAGGGTTTGGAGTGTGGCCGATGGCGGCCAAGCCATGCGACCTCTGCAAGTCGGCATCGGCTTTGCTGTTTTGCAAGCATGACTCGGCCTTTTTATGCATACCCTGCGACACACGCATCCACGCGGCCAACAAGATGGCGGCTTCGAAACACGAGCGGCTCTGGATGTGCGAGGTCTGCGAGCAGGTCCCTGCGACCGTTACCTGCAAGGCTGACGCCGCCGCTCTCTGTGTCTCATGTGACGCTGACATCCACTCAGCCAACCCGCTCTCCCGCAAGCACAAGCGCGTCCCGCTTGTTCCGTTCTACGAGTCGGCTGAATCGATTATCAAGAAGTCGTCTGTTGTCAACGCGGCTCCCTCCAGCGGGAACGGGAACAATTTGGTTAATTTCCTTGTTCCCGGAGCTGATGTGGAGGAGGAGGATCAGACTGAGGACGTGTCGTGGTTTCTGCCGCCGCAGAAGGCGGCTGCAACCGATCCTAGCGAAGGGAAGGGTGCAGGAGAGCTCCTCTTCTCCGATTTTGATCACTTGCTGGATTTGGAGAATCCAAACCAGCTTTACCTAAATTTCAAAAGCAACCAGCACGTGATCGGATCCGACAGCGTCGTGCCGGTGCAAATCAAACCTGAAACCGTTTCCAGAATCAGCTCGTCCGATCGCTGCTTGGACATCGATTTCTGCAAATCTAAGCACCCGTTCTACAACCTCGACGCCAATTCACAGTCCATCAATCAAAGCGTACGCATTAACACACCTCACTGCTCATCTCTATCTCAATTTAACTCGCAAAGCTTCAGATTCGGTTTTCTGACTCTCTTTTAATTCCTGAAATCCAGGTCTCATCTTCATCCTTGGATATCGGACTTGTCCCGGATGGCGCCGCGGCGGCGCACATGTCATATACGCTAGGGAAAATCATTAACCGGGGAGATGAGACTCACGCCGTTGACAACTCGTCGGCGTCTCAAGCGATCCAGCTGACAGGGCTGGACAGGAAAGCTAGGGTTTTGCGGTACAGAGAGAAGCGGAAGAATCGCAAGTTCGAGAAAACTATCCGCTACGCTTCGAGGAAAGCCTACGCCGAGACGCGGCCGCGAATCAAAGGTCGGTTCGTCAGGCGGACCGAACCGGACCCTGAATTGGACCGCGTTTTCTGCGGCGGTTCGTTCAATTTCTCAGAAGGATACGGCGTCGTTCCGTCGTATTGAATAAGAAAATTGTTATAGTTTTTCGTGTTTCAACGGCTACGATGCTGTGTTTATGATTTGGATGAACGAAGACCGTTGGATGGTCAATCTTGTAAAAAGTCCATCTACTTTTTCAGGGTTCCGGATTTTGTTCTGTGAATGTATCTTTTGTTAATCAATGATAATTGATTTCAACTTTTTGACAATTTTTTTAACAAAAATAGTTTGCCACGTGGATAAATAAATACGAGACTAAACTATTTCTTTCTTTGACTTCAATAATTTAGAATCTGATTAAGGCGTTTCCCATCAATTGTTGACTAAACTCTCATTCATATGATGATTTCTTTCCAACTAAAATTCGTAAAATGCAATTTCAACTTATAAATCTTACTTTCATGATGCTTTAAATGTTTTTGCTTGCGAAAAAAAGGAAGGGGAAAAAGATATGATGAAATGGACACGTGAAGAGAACACTAGTGTCCTTTATGAGATAGTGGTCACGTGCGTTGTCCCCACAATGTCTCTGTAGTAGGACCCACTTTCACGTGGGTCAATATCTTGATGCAGTTGTCTGTTTCCATTTATATCAGATCGGGTCGGGTGGTAGTTGACCGGTTTAATCTTATCATTAATTCTCATTTATATAAATAAATAATGAGATTTGTCAATTATCAGCTAAAGAGGCCCATTTATCTCGAGCCCAATGAGTTTCATGGGCCGTTTGTCGTAGCCAGCATCCATCAAAAGCCCATTTCTTCACTCTCATTTGGCTTAGGAATCCTGATTCTTGGAAAATTCATTGTTCATAGTATGTATGATCTTTGCTGCATATAGAATCAAATGTGATCGAGAAGTAGCAAACAAGAAGCCTTTTAAGCCTATATGCAAGCAGATATTCTCATGTTTTAAAATCTTATACGCAATGAGAAGTAGCGAACCTGATGAGCTAGCCTCCCTCGGCGCGCGGACAAGAGTTAATCATGTATAGAAATATGTCCATATGAGGAGGCCTCATTCGCAACATGCATATGATGAGAAGGATGCTTAGCTTCATAAGGTGTGTAAAAACATAGAGCATCATATTTTAAGGAGTCACACACTTGGAATAAAGGCAAAGTTGTTACACACATGGGCTATCCAAGCATCTCTTATAAACCATAAAAATATTTTCCTTGTCACACAAAGAGAGGAAAGTGGAAAATTACATATTGCATTTTTCTTCATTGTCTCTTCAAAACTAAATCTAGCGTGTATAGTACTAGGTTTCAAGTGGTTTGCAGGATAAATTCTTTGCTTAGAATGTTTCAACATCCTCATGTTGCCTCATAAATTATGTTGCAGCAATGAGGACTGGCTGAATTAAACTATCTATCTGGTCCTACCATTCCTCATCTGAAAAGTTTGTATGGAAGATCATAAACATCTATACCAAATTAACCGCCAATCTGCTTCTGATAGTTTTATACAAGATGACGATACATACTGATAGTTCTGTATGACTCCCACTTCGATCACAACCGGGTGTAGTGTAAACACATGGATAAATAGAGATGATAGATACCATCTCTTTGATGACCCTCAGCCGCAAATTTCAGAAACAAAGCAAGGACATGTAGCAATGAATAATAAGGTTTGCACGCATCATTGTGTACCCACTAATAATAAGTCATTATAGAGTGTCGCAAGCAAACTTACCAACAATGGGATTTCGTGGATAAGCTCATTTCCAAGCCCATTGTTTTTTGCAACAAAACCCTAAACCCTGATACATTCTCATTTTGCAAAAACACAACATGTCAACTACCTTTCTTGATTTGAGTACATATTTTCACCAAGCATGTTATTGCCATTTTGAATCCAAATAAAGAGCGTGTTTAATCAACCTCTCACGCATAACATGTGATTGATTGATTTATACAAATAGTGTAGGTTTCGATTATTCGATTCGGCTCTGATCTCGTTGAAGTGCTGATGTTGTTACAATTTGAAAGGAAAGATGAGGCCTCAACTACTGCCTCTCTAACGTTATCCTCGCCTTTACTTGCACCCTTTTAATACCTTGTTTGAATGGTAGTTTGTCACCTACTTTGCTTTTTTATTTACATCATTCTTTCACACAAAATATCTAAAGTTAACACTCAGTAACACGTAAAGATCTCAAAAACAATTTACACATTTCCTTCCACACTAAATATTAGTAATAGATGAAAGGAAAAAATAAAATCAACGGACAGGATGAGCCGATGTGCCACCGCCCTCCGCACTCTGCAGCTCACTCCCAAACGACGACGTTCTGCTCGTGGACGGGGTGGCCAAGTGCGTAGGCTTCACTTGTCCCGCCATTATCACCAAAAACTTCTCCTCAAAAACCCTATTGTTCACAGCCTCCACGCAATTCCCACTTTCTTCTCCAGCGTTTTCGGCTTCCAAGTAGCCTGAGAGCTTCCAGTAGGAGCAAGCGAGGATGAGGAGAGCGAAAGCGATCAAGCCTAGCATAGCTGCGAGGCCAGCGAAGAGGTAGGGCACCGGGGAGTGCCAAGGTGACCTGGGAGGGTAGGGCGGAGGTGGAGAGTGGTGTGATGGAGGGGAGGAGTAGCCGCGAAATGATGTCATCATGTTGGTGAAGGTCCTCATTTCCTGGATTTTGAGATGGTTCTGGATGGTGGAGTTGGAGAAGGGTGAATGAGGGATGGATGAATTTATAACGACTCTTTTTCAACAAAATATTTCAAATTTTGTGGAAAACATTTTATTTGTAGGGAAATGAATTGCTCCAATTCTGTTAACGCAAGCAATCTTTATTTGAAATATGAGTAGAGTTACATAAATTTGGAACTTAATTATATGAAGGGAGTGTCTGTTTATCCCAACAAGTTTTGAGTATTCATGATTTTTTATCTACAAGCTAAGCTAGGCAGCCAGCTAGCTATCAATTATATGCATGAGGGGTGGGGTGCATGATTATATGCTGTATTTAAGCTTTTGCTTTTCAATTCAATAAATCCAATCCAAGCCAAGACATGAAAGGACCCCACCCCCAAATTCCATTATTTTCATTAATAATTGTATGTCCTCGCCAAAATTATGTATTCAGAAATTACTGTAAAACAATGGTTCCAAAATCGCAACGCAACTTTTTAATGCACTTGACCTCTAATTAAAATTATTAAACCTGCAAACAAAACTGCATCATTTTACTATTAGCTCGGCCATCCCAAATTTAATTTTGAATCAACCACGTAGATTCAAGGGTAAGAGGAGACGAGTCGGTTTTGTCTTTTATATCTTCTACGAAGTTTACTCTACACATTCTTACCTAAAATGATGCACATTTTCCCCAAGATAAGCTCTACTGCTCTCAGGGTCTCCAAAATTTAATTTTTAAACATATGAGAAAACGAATACAAAACTCAATTTACTTATAATCCTGAAGTTCTCATTCATCAAATTTTCCACGATCTAAACAGAGAGCACTGATGTTCAAGAGGTTATGAAATTGATTGACGATAAATTGAAATGTCTTTTGGAGAGACAGTTGTTGATTGATATTGTTGAGGTATGCCATTGTGCGAGGGAAAGAAAACGAAACTTATTATATTGGCGGTCACTGCAGCCTCCGCCTTCTGCGCCCCAGCTGCTGCTTTGTAAGCTGCTTTTAAGTGGTATTCTGTAGGAAAGGCCTCTAAATTAGCCTTGTGTGCATCCTAAAGCTTTCATTTCGTTTCTGTAAATTTTAGTTTATATAGTGTCATCCCATATATTTTGGGAGCAAACAGATGATGTTTGATCTAGTAACATTAGGTACCTTGAGAAATGGAGTGGGGATTCGTTATCCTTGCATTAGGATCCTGCCTATATATTGATGTCTTAACTCTTAACTGTCTGCTAGTTGTGTATTTGCATAACTTAGGCCAATGATCTGCTGAGGAGTATTCTTTGTCAGCTGAAGTTGATGCAGAGTGATATATACTTTAACTACTACCCTTATAACTGTATGGAGTAAAAATTGCTGTATGCTGGGCCATGATTTTATTTACTCTTAATGAGTGCAGGTTCATACTTGCTGCAAAATTTGTAACAGATACTGGTGATATGATAAGAATTGGAGTTTGACAAAAAAAAATGCTAGCTTAGATAAGAACACATGTATATGTGGCAAGAGTTATATCTCCGCATCAGCAATGTAGCAGAATTTCATACTCAATTGCCCCCTGGAAACATTGCCACTGGGTGCAAATGGGTATACAAGATCAAGATGACTAATGAGTCTATTGAATTCTATAAGGCTCGTCTAGTGGCAAAACGATTCACACAGCTTGCAGGATTAGACTACCATGAAACTTTCGCTCCAGTGGTCAAAATAAACATTGTTCGTACTCTATTAGTAGTGGCAGTATCAAAGGACTGACATCTATATCAATTAGACGTCAACAATGCTTTCTTACATGACTCACTTGACGAAGAAGTATATATGTCTATTCCCTCATATTTCTATCAAAAGAAATTATCTTAAGTAATGGTTTGCAAGTTGGATAAAAGCTTATATGATCTAAAGCAGACCTCTCGATAATGGTTCATCAAGTTTAGTGACACACCATCAGTTGTGGCTTTAAAGCTAGCCTAAAGGACTACTCAATGGTTACTTATTTTCACTCAAGTGATATTCTAATTCTTCTACTATATGTGGACGACGTGGTTCTCACTGGTACTTCACAGGATCTCATCTCCAAAGTCAAATCCTTTATTCATTCCAAATTCAAGATTAAAGACCTAGGGCACCTCCATTATTTTCTTGGCATTGAAGTTGCTCGCACTCAAATAAGCCTACTCATTAATCAGCTCAAATGCGCACTGGATCTTATTACAGAAGCAAGACTACTTGGCTCCAAACCCTCCTCAACTCCTATTGATCCTAGGCACAAATTGGCCTTGTCTCGTGCCTCTTTACTATCTGATCCTACACCGTATCGTCGACTAGTAGGTCAGCTCATCTACCTAACAGTCACCAGACATGATCTTGCCTACTTAGTCCACATCTTAAGTCAATTTATGACTGCTCCTACAGAATACCACTTAAACACACTCTTCACCAGATTTATTATATCTTCAGTTAGCGACTCTCCTAGCTATCAGAGAGAAAAAGAAGACGGAGCAAGTAGGAGGCGTCTGCACCAGGCCACTAAATGGTCTGATACCATGTGAAGACTCACTAATCGAGCTCGTCGGAGCAGTCGCTGGAGGTCGGACGGAGTTCAGATTGGAAGAAAGAAAGAGAATTTTTCAATTTTGGTAAGTTGTGTTATTGCCTTCAAAAGAAGAGGGAGAGTTTGATATATAAAAGACTTCCAAAAAAATACAGCATTTTACATTTTAGTCCCTCATAAACTGACCTATTATTAGGTCATGTTGGATTTGAGGTGCGTGCGACCGCAACATGGGAGGTTGCGGTGTACCTCCAATAATATTAGACGATAGATAACATCTTTTCTGAAAATGGTCAACTTTGAGTCGATAAGGTTCATGGGTTTCCCATTCATGTAAAAAGATGGATTTTAAATCCTATCACTACAAGCTTGAAAAAGACAGGTCTATCGGTTCGAGCTACGACATCATTTTAGGCCAATAAATAGGGAATGGGAATGATTGATTTCAACATATATAGTCTTTAAATAGAGACCAAAAATGACCATTTTGATTTAAGCCTCTGCAAAAGATAAAAGCATTCCCCAAAAGAGTTCTTAATGGACACACAAAAAATGTCATAATGGAGCTCCATGATGATCTAATTTGTGTCTTGCGTCCAAATTTATCGCTATCGAATATCGATGGTGTTTATTTAGATAACGTGACATGAGCATCTTCCTCATTCTTCCTAGATTAAATATATAATATGAAATAAAATAATTTTCTTGCAAGTGAAGAAATGTAATAATTGATAAATATTGATGATACACTATAGCGGTTAACTATTCCACACAAGGAATTCAATAAGTTTAGCATGTTTCAATTATTTCTTATCACCTAGATACCTAGGTTAGTATAATTATAATTATATTCAAAAATTATGGTATATTAGTGATAAAATAATTGATAAACTTATTTATCAAACAATCACAAATATATATAAAACATATATGAGATTTGAGTATTATATAAGAAATAGTGGGGCACAAGGAATACAAACATTTATATAAGAAAACATATATTGTTACACAAGCATCCAAGTGTCATTGTCCGGCATGCATTTCCTTACATAATATATATATAGGGAAGTGCTTATATAAGAATTATTATAATTTTTTTCTGGTATGTGAGACCTAATTTATACAGTGATATAGCTATAAATGTTGTTTAGTGATATATAATTATATGCATGGACCTCTTCCTTCAGTCATAATTGTTCTTTCAACATTGATACCTCCAAACATAAAAGGACCAAATAACTTCATGTGTGCATTACATTATTGTTGATTAGAATGTCTCTAAACCCTAAATCCGCATGAGATGAGATGACATCAACCGCAACTCTCAATCATCACCGCACACATTCTTTGCTCAGAATATATCTCAAAAGTATAAGAAGAAGAAGTATATAAATTTGAAGGGGATTTGTCTTGATGTTTGTTTGTTGCATTCATGAGTGGTTTAAATATTATTACAAGCACAACTAGCGGTAAATAGATGCTATCCAAAGCTGAGGGTTGTGTAAATCAAGACAATTAATTAGCGTCCACAAGTGTCCTGCTTAAGAGCAGTTGATGACTAAACATAGACCAATATATTCATAACATTTTCAATTATGAAAGCTGTCCTCTCTTAACATTATCCCTAACCTAAAACACCTTTCTCATCAATCCACCATCCAAATTACACATGCATTTCTGAACAAAAATCTTAGCTAATGATTTATTTATCTAGGGTTTATAACAGCAATTCAAGACTCATTAGAGAGTGGACTTTGACCAGGTTGATGACAAGTACCAAACGATCTATGAAATCTACCAAGTCCTATTCTTGCACGAATCTCATTGGTTTTAGGGTACTTTCGGTACGTAACTTGGGCTCCAAATAGACTCCAGCTTTAACACTGAGTGGTCTATAGCTACTCAAGGGCTTATTCATATCTAGTAATTATCAGTCTCATTACTTCGTCTATCAATAGCGTAAGCATACACTAATACTATGGTCAATCATGCAAGCAACGTACAAGTGGAAAATAGTCTGCAACCATTGACGAGAATAACATAAACTAAACCTTGTTGACATGTTTTTGCAAATCACAAATAAAGGGTCGTCTATGTTCCACTAGCTTATACAGTCACCTACAACACCATTGGCAACTTCTTTTTTTCAGGAAAAAGACTTCACGTCTTGGTAACTACCATCTCACTGTTAAATAGTATACAGAAATTATATGTTGCGATGGATTCTAGGAACAGAAACTACAAATAAGTATTACTCATCTTCCAACTAGCACATTTCATCGTTCCCTGAATCTCCCACGGATACGAATGTAGAACATACTGTGTAGTTTTGCACGACACTCCATAGAACTGTTCGATAACTCTAACAACAACATACTTTACTACACCAAGTGTAGACATGTATAGCTGGCCATCATTTGCAGTGAAAAAAAAAAGGGCGAGACTATCAACCTCAGCTTTTGTAGTGATGAAAAACAGAAACTGAACAATTCATCTACTATTTAAACACCAATACATCATCAACTTCAAGGCTGAATAAGCATATCAATCTGACTTACAAACCTTGACAATAATCTAAAATACCAAAGCCATGTTATCATCCATCCATGTTACTTTCCACTGCAAGAGTAAAACCAAAGAATAGAAGTGTAAGGTTCAAACTAATACGCCAGCATATACATTCATACAAATTGAGAATGAAATCCAGGGCTACTCACGTGTTCATCATGAGTGTGATGTTGTCTCCTTTGAGAAGGATTCTTCCTGAACATACGTATAAATAGATTGTGAGCGAATATAACGAGTGTCTAATGGTTCTCGTATGAAATTAAGAAGAGACATCAGCTAGATGAAAGCACAAGAACCTAATGGTTTTTTGATGTTCTTCTTAACATTGACTTCTTCAGCATCATCGAGAACCAAGTTCATATACTCGTCAAAACCCTGCACACTCATGAATAAGCATTTAGTAGAACACACAACCGATCTAAAAGCCAAAGCAATAACATTCAAATTTGCTGATACCAACAGCCACACCAAAATAATGCCACATATACATGTGTTCTTATCTAAGCTAGCATTTTTTTTTGTCAAACTCCAATTCTTATCATATCACCAGTATCTGTTACAAATTTTGCAGCAAGTATGAACCTGCACTCATTAAGAGTAAATAAAATCATGGCCCAGCATACAGCAATTTTTACTCCATACAGTTATAAGGGTAGTAGTTAAAGTATATATCACTCTGCATCAACTTCAGCTGACAAAGAATACTCCTCAGCAGATCATTGGCCTAAGTTATGCAAATACACAACTAGCAGACAGTTAAGAGTTAAGACATCAATATATAGGCAGGATCCTAATGCAAGGATAACGAATCCCCACTCCATTTCTCAAGGTACCTAATGTTACTAGATCAAACATCATCTGTTTGCTCCCAAAATATATGGGATGACACTATGTAAACTAAAATTTACAGAAACGAAATGAAAGCTTTAGGATGCACACAAGGCTAATTTAGAGGCCTTTCCACACATCAAGCAAATCAAAATGTAAATACAGAACAACTAGACTCTTATACTGCAACACATATTCACATTTCCCTTTTTGGTTCAAATGAGAACGTAACATACAATGATGCGGCCTTCGATCCTCAAATCCTTCTGCTCAAACAGCCAAATCTGAATACGAGCTTTCTGTATAATCATCGTCATCATAGAAACACAATTCAGCTACCAATTTTTAATGAAATCAAAATCAAAAGTAAACAACTTTGAAACTTAGTACTCACACTCTGTAGAAACCTGAAGATCAAGTTCTGCAGCGGATAAAAGATTAAAAAAATCAGTAATCGGAGTTCAAAAACTGAGAGATGTATCAAAAATTGAAAGCTCCAAAAATCATCAAAAAAGCGAGCTTACAATGGGCTGGGTCATAATACGCTGAACTTTCGTGGACGCCATGGCTTCCGATCTTCAAGCTTGAACTGAATTTCTAGCAAAGGGTTTTGCTCTGAAGTCTCGTCGTTGTAGAGAGAACACTGAGAACAATCGAAACCCTAATCTGGATTGCAAGGAAGGCGTACCCATATTGGGCTTCCGGATCACTAGGCTTTTTCATTCTGATTAAGCCCACATTGTTTCAGCCCAAACGAACCACAACTTGAAATACAGATCAACATTTAAAGATACCGTTACGATGCCCATCCTGTGCGCTCAACTCAAATATAAATTTCAGAACAAAATGACGTCTTAACATAACTAATTAGATTTTGCTTAATTACAATGGATATCATTACGATTCCCATCCTGTGCTGCTGTATCTTGTTACCCGTAATTTTAGTCTCGTTTATTTTCTCTTTTATCTGTGCGCATCTTTTCCAGCTTTTTAAGTATGGTTCGGTTAGGGGTTTTTCAAGATTCCGATTAGGGCTTTCGATTTTAGTTGAATTCATGGTGAATTGGAGGTGGAGAGAGATAGCGTGCGGAGAAGGTGAACTTGCTTGTATTGTAAACTGGATTGATTGCTCAATGTTCTTGGTGCTCGGTTACAAAACCGAGTGAACCAGGAAAAATCGCATTTGTTTCTTTCAATCTTTCTTCTTCGATCGATCCTAGAACTTGGGCACCTTTTCAAACATAACGGACCTCAGAAGTCCAAAGTTGACTAAGACAATTCTCAAGTCACAGATTTACACGGGCATTAAACATGCTGGTCCCAATCCACATCTCTGCTGTCCTCGTGACAACGAAGCGTGTGGTTCTTGCTCCAGCAAGAAGCTACTGAAATTGCATTGTACCGACATGACCTAAGCACTTGCAAGAATATTGAAATGGCAAAGTCGTTCGGCATCGTTACATCTGCAAATTCAAGAAACAAATCATCTGGAATTTTTAAGAGAAAGAAGTGAGATCAGCCACTATAAATATATGGCTTGAAACCCGATCTGAACTCAATGCACCTGGGAAAAATGATAGTAAGTGTTGGAAATTTTGGTGAATTAAATGTGAAGAAAATGTGATGTGACCATATTTATATAAGAAAAGTATTTAATTGGATTTAAAGTCCTACAAATAAAAGGACAAAATCAATTATTTACATGTACAAATGGAAGCCAAAATGAATGAAATGAAATGCTCAAAGTTATGGAGAGCATTTACATAGGTCAAATGGAAAGCCTTAGAAGACATAAAGGCTTATCTTAATTATGACATTATCATACTTTTTGTGGGCTATTTGTTTTCCATTAGCATGAAAAACTTGAAGAGGTAGCATGATAATGGCTATGCACTTATGAGAGACCTTTTCATCTTTTCAAGAATATTGAAAATTGATTTTAATCTTGTGAAATGAAGAGACTTCATTTTGAGACCAAGAGTTCTCTTGAACATTCATTTTGGTGCCTTTAAGAGGACCTTTGACATTCACAATGTCATTATGATGGGTTGCCCCATCCTCCCTTATAAAAGGAGGTGCAAATGAGGGCTTGAAATATAACTCAGACAACAACATCTCTCATTTCCAACATCTCCTCCCTTGATAGCCGGCTGATTTTTCCTTTGAAGTCTACACTCTTTTGAGTATTTCCTTGGTGATAGTTGTTTGCTCAAGTTTGGTTCGCCGGAGTATTACCTAGTAGTGCAAAGAGGTATATACTCACAAGTTGTTGTATCCTGGGAAGCTCTTGCCATTTCCTTGCACCCGGTGGGAAGGCAATAAAAGCTTTAAGGAAATCGTTTAACGAGCCTCAACTCACTCTGGTTTGATTGTATCTTTATTTGTTCTACTTTGAGTAATTTGTTTACTTAGTTATCAATTGAATCATTCAACTTATAACCATCAATTTAATTTTTATCATATTGATTTGATTATATTCAATCAAATTGAGATAACTAAGTTGAATTGATACATTAAATATATTAAATAATTGATAGAGTTACTTCATTTATTGTATATTGAATTTAACTAACACTTGATTTAATATAACAATAATGATGCATGCCTTTCATTATTAGCAACACTTCATTAAATATAATATACTCACAAAACTTTATTTACATGTTCCATCGGTTATAAAATTGAAAATTCATTCAATTTATCCAACAATCTTAAAGCTTTTATTTGTAGATAAAATTGTGAGTACAATTTAAATATCAAGATTACAAACAAGTTGGTCTTTCTGACATGGAAAACCAAACCACAAATCAAAGTATGGACATTGATGCCAACATCCCAGTTGCTCCTGTAGTGTTGCCAACCGTGCTTCCAACAATGTTGCTCACAGCTAGTGCTGTGCCAAGTAACACCCCAGTGATGACGGCTATGGTCGGGAATGGATCTGCGGGTTCAACTCCAAGCGGGTCAGTGGCACGAGTGCCCGCCGAAGTGATGCCGGCCGAAAGGCCTGAGAAGTTCACATGATTGAACTTCAAGAGATGACAACAGAAGATGCACTTCTACTTGACCACCATTGGGTTGGCTCGGTTCCTAACTGAAGATCCACCAACTTATAAGGAGGATGAAACCGACTCACAAGTTTTCATGGCATATAATGCTTGGAAAGATTCCGACTATCTATGTCGAAACTACGTCATGAATAGCCTAAATGACGGACTATACAATGTATACAGTACCAAACGCTCAGCTAAGGAGCTTTGGGAGTCATTGGATAAGAAATACCGAACTGAGGATGCAGGGTCTAAGAAATACATTGTAGGCCGCTTCCTTGAGTTTATGATGGTAGATTCTAAAACGGTCGTAAGTCAAGTGCAAGAGCTACAATTGATAATCCATGAGATTTATGTTGAGGGGATGCACTAAGTGAATCCTTCCAAGTTGCCTCAGTCATCGAGAAGTTACCTTCGGGGTGGAAGGACTTCAAAAACTATCTCAAGCACAAGCGAAAGGAGATGAGTTTTGAAGACCTTGTGGTCCGTCTTCGAATTGAGGAAGACAATCGTGGCTCTGCAAAGGACCATCGGAGAGGGCCAACTTACTGGAGCATGGTGAGAGCTCAAAGAGGAAGAAACCCTCTAACAAGTTAGCAGCTAAGGGTGGAGTGTTCAAGAAAAGGCAACCACCCAAGTTTCCTGGAAAATGCTTCAACTGTGACAAAGAGGGTCACCGAGTAGCTGACTGTAAGAAGCCTCCAAGGAAGCAAAAGAAGGAAGTCAACTCAGCCGAAGCTGAAGTAGACTTTCTGGTAGCTGTTATCTCTGAGCTGAACTAGGTGGATTCTAATCCCAAGGAGTGGTGGCTGGACACAGGAGCAACTAGCCACATTTGCTCGGATAAGAATGCATTCTCCAAACTAGAGCTGAGTGAGGCTGGAGAGAAGTTGTACATGGACAATTCCGCCACCTCTGAGATCAAGGGGAAGGGTATAATAGAACTGAAGCTGACATAAGGCAAGGAGCTGAAGCTTACAGAGGTTCTCTATGTGCCGATGTAAGGAAGAATTTGATCTCTGGGACACTGCTGGATAACCATGGATTTAAGATGGTATTTGAGTCCTAGAAAAATATTCTCACAAAGAACGGTATGTATTTGAGAAGAGGTTATGTAAAGGATGGCATGTGGAAGACGAATGTAATAGCCATCAAACCCAAAAATAGCAATAAAGATAATTCTTCAGTTTATTTGCTTGAGTCCTCTAATTTATGGCATAAAAGATTAGGCCACGTAAAATGACACAATAAGGAAACTAATAAATTTGGAGTATATACCCAAATCTCATATAGATTCCAAACACAAGTGTGAATCTTGTGTTGAAGCAAAATTAATGAGAACCTCATTTCACAGTGTTGAAAGAAAAACCGAACACTTTGAAGTACTCCATAATTACCTGTGCGACTTAAAATTCATGCCAACTAGAATTTTGTGACTTTCATTGATGGTAGTACAAAATATTGTTATGTATATTTGCTTAAAAGCAAAGATGAGGCAATTGAAAAGTTTGCCATGTACAAATTAGAAGTTGAGAACCAACTCAACAAAAAGATAAAGAGGTTGAGAAGTGACCGTGGAGGTGAATATGTAGAACCGTTAGGGGCCGTCTGTGCACAACACGGAATTATTCATGAAGTAACTCCACCATACTCGCCTCAATCAAACGGCATTGCAGAACGAAAGAATCGTACTCTAAAAGAGATGATGAATGCGATGTTGTTAAGCTCTGGGTTACCCCATGGAATGTGGGAGGAAGCCATCTTATCAGCGAATTATCTTTTAAATAAGGTACCTCGCAAACAGGAAGAGAAGTCTCCATATGAGCTATTTAAAGGAAGCAAGCCTTCCTATAAATACTTGCGAGTGTGGGGGTGTCTTGCTAAGGTAATGGCTCCCGGTCCTAAGCGAATGAGGATAGGACAAAAAACCGTTGACTGTATATTCATTGGTTATGCGCAAAATAGTAATGCGTATAGATTCCTTGTGTATGAATCAAAAAATCCTGATATACACAAAAATTCCATCTTGGAATCAAAGAATGCTTCGTTCTTTGAACAAGTATTTCCTTATAAGTCTAAGGAAGATGAATTGGGTTCATCTCATCAGTTACTTGAAGATATTGAGGAAATAACTCAAGAACGAGATGATATCTCTGGAAATGATATAGAATCAGTGGAACCTAGACGAAGCAAGCGAGCAAGGATAGAAAAATCATTTGGTACTGATTTTCTAACCTATATGCTCGAAGCTGAACCTCGAACTTACAAAGAGGCTACAAACTCAGTTGAGGGTCACTTATGGAAAGAAGCCATAAGGAGTGAACTTGATTCTATCTTACAAAATCATATGTGGGAATTGGTTGATCTTCCTCCTGGAAGTAAAACACTAGGTTCTAAGTGGGTCTTCACCAGGAAGATGAAAGTGGATGGCACTATCGATAAATACAAGGCAAGACTTGTAATCAAAGGCTATAGACAAAAGGAAGGTCTTGACTATTTTGATACATATTCTCCTGTGACGAGAATCACTTCTATAAGGATGATAATAGCAATTGCGGCGTTACGTAATTTAGAAATACATCAAATGGATGTGAAAACAGCTTTTCTCAATGGCGATCTTAAGGAAGAAATCTATATGGAACAACCCGAGGGTTGTATAGAGCCTGGTCAAGAGAGGAAAGTTTGTAGACTTGTAAAATCTCTGTATGGCCTAAAACAAGCCCCAAAGCAATGACATGAGAAATTTGACTCTGTGATGATGTCAAATGGGTTTAAGATCAACGAGTGTGATAAATGTGTTTATATTAAAAATATAGAACATGGTTATATGATTCTGTGTTTGTATGTTGACGACATGCTCATTGTGGGAAGCAATAATGAACTGATTAAGTCCACAAAGGCTATATTAAACTCTAAGTTTGATATGAAAGATTTGGGACAAGCTGATGTAATCTGGGTACCAAGATTACACTGACTAATGATGGACTTGTCTTAAGTCAATCACATTACGTCGAGAAGATCCTAGACAAGTTTGGAAATGATAGTTTGAGAATATCCAGAACTCCAATAGACATCAGTCAACACTTGTCTAAAAACAAAGGACAAAGTATCTCCCAAGTGGAATATGCGAGAGTCATAGGTAGTCTAATGTACTTAATGAATTGTACTAGACGTGACATTGCCTATACTATAAGTAGACTTGCTAGATATACGAGTAATCCAGGATCGGAACACTGGAAAGCAATCGTGAGAGTACTGAGGTACTTACGATTTACTCGGGAGTATGGTCTACATTGTACCAGATATCCAGAAGTCATTGAAGGTTTCACTGATGCAAGTTGGATATCTGATATACAAGATTCAAAAGTGACAAGTGGATATGTATTCACTCTGGGAGGTGCTGCAGTGTCTTGGAAGTCCTCTAAACAGACTGTGATAACTAGATCCACTATGGAAGCTGAATTCGTTGCATTAGATAAATGTGGCGAAGAAGCCGAGTGGCTAAGAAACTTTGTAGAGGATATTCGAAAATGGACAACACCTGTGCCATCAATATGTTTATACTGTGACAACCAATCTGCAATTGGAAGGGCACAAAATGTGATGTATAGTGGTAAGTCACGACATATATGTCGACGACATAATACCATTAGACAACTTCTCTTCAGGAGTCATTAGTATTGACTATGTAAGGTCCAAAGATAATATTGCGGATCCATTAACCAAAGGGTTAAATAGGGACCAAGTAGAGAAGACGTCTAGAGGAATGAGACTTAAGCCCTTGGATAAATAAAGTCAAGGCAAAGGAAACCCAACCATGCTGACTAGAGATCCCAAGATCTTGGTTCAAAGGGACAACCTAACTATTGAGACTATGTGTGGTCACTGAGGGGGTTAACCCCCGTTCCCATTCTTTGTTTAAATATGGTGACTCCCGAACGAGGTTAAACTTGAAGCTTTTAATGATTTGTAGATTTCGGATGTTGAGATTCCGACAAGTAATGCGGGATTACTTGAAATAAAGAATCACCTATGTGAGAAAGAAGTGAGGCCGCTTCTAAGAAGAATTAATGAGGCTCAATTCTTTCAAAACTCTCACAGAACCAGGCAGGGGTTTCATGGCCAGAAAAGAACCCAATCATGAGAATTGAACTTGTGTCAGGAATATATTTGTGGAAGATATGTGTTTCGTTTACATTATATGACGAACAGTTCAAGGACATCGTGTCTACTGAATAGTCAGTAAAGAAGATATGTCTTCCGAGGGAAGGTTCAAAGGCTTTGCCCACCTATCCTATACAAATATTAACCGAAGAATCTATCACTATATCGAGTCGAGTCTTGATTTTATTCTCACCCCATGATTTTCTTCATGTGGGGGATTGTTGGAAATTTTGGTGAATTAAGTGTGAAGAAAATGTGGTGTGACCATATTTATATAAGAAAAGTATTTAATTGGAATAAAGTCCTACAAATGAAAGGACAAAATCAATTATTTACATGTCCAAGTTGAAGCTAAAATGAATGAAATGAAATGCTCAAAGTTATGGAGAGCATTTACATAAGTCAAATGGAAAGCCTTAGAAGACATAAAGGCTTATCTTAATTATGACATTATCATACTTTTTGTGGGCTATTTGTTTTCCATTAGCATGGAAAACTTGAAGAGGTAGCATGATAATGACTATGCACTTATGAGAGACCTTTTCATCTTTTCAAGAGCATTGAAAATTGATTTTAATCTTGTGAAATGAAGGGACTTCATTTTGAGACCAAGAGTTCTCTTGAACATTCATTTTGGTGCCTTTAAGAGGACCTTTGACATTCACAATGTCATTATGATGGGTTGCCCCATCCTCCCTTATAAAAGGAGGTGCAAATGAGGGCTTGAAATACAACTCAGACAACAACATCTCTCATTTCCAACATCTCCTCCCTTGATAGCCGGCTGATTTTTCCTTTGAGTTCTACACTCTTTTGAGTATTTCCTTGGTGATAGTTGCTTGCTCAAGTTTGGTTTGCCGGAGTATTACCTTGTAGTGCAAAGTCACAAGTTGTTGTATCCTGGGAAGCTCTTGCCATTTCCTTGCACCCAGTGGGAAGGCAATAAAAGCTTTAAGGAAATCGTCTAACGAGCCTCAACTCACTCTGGTTTGATTGTATCTTTATTTGTTCTACTTTGAGTAATTTGTTTATTTAGTTATCAATTGAATCATTCAACTTATAACCATCAATTTAATTTTTACCATATTGATTTGATTATATTGAATCAAATTGAGATAACTAAGTTGATTTGATACACCAAATATATTAAATAATTGATAGAGTTACTTCATTTATTGCATATTGAATTAAACTAACACTTGATTTAATATAACAATAATGATGCATGCCTTTCATTATTAGCAACACTTCATTAAATATAATATACTTACAAAACTTTATCTACTTGTTTCAACGGTTATAAAATTAAAAATTCATTCAATTTATTCAACAGTAAGCAGAAATGAACCTGTGGTTATTAGATACAGAATCTCTCCAGCTTGGCCATTTGAATATTCGACGAGTGGCAACTGAAATGTTACGTTCAAGAATATTAAGGCGAAAGCGTTGAACTTTGATTTATTTTATACAAATAAGCATTGCAAAGTAGGATTTCGATTTGATTCCAAAGAAATGGGGACTAGTTCAGTTTGTTGTGTCAGTTTCTTTCTTTGGCTTTTCCCCCTTCTAATAGCCTTGAGCAAAGAATCAAATGATATCATGGTGTTTCAGGTTGGAGTGGTGCTAGATTTCGATTCCCAAGTGGGACTTGTTGCAGAAGCTTGTATGTCAGAAGCTTTACATGACTTATATTCAGCAAACCCCGAGCACAGGACCAGACTGAGGTTGCACATGAGGGACTCCAAGGATGCTGTCGATGCAGCTTCTCAAGGTACTCTTCTTCTTCTCATTCTTCACTTTTTTGAAGGAAAAAAATGTCACTTGAACTTGATGGAATGTTGCGTGGAGTGCCAGTGGTGGACTTGATGCGGAACAAGGAGGTGATAGCCATAATAGGACCCCAGAGATCGACTGAAGCCACTTTTGTGATAGAGCTTGGGAGAAAAGCTCAGGTACCAATCCTGTCATTCTCGGCCACAACCCTCTCCATTTCACCAACACACAATCCATACTTCATCAGAACAGCCCAGAATGACTCTTCCCAAGTCAAAGCTATCACTTCCCTCATCACAGGGTTTCACTGGAATGAAGTGGTGATTATCTACGAAGACACTCCTTATGGGAATGGCATAGTTCCCTACCTGACCGATTCGTTCCACAAGGCCAAGGTTCGAGTTCCTTACAAAAGTGCACTCCCACAAAATGCAACTGACTCATCGATATGGACAGAGCTCGGCAAGATGAAGACATTGCAGACTAGAGTCTTCTTAGTCCATATGACTACGTCCCTTGGGTCAAGACTCTTTGCACTTGCGGACGAGGCTGAAATGATGCGTAAAGGGTACGCCTGGTTCATAACGGACGGGCTGTCTAACTCGCTACATGATATGCACCCAGATGGGATTCAGTCAATGGAGGGCGTCATAGGCTTGAGGCCATATGTTCCCAGATCAGACAACCTTGACCATCTCAAGAAGAGGCTCACCAAAGCAAGTAAGCTCAACATATTTGGTTTATGGGCATATGACACAGCTTGGGCACTTGCCCAGGCAGTAGAGGCCGTGGGACCGGTCCCGGCTCGATTCACCAAATCCAGTGAGACACAGTCGGGAAATGATGGCATCCTAATCCTGGGGGTCTCCGAAACTGGTCCCCAACTTCTCAGCAAGATCTTAGAAACAAAGTTCAACGGCCTCAGCGGAGGTGAGTTCAGTCTAGCTAACGGTCATCTAAAACCTGCACCATTCGAAATATTCAACATGCTGGGAAACGGAGAAAGAACAGTCGGGTACTGGAGCATGGAAAATGGGATAACAAAAGAACTGAAAAATGCTGCTGGACTGCAGAGGTATTCAGAGTCCACGGCTGACCTGAAGCAAATCATCTGGCCGGGCGATTCCACGAACAGACCTCCAGGTTTCAATATTCCAGAGTTGAAAATAGGAGTCCCAAAGAAAAAAGGGTTCAGAGAGTTTATCAACATAACTAAAAATGCCACAACTGGTAAGTTCCAGTACGAGGGCTTCTGCATTGATGTTTTCAAAGCAGCCATGAGACAAATGCCTGAGCCGTACCGGTTCAAGTATAAGTTCGATTCCTATGAAAACATGGATGACACGACCCCTAGCTATGATGGACTGCTTAAGCTGATTGCCGACAAGGTAAAGTTTGAGCTCCACCACATGTGCACTTCTTATAACATAATGCATACTGTTACTGACCTTGTCAGCTTCAGGACAGACTTATGACGCCGTGGTCGGAGATACCACGATTGTGGCAAGTCGACTGCATGTAGATTTCACATTACCATATTCAGACTCGGGGGTGTCAATGGTTGTTCCGGTTAAGAGGAGCCAAAACTTATGGACATTCGTCAGGCCATTCAGTTGGGATCTGTGGCTTACCATCTTGGCTGCTTCAGTGATCACCGGACTTATGATATCTTTTTTCGAGTTTCAAGCTTACTTGAATCAAAGCCAGAGGATGGGACGCAGGAAGCAGATCGACACGGTCCTTTGGCTGCCACTGTCCTCACTTTACTTTGCCCAAAGTAACATCAGCACCCCATTTCCACTTGTCAATATATTTGAACCAAACAATCCTGACTGACTCCATGCAGGGGATGCTGTGGTAGACGGCCGGTCTAGGTTTGTGCTGGTGGTATGGTACATGCTGATGGTGATCATATCGCAAAGCTACACAGCAAGCTTGTCGTCCATTCTGACAGTACAGAATCTGAATCCACGAGTCGTCAATGTCAATGTCAACGAGTACTACGTAGGATATCAAGAAGGATCATTTGTGAAAAACTTGCTGATTCAGAAGCTTAAGATCCCTGAATCAAAGCTCAAGGCCTACAAAACGATGGAGGAGTACCACGAAGCGTTAACAAGAGGTAGCAGGCATGATGGGATAGCTGCATTCTATGACGAAACCCCCTACATCAAGCTCTTCCTCTCTACTTACTGCTCCAAGTACATGATAGTTGGACCCAGTTTCAAAACTGATGGTTTTGGCTTTGTAAGTCCATCTAACCACCTCACTCCGGCCTACCTCTTAAACTGTCCATTTATTATTCTAGCTGTTCTGATTCTGAATGCAGGCGTTTCCCGTAGGATCCCCGATCGTGTCCCAGATATCGAAGGCCATACTGAATGTAACTCAAGGTCCTGAAATAGATAAAATCGAGAATAAGTACTTCGGAGGCTATAAGGAATGCCAGGATGCAGCAGCGTCCAATTCTGACAACTATGGACTGAAAGCTTACAGCTTCGGAGGACTGCTGATCGTTGCCTTTGGAGGTGTCTTCCTGGTGGCCTTGTTCATTCTCTTAGCTGAGAAGGTGGCTGAGAGCCATTTCTGGGGGTTGTTAATTCACACAGTAGAGCATTTTGGCAGAAACAGTACCAACAGCCAGACATGCATTCATCCTGCTCCTCCACTGGTGCAAACAGGCTCTCAGACTGATCATATCTCGGGGAGTTCTTCTGTAGTTTCTGATGACGGAAGCGCGGTTGAACCGGAAGAACATGAAGCATATGCGGGACAAGGGGAGATCCACCCTGCCCAACACAGCAACTGATCATCAGAAGACCTTGTAGGAATCTCCTGTCTTTAGCAGCTGCATATGTCAAGATACGTTATATATATATAGTATACCCGTTCCTATATATATATATATATATATCTTTAACTATATGTATACGCCGCTGGTACACGCACATAATTCATATTGACATTGTATCAAGAGTGTTGAGTCTCGCTCATGTGGGCTGAGCTGCGGTTAAGCATAGGTTTGCTGAAAAGAGGTTGGGTTGGGAGTGCGGGGTGAAGCCCACCGTAGTACGGTATAGGATTTTCGACCTATATATATATGTTGCTTCTGTAACCCTAACACAACAAAAGAAAGCAATAAACGAGCTATAGCTACTCTATAGCAGCAGAGTAGGTGACACATCATTACCGAACTGCGTAAACAACGTCTTGTGTATTGTTAGTTTCGATTCATTATTTCTGTGAGTGCGTGTACCTGTGCTAACAATTGGTATCAGAAGATGGCGCTTAATCCTGGAGCGAAGTTTGAGATTACGCGGTTTGATGGTACTGGTAATTTCAGACTGTGGCAGAGGAGGGTGACTTGTTGGCTCAGCAGGGTTTGCAGAAGGCGCTGCGCTCAGCAGGACATGGAGGACGCCGACTGGGCGGAGATGCAGGACAAGGCCGCTGGATTGATCCGATTGTGTGTTTCGGACGAGGGGATGTATCACATCCTGGCCCTATCGACGTAGAAGGCTGTATGAGACAAATGGAGGGTTAGTACATGTCGAAGACGCTGATGAACAAGCTTTTCGCGAAGCAGCGTCTCTACATTCTGAAGATGCAGGAGGGAGCTGATATGCAACAGCATGTCAATTCGTTCAATATTTACCTCACGGACCTGGCGCGGCTGGGCGTGAAGATTGATGATGAGGACAAGACTGTGATTCTATTGTGCTCGTTACCGGATTCCTACGACCATCTGGTGACGACCCTGACATATGGTAAGGACTCAATTACTTCTACTCTGCTTGCCCATTCACAGCGCAAACAGAGTGCAGAAGCGGCTACTCCGGGTGAGGGTCTATTTGTTAAGGGGCGTAAAGGAGGTGGCAGAAAGACCAAGGGTAAAGGCGATGGGAAGAAGGGAAAATGCAAGTCCCAGAGCATGGAGACAGTGGAGCGTTATCATTGCAAGAAGCTCGGGCATTATCAGAACGGGTGTCCTGAAAAGAAAAAGGAGCAGAAGGACCGACAAGAGCCAAAGACGAAAAGTGGGGGGTCCAGTTCTGTGAACGTGGCTCAGACTTATAGTGATAGCGATGGAGATTTGCTCTGTGCCTTATCTAGTAAGTATTCTGATAATTGGATTGTTGATTTTGGTTGCTCGTTTCATATGTCTCCGCACCGTGAGTGGTTCACTAATATCACGCCAGTTGCATCTGGTGCAGTTTCCATGGGAAACGATACTGTTTGCCCTATTACTGGTATTCGACAGGTGAAAATTATGGCTGATGAAGGTGGCGTGCGTACATTGGATAAGGTCAGGCATATTCCGAGTTTGCGGAAGAATCTGATTTCGTTGGGGACTTTGCAGGCCAATGGTTATGATTTGAGGTCTGAAGGTCGAGAACTTTTGCGGGTGACCAAAGCTGGCCAGCCGGTGCTGATGGCTAATAGAACTGAACGCAACTTGTATTTGTTGTCGGGGTGCACCGCTGTAGGCAATGCTGCGCTGGTGGAGTCTACTTCTGATGCAACCAGGTTGTGACACATGCGGTTGGGTCACCTGAGTGAGTGTGGAATGACAGAGCTTCATAAGAAAAATATTTTGAAGGGAGTTCGGAGTTGTAAGCTGGACCTTTGCCAGTTTTGCATTCTTGGGAAGCAGAGTCGTGCTCGGTTCAAGACCGGAAAGCACAAAACAGAGGGGATTCTTGTTTATGTGCACTCTGATGTATGTGGTCAGACTAGAGAGGTAACTTTGGGCGGTGCAAGATACTTTGTTACATTTACTGGTGATTTTTCTCGCAAAGTTTGGGTGTTTTTTCTTAAGCAGAAATCTGATGTCTTTGCCAAGTTCAAGCTGTGGAAGGCAGAGGTGAAGAACCAAACAGGCAGAAAAATCAAGTATTTGCGGTCAGATAATGGGACTGAATACACCGACTCCAGTTTTATGAGGTTCTGTGAGGAGTAGGGTATACAGAGGCATTTTCTGTGCGGAAGACGCAACAACAGAATGACATGGCTGAAAGACTCAATAGGTCGTTGACCGAGAGAGCCAGATGTCTTCTTCTGAATGCTGGTTTGCCGAAGCGTTTTTGGGCGGAGGCTATTCATATGTCGTGCTACCTCATCAACAGATCACCGAGGGCGTCCTTGGAGGGGAGAGTTGCAGATGAGGTTTGGACATGTACTCCCATTAGTCTTGATCATTTACGAATTTTTGGGTGTTCTGCCTATGTGCATGTTTCCAGTGATGAGAGATCCAAACTTGATCCGAAGTCGAAGAAGTGTCTCTTTATCGGCTACGCGAAAGGCGTGAAGGGGTACAGGTTGTGGGATCCAGTGCGCAGAAAGATGGTGATTCGACAAGAGTTAATAATTAGAATTGATGAGCGGATAGTTTCACGACAAAGTATACGCTAACCACAAAATACAATTCATGCGATTCAAGATCCAGAGGTACGATTAAATAAAAACATGCATTAAATCCAAGTCTCAAACGTGTATGTCACCAATTAAAAATCCTAAACTGAAACAGAAATTTAGCTACTCATAGTCAATACTGAAAAATACATTAAACTGAAAAGAATAATAAAACCGTTCAAAATCATTGTTCTTCATGCAGAAACTTCAAAATTTCGTCCGTCCGTCTCTGTTCCAAACCTCTGTCGTCCAACCTGCTGTCTCACTCTCTTCGAAACCCTAATTGAGATCGGGTTCTAAAAATTGATTTCGGGCCGCGGGCCCGATTGCTGACATAAGCTGACCGCGCCCCAAGAACACATTAGCTCGCGCGCCTGGAGTAGACATTAAGTGCGCGCTCGAAGAAGACATTAACTCAGCTAAAGTGTGCTGCCGGCGCGGTAGTGTCTGCAGTGTTCGAAACTCGCTTGTTTGACCCTTTAGACCTCCGAATCTCGTCTGGACGTAAGCTAGAGAATTGTAGCCCCTTGAGTTAACTTTCCAACAAGGTATAACACGCCTCAATCGGATTAGAATCATGCGCTCGGAGAGCCTTCGACTATGGATAGGTCAATCTGTCTAGATTTGCTGTATATCCATCCAAATGCGCAATAAAGTTCTAAGCGGTCTTGATACACCTGCGATGCGAAACACTACAAAGAAGTAATCTATCACACACAAAATGTAACTAAACAATGGGAATAAATAACTCGATGGATCGTATAAATATGCTCCATCAGTGACCAATAAAGATGTTGTCTTTGATGAGCAGCACATGTTACGACAGTCAGTTGAGGCAGTTGATTCTGAGTCTGTAGGGGAGACTTCTAGTGGCCAGCTGATTGAGATGGAGGCAGTTCCACCAGTAGTGGACAGCATGCAGGTGGTGCCTATTCAACAGCCGGTACCGATACCTGATGCTGCTCCCGGGTCTGATGATGACTATGGACCTGATGATTCAGGTGACTTGCAGGATTATAGTCTCGTTCGTGATAGAGAGCACCGGGCGACTAGACCGCCAACCAGATATGGGTTTGAGGATTTGGCTAGTTATGCGCTCATTTCCAGTTCTGGGGACCCTGTCACTTATCGTGAGGCTATGGCTAGCCAAGAGCGAGAACAGTGGATGGGTGCTATGGTGGAGGAGATGGAGTCCCTGAATAAAAACTAGACTTGGGAGCTTGTTGAGTTGCCTAAGGGGAAGAGGGTGAAACGCTGTGGTTGTTGCGGTAGTATAAATACTAGTCCAATCACGGTGTTCAAACAATATTTATTATCCGAGTGACCTCGAGTCGAACCCAAGAGAAAAGCCTAGATTAGTTTAAAGCTAGCTAGTAATGCCTAATGCAAGTCTACTAAATAAAATGGGGGCTTTTTCCTCTATGCGAGGTATCTCTAGTGAATACTAAAGATAAGATGAAATATGGTCTAAGAGAAAATAATAGAGAAAGCGTAGTCGGAATCCTACTTCACCCTTAGGTCATGCGATTAGCAATACAAAACTTGTCTAAATCACGAATAAATTCGAGTGATGGTTCTCACACATTCTAAATTCAACTCTCGCTCCTTCTCTAGAATGTGAATAATACCTAAATAGTACGGTTCTCAAACTCTCGCTCTATTGAACAGCGTAGAACTAAAGTCTCCTAATCTCAACCTCTCGGTCCATTGATAGTCAACTAAAGTCGTTCAATACTTAGCCTAGTGGAATGCGTATGTCACTCTCGCGCACACACGCAACCTAAAATAATCATGCTTGATCTTCTAAACAACCTAGGTTCAACTCTCATTCCATCCATAGGTGTTTTATCAATTCATACTCACTTAGGTATTTCGTCAAACACTTGGTGTGCACAAAATTGATATGAAGAACAAGCAAGAGAATTTTCAACCAAACTTCATTCATATAGATAAAAAGACAATTATTGCATTACAATCAAACCTAAAGGATCCATAAGAATCCTACTACTAAACAACTACTCATTCATGTGTCACTCATGGTGAGTTTGAAATAAAACATAATGAAATTGTATAACAAGGAAAAGTAAAGAAGTAGAGTAGTAGAGAAGTAGGGAATGAGTAAAAGGTTGATGTAGAGTCTCCAATTGTTGTGTCTTCTCCAAATCCATGGCAATTCTTCAAGTTTTCGAATTAGAGTTTTGTCCCAAAGAGGAACCCTAGGCGCCGGAGGCACCTCAAGGCTCTCTTTAATTTTTTCCATCTATTTTCTATTTATACTTACCCGCCGTGCCCGAATCAAAAGTGATTCGGGCAAGGCTTAATGAGTTGATTTCGGACAGGGTGTTCGAATCACTTCTGCAGCGTTATAAACTCACTTTTTTGACCATCTAAACCATCGATTCACGTCTTGACACGAACTATGAAGTTGTAGATATTTGAATTAGCTTTCCAACAAACTATAGAACGTCTCAATCGGATAAGAATCGCGCGTTCGGAAAGCCTTCGAAGATGAACAAGTCAGACTGCCCAGATTTAGAACATGGCCTGTTTTGACCTCTTAAACCTTCGAATCACATCTTGATGTAAACTATAAAGTTGTAGTTCTTTGAGTTAGCTTTCCAACAAGATATGGTACGCCTAAATCGGATAATAATCGTGTGCTCGGAAAGCCTTTGAATGTGAACAGGTCAATCAGCCTAGACGATTCAAATCTGCCTTTTGCTTGATTTTGCTCTCTTTTGCTCTCCATCGACTAGAATTCACCCAAAACTTCTTCGGACCACTTTGTATCATGTAGTATGCATTTTCAACATGAAATGGACAAAGAAAATATCAAATGACGTTATAAAATTACGGAACAAACAAGAAGTAAAGGGAAAATATGGACAAATATAAGGTCATTTATCCGCTCATCAAAACACCCCACACTTAAGTCTTGTTCGTCGCGAACAAGTATCTGCACAAGTCAAGCAGAGAGTAAGATGCTAGATCATATATGACAGTATCAAAGCACGTAGCAAAACTTACGCACATATAACACATCCAACCCCTACTCATGAAACATACCATAAGGATGACTAAACTAAGAATATTAAATCTACTCCTAACTCACTGTCGTAGGAATCACAGATGCATTTAGCGTATGCATCAAGCCTTTAAACCCCTAGGCTACCCTAGTGGACGAGTTATAGTCTCGTGAGAGTTTTCAGAAAAGGAATACTCACAAATCCCACTTTCAATCATCTATAAGAGTTCAAAACCCAAATATATTGTTTGCAAAGCAAGTAGTTCTTTTATCAACCATCATTATAATAATAAAGTTATGCAAATCATTCACTTCACGCAAACTCTAAGGATCATTCACTTCATTGCGACGACAAATATTCATAGAATTGATATCAAAACTAGCATTCGTCGAATTCAAATTACCGCTCAATTTCTTATGCAAATAGTATGAAGAAAAGCGTCGCTTACACAAAAATTTTATCAAGTCAATCGCATATGCTTGCAAGTCCATAAGCTATGACAACAAACTCATTCTCAAGTTTTAGACTATATGTCATAATCCGTAAGAGAAGAGGAGTTTCGACATTAAAATATTAAAATTCACTCGTACAAATCTTGATGCTTAAGTAATAAATTACGAGGGTCATACCTTAGACACTTCCTAAAAGCGAAATGCAAATGCCTTAGTCACACACATGCAAAAGAATTTGCGGAATAGGCACAAAGTCAAGAATTAAGTGTGTTTAATATTTTTCTTGCGTTTATACAAATGCTTTCAAGGGGGAACTTACCTTCCTAACCCTCGGCATTTGTAAAACCTTAAAAATATAATTTTTTTTCTTTCTTGCGCCTCTTTTTTTTTTATCGCAAACACTTTATTTGACCCCACACTTAATACTTGACAATGTGCCTAAGTGATATATAATGGAGCATGAAGTGTGAGCTCAACAAATGCATAGGCTAAATAGGAATGCTAAAGTCACCTAAAAGC
This sequence comes from Umbilicus rupestris, assembly GCA_963678935.1. Lineage (NCBI taxonomy): Eukaryota > Viridiplantae > Streptophyta > Magnoliopsida > Saxifragales > Crassulaceae > Umbilicus > Umbilicus rupestris. The sequence goes on along the minus strand of OY787607.1, from coordinate 14,039,396 downwards.
AAACAAGAACAAGTATGAGGTTTTTATATGAAAATTATTTTTATTTTATTTTTGTGCTCGCTAAACTTAGCTTCATTTTTCATGCACCGAAAGAGCTTAAAAATAAATCAAACTAAGCTAGTCAAAAACACTGAATCACGTGAATAAAATCATCACAAAGAATGTCAATCGACTTAAAGATACGATTCATGAATTCAAAGCACAACTCATCCCAAAATTATTTTTAAATGATACTACTTAATTGCTTAGCAAACATTACTCCGTGTGATCAATGTTTAAAGCTAGGATGAAAGCAATCATGCGAGTATAATGCGCACAAAATAAGTGTGTAGCATAGAATCATGTTGTTAAGCAAATAAAAGCGCAAGCGCAAACACCCCACACTTGAAAGTTTGCTTAGTCCCTAAGCAATAGAAAGTAAAAGAAGTAAAGAGAGTTTCGAAGGAACTTCTCTCGTGTGGAGGTAGCCAAATGTGCTGCCGCTCACATCCGTGAATGATGCTCCAATCGGTTGCGTTAAATCCGAAACACAAGAAAAATATTAGCGCAACATCTGAATTCGCAAATTGAAACAGCTAGCTATTACATATAAATCAATGCGGAACATATAGCTAGGCGAAAGATTAGAAAACAAATGTGCAACGATTCAAACGATGAGTTTACTTAGATATTCTCGTGTAAATCAAAAGTTCGCAATCTAAACATCATCCAATTACCCCACACTTAAAACTGCTACATATAGCTAATCAAACCAAATGGGTAATTTGAGGGCACAAACAAAACCACTAATCAAACATTTGGCGCATGGCGCAACATAAAGTCCAAAACAATTCTATACTACCAACAAGTAAAAGCAAAAACACAAATACTCACCAGCCTAGTTTAACATCTTGGCTAAGACGTAGCTGATTCTCTTCTTCATAAGAAACACACTTGAAAAGTCCTTTGCGAGGATCCCTTCTCAAGTGACATGCGTCGATAGCGTGGGAATTCAACCGGTCTCTCCTCTTCCTCTTGCGGAAGAGTGGCATTTCCTTCCCTCCTCGGGTTCGGTCGATCCATAATTTATGTTGGTGTTTGATCAACGCGAATTTGAGGAGAAGGAGTATCAAAATCTGGCAATTTCTGGTCCGGGTTTGGCATTGATGTGGAGGCTTGTTCTTGATCCTTTTTCGTGCGTGCTTTGGTTTGCATTCAAACACCTACCAAGCAATCGAAGAAAGCGTCAATAAGTGTGAACTCAAAACAAAGTAAGCAAGAATAGCACGCAAACATGCAATCACAATCAACAAAAAAAAAAAGAAAAAAAAATGAAGTAGACTAACTTAAACAATACAAAAAAGCAAACTAGTCTAATGGCTTATCCCCAGCAACGGCACCATTTTGAAACGCTGTGGTTGTTGCGGTAGTATAAATACTAGTCCAATCACGGTGTTCAAACAATATTTATTATCCGAGTGACCTCGAGTCGAACCCAAGAGAAAAGCCTAGATTAGTCTATAAAGTTAGCTAGTAATGCCTAATGCAAGTCTACTAAATAAAAGTGGGGCTTTTTCCTCTATGCGAGGTATCTCTATTGAATACTAAAGACAAGATGAAATATGGTCTAAGAGAAAATAATAGAGAAAGCGTAGTCGGAATCCTACTTCACCCTTAGGTCGTGCGATTGGCAATACAAAACTTGTCTAAATCACGAATAAATTCGATTGATGGTTCTCACACATTCTAAATTCAACTCTCGCTCCTTCTCTAGAATGGGAATAATACTTAAATAGTACGGTTCTCAAACTCTCGCACTATTGAACCGCGTAGAACTAAAGTCTCCTAATCTCAACCTCTCGGTCCATTGATAGTCAACTAAAGTCGTTCAGTACTTAGCCTAGTGGAATGCGTATGTCACTCTCGCACACACACGCAACCTAAAATAATCATGCTTGATCTTCTAAACAACCTAGGTTCAACTCTCATTCCATCCCTAGGTGTTTTATCAATTCATACTCACTTAGGTATTTCGTCAAACACTTGGTGTGCACAAAATTGATATAAAGAACAAGCAAGAGAATTTTCAACCAAACTTCATTCATATAGATAAAAAGACAATTATTGCATTACAATCAAACCTAAGGGATTCATAAGAATCCTACTACAAAACAACTACTCATTCATGTGTCACTCATGGTGAGTTTGAAATAAAACATAATGAAATTGTATAACAAGTGAAAGTAAAGAAGTAGAGAAGTAGGGAATGAGTAAAAGATTGATGTAGAATCTCCAATTGTTGTGTCTTCTCCAAATCCATGGCAATTCTTCAAGTTTTCGAATTAGGGTTTTGTCCCAAAGAGGAACCCTAGGCGCCGGAGGCACCCCAAGGCTCTCTTTAATTTTTTCCATCTATTTTCTATTTATACTTACCCGCCGTGCCCGAGTCAAAAGTTATTTGGGTTAATGAGTTGATTCGGACAAGATGTCCGAATCACTTCTGCAGCATTAGAAACTCACTTTTTTTACCCTCTAAACCATCGATTCACGTCTTGACACAAACTATGAAGTTGTAGATCTTTGAATTAGCTTTCCAAAAAACTATAGAACGTCTCAATCGGATAAGAATCGCGCGCTCGGAAAGCCTTTGAAGATGAACAGGTCAGACTGCCCAAATTTGATCTACAGGCGAATTCTCCCCGAATCAAGTGATTCGGGCATCCCCATAATTTTGATTCGCCCGAATCATTTACTCAGTGCTGGAATGAAGCTGGCTGAATCACTTTTCCTTGGCCGAATCACTTTTGATTCGGCCAGGCCTTGTTCAGGAGAAAGCCTGGAATAACTGAAAAAGAAGGGGGAGAAGTTCAAGGCTCGCCTCGTTGCGAAGGGATATTCACAGCGGAAGAGGATTTATTATGATGAGATTCTTTCTCCGGTGGTGAGTCACACTTCTATTAGGCATTGTTGGCCCTCGTAGCCAGCCATGATATGTACTTGGATCAGATGGACGTGAAGACTGCTTTTCTTCACGGCTATCTAGATGAGCAAATATACATGGAGCAGCCAAAGGGGTTCAGTGATAGTGGTCAGGGTAAACTGGTTTGCAGGTTGAAGAAGTCGTTGTATGGATTAAAGCAGTCATACATGCTTTGATTGGCTACAAGAGGTGTGAGTTTGATTGTTGTGTTTATGTTAGGAGCCTTGATGATGGTTCCTTTATTTTTATGTTATTATACGTGGATGATAGGTTGATTGCTACTAATCATCTACGTGATGTTGAGAAGCTGAAATCCAGTTTGGGTAAGGAGTTTGACATGAAGGATTTGGGTGCTGCGAGAAAGATTCTTGGCATGGAGATTTACAGAGACAGGAGTGCCAGAAAATTGTGGCTTTGTTAGAAAAGCTATGTTGAGAAGGTCTTGGATAGATTCAGCATGAGCAGTTCGAAAGCTATGAGTACTCCATTAGCCAGTCACTTTAAGTTGTCATTGGATCAGTGCCCGCAATCAGATGCTGAGGTGTAGTCCATGTCAAAGATCCCTTATGCCAGTGCTCTTGGCTGTTTGATGTATGCTATGGTCTGTACTAGACCAGACTTGGCACAAGCTGTGAGTCAGGTGTGCAAGTTTATGTCTAAATCGGGGAAGCGTCATTGGGAAGCAGTCAAATGGATTTTCAGGTACCTGAAGGTTACAACTGGACATGGTATTTTGTTCAACGGCAGTCACAGCAAGCATTCAGTTGTGGGATATGTCGATTCTGACTATGTTGGTGATGCGGATGACAGAAGGTCTACTACTGGGTATGTATTTACTCTAGCAGGAGGACCTATTTATTGGAGATCATCGGTTCAGCCTATAGTGGTGATGTCTACGACTGAAGCAGAGTATATGGCGGTGGCTGAAGCTGCCAATGAAGCCTTGTGGTTGGCAGGGTTAGTGAGAGAGTTGGGTGTTGAGCAAGGTGGAGTTTAGTTGCATTGTGACAGAGAGAGTGCCATTTATTTGGCGAACAATCAGGTTTATCATGCCAGGACGAAGCACATTGATGTGAGGTTTCACAAGATCAGAGAACTACTCATGTCCGGACATATAGTACTTGAGAAGGTGCACACAGTAGAGAATGCAGCTGACATGTTGACCAAGCCAGTCACTAGTGACAAGTTCCAGCACTGTCTGGATTTGTTACACATCTCTCTTCATTGAGGAGATTGTGGACCCCCCGGCGCCAGGATATGAGGCTACTGCAAGAGACACTTCACGGGAATCAGATATTCGCCAAGGTGGAGATTGTTGAGTGTGGCTCTTGTGGGCTGGACTGCGGTTAAGCGTAGGCTCGCTGAAAAGGGGCTGGGCTAGGGGTGCGGGGGCGAAGCCCACCGCGGTATGGTATAGGTTTTTCGACCTATACTGTATATATATATGTTGTTGCTTTTGTTACCCTAACACAACAAAAGAAAGCAATAAACGGAGCTATAGCTACTTGAAAATGCGTATTTTTAACCCTTTATAGTTGTCAGATATAAGTTTCAGGGGTCAAGTTGTAGTCAAAAACAATTTATAGACCTTGGTAAGCCAAAGGTCGATCCTAGGAACAGGCGCGTGTATATACTATCTAGCACTCAATGTGTTCAGCTATTCCTAAGTAAAATTTTGAGTTTGTTCTAATCATTTTCCGAATTAATATAACTAACGGTTGATTCGATCAGAGAAAGTAATTACAAGATAGATTCACCAATGCTCGCAACACAATTCATGCAATCAGTCACACCATATAGTCATGCAAAATAGCTTTGGAAATAACCCAAATTGACATCAGGTGAGCCGCCCATTCATGGATCATCACCTGAATTAATCTACACTATTGAACGCCGCCCAATCACGGATTATCAACAGTTTCAATTCAGTAAGCCTAGGATTTCCAAACCACCGGTTTATATTTCAAATCGCCGGTTCTGCATTGAACCGGCGTGTTTCAGAGAATCATGAAATTTTGCCTTTGGGGCCGGTTTGACCAGTAAACCTCCGGTTTGACCAGTGAACCGGAGGTTTGACCAATGAACCGGCGGTTCTTACTTGAACCGGGCTACTGTTCACTCAGCACTGTAAATCTATATTTTCTTGCATTTTTGACCATCTAAACCTTTGAATTACGTCTTGTGGAAAACTATTTTATTATAGCCCTTTGAGTTAGCTTTTCAACAAGATATAGAACGCCTCAATCGGATAAGAACCATGTTCTAGGCAAGCCTTTGATGCCGAATAGGTCAATCTGCCCATATTTGGTATGTATTCGTTTGAATCTTTGTGTTTTGCCTTATTTTGCTCCAAATGAATTACAAAGCCTCGATACAATATAATTTGACCTGAAATGAGATTAGAGTGGTAAAACCACAATGAAAAGTTCGGGAGAGGAGCGAAATTCATCATCGAATGAAGCGAATAATCGATAAGAAATTAACCGATCACTACTCTATAGCCGCAGAGTAGGTGACACATCGTTACCGAACTGCGTAAATAACGTCTTGTGTCTTGTTCGTTTCGATTCATTATTTCTGTGAGTGCGTGTACCTGTGCTAACAAAGAGCCTAAACCATCGGGATTGGATAAAGCATACGCATCCACATGCGTGGTCAACATTCATGGAAGTTTCTCACGGCGACTTGCCTTGTCCACCTCGACCTAATCCACCAGTTAGACCCTAACTCCCAGAGGCTGCCTCAGAGACGGTCAAGAAGAAGACATCTGACGATTATAATAAAGCGTTATATCCTTTATACTCACTGCCCATCGTCGTTGGATTGTTGAGGGTGCTCGTGCTTCTACCATTCTGGTTGCTAATATATAAAGGTTCATATTACCAACTGTATTGTTTCCTTATCTCTGCACATCCCATGTGTTATGCATCTTCGAGATAGTTATGAGCCATCTGGTGGCTCTAAGTAATCTGGTTGCTCTACGCCAGGAACAGTCTCTACTGCAAGGCGATTTCCACTGTCGACGACTTCTATGCTCAACTTCTTGCAATGTGTGTTAGGTTGATTCTTTTGGACCTACTGTGTGCCGCACTTACCAGTGTTATATTTATGACTTCTGACCCGCCTTCGTGCTGAATTTGAGCAAATTCCAATTCAGCTACTTAGCCCATCATTATGCTATGTCATTGTTGGAAGCTCGTACAGCTGTTCACATAGAAGAGACTCGCCTTCAAGGCGCAAGTTTGCTTCTATGTTTCCGGTAAGAGTCTTGCAAGGCTCTTTAGCCACATAGACGCTCGTACACTAGTTTCTCACCTTTCAGTTTCCTCTCCATTATTGGCTTCTTCTACCACGACGGTCTCAATTGGGAAGAGGCTCGAACAATAGAGCTCACCCTAACTTCTCATATAACACTAAGAACCCGACACCTCAGACCGCGAACCCCCCAGGCTTCTCCTATAGGTAACAACAGCAGAATAATCCCCTTATCAACCGAGGAATCAGTACCAGACCCGAGAGAACTAGAATCAGCCTCAGAACACCGGGGGAGTATCCAGTGTCGAGAACATGCCTGCTGATTTTCTTGTAGAGCAGAATAAGCGCTCACAAGAGACTGACGCTAGGATTGATAGCCTTGCAAAAACAGTGTAGTAGCTGACTATTCAGAATCGAATGTTGCAAAATCAGATTGCACAACAGGCAAATTCAACATCTAGAACTGCCTACTAAACCTGACCCCAACCCTCGAGGATCGGTGAATGCCATCACCCTTAGAGGAGAGAAGGAGGTCGAAATGCTGCAAGCTCGACCCACTGGAGAGAGTGATACTCGAGCACCCATTTCTGCATCAGCTGAGGAGAAGCCGAAGCAGACAACTGATAACAAGAAAGCTGAAACAAAGAAAGAGACCACAACAGGCAAATTCAACATCTAGAACTACCTACTAAACCTGACCCTAACCCTCGAGGATCGGTGAATGCCATCACCCTTAGAGGAGAGAAGGAGGTCCAAATGCTGGAAGCTCGACCTACTGGAGAGAGTGATACTCGAGCACCCATTTCTGCATCAGCTGAGGAGGAGCCGAAGCAGACAACTGATAACAAGAAAGCTGAAACAAAGAAAGAGACCACAACAGGCAAATTCAACATCTAGAACTACCTACTAAACCTGACCCCAACCCTCGAGGATCGGTGAATGCCATCACCCTTAGAGGAGAGAAGGAGGTCCAAATGCTGGAAGCTCGACCTACTGGAGAGAGTGATACTCGAGCACCCATTTCTGCATCAGCTGAGGAGGAGCCGAAGCAGACAACTGATAACAAGAAAGCTGAAACAAAGAAAGAGACCACTCAGTATAAAACACCAATCTCATTTCCTTAGAAATTCAATGCGTCAAAGAAAGATAAAGCATTCAAGAGGCTAGTGGGCAGAATTCGCAAGCTAAACATCACTATGCCACTCACCGAAGTGGTCACCCAAATCCCGACTTATGCAAAGTTCATGAAAGGCATTCTCTAGGGCAAACATAGAATTGACAAGCATGAAACTATAGCTTTAAGTGAAGCGTAGCGACCCCTACTGCCAAAGCTTCAAGATCCAAGAAGCTTTTCTATCCCTTGAGACATTGGTGGAATTATAATTCAGCGTGCTTTATGTGATCTAGGTGCTAGTGTTTCCATTATGCCCTATTCCCTTAATGTTAAGCTGAAATAGGGGAACTTAGTTCTACTAACATTTCTATAGGCCTAGCATATCGTTCATCAAGGCTCCCAAGGTGGATCTTGGTGGACGTCCGTGTTAAAGTGGGAAATAGTTATATTCCGGTTGATTTCATTGTGTTAGAGATTGCTGAAGATAAAAATATCCCTATTATTCTTAGTAGGCCTTTCTTGCGCACTACTGAGGTCGTTATTTACGAGAGGGTCCCTAGCTTTGAATGTAGGTAGTGAGCGGGTAGTGTTTTACTTGCCTAATGTTTATAAGGGCCCTAGTGCGTCTTCTGATTGTAATTTTCTAGATTTACATGAGCCAAAATTTCTTACTGCACTAACCGATTTTAGTTCATATAGCATGAATGCAGGTTGTCCCATCCCTATGGATCTATACGCAATCGATGCTGAGGGAAACACGGCTGAAAAGTTAAATTCAAAGGAAGGGGAGTCGGGTAAGGAATCTTGCAAGGTGGAATTAAAACCTCTTTCTGCAAGTCTCAAGTATGAATTTCTTGGTTCCGACTCCACTCTTTCCAGTAATCATAAATGCATCCTTGACTGATGTAGAAACCAAGAATTTGCTTGATGTGCTGAGACCATTTTAAAAAGCTTTAGGTTATTTGATTGATGACTTGACTGGTATTAGCCCTGACATTTGCGTGCATAGAATTCATTTAGAGGGAGATGTAAAACTTACTAGGGAGGCATTGAGGCGCCTAAATCCTAAGTTGAATGATGTGGTGAAGAAAGAAATTCTGAAATTGCTTGATGCTGACATCATTTTAAGTAAATTCTAAAATAAGTTACGCAAAAGTGATACAGAGAGTGCTACAGCAACCGTTGTAACTCTTCACCAGCAGCGCGCAAGAAATTACACGCTAAATTAAGTATTTGCAATTCTTTTCTAGATTAAAATAGCTAAACAATGGCACTATCTTGCATAGTATATACATGCATTTTCTCCTTGGATCGACCATTAAACTTACTAAGGTTATAAATTTTTTAGACTACAATTTCACCCATGAAGGAATTGCTTATCCTACACTAAAACTGATAAAAAAGACTTTGCAGGAATTGAAGGAATTGCTTATCCTACACCACAATTTTTAGACTACAACGGCACTATCTTCCATAGTATGTACACGCATTTTCTTATCCTACACCACAACCGATAAAAGAGACTTAGCAGGAATTGCTCTTCAAATAAAATCTTGATTTAATAGAATTTTTGGATAGCAATGACCCTCAGCTAAGAGCCAGGATGCTTGGATGGGAAGCTCAGATTAGAAGCGATGATTATGCTCGTTCTCACCTCAACCAAATTTTTATTGTGCAGAGCATGATTACAGGGCACAATCATATGAGCAAAATTGGGAAAGCATCCATCATCCATTGATGGGGGAGCACTATTATGAAGATGTACCACTTTACCAAAGTCCACTACAAGTTTCAGTAAATCTAGAGATGGAAAGAATTATTGCAAGTACAGAAGAGATGATAAAGAGGGGTGAAGAACTTCACCGTAGATGCATAGAGAATTTTGCATCAATACCTCCGAGTGCTAATAGGGAATTCATAGATGAGGACGACAAGATGGAAGTGGTCAACTATCAAGAAGTTCAAGTTTGTGAAGCGCCCGCTGCTTCACCTTTATTTCCCAATTATGTAGGGAACGACCATCATGATGCGCAAGAAGAGTTCAACAAAAGGGTTGTTCAAGTTTATTTTGAGTATATGGATGATTACTCGTGCACTAAAGAAGTGACAGTTTACGAACAAGAAGATGCCTCCCCCTCCACTATGTGCGATTCTGCAGATCTTTTAAATGCACCACAAGATGAAAATTACAAAGACTTCATTAACGCCTATTTAAATAATATCCTTGCATACATATGGATGTGATAGTGAAGAGAGTTTCAAATATATTGGCACCTAATTTACTAGTTGTAGAGCTCATGGGAAGCATGCCAATTGGATATGGAGCATGTAGAGAAGATGTATATCTTCTTGCACCATAGCCGGATAAGTTTCTAAGGTTTTTGCCAGATTTCTTGAAACTGCCGAGAAGAATCTCATACAATCCCTTGATTCTTAAGGGACTAATACTTATAAAGGGAATTCAATGTACATATTTCACTTGATGGACGTCAATTTAAATGGGATTTGAAGGTGGATTGACACTTTTGAGCATTGAAGGCCCCGGAGAAGGGATTCTAGCAAAGGACTTCTCGCTAGTGATTTCTATTGAGCGCTTTGTGAATCTTTCCAGACGTTAAACTACCTTGACGGGAAGTAACCCGGTTTGTAAGTTTTTATATTTGTTTCAGTTAGCTAGATTTGCGTATTATACCACTTGTTTACTGTGTGTGAATGCACCATGTATCAGAAATCATGTGAGATGAGTTAAAAAACGACCTTTGTGCTTGCACGGAATCACTTACTTGTTTATGCAATTTTTGTAAAATGCCTAGATAATCTCCTATTCTCTTATGGGTTAAAGCCTGGACTGTAAGACTTGAGAATGAGCTTTGCGCCAAGAGCCCGTGGACTATCCCTATATAGTATAGTTGAATGAAGGGCACATTTTGTATAACATGGATCCATGATTTTGATGCATAGCCTTAAAAATATGTTAAGACACGTGGTGAGTCATTTAATTGTTTTAATGCCGACATGTTTGAGTGCAAGATCTTGCTTGAACTATGAAGGAATTTGAAAACTCATTTAAAGATAGTTTGACTTGGATATTGGTTTGACGAATGAGTTTGAGATTGTTGCAATAATGTTGTGATTTTTGAGCACCCATTTCATACATTCTGTTAAGGTAATGGTATCATTGACAAAATAATTCCAAGAAGGCTAGAAGATGCTACAGCTTCCGGCTGGAGTTAGAAGCTAGAGTATGTCATTGACATTGACAAAACAAACATCAACAGTGAGAAGATGCTATAGCAACCGTCTACACTAGAAACTGGAGCAAGTTTTGCTAGCTGTCTCAAGTTAGCAAATATCTAACAAAGGATGCTGTAGCATATCATGAAGACTCGAAGCTGGAGCAAAAGCCGGTAAATAATGGAGCTGCTCGAAGAGTGTCCGGAGGGCAGCTGTCGGCATTACATCGTGTCCGGGAGACGTTTGGACAGCAGTGATTATTCAAGAGTCCTTGTTTGGCGGTTGGAACAAGTTCAGTTTCTAAAATTGGTTTTTGGATATCAATCTCAACAAATCCGCAAGAATCTAGGAGAAGATGCTGAGTTCTACTATTCCTAACAGGAGTTGGAGTCCTATGGTTGATCGATGTCTGCAGCTATATAAGGGAGGGCAGTACATCAACAACACACACACACACACACACACACACACACCGAAAAGAGAGATACACGCAGAAGCTGAGAGCGGAAAGCTGAAAGCTAGAGTGCTGTTTTGAGAAGTGTGTGGCTGAGAGAAGATCAAGACTAGTGTAGTGTGATTTATGCTTGATCAAGAAAACTCAACTGGAGCGCTGGCTCGTCGTTAGATCGAGTACAAGCTTTGAAGCAGAGTGCGTAGAGGAGCTGTCGCTGTCTGTTGAAGATCAAAGCCGAGCTCCCTGATATTGACAGAAGGTCATTGATTGAAGGGGAGCATTGCCAGAGTCTGGAGTACTCTTAGAAGTCCGACACAACAGCAGAGAGCTTGTGTTGAGTCATGGACAAAAGATACAACAGCTTGACCTGTAAGTTGCTATAGCATACTGTTCCAAATTGTAATAGCACAGGCTGAGTCTGAGTAGTCAGATCTGTAGCTATCTTTACTGGAAGTGTGTAGAAAGTAGAAGCTAGTTATTAATTCCCATTGTTTAGTTGCATTTTGCGTGTGATAGATTACTTCTTTGTAGTATTTCACATCACAGGTGTATCAAGACTGCTTTGGAGCTTTATTGCAAATTTCGAGCATTCTAGGCCTCACCCAATCACTCGGGAATGCAAAGGAGCAAAGAACTGATCGTGAGAGCATCGATAGAGCAAAAATTCCACCTGGGTACCACTCGTACTAGTCGTATGGGTCGTGCTGGATACGGGCAAGCCAGGAGGAGCAGAGGCCGTACTATTCGTATGGGTCGTAATGGTCGCACAAGCTCGAATCTCAGGGCCCACATCCAACAATCTAGGGTTTGCATCGATTTAAATAGAGAACCCTGAAAGGGAATTCAAGAACGATTCAACAACAATTTCGGGAACACACAAACAAAATATGGACAAAAATTCTATAAGAAGTCAGAGACACAATTCGGATTGACGCGAAGATCGATCGGTGGACAGTGCACATCAATTTTTGTATTCTCTGAACTTTGCTATTTCCAATTTTTTAGATGGATTGTATTAGTAGCTAAACCCTAACTCAATTTAGGGATTGCAATGTTTGGTTTGAGATACTTATGTTTCATAATTCGATTTAGTGAATTACTCTTCTTCGTATGAATTGCATGCCTTGATCATCAAGTTAGCATAGCCTAGCGGTGAAACTGAATTGATATCTATTGTGTGATACTGGATTGACTGCGTTATTAGCAAAGCCTAGCGGTAGAACCTAATTGGTATTGTTAGTCAAGTAATTGTTAACTTATTCGAGAACTTAGCGATTAAGAGTAGGTAGAACATTGAATTCGACATTACCTTAGCAAGATTGTTAGACTAGAATGATAGTATTATTAATTGACGCATGTTCAATCAATGAGTACTTGTTGCAGTGCATACCCCTGGACTGGTTCTTTCTGAAATTAAGAAACAACATTCTTTCCCCGTTATTATTAATAGAACTCTGGAACTAATTGCTATATTGGGTTCGACCCTACTTATCGCTTGCTAGTGTAGTAGGTCTCTACAAATATAAATTTGGAGCACACAAATGACGTGCCATCACTAGTTTGTGTGTGATCTGACTGAGCTGAAATTTCGGTTAGGTGAGAAGTAGAGAAAAACTAGCATAGGTCGAGTTTTGGAATCCTTTGTACTTTAACCGTGATAGTGGAAACTCGAGTACTGGAGAGAAGTCATCCCCAGACATAGGCAGTTGCCGAACTGGGTGAACAAATTAATTATGTCTTTCATGTTCGGGTAAAGTTTAAACAATTCCGCAAATTGACCCAGGTTGACAAGTCACCAGCAGCGCTGGTAGTTTCACATTCATATATGATACATGCATTAGGGATTTGTAGGTTTTCCGTCTTCTGAAAATCGTCACAAGATTATAACTCGTCCACTAGGGTAGTCTAGGGGTTTAAAAGATTGATGCATATGCTAATTGTATTCATGCATCCTGAAAAGCGAGTTAGGATTAGTTTAGTGATTTACTTTTATTGCATTTTAAACAGTTAGAAATAATCGCATGACACTTGAGCGGATATTGAAAACCAATGGTTGTGAATCTTAAATACTGATATATTCTTCCATTTATTTTATTGATATGGAGTTAATATTTGTTCGAGACGAATAAATCCTAAGTGTGAAGTTTTTGATCTGTTGATTTATCGACTAAATAATCACTCATTTACAACAGATTTCTTTTCATTTTCTAGACCATTTGTTGTCATTTTACTACATTACTCTTGTTTCAGGTCAAATTCTTTTAAATTCAAGCTTTGTAGTCCATTTGGAGCAAAATAAGTCAAAACACAAAGATTCATACAAAAAATAGACTGAATATGGGAAGATTGACCTATTCGTCTTCCAAGGATTGCTGATTGCGTGATCATTGTCTGATTGAGGCGTGCCATAGCTTGTTAGAAACCTAACTCAAAGGAATACCACTTTTGAGTTTACACCAAGACACCATTCAAAGGTTTAAGGGGTCAAAAAAGTGATTGAAGTCCAAATCAGGGTGCAAAGTGAACAACAGCCCATACCCATACGGGCCAGGTACGACGGTACCAATAGGCCGAGTATGGGCTCAAAACCCCTGAGTGTGGTTACATCCATATTAGCAATATCATTCATGAGCAGTACGTCCGTACATTAAGCGATATTGCAGTATCACAAGTTGATCTGACAAGTTACTACAACAACCTGTGAAGATAGTAGCTGGAGCAACATGAAGACAATCAACCCGCAAACTTCCAACTAACAACCAAAAGTCTACGATCAAAGTTCGTAGTAAGTTTCCTAAATGATTTTAGGAAATTACCGCAGCAACAGAATGGCCAACAACCCACGAAGATTGAGTAGAAGATTTGGTTTCTAAAAAGATTTTAGAAAGGAGGTTGTTACAACCATATCTCAACAAACTTACTAAGATCTTAGAATAGATGGGGATTGCTAAAAAGAATTTAGAAAGTGTTCTAGATCGTTGAGATCAATATCCCTGTGGGCTGCTAGCATATGAGGGAGCATCACATGCAAAGTCAAGAATACACAACACATACGCATAAGCACAAGTCTTTGAGTAATGTAGTAAAATGACAACAAATAGTTCGGAAAATGAATAAAAATCCTTTTAAATGAGTGATTATTTAGTTGATAAATCGACCGGTCAAAAACTCCACACTTAGGAATTGTTCGTCCTGAAAAAATATTAACCTCATGTCAATAAAATAAATGGAAGAATACATTAACGTTTAAGATTCACAACGATTCGTTTTCAATATCCGCTCAAGTTTCATACGATTATTTCTAAATATTCTAACATGAAATAAAATTAAATCATTAAACTAATCCTAACTCACTTTCATAGGAATTACGAATGCATTTAGCATATGCATCAAACCTTTAAACCCCTAAGCTATCCTAGTGGAAGAGTGATAGTCTCGTGAAGGTTTTCAGAAAAAGGGAATACCTACAAATCCCAAATCAAGCTACCGTACATGAATGCATGAAATGGGTGCTAAAAATTCCCAACATTATCGCAACAATCTCAGACTCATGTGCAAACCAATATACAAATCAAACTATCTTCAGATGAGTTTTCAACCATCATTGTCCAACAAGATGTCGTATTCAAATTAGTCAAAATCAAAGCCAGCAAACAACTAACCATGTGTCTTAACATCCTTTTCTAGCAATGCGTTTGAAACATGGATTCTACTTATACAAAACGTGCCGGCCATTCTTCTATGCTATTAAGAGACAGTCCACGGTATCTTGGCGCAAAGCTCATTCTCAAGTTTTAAAGTCTAGCTTTAACCCATAAGGGAAGAGGGGTTTAGCTTGGCATTTTACAAAAACTGCATAAGCAAGTCAGTGATTCCGTCCAAGGACAATGGTCTCTTTCACTCATCTCACATGATTTCTAATACATGATGCATTCATACACAATAAACAAGTGGTATATACACAATATCAAGCTTAAGATGAAATAACTGATGGCCTTTGGCTTTATCATGCTTAAGAAGTAACTTTTCTTCAATTACTATGCCATTTGTTTCTCTCTTTTTTTTTCCAGATATTTTTTTCTGTTGGGGCCTATTTTGCGCTCTTTTTTACTTTCTTTTTGTCCCTTGTTCAAGGCACTATACACTTAAAGCTTGACAAAGTATGAAAAAAATGGGTGTGGGTGTGTGTGAGTAACAACATGCACGAAAATACATAATAAAAATACTAAAGTCATCGGGAATCACAAACAATGCTTAAGTGCGTAGTATCAAGTTCAAAACATGCTTTCAAAAGTGCGTAAAAGACATGGCAGACAGAAGATAGTAAAGATATTAAATCGAAAGAATATGCCCTCGTATGCACTATATTAGGTTCTAAACACAAACTCAAATAAGATCAAAAGTTAACTTGCATAGCTCACAAAGCATGAGAAAGTTAACAATAAGTCATAGATAATTTGAGCATGTAAGTTGTTAAGGTATGTGGGATCCTTGACAACATCTATAAAAGGTGATCTAGCGAGATGCTGCAGCATCCTGTGGAGACAATAGCTGGAGCATCGTGAAGATAGTCCAGATTCGATGTCGCAACAACAACTTGCCCAAATCAGTTCTCAAAGCTTGAGTTAAAGATATGGTTACAGAAAGAATTTTTGGAAAGCAGGTTGTTACATCCATATCTCAACAAATTCCACAGATCTTGAGATAGATCTTGGACTGCTAAAAGAAGTTTGGAAAGCGGCTAAATCCTAGTGGGACTAGGATTTCTCTAATCCTTCAAGGGCTGCCAGTATATAAAAGCAGCGCTTCTATGGAAGAAAGATAGCGCACACACAACAACAAAGAGCGACGCATAAGCAAATAGCGGGAGCTAAAAGCTAGAACACAGAGTTGTGGGTGAACGAGCTGAGAAGATCACGGCTGGAGGAGTCTGATCTACGCTTGATCTAAGAACTTCAAATGAAGCAGTGTCTCGTTGAAAGATCAAGTACTTGCTTTGGAGCATAGTCGCGGAGAAAAGCTGTCCCGGATGTTGAAGATCAAAGCAGCGTTTCTAATATTGAAAGGAGGTCATTGATCAAGGGGGAGCATCATCAGAGTCAGGAGAACTCGTAGAAGTTTGACTGCTCAGCAGAGAGTGCGTGGAGAGTCGTGGACATAAGCTATAGCAGCTTGACCGAGTAAGGTACTATAACATCTTCCTGTTACACATTGTGTTAGAATAGACTAAGTGTGTGAACTGTAGCTATCTATTACTGGAGTGTGTAGATACTGTAAGGAAATCTATAGGATCAGACTGTGTATGCTAATCTGTGGGATCGGATTGAGCATAGATTTCGTCTAGGTGAGAAGTAGAGGTTAAACTAGCGTTAGCTGAGTTTTTGAAGCCTTTGAAGCGTTAGTGATTTACTTTTATTGCATTTTAAATAGTTAGAAATAATCGCATGAAACTTGAGCGGATATTGAAAACCAATGGTTGTGAATCTTAAATATTGATATATTCTTCCATTTATTTTATTGACATGGAGTTAATATTTGTTCGAGACGAATAAATCCTAAGTGTGGAGTTTTTGATCTGTCGATTTATCGACTAAATAATCACTCATTTACAACAGATTTCTTTTCATTTTCTAGACCCTTTGTTGTCATTTTACTACATTACTCTTGTCTTAGGTCAGATTCTTTTAAGTTCAAGCTTTGTAGTCCATTTGGAGCAAAATAAGTCAAAACACAAAGATTCAGACAAAAAATAGACCAATTATGGGAAGATTGACCTATTCGTCTTCCAAGGATTGCTGATCGCATGATCATTGTCTGATTGAGGCATGCCATAGCTTGTTAGAAACCTAACTCAAAGGAATACCACTTTTGAGTTTACACCAAGACACCATTCAAAGGTTTAAGGGGTGAAAAAAGCGATTGAAGTCTAAATCAGGGTGCAAAGTGAATAGCAGCCCATACCCATACGGGCTAGGTACGACGGTACCAATAAGCTTAGTATGGGCTCGAAACCCCTGAGTGTTGTTACATCCATATTAGCAATTTCATTCATGAGCAGTACGTCCGTACCTTAAGCGATATTGCAGTATCACAAGTTGATCTGGCAAGTTACTACAACAACCTGTGAAGATAGTAGCTGGAGCAACATGAAGACAATCAACCCGCAAACTTCCAGCTAACAACCAAAAGTCTATGATCAAAGTTCGTAATAAGTTTCCTAAATAATTTTAGGAAATTACCGTAGCAACAGAATGACCAACAACCCACGAAGATTGAGTAGAAGATTTGGTTACTAAAAAGATTTTAGGAAGGAGGTTGTTACATCCATATCTCAACAAACTTCCTAAGATCTTAGAATAGATGGGGATTGCTAAAAAGAATTTAGAAAGTGTTCTATATCGTTGAGATCAATATCCCTATGGGCTTGCTAGCATATGAGGGAGCATCACATGCAAAGTCAAGAATACACAACACTTACACATAAGCACAACCAAGAGCAAATAAATCAGAGTGTTGTGAGTTCATAAGCT